>LS990921.1:13952903-14552903 GCA_900464855.2 Musa schizocarpa | reverse complement strand
TGGCAATACCGACTGATCCTCCGGCTCAATATCCAATCTTCTGATATGTTTTACTCCGGCTCAACGTTCGATTTCTCTTACTTTAATCGATTTATATTTTCTGATCGAAGTTAGTCATACGTTACTCAAAACATACACTAGATCGTAAACTCATCAATTAATTTTATTATCAAAATTCGATATCCAACAATCATACATATTTTTTCTGTGAAAAAATTGACTATTAGCATGGACCGCATTACACAGAGCAATAGCAATAGAGCAAGAGTCTCTGACAATAGAAGGATTCTCTTTTTTTCATAATAATGATTAGGTGGGTCCTACCCCCAACTAGGGGGCAAGGGTTAAAAGTCGTAAAAAGAGAAGTTAAGAATAGGATTGTTAAGTACTAAACAGAAAGCCCTAAGGAATTCTTTATTGAAACCATCGAGACGTGGGTTCATGCCCAGTCTCATTTGGTGAAGAGCAACTTCAACCTCCACCAGAAAGAAAGGTCTGCAAAGGTTGTGATGAACCTCCAAATGTATGGAAGGAAGAGGAGGGCACTGGGATTAATCAAGAGGTCTATGGTGTCTGAATTGTCCTATAACTTAGTGTTGAATCTTGTATTTTGATGATGAAACCACTTGATATGTGTTTATAATTTAAACTATATTTTGAGTGATGCAGGACTACTCGATCAGGATTAGACAGCTAACGCAGGAGGAATTGACGTTGCGCCGGAGGAGATCACGTTAGGATATTGGATGGCAGAAGACTTCGGACGTCGGGCATCGGGCCAAGAGCGGAATTGCGCCAAGGATATCGGGGTTGCGAAGGTCAACTTCCGATTGGGCAACAAGCCGCAAGAGAGGACGATGCGCTGAAGAATCGGACGAAGCACTAACCAATAACGTGCCGGGCAACAAAATGTCAATTCGCGTTGTAATAATTGTCTAGATCATAGTAGAGTTTTGGCTTGTATGTGCAAGATTAACTACGATAACGATGAAGACATAAAGCGAAACAAAGTGTCGGAGTCAAGCGCAAAGGATTTGTTGCAAGTTCGAAAGTTCGATGGAAGTCCGAAGGTTCGTCCGGAAAGCTGCTGGAACTAGCCGAGAATGAGTAGGGAGCTTGCCGAAGGGTTTTTCGGAAGCTCGCCGGAAGGTTCGTTGGAAGTTTGCGGAGCTCACCGAGAAAGATCAGAGCTTGCCGAAGAAGCTCGTTGGAACTTGCCAAGATCAAATCATGAAGTCAAGGAGCTTGCCGGGAGTCCGCAGAATGGTTTCCGAGAGTTTATCGGAAGACCGCCGGAAGTTGAAGCTCGCCGGAAGAAGTCTTGACTTGTGGACTTTGTAATAGCTTAGGAAATATCTTTAAGTTCGTAGTTAGCATGTTAATTAAGGTTAGGATTAGGTGTTAATCCTATAACCCAAGTAGGGGTCAACTAGGCCCAAAATTAGACTTGGTTTGGGCTAAATTTAAAGCCCAACCAGTGAACCGGAGAGTCTAGCGATGGCACTGCTAGATTGGGCGGTTGCACCGCCCAACACCCGAGAGACAAGCGGTGGCACTGCCCGTCCAGTGTTAGTGTTAGACACTTACAGGCGGTGGCACCGCCACTGACAGGCGGTGGCACCATCGGAAACCAAAGAGAATTCAAATTTTGGAGCCCAAATTTGAATCCTCTTGAGGCCTATAAATACCCCTCAAATCTCAGCTGAGAGAACAACATTTTGAAAAGCAATAGTTTGAGTTAAGAGCCTTAGAATAGTGTTTGCAAGCCTTGTTTTTCATTTTGCTTAAGTGTTCACCTACTCCCATCTTGTTGAAAAGAATTGTAAGAGTGTGAACCACTTGTAAAGGTTGTAAGAGGGGTATTAGTCCTTCCCCTACAAGAAATTTGCTAGTGGAAGTTGGAAGCCTCTTCGAAGAAGGCTTCGCAAGTGGATGTAGGTCATTTTGACCGAACCACTTTAAAAACTGCTGCGTTATCTGGTTTGCATCCTACTCTTGCCATTTACATACTTCAAACTTCTTTACTTAGTTACTACGCTTCCATACATTTCTAAGTTATCAAGCTTCTAAAATCGGTTTCCATTGATATTGCTTTTCATCGTACGAAAGATATATCAAAATCGAAGTTTTAATCCACTGCACTAATTCACGCCCCCCCTCTTAGTGCCGCTCCGATCCTAACAATTGGTATCAGAGCCCGGTATTTCTCATTTTGGATTTATACCTGAGAGAAATGGCTCTTCATGGCTTTCAAGAGGGCTTATCGGTTTTTCGTCCACCGTTGTTTAACGGATTGGACTACACTTATTAGAAAACTCGAATGAGAGTTTTCTTGATTTCTATGAATTTGGATTTATGGAATGTCGTTGAAAATGGTTTTCAACTTCCCTCTAAACCGATGAATGAATGGTCGGATTTGGAGAAGAAGTATTTTTCTTTAAATGCAAAGGCTATGAATACCTTATTTTGCGCTTTGGACAAAACCGAGTTCAATCGGATTTCAACGTGCGAAACGGCTTTTGATATTTGGTGAACACTTGAAATCACGCACGAGGGAACTATTAGAGTCAAAGACTCGAAAGTTAACATTTTATTGCATGATTTTGAGCTTTTTCGAATGCAACCAAGCGAGACTATAGGCGACATGTACACCCATTTCACAGATGTCGTCAATAATCTAAGTGTTCTTGGTAAATCTTTTTCGAATTTTGATCTCGTGAGCAAGATCTTAAGATCCCTTCCAAAAAGGTGAGATCCTAAAATAACCGCAATACAAGAAACAAAAGATTTAAATATTTTTCCACTTGAAGAACTAATTGGTTCATTATTGATATATGAAATGGTTCACAATACACATGATAAACATGATGAACAAAATCACCTTCCAAAGAACAGGAAGGATTTGGAACTCCGGACAAATGAATACCACTTGAGCGATGACTCAAGTGATGAGGACAATGTTGAACTTGAACTTCGAATATTAAATCTTAATAAGTTTATTAAACAAAAATCTAAAATAAACAATGAACTTGAATGGAGGAAGAGGCCAAAGAAGAGGAAGGCAACCAAGGATGAATAAAAAACTTCCAAAGGCGAAACGATGAATTAGGCTTTGACGGGCTTCGACTACAAGGTGAGTAACTCAACTCTCTTGAATTATTTTGAAATTACTTAAAGCCCTTCATGAGTGCTTAATTTAGATAGTAGGAATGGGAAATAAAAAAAATTGTTTTTGAAAAATCATATCATGTTTTTCTTTGTAGCATCTTTGAAAAGTTAAAAATTTGATCATGAAAAGTATATTGCAAAGGTTTCATGCATGTTATGTTTTGAAATGTTGAATGATGCAATATTAGGGATGATAATATGATATGTGATAATGCTTAGGATTAATCCATACATATGTATACGTCATGCATGAGTTTTTGAAGTAAATATTGATTTGAACCTCTCATTTTAGATTAATATGCTTTTGGTCTAATCGTTTTTATGAAGAATTAAGATGACATTCTCATGACATATTAAGATGACATAGTGCATGTACATCTATGTATGAATTTCTTGATAGTCTTTTGATGATAGACGTGATATCATGATGTGTTTGGTCTTAACGGCTTCAAAACTTATGTTTCAATTTTAAATGATAATACTTGTTTTCATAAAAAGACTTGAATACCCTCACATGAAATCAATTGTATGAAATGGAAATAATTTTCTATCCTATTGAGATTAATGAATTTATTTTACCAATCTTGTGAATCTCATGAAAATAAACATGATGAATATTTTATAAATGAGTTGTCTTATAAGATTTTGCCTTTACGTCTTATATTGATTTGGCATATAAAGACTAAGGCAAGCTTAGATGAAAAAGAATCACTTAAAAAATGCTTTTCCCATCTGATCAAGATTAATGATTTCATGATATTTTGTGAATCTCGAAATTGATTTTGATGACTTGATTATGAGTTTCAAGTTACCGATTTGATTTGAATAAGTTTTATTTAAATCATAATCTTGATCTTGCAAAATTGGAATCACAAATAATATCTTTTGGTATTCATGAATTGATACTCACAATATGAAAGTATTGGTATTCATGACTTGAATTTGATTGAAACATTGCATGCTTAAATTAATCATTCTCCTATGTTTCAAAAATTCTTTAAAAGCCTTATGAGATGACTGAAAATTAATTTGCTTTATGATGAATCACGAATCATGACTTGATCTATGATATTGATATATTTTAATCATGATCCTTGGTTGTATAATTCTCTTGCTATATTAAAAGGATTTATTGAATGAATCATGTCCTTCTTAAATTTTCTTGATATCATGACATGATTTTGTAAGCTGGCTTGTATAATGATTAAAATCTTTTGACCATTGATTTCTCCCTTCTTTCCGGTAATGACAAAGGGGGAGAAATATATGAATTGATACTATGAGTGCCATATTCGAATGATAAATATATGAATTAATGCTATAAGTGCCATATTTGAATTTGAATTATGTTAAGATATCAAAAGAAGCTTGCATCGAAATATATCGTAAATTGATAATCGAAATGCTATGATTGCCATATGCCATGTTTGCATCATATTAAGATATCAAGAACTTGCATTGTAATTTTACTTGCTGATATCTTGTCATGTGATGAAATGCTACGATTTGTTGCTAAAATGATGCATGCAATACTTATTCTTTTTATGTGATGTATTACATATGATGTGAATCATGATTAATATTGCCTTAATTTGAATTCAAGGTTTCTCTCAATTATGGAATTTTTAAATAAAAATGATTACTCACCTTTGTCATGATTTAGAAATTGACATAAAGGGTCTTCCCTTCTTTAAAAAGGGTCTTCCCTTGTTTTTGACAATGACTAAGCGGGAGATAGCTAGCTTGCACAATTCAAGAAGAAAGCAAAAATTGCACTTCTCAAAAGAGAAGAAATTGCTATCTTGAACATCACCGAGAATTGCTAGCTTGAAACATCAAGAAAATGCAAAAATGTGCTATCGTGCCTATCTCAAGAAAAGCAAATATGCCAACTTGCATATATTTAAATTTGCTAGCTTATAAAACTTGCATATTTCAAGAAGCAAGAGTTGCTTTCTTGAACATCTCTAAATTGCTAGCTTGTAAGTTCTAAAATGTTGTAAAATTGCTAGATTGCATGATGATAAAAAGTTAATATTATGTTTTTCATGCAATGAGTTAAACCCATATAACAAACACTTGATTGTGGTACTTCTCTTTTTTGTTGATGACAAAGGGAGAGAAGTATGTTGATGACATGACATGTGATGCATAAGTTTATGCATATGTTCATGATGTGTTGTATGTATTCATGATGAATATTGCAATGACTTGAATTCAGTTTTAATTCAAGGTTCTATTAATATGGCATATTGATAGAGGGGGAGTTTGTTTAAATTCCAGGAGTTAAGGTTAACTCCGTCATCAAGTGGTTGTCATCATAAAAAAGGGGGAGATTGTTGAATCTCGTATTTTGATGATGAAACCACTTGATATGTGTTTATAATTTAAACTGCATTTTGAGTGATGCAGGTCTACTCGATCAGGATTAGACAGTTAACGCAGGAGGAATTGACGTTGCGCCGGAGGAGATCACGTTAGGATATTGGATGGCAGAAGACTTCGGACGTCGGGCATCGGGCCAAGAGCGGAATTGCGCCAAGGATATCGGGGTTGCGAAGGTCAACCGCCGATTGGGCAACAAGCCGCAAGAGAGGACGATGCGTTGAAGAATCGGACGAAGCACTAACCAATAACGTGCCGGGCAACAAAATGTCAATTCGCGTTGTAATAATTGTCTAGATCGTAGTAGAGTTTTGGCTTGTGTGTGCAGGATTAACTACGATAACGACGAAGACATAAAGCGAAACAAAGTGTCGGAGTCAAGTGCAAAGGATTTGTTGCAAGTTCGAAAGTTCGATGGAAGTCCGAAGGTTCGTCCGGAATGCTGCCGGAACTAGCCGAGAATGAGTAGGGAGCTTGCCGAAGGGTTTTTCGAAAGCTCGCTGGAAGGTTCGTTGGAAGTTCGCGGAGCTCACTGAGAAAGATCGGAGCTTGCCGAAGAAGCTCGTTGGAACTTGCCAAGATCAAATCATGAAGTCAAGGAACTTGCTGGGAGTCCGCAGAATGGTTTCCGAGAGTTTATCGGAAGACCGCCGGAAGTTGAAGCTCGCCGGAAGAAGTCTTGACTTGTGGACTTTGTAATAGCTTAGGAAATATCTTTAAGTTCGTAGTTAGCATGTTAATTAAGGTTAGGATTATGTGTTAATCCTATAACCCAAGTAGGGGCCAACTAGGCCCAAAATTAGACTTGGTTTGGGCTAAATTTAAAGCCCAACCAGTGAACCGGAGAGTCTAGCGATGGCACTACTAGACTGGGCGGTTGCACCGCCAACACCGAGAGCCGGTGGTGGCACCATGAGTCCAAGTGTTAGTGTTAGACACTTACAAAGCGGGGCACCGCCATCGACAAAGCAAGTGGCACCACCAAACATCGAAACCCAAAGAGAATTCAAATTTTGGAGCCCAAATTTGAATCCTCTTGAGGCCTATAAATACCCCTCAAATCTCAGCTGAGAGAACAACATTTTGAAAAGCAATAGTTTGAGTTAAGAGCCTTAGAATAGTGTTTGCAAGCCTTGTTTTTTATTTTGCTTAAGTGTTCACCTACTCCCATCTTGTTGAAAAGAATTGTAAGAGTGTGAACCACTTGTAAAGGTTGTAAGAGGGGTATTAGTCCTTCCCCTACAAGAAATTTGCTAGTTGAAGTTGGAAGCCTCTTCGAAGAAGGCTTCGCAAGTGGATGTAGGTCATTTTGACCGAACCACTTTAAAAACTGCTGCGTTATCTGGTTTGCATCCTACTCTTGCCATTTACTTACTGCAAACTTCTTTACTTAGTTACTACGCTTCCATACATTTCTAAGTTATCAAGCTTCAAAAATCGGTTTCCATTGATATTGCTTTTCATCGTACGAAAGATATATCAAAATCGAAGTTTTAATCCACTGCACTAATTCACGCCCCCCCTCTTAGTGCCGCTACGATCCTAACAATTGGTATCAGAGCCCGGTATTTCTCATTTTGGATTTATACCTGAGAGAAATGGCTCTTCATGGCTTTCAAGAGGGCTTATCGATTTTTCGTCCACCGTTGTTTAACGGATTGGACTACACTTATTAGAAAACTCGAATGAGAGTTTTCTTGATTTCTATGAATTTGGATTTATGGAATGTCGTTGAAAATGGTTTTCAACTTCCCTCTAAACCGATGAATGAATGGTCGGATTTGGAGAAGAAGTATTTTTCTTTAAACGCAAAGGCTATGAATGCCTTATTTTGCGCTTTGGACAAAACCGAGTTCAATCGGATTTCAACGTGCGAAACGACTTTTGATATTTGGTGAACACTTGAAATCACGCACGAGAGAACTATTAGAGTCAAAGACTCGAAAGTTAACATTTTATTGCATGATTTTGAGCTTTTTCGAATGCAACCAAGCGAGACTATAGGCGACATGTACACCCATTTCACGGATGTCGTCAATAATCTAAGTGTTCTTGGTAAATCTTTTTCGAATTTTGATCTCGTGAGCAAGATCTTAAGATCCCTTCCAAAAAGGTGGGATCCTAAAATAACCGCAATACAAGAAACAAAAGATTTAAATATTTTTCCACTTGAAGAACTAATTGGTTCATTATTGATATATGAAATGGTTCACAATACACATGATGAACATGATGGACATGATGAACAAAATCACCTTCCAAAAAACAAGAAGGATTTGGAACTCCGGACAAATGAATACCACTTGAGCGATGACTCAAGTGATGAGGACAATGTTGAACTTGAACTTCGAATATTAAATCTTAATAAGTTTATTAAACAAAAATCTAAAATAAACAATGAACTTGAACGGAGGAAGAGGCCAAAGAAGAGGAAGGCAACCAAGGATGAATAAAAAACTTCCAAAGGCGAAACGATGAAATAGTCTTTGACGGGCTTCGACTACAAGGTGAGTAACTCAACTCTCTTGAATTATTTTGAAATTACTTAAAGCCCTTCATGAGTGCTTAATTTAGATAGTAGGAATGGGAAATAAAAAAAATTGTTTTTGAAAAATCATATCATGTTTTTCTTTGTAGCATCTTTGAAAAGTTAAAAATTTGATCATGAAAAGTATATTGCAAAGGTTTCATGCATGTTATGTTTTGAAATGTTGAATGATGCAATATTAGGGATGATAATATGATATGTGATAATACTTAGGATTAATCCATACATATGTATACGTCATGCATGAGTTTTTGAAGTAAATATTGATTTGAACCTCTCATTTTAGATTAATATGCTTTTGGTCTAATCGTTTTTATGAAGAATTAAGATGACATTCTCATGACATATTAAGATGACATAGTGCATGTACATCTATGTATGAATTTCTTGATAGTCTTTTGATGATAGACGTGATATCATGATGTGTTTAGTCTTAACGGCTTCAAAACTTATGTTTCAATTTTAAATAATAATACTTGTTTTCACAAAAAGACTTGAATACCCTCACATGAAATCAATTGTATGAAATGGAAATAATTTTCTATCCTATTGAGATTAATGAATTTATTTTACCAATCTTGTGAATCTCATGAAAATAAACATGATGAATATTTTATAAATGAGTTGTCTTATAAGATTTTGCCTTTACGTCTTGAACTTTCATGCTTATATTGATTTGGCATATAAAGACTAAGGCAAGCTTAGATGAAAAAGAATTACTTAAAAAATGCTTTTCCCATCTGATCGAGATTAATGATTTCATGATATTTTGTGAATCTCGAAATTGATTTTGATGACTTGATTATGAGTTTCAAGTTACCGATTTGATTTGAATAAGTTTTATTTAAATCATAATCTTGATCTTGCAAAATTGGAATCACAAATAATATCTTTTGGTATTCATGAATTGATACTCACAATATGAAAGTATTGGTATTCATGACTTGAATTTGATTGAAACATTATATGCTTAAATTAATCATTCTCCTATGTTTCAAAAATTCTTTAAAAGCCTTATGAGATGACTGAAAATTAATTCGCTTTATGATGAATCACGAATCATGACTTGATCTATGATATTGATATATTTTAATCATGATCCTTGGTTGTATAATTCTCTTGCTCCATTAAAAGGATTTATTGAATGAATCATGTCCTTCTTAAATTTTGTAAGCTGGCTTGTATAATGATTAAAATCTTTTGGCCATTGATTTCTCCCTTCTTTCCGGTAATGACAAAGGGGGAGAAATATATGAATTGATACTATGAGTGCCATATTTGAATGATAAATATATGAATTAATGCTATAAGTGCCATATTTGAATTTGAATTATGTTAAAATATCAAAAGAAGCTTGCATCGAAATATATGGTAAATTGATAATCGAAATGCTATGATTGCCATATGCCATGTTTGCATCATATTAAGATATCAAGAACTTGCATTGTAATTTTACTTGCTGATATCTTATCATGTGATGAAATGCTACGATTTGTTGCTAAAATGATGCATGCAATACTTATGCTTTTTATGTGATGTATTACATATGATGTGAATCATGATTAATATTGTCTTAATTTGAATTCAAGGTTTCTCTCAATTATGGAATTTTTAAATAAGAATGATTACTCACCTTTGTCATGATTTAGAAATTGACATAAAGGGTCTTCCCTTCTTTAAAAAGGGTCTTCTCTTCTTTTTGACAATGACTAAGGGGGAGATAGCTAGCTTGCACAATTCAAGAAGAAAGCAAAAATTACACTTCTCAAAAGAGAAGAAATTGCTATCTTGAACATCATCGAGAATTGCTAGCTTGAAACATCAAGAAAATGCAAAAATGTGCTATCGTGCATATCTCAAGAAAAGCAAATATGCCAACTTGCATATATTTAAATTTGCTAGCTTATAAAACTTGCATATTTCAAGAAGCAAGAGTTGCTTTCTTGAACATCTCTAAATTGCTAGCTTGTAAGTTCTAAAATGTTGTAAAATTGTTAGATTGCATGATGATAAAAAGTTAATATTATGTTTTTCATGCAATGAGTTAAACCCATATAACAAATATTTGATTGTAGTACTTCTCCTTTTTGTTGATGACAAAGGGGGAGAAGTATGTTGATGACATGACATGTGATGCATAAGTTTATGCATATGTTCATGATGATGTGTTGTATGTATTCATGATGAATATTGCAATGACTTGAATTCAGTTTTAATTCAAGGTTCTATTAATATGGCATATTGATAGGGGGAGTTTGTTTAAATTCCAGGAGTTAAGGTTAACTCCGTCATCAAGTGGTTGTCATCATAAAAAAGGGGGAGATTGTTGAATCTCGTATTTTGATGATGACACCACTTGATATGTGTTTATAATTTAAACTGCATTTTGAGTGATGCAGGTCTACTCGATCAGGATTAGACAGTTAACGCAGGAGGAATTGACGTTGCGCCGGAGGAGATCACGTTAGGATATTGGATGGCAGAAGACTTCGGACGTCGGGCATCGGGCCAAGAGCGGAATTGCGCCAAGGATATTGGGGTTGCGAAGGTCAACTGTTGATTGTGCAACAAGCCGCAAGAGAGGACGATGCGCTGAAGAATCGGACGAAGCGCTAACCAATAATGTGCCGGGCAACAGAATGTCAATTCGCGTTATAATAATTGTCTAGATCAGAGTAGAGTTTTGGCTTGTGTGTGCAGGATTAACTACGATAACGATGAAGACATAAAGCGAAACAAAGTGTCGGAGTCAAGCGTAAAGGATTTGTTGCAAGTTCGAGAGTTCGATGGAAGTCCGAAGGTTCGTCGGGAATGCTGCCGGAACTAGCCGAGAATGAGTAGGGAGCTTGCCGAAGGGTTTTTCGGAAGCTCGCCGGAAGGTTCGTTCGAAGTTCGCGGAGCTCACTGAGAAAGATCGGAGCTTGCCGGGAGTCCGCAGAATGGTTTCCGAGAGTTTATCGAAAGACCGTCGGAAGTTCACCGGAAGCTCGCCGGAAGAAGTCTTAACTTATGGACTTTGTAATGGCTTAGGAAATATCTTTAAGTTCGTAGTTAGTACGTTAATTAAGGTTAGGATTAGGTGTTAATCCTATAACCCAAGTAGGGGCCAACTGGGCCCAAAATTAGACTTGGTTTGGGCTAAATTTAAAGCCCAACCAATGAACCGGAGAGCCAGGCGATGGCACCGCCAGTCCACTGTCAGTGTCAGACATTGACAAGCGGTGGCACCGCCACTGACAGGCGGTGGCACCGCCAGCATCGGAAACCAAAGAGAATTCAAATTTTGGAGCCCAAATTTGAATCCTCTTGAGGCCTATAAATATCCCTCAAATCTCAGCTGAGAGAACAATATTTTGAAAAACAATAGTTTGAATTAAGAGCCTTAGAATAGTCTTTGCAAGCCTTGTTTTTCATATTGCTTAAGTGTTCACCTCCTCCCATCTTGTTGAAAAGAATTGTCAGAGTGTGAACCACTTGTAAATGTTGTAAGAGGGGTATTAGTCCTTCCCCTACAAGAAATTTGGAAGTTGGAAGCCTCTTCGAAGAAGGCTTCGCAAGTGGATGTAGGTCATTTTGACCGAACCACTTTAAAAACTACTATGTTATCTGGTTTGCATTATACTCTTGCCATTTACATACTGCAAACTTCTCTACTTAGTTACTACGCTTCCATACGTTTCTAAGTTATCAAGCTTCTAAAATCGGTTTCCATTGATATTGCTTTTTATCGTACGAAAGATTTATCAAAACCGAAGTTTTAATCCGCTGCACTAATTCACCCCCCCCCCTCTTAGTGCCACTCCGATCCTAACACTAAGAATACTAATTATGGGTCATTGAACATGCCTTCTACTTAGTCCAAAATAGCCCCAATTCAGACCTAATTGGCCCATAATTTAGTTGACATTATTTCACCCTAATACCGACTTAATTAGATCTAAACTATCTTGATATAGACACAATTAACTACAAGTATGAATCCTATGTTGTCCGACATGTTATTGGTTCATCCGGCGCTTCATCCGATCCTTCAGTGCATCGTCCTCTTCTTCGATATATTGTCAAATCGGTATGCTAACTCTCACAACTTTCAATCTCTTTGGCATAATATTCGATCCTTCGGCCCGATGCCCGAACTCATGGCACGAAGACCTTATGGCAATACATCGACTGATCCTCCGGCTCAATATCTAATCTCCTGACATATTTCACTCCGGCTCAATACATCGACTGATCTTCGACATATTTCACTCCGGCTTAATGTTTGATTCCTCTTACTTTAATCGATTTATATTTCTGATCAAAAATAATCTTACGTTAGTTAAAACATAGATTAGATCATGAACCGCATTACATAGAGCAAGAGTCTCTGAGGATTTTTTTTTTATATAATAATGATTAGGTGGGTCCTACCCCCAACTAGGGGGCAAAGGTTAAAAGTCGTAAAAAGAGAAGTTAAGAATAGGATTGTTAAGTACTAAACAGAAAGCCCTAAGGAATTCTTTATTGAAACCATCGAGACGTGGGCTCATGCCCAGCCTCATTTGGTGAAGAGCAACTTCAACCTCTACTGGAAAGAAAGGTCTACAAAGGTATGGAAGGAAGAGGAGGGCACTGGGATCAATCAAGATGTCTATGGTGTCTGAATTGTCCTATAACTAAGAATACTAAAAGAAAAATGAGCTGAGGATCTGATTGGAATAATCATTCATAATATAAAGAATTCTATTTTTGGAGTGCTTAAAGGAAGCTATTCTGTGAAAAGAAATTATGTTTATGTCCGCATGTTCAAGTCATTGAATCTTGCCCTCGACTACTACTTTAAATGAAGTTGTCTATTGAGGGTTATGACTCTATTGTAGAGGGACTAAAGATCAGTAGACTCCTTATCTGAGAGATTACCATTGGCATCCCTGAGCTCAGGAACATAGAGCTCGACCATGCTATGTTAATACAGTTTTCAAAATTCAATCCAATAGATTTCCTCCATTTGGATAGGGAGAAACTAAGAGTAGCAAGGCTCTATTGGAAAGCAACCATGGGATTTAGGAGTCTTAGATCAAATCGAGCAAAGGATTTGTTGGTTATATCATGGACCTGAGCATGTTCTAGCCAAAAGGTCTCAAAGCAAAAGGGTTAGAGAGTAATGTAAGAGATTGGGTAGTCATCTTAGCTAAAATGAGGGAGTAGTCTGAGTGAATTTTAGGAAAGTGGAGAATTGAAAACTCATGAAATAAAAAAAAAAACCCAATGATAATTTGTGAGCAACGATCCCATCGTTAACAGAATGATTATTGGATCATGTAAAACAAGTGCTAGGGAATCTAAGATTGATTAAAGTGGAGTGAAAGAGAAAATCCTTCAAATCCAGGACAGATTTAAAAAGTGAGAGGGGACGGCCTCTCACTTTGCACTTCGAAAATGAGATAGTATTTAGATTGCCACATAAAGACAGGGAATATTCAATAAAAATTCAATGCGAAAGGAATTCGTCCCATAAAAGTTTACATAAAGATAGAAGAGTTTTAGCATAAATGGCTGATAAGAGCCAAGAAGACGTACTTTCAACTGAACAACGAGATTAATGGTTTGAGGATTCTTACTAAGCAACTTTAAGTTTGCCTGATTTTCATAGAACTAGGATAACCCCTTGATATTAAGATATTGACATTCTAATATTTTTCATATTTCGATACAAGTCTTTGATTTTCTTCCTACTATGCAATCAGTTCAATGCAATCAGTTCAAGATTATATATTCTTATCGAACTCCTATGTTTATTTGCCTCATCTCTTCAATCTCATATTTGCATAATAAAATTAATTAATATTTTAATTTATATGTTGAGATAAGCGATATAGGAGTAACTAAGATCGTGAGATAGATAAAACAATTAAAGAAGAATCCAATGTTCGATCGGAGTTAATGATCAGGCATTAGGCCGGATGAATCAAGTGATACATTGAAGGATCGGATGATGCAGTGAAAGCTTAATGGAAGTTCACTAGGAGTTCACCAAAAGCTCACTGGAAATTCACTAGGAGTTTGTCGAAAGCTCATCGGAAGATCGCCAAGAGTTCGTCGAAGTTCACCGAGAGTTCGGTTGAACAATTGATATGCTGGACAACTTAGATTCCTTGTATTGTAATTGTTTTAGTCGTAACTATCATAGTTAGGACTTTAATTTGCGTTAGTTCTGGGAGAAATCCTACTAACTCAATTAGGAGTCAATCACTTGGAGCCATATCAGGTGGTGGCACCGCTTAGACTGGGCGGTGGAACTGCTTGAGGCTCAACCTCCCAAGTGGTCTAGGCGGTGGTACCGTCGGCAATTAATACTGCCATGCGATGGTACCGCCCTATTAGGCGATGGTACTACCAGAGCTCGATCTACGAGGCTCTGTTAAGCGGTTGTACTATCAAAACTAGGTAGTGGTACCACCTAAAGTTAATCTGCAAGCGATCGTACCACTCAGTACTGGCGGTGGTGCCACTAAGACCCCGGAAACCCAGGATAAGATATTTTTTTGCTCTATTTTTTAAGCCATTGGAACTTATAAATACCCAACTCTTTCCTGCATGAAAGAGCACAAAAAGTGTGAACAACACCTATCTAAGAGAGGTGTGAGGTTGGTAAAAGATTATCTCCTAAACTTGTAAAAAGGAGAAAGAGTTATAAGAGGGTAATTGGTCTTCGCCTATTGAAGGAAGACTGATATTGGATGAAGGTGGCCTCAATGGAGGAGGAATCAAGAGTGGACATAGGTCACGACGACCGAACCACTATAAAATTGGTGTGCACTTTCTTGTTGCTCTTCATTACTGTTGTTTTCTACCTTAATTGCTTATCACTCTTATTCTAAGTCAAGTACACTTTCAATATCTTTTCCGATGTGTTTTTATTAAGCTGAAAGTTTCAAAATATTTTTTCGATAGCATTAATTCACCCCCCCCCCCCCCCCCCCCCACCACCCCCCCCGCTTAGTGTCATTCACGATCCTAACAGTTGGTATTGGAACAAAGTTACTCTCTATTTGGTTTAAAACCCAAGAGAGATTGCTAGCAATCAAGCAGGTCTTTCTATCACTCGTCCTCCTATGTTCAATAGGACGGACTACACGTATTGAAAAACTAGAATGAAAATTTTCTTACTTTATATGGATTTCAAATTATGGGACATAGTTGAAAGTGGTTTTGAGAAGTCTTTCAAATCAATGAACGAATGGAATGATTTAAAAAAAAAGACTTTGTCTTTGAATGCTAAAGCAGTGAACACTTTGTTTTGTGCTCTTGATAAAAATGAATTTAATTAGGTTTCTATATGCAAAACTATACAAGAGATTTGGCACATACTTGAAGTCACATACAAAGACACAAGTAGGATTAAATAGTCAAAAATTAATCTTTTGGTTCATAGCTATAAGTTGTTTCGTATAAAATAAAGCAATACTGTTGGAAACATGTACACTCATTTTATAGATGTCGTCAATGGTCTAAAAGCACTTGGTAAAATTTTTTTCAATTTTGAACTTGTTATACAAGATATTAAAATCCTTTCCAAAAAGTTGGGATCCTAAAATAACAGCAAAAGACCTAAATAACTTTTCGTTTAAAGAATTTATTGGGTCCTTGATGACCTACGAACTGATATGTATAGCACATGATGAACTTGAGAACAACCTTCCAAAGAACAGGAAAGACATGACACTTAGAACCAAAGAATGCCACTTGGGTGAAAACTTAGTGATGATGATGATGATGATGACTTAGCATTCCTTACAAGAAAGTTTAAAAATTTCTTAAAAAGGAACAAAACAAAACAAGACTTTAAGAACAAAAGTGAACTAAAAAATGATCAAATAATTTGCTATGAATGCAAGAAGTCGGGTCACTTCAAAAATGAATGTCCTCAAGTGAAAAATAAGCTACCAAAGAAAAAAAAAAGTGTTCAAAGTAACTTAAGATGATTCGAGTGCATCCGAAGATGATGAGCCAATCAACAAAGACGAAGTTACAAATTACGCTCTAATGACTCTCAATGATGAGGTAAGTGACTCAATCAAATCTTATTTAGCTTATGATGATTTACTTATTGTTTTTAATGATTTATACGATGAATGTAAGTTAGTTAGTAAAAAATATAAGTTGTTAAAAAAGGAGCATGCTTCTCTTATTAGTATATTTCATAAATTAAAAAATGAGCATGGTGATAGTATGTTAGCTTCTTGCAAAGTGTGATGACACAGATTCACTTAAAAAAGAAAATATCTTACTATAGAAAATTTTAAAATAGGTAATAAATCTCTAAACATGATCCTTTCTAATAAAGGCTATATTCATAGAAAGGAAAGAATTGACTTTATGAGTAACACTTAACAAAAACTAACTATCTTCGTTAGAGGACCTACATTACATGTCTCACCTAGAGAAAAATATATTTTTTATGAAAAATATGGTCATTTTGCCTACAAATGTCTATTTAAAAGGTATAGTCCATACAAATTAGTTTGGGTTCCTAAAAGAACCATAAATCACTTAATGATAGGTAAATCTATTTATGAGGGACCTAAGGTTAAATGGGTACATAAAAGAAAACCCCATTTCTTGTAGATATGTCTACAATCACAAGCTAGAAGCAAGAGATTATACCTTGAAAGACACATGACTAGAGATCCAACACACTTGTCTAAGCTCACTAACCAAGACGAAAGATTTGCCACGTTCGAAGACAACAATAAAGGAAAAATTATTGATAAAGGAAATATAGGTAATAAATTAAACTTTTGATTGAAAATATTTTATTAATAGATGGTTTAAAACATAAGCACTAAATTATGTGATAAAAGTTATAACATTAAATTTAAATCTAATGCTTGCATTATATAAATACCACACATAAATAGATCTTTGATTACCTTAAAAACCAACAATATCTATACTATTAATCTTGATAAGTTTTGTGACGAGACTTGCTTTTTAGTTTTAAATGATGATATATGGCTTTGGCATAAAAGATTAGACCATGCAAATATGAAACTAATTTCATAAATTATAACTAAAGAATTAGGAAGAGATATGCCTAAAATTAAATTTGTCAAAGATAAAGTTTATAATGTATGCCAACTAGAAAAACAAATGAAAAAATTTTAAAATCAAAGATTCAAATAAGTCTAGACCACTAGATCCATATGGATTTATTTGAACAAATTGATATAATAAGGAGGTAGTAAATATGCCTTTGTAATTGTTAATAATTATAATGGATACACTTGGACATACTTCTTGACACATAAAAGTGATTACTTTAAATATTTTTTAAAATTTTATAAAATTAGTTTAAAATAAAAAGGATTTTATGATTGTCTCTATTGGAAGTGATTATGGTAGTGAATTTCAAAATCATGATTTAAAAACTTTTATGATTTCAATGGGTATAACCATAACTTCTCCACTCTAGGAAACCCTCAACAAAATGAAGTTGTTGAAAGAAAAAAATAGGAGTTCATAAGAAATAACAAGAACCATTATTAATTAATATAGTCTACCCAAATATTTTTGGGTCGAAGTCATTAACACGATATGTCATGAACATGGTTCTTGTAAAATCATTACTTTCCAAAACTCCCTATGAATTGTGGAACAATAAAAGATCTAATATTTCATATTTTAAATTTTTTGGTTATAAATATTTTGTTTTAAATGAAAAAAATACCTTAGAAAAATTTGATGTAAAATTTGATGAAGACATTTTTGTTAGTTACTCCTCTTTGTCTAAAGCTTTTTGTATATTTAATAAAAGAACTTTGGTTATATAGGAATCAATTAATGTTTTTCTTAATGAGTTTCCTAAATTTAAGAAAAATGATTTTGATAATGACTTTAATTTTGATGCTTTAAATTTCAATGAAAACCCTCCTCCCCTAAGCAACTTGGATGCATATTTTTTTGAAGAATCCTTATCTAAGGATTGGAATTAATGCATATAATTATTCTAAGGAGCTAATAATTGGAGACAATCAAAATGTATTCAAATTCGTTCTTTTAAAAATTTTTGTATCAATGTAGCCTTTTTATCTTAAATTGAACCAAAATATATTGACGAAGCCCTAAAAGATTATTCATGGGTTATTATAATGCAAGAGGAGTTAAACCATTTTGAGAAAAATTATATGTGGAAGCTTGTTCCTAGACCTAGTAACCATTTAGTAATTGGTACTAAATGAGTTTTTAGAAACAAACAAGATGAACTTGGTATTGTAGTTAAAAACAAGGCTAGATTAGTGGCCAAAGGTTTCAACCAAGAAGAATGTATAGATTATGAAGAAACCTTCGCTCTTGTGGCTAGACTTGAAGCCATAAGGATTCTCCTTGCCTATGCTAATTATAATAATTTTAAGTTATTTCAAATGGATGTTAAAAGTGCTTTTCTTAATGGCTTCATTTCCGAAGAAATTTATATTGAACAACCACCTAGATTTGATAATATGATTTTTTTAAATCATGTTTTTAAGCTTTGTAAGGCTCTCTATGATTTGAAACAAGCCCCAAGGGTTTGGTATGAGAGGCTTAGTTTCTTTCTAATTAAGAATTATTTTTTGAAAGACAAGGTTGATACCATGTTGTTTATTAAATATTTTAAAAATATTTTTTTTATAATTCAAATTTATATTGATGATATTATTTTTTGTTCTATGTATGAGTCTTTATGTGAATATTTTGCCAAAAGTATGAGCCAAGAATTAGAAATGAGCTTAATGTACGAATTAACTTTTTTTTAGGATTGCAAATTAAGTAACTAAGTGATAGAATTTTTATGAGTCAAACTAAATATACTTTAGATCTATTAAACCAGTTCAATATGGATAGTTCTAAGGCTATTAACACAACAATCATCACTTCCACAAAGTTAGATATGAATGATGATGGAGAAATTTTGATCAAAAGACTTATAGGGGTATGATAGGTAGTTTACTATATCTCATCGTAGCTAGACCAGATATTATGTTTAGTATTGGATTATGTGATAGATTTCAATCTAATCCTAAATAATCTCACCTAAAAGCTATTAAAATAATTTTTATATACTTAAAAGGAACTTCTAATCGAGGATTATGGTATCCAAAATTTAAAAACTTTGAATTAATTGCTTATGCTCATGCAGATTTTGCTAGATGTAGAGTAAATAGAAAAAGCACATCATGAACATGTCAACTCTTAGGTCATGCACTTGTCTCTTAGTCTTTTAAGAAATAAAATATGGTTATATTATCTACAACCGAAGCTAAGTATATAGCAGTAGGTGTATACTATGCACAAGTTATATGGATGACAAACACATTAGAAGATTATATAATTCACTTGAAAAATATCCCTATAAAATGTGATAACACTAGTACAATATGTTTAACAAAAAATCTCATTCAACACTCTAGAATTAAACATATTGACATTAGGCATCATTTTATTAGAGATAATATTAATAACCATGATATATCTTTCGAATTTTTTGATTAAAACATCAATTAACTGATATTTTTATAAAACCTTTAAATGAGGAACAATTTAATTTTATTAGAAGACTTAGGTATATTAAATCTTTTAAATGCATGAGTTCCTTTAATATATTTTTTGGATCTCTCAATACTTTTTCGAAATTTAATTTTTGTTTTATCGAGATCATTTTCTATCACCTTCTTAAAGTTTTATTCATGAGTTTTTGATCCTTCATTTGATAATATTTTCTTATGAATTCTTCCTCTCTCTACTCACGAAAGAAGAGTTTTTTTTTTTATTCATGGACTTTTGAACTTGATCTTTTATGCGATGATCATTTCCTATGAATCATTCTTCTTTCTATTTACAAGAATATGGATTTGATTCATAAATTTTTAGTATGTACATTTTGATCTTTTATGTGATGAATCTTTCTCTCTGGTTTAGTAGAAGCTTGATTCATGGAAGCTTGATTCATGGACTTTTGGTTCTTATAACTTGATTTTTCTTAGGATGAATAAATTCCTCACTTTTTCTTCTACCTCTTCTTATTTTTATAACAAAACGAAGAAAGAAACTTACTTAGCATCTTAAGAAAAGTAAAAAAATGTTAGCTTGAGAGAACCAAAATCACTTGCATATCGAAAGAGAAGTGCTAGCTTCCTCATTTCACAAATTTGCTTAACATCTAAAGTGGTTATCTTAGAAAGTTTTTTCTTAACTTCTCATTTTACAAACTTACTAGTTTGCATAAATGGGTGTAAAACTTACTTGTATAGTTTAAAATACTTGTATAAATTATTGAATGATTCTCTTTTTTTTATGATAAAGGGGAAGAAATGATGAATGTTTGGAATCATAATATTATATTTGGTATCATGTATGAAGTGATAAATGATTAAAAAATACTTTAGTACTATGTATGTGATGCTCAAAATGATTGAAAATATGAATTCTTTAATATCATGTTATGCCCAAAATGATTGAAAATATGAATATTTTGGTATCATAAATGTTAGTTATGTCCAAAATTATATTAATTTTGGTATCATGCATGAAGTAGATGCTTTAGTATCATATAAGTTATGCCCAAAGTACATTGATTTATTATGAAGTGATGAAATTGTGCATGTTATACTTTAATGACTTGGAACTATGATGATGCACAATATGAAATTTTGATATATTGCATTGATCGAAATTGTTTCACTTGAATTCAAATATTATGATTCCTTTTGAATTCAAGTTTGCCTTATCTCGATATGACATATAGATAGAGGGAGTTAAGGTTAACTCCATCGTCAATTGGTTGTCATCATAAAAAATGGACAAATGGTTGAATCTCAGATTTTGATGATGAAATCAATTGATGAATTAATAATATAATCTATGTGTTAAGATAAGTGATGCAGGACTAACTACGATCATGAGATAGGCAAAACAATTAAAGAAGAATCCAATATTAGGTCAGAGTCAATGATCGGGCATTAGGCCAGATGAATCAGATGATACACCGAAGGATCGAATGATGTAGTGAAAGCTCATTGGAAGTTTACCAGGAGTTCACCGAAAGCTTGCCAAAAGTTCATCGGGAGTTCGCCAAAAACTTACCAAAAGATCATCGAGAGTTTATCGAAAATTCACCGAGAGTTTGATTGAACAATTGACGTACTGGACAACTTAGATTCCTTGTATCATAATTGTTTTAGCCTTAACTATCATAGTTAGGACCTTAATTTGAGTTAGTTTTAGGAGAAATCCTACTAACTCAATTAAGGGCTAATTAAGCCCTAAATAGGGCTGAATTGGATTGGTTGGATGGCTCATTTAGCATTGGAGCCACGTCAAGCGGTGGAATCACTTAAGGCTCAGCCTCCCATGTGGTCTAAGCGGTGGTGCTATCCAAACTGGGTGGTGGTACCGTCGGTAGTTAATGCTACCAATCGATGGTACCACCCTATTAGACGATGGTACTGTCAGATCCCGATCTCCGAGGCTTTGTCAAGTGGTCATACTGCCTAGATTGGGTGATGATACCACCTAGTGTCTATCTGTAGGGGGTAGTACCATCTAGTACTAGCGGTGGTACCACTAGTACATTGGAAATCCGAGATAAGACACATTTTGGCTCCATTTTTGAAGCTATTGGGGTCTATAAATACCCCATTCTTTTTTGTACGAAAAAGCAAAAAAAGTATGAATAAAAGTCTTGAGATTTTTGTTGTAAAAGTGTTGAAAAAGTGCTAAATGTCCTTCTCTTTTTTTAGCTTTGTGATCAAGAGAGATGAGGCTTGTAAAAGGTTATCTCCTAAATTTATAAAAAGGAGAAAGAATTGTAAGAGGATAGTTAGTGTTTACCCATTGATGGAAAATTAGTAATGGATATCATTGGTCTCAACAGAAGAGGAATCAAGAGTGAACGTAGGTCACCACAACCGAACCACTATAAAATTAGTGTACACTTTCTTGTTACTCTTCGTTACTATTAGAAACGATAAATTTTTATCAAGCCGAAAGTTTCAAATCGATTTAATTTTTACGATAGCATTAATTCAATATCTTTTTCGATAATTTTTTATCAAGCCGAAAGTGTCATTCAGGATCCTAATATTGACAATATTTTTAGATTATTGATTTAGTTCTTGAAAGCTCCTGTGCGTTTATTTGTCTTCAAATAGTAAAATTCTTTAAATGTTGAGATTCTAGTCCTTCGTACTAACCTCGTTGTTTATAAGCGACGCCGCGGTGGATCATTCCGGTCGCTATGACATCTTCTGCCCCAAGTGAGGCTTTGCGGGCATGGCACGTCTTTCCCTCTAATGGAGCCCCATAGAACCCTTTGGTGGTGGGGTGTTGGTTTCAACTCTAGAACACGAACAGTACACATTGATAAGCAGTTCGTAGTCCCAGAGTTGGTTTATATTGTCTTGACTGTGCCACAAGAGAAGCGATAATTTCTCTATTTTGCCATAGTGATGAACCGGAAATTGGTATGTCGGAGATCAGCACGCAAATAAGTCTGTAGAATAACTGTCATTATTATC
Organism: Musa schizocarpa; assembly: GCA_900464855.2. Lineage (NCBI taxonomy): Eukaryota > Viridiplantae > Streptophyta > Magnoliopsida > Zingiberales > Musaceae > Musa > Musa schizocarpa. Next base: position 14,530,265 of record LS990921.1, on the reverse strand, counting down.
TCAACCCAAACAGCATTTATTTATAACGGACACATATGTATATTACATATTTTTATATATACTAGAATATTATAAACATTCATGAATTTATATTTACAGATAATTCATTCTTTTTGGAAGATAGATTCCCGCTCTCCTCAGAAGATCATCTGAAGCTTGCATTGCTAGCGATGTTACTTCTTCCTGTTCATGGAAGAAAGGGCATCATCACACTATGTTAAATCAAATCAAATCAAGAGGCTATATAGATAAACTGGCAGGCCCAGTTATAATAAAACACAACTTGAATGGAATATATTACGCAATGAAGAACCTATTTATCAATAATAACAATAAAAACAAGTTGGACACCTGATTTCCTCTGTTACGTAATGGAATTTATAATAAAAATATATTACGTAATGGAATTTATAATAATAAAACACAGGCCCCAGCTACAAGTTTGCATCTTTATACTTGTGAATAAGTTGGACACCTGATTTCCTCTGTTAGGCATGGCCTTTAACATCAGTTAGAGCATACCTTTCAGTACAGGTTCTTATAATGTTATCTGAAAGGATGTAAATTAGGATTTTTGCAATTTAGCAGATTAATGCAATAAGTAATAAGAATCTTAACACGTACATTATTAGTTGTCAGGAATATGATAGTCAATTAGCCAAGACATAACAAATGTCAGAAAACAAGGCAAAATGCATTACCATATTAATACAAAGTCCTAGAAAAGGTTACAGTGAGCAATAAACTAAAGCAAAATTTGCTGGGAGACACCAAAGACGAATGTGTGAAGCATTGGTCACATAATCAAAATGTTAAGTTTATAAATAATAAGATTTAATGACACTTAGCATTACAATCTTATACGGTTAGAATACATCAGCAGAATAGGAAGATGCATCAATGACTCTTAGAAATTATAATTTAATTGACAAAAGTTGCTCTTGCTAAATTACATGCAAGTAATTTGCACTATGACGTTGCAGCTCTGCTCTATAACCTTTTTTGTTTTCATACATGCTGTTATCAGATACATTTTCAAGCAAGCTATACTTCCATATTTCAGCATGAGTACTGAAATTAGTATTGCAATCGATGAGATTGTCAAAGAAAACTTGTTACTTGTGGAACTTATAAATTAAAAATGGGTCAACAGTAATGAATATGACATTAGCAGGTAGCCAACCCCTCCCCACCAAAAATAAAGATTATTGTTATTACAATAAACACCATGTAAATGATAAACATTTGTTATACATGAAGTTTGACCTTGGAACATAATTAAGCTCATGCTTATTGTTAGCCATACAATTTTCAATACATATTATGACTTGAACTATATCAGTTATATTACAGTCTCCACCAAATAAATAACATAGTTTGACAAATATATCTATATAAGAAGCATGCACAACTATATAAGTTTTGTATTCATTACTAGGTGGATTTTGCACATAAGAGGATGACAAAGTACCTCATTTACATTCAAGATCTTATGATCCTTCATAATCCACTGACCATTGCACATGACTGAATCAATATTCTCTGTTCGCATGCAGTAGACGAGGCTAGAGATGCTGCATGTTGGAATTCAAAAATATTAGCAAGGTTCTGTTCATGTAGAGCTACAAAAGAAATCATCACCAAACAGGCCAATTTACACATTTTGTAAACCAAAGTGTACATGAAAATGTATAAAGCCTTTCTATTTATGTAGATAAGTGTTTTATGTAGTGGTAAGGTCATAGGCAAGGAATTAAATCTAGGTCAGATACAGTTTTGGTAACTTATCAGACTTGTACCACCTGATATCATTGAACAAAACTATTAAGAAAATGGTATTGCACAATATCAAGAAATATGTTTTGAAATTAATATTACATCAAAACTATAAATCCTGGTTGGTACACACCAGTCCCTCCAATATTCAAATCCTTGGTCCTAAGTTTAACTTTTGACATTGTTTATCTACTTACAAATTTGAGGTTCATTTCATTAATACAAAGTTTAATTCATATTTTGAAGTTTACCAAAGATGGTTCTCAAAGTTTCAGTGTACCTATTGCATTCAAGATAACATGAGAACAAAGTTTTGACAAACTTCTGATTGGTCCTTTACATAGGTTAAGTACTTGAGAGTCCTTTGGGTGTTGTTTGAATACTGGTCGAATCCATGCTGATCTAGCCAAGGTTCCCAAGGACACACAAAGACCCACACAGATGCACAAAGATCTTGGCTGGATTCGCCTAGTACAACAAGAAATTTGGATGGACCAATCCATGCGTAACTGAGACCAATCTATCAGATCTGCATATATCTATTCTAGATTCGTAACTATCCTTTCAATCTCCACTTAATTCTTTTCTTCTATGCTAAATTTGTTTATACATAATCATACTGGGCATGAGTGGCACCAAAGCAACAAATTGACAATGTCACATGGCAGCACATATATCACTGGAGCATCATCATTATCGGTAGTGCATCTACTGCAACTATGCTGGTGGCACTAAAGCATCGTTTAACTGGTGCATTTCCTGATGTGGTCATATACACCAAGGTCCCTCAAGAATTCAGGCAAACTTTTAGGCACAATTAGACTTCAAGAAAACCCTACAGGGAAGAGCTTGACAAGTAGGCATCCAAGCTTCACATATAATATCTCTAACAGATTAGAGTAGCCCGTAATCATGATGATCCAAACTTGTTAATATTTGTGCGTTATGGGGCACTATCATATGCACAAGGAGAATATTAGACATCTTTGATCCATCTCAATATAAGCATGGTGATGGAAATGGCAGTGGCAGTAAGCGGTGCAGTAACACTTTTGTTGACCCTTCAGCATGAGTTCCCACATGAGGCTAGATGGTGACAGTGGTGCAGCTGATGGTGTTTCTGAGCTAAGCAGGAGTACTATTTAAGATGACCAGTCTCAGCCCGACCCCAGGGCATTGGGAGATTCTTCAGCTCATTATGTAGGAGAACAGTACTGAATGTCAGTGATATTGACCCATGACATTCCCTCATATACCAAATAGGCTACAATCAACAATGCCAATAAAGTATAAATAATGCCTAGAATTGGATTGAACCAACTAGAACCAATAGGTATCAGCTACAACAACAGTGTGAACCAGAAGGACAATATATAGCTTCCACCAATAATGAGAAACCCAAGCCAGTCCTGAATTTTGACCTTGGCATTGGCTTCAGTCTAACAGAACATGAAAACCTCAAAGCATGACAATACAATAACCATGCAGGAGATCTTCACCAATTGCTATCAAGTAGATCAAGGAAAGACAAGTGCTCTAAAACATACTGAATAAATTGATGGGTTTGGGGATCTGGTTTGACTAACTCTTAGAGTTCAATTTAAATAATTTAGTTGATGGAGTTTCTCTTTTCAGTTAGCATGACGTATTTAACTCCTACTACTTCCCAAGTAATTCTAAGAGCATTCATCCAAGTCAGTTCAGTGTGTCAGTCTGGACTTGCAGACAGAAATATTTCAGCTTCCTAAAAGAAATAAAAATAAATTCTCAGGTTATAGAAATCTTTTCAAAAAAACTTGTGAATTGCAGCTATTCTTCTGCTAGATGCAATTGAAACCAGTAATAGCACCATATTGATAAGAAAAAAAAAAGAGATATTCTTCTACGAAATCATATGAATAAAATATGTACCGATCATGCAAAGGAACCATGGTCCATGAAAAAGGATTCACAACTATCATATCAGCCTGCAAAATGATAAAACATAGACAAGAAATTTTTATGATCAGAAATAAGAAAATACAGTCACGAGCAAAGCATTCTAGAATAAAACAAAATTGATGTTGGTAGTGAAAAAAAATAATGTTATCAATGAAGATTTTTTAACAATTCAGCAATCTGAACTTGTCTATTCCTGATCATATGAATTTCCAATAGAGAACAGCCATCTAATAAAAATATACTAGAGATTCAACTTGCAACTATGGAACATTTCAGCATGCCAAAATAGATTGGAGAGTTGAGGTGCAGCATAACCATGAACATGAATATTCTCTTAAAGCACAAGCTTCTTTTCGAGCCCTCCAAGGTACAAGGATGAACAAAAAGCTTGGTAAAAGAACTTGTTCAAAGGGATGATTTGCGAGGGCAGAAAGAATTACATTTGCTGATTGGCTGAGATGGTAATGGCAACCCGTAGTTATGGATCTAAATTATTCTATTGCCAAAACATCGATCTTTGTGCAATAAATGAGCATCTAGAAAACCCCATTTCGCAATAAATCAGCATCTAGAAACCTCTTTGTGCAGTAAATTAGCATCGCTAATATTTTGAAATAAAAGGTGAATATGAGTCAACTGCATAATTATGCAGAATTATATAGCAATTACTAATGAGGAAAATGACAAAATGTAACTGATCTAACCTTTTTGCCAACCTCAAGAGACCCAATCTCATTGTCCCATAGCACTGATTTTGCACCATTTATTGTGACCATCTCTAAAATTGCTACAGCAGGTAGAGCAGTTGGGTTGGTTTGCCCATTCATATAAGCTTCTCGACCTTTATTTATAAGTGAAGCTAGATACATCTCATCAACTGTATGGAGAAGAAAGAAGTATTACATCCAAATACACCCAGAGGATACAGTTTCAGAAAACATAATAAACCTCCTGATTATCAGAATGTTGACACTTCACTGTAAAGCATCAAACCAGACAGGTATATGGATTCAATATAACTTGAATAGGCCAATATGGTAAATCTTCTGATAAATACAGTGAGGATATTGCGAGCAATTTGAATATATTTGTACTTAATGATGCAGTATATAATATAATCATTTAAGTATTGCATAGCTTACTAGAAAATTGTGCTTATAACTGTTGAGATATGATTTGGGTAACAAGGATCCGTATGTTCTTAATCCTTGAAATACATATACAGCACTGAAATTAAGATGAGGGAAATTACACATTGCCATAATTCACAACGGCACAACATACTTCACACCATGGATTCTGAAAGCTGGTCAGACTGGCACATAACAATCAGTATTTATTAGTTCAGTTGTTTACCATTATGTGGACTAGTGTCTACTAGGGGGTACCAATTCATACCACCCAATAAACTTACCTAACCATCGACACATCCAATATACCCACTATGGGTATTGTATTACACCCAGATTGGATGGTATGCATATCACTCTTTTTTCAAAATCAACCCCTGTCCTCTCTTATCCGTTTATCCCTTAAACAGCACTCAACAGCTTTCTTTTACATTTCTCACTTTTATATTCAATCATATCCAATCAATCTTCAGATGTCAAGCGAAGGATGCATACATTTGCGAATCAGAGTATGAAGCTACATTTCATGATTTAGTGATTGATTTAAATGTTTGCTTGTTTCATGATCATTTTAAGTTTTATTACTCGTTTTCATGTCACCATTTAATTATCAATTTAAAAATATCTGATTTTTAATTGGCACCACATCTGCACATATCTAGCATAGATATATTTGAACCTAGGTAATTTTCCACTGAATACAGCATAAATCTAGGCAAATCTTGGCTAATCCACATGGATCTTGATTGGAACTGCATGGATCTGTGATAGATCCATCTGGATCTGACCAAGATCAGCATAGATCTAGATAGATTTATGAAAATCCAATCTAGATCCATCTTGATATGGCCTAAATCTGTAGGAATCTGTTCTAGATACACATATATCCAGCCTAAATATATGTGGATCTATACTAGATCCCATGGATCTGACCAAGACCTGCGTAAATCTAGGCCAGATCTATGGGGATCTGACCAACTTTCTGATAAATCTAGGTAGCCCACAATGGCTCTGGCCTGATACTCTTTATGAAACTCCATGCATAAATATACCCGAGAACTCCCAATATTAAATTATGAAGTTTTGAACATATGTATCATAAAAGAGTAGGTGAATGCTATTTAGTATTTAACAAGAATCACGAACTAAAGGAGTCATGAGCTAACTTTAAGAAAAGCATAACTATGGGAAATGATCAAACAGCTAAGAAATGTTAAATGACACATCAAAATTAGTCTAGATGCTTTTGTCAAACAAACACTTGGAAACATTTTAATAGCTATATCAAGATCTCATTAAAATTGTATGATCACCAGTCTCTTGTCTGACCTTCTGTCAAGGAAATGAAAATTGGGTCATCCAGTTAAAACCATTATGGAAAAAACATTTTCAAACTGATCTGAACCAATATTCTTCTTGTCTCACAGATAAGGATTTCAAACTGTACCAATGCTCATCCTATTGTTGGATGGTGCCCCATCTGTACCAAGAGATACACAAATACCAGCTTCAAGCATTTCTTTTACAGGAGCAAACCCAAGCATGCGCATTGCAGCAGCAGGGCAGTGAGAAACCTTCACACCAGCCTTAGAGAAGAATTCGATCTGTAAAAGAAACTAGCAAACTTCTCAGTTATTTGCTTGCAGTCCTTACATAAGCTATAAGATAAAACAAAATTATGATCTACAAAAGCAACCATCCACAAACCCCTGCCAGACCCTTCTGTTCACTTATTTTTATTCAGTCTGATACCTTTTTCAAGGTACTGGCTGAAATACCTCCACTACTTGACGAACCAGGCCAACCACTTAAACTGGTTTCCTGAAACTGCTTGCTGACCCTTCTTGTTTCTGCATGGACAAGCCTTCTGCATAAAAAGGGTCCACTGAAAAGGTACATCATAGTAGGATATATGCAATTGGTAGGAATGATAAGTAGTCATCCCATTTTCTTTCTATAGCAGTGCCACCTCATCCACCTAACATTCTAAGTTTTTCAATAAAGTTCTGACAAGCCATATATAACGCTAAAGACCTTTATATTGAGGAAAACATATTAACCATATTGCCAACTTCTCACTAGAAATCCATCAAAATTAACCCAAAATCGATCGAATTTGAAAGGAGTTGCCCAGTTTTAGCTTGCAATAGCCAATCTAACAGCCTCCAATGCAGGAGAAGAAGAGGAGGAAAGAGCAGAAGGCCAACAGTTACCACAGACTGCACCCATAGGAGGGGAAGGAGAATAAAAGGGAAGCAGAAGAAAGGCCAAAAGACCGTATTATGACTGAAATAGAGGAGAAGGCATGCTGCTACCACTGGATTTACCAGATTGTCGATTGTGACTATCGCTGTAATGTTCATCATCCAATGTTATGCAAGACAGAGGAAAAGGTTGAGGAAAAGGAAAGGGAAAGATATAGAGTAACCATTAACCTCTTAGTGAATAGAATTGACATTATATAGAAGATATCATGAAACTCAAGTATTATAATGAAACCCCACAGACACTCTTCAAATAAAGCATATTTCTGTCTTTGCATCACCCAAATTCCACTCACATAGTGATCTAGAGAAACATTGAGACCAAAAAAGGGAACATCGCGACAATAATATCTTTGTATGATACAATTAATATGCTTAGCTATCTTTTAATATATTTTCTCCATTGTTTCTCATTATTATCTTTGATATCAGTTCCTTTTAAATTTTCAATATCTTATAGAATGTGAAGGAAAATAATCATGTAACTTTTAACAATATATTTGTAATTTGTCAAATCAAATTTTATTTATCTACATTTTATTTTGTTTTTAAATTATTTTCTCTCTCAATCTCAATAAATTTGATCTAACCAATCCAGACGGTGTCAATCTCCACACCTACCTCAATCATATGAACCATGAACTTTATAAAGGCACATAATTGTCTGTGGATTTCACAATTGTTAAAACGAACCAGGAAAGAGACACCAATACATCATTGCAAAAATAATTCAATTAATTTTGAAGAAACATAAACAATTTTCTCCAGGTACACATGAACTTTGAGGACAGTTAAATTATTTTGCTTTATTTAGGGGTTCAGAATTTGCTCTTGTTTATCAAGACCTTTTTTTTAACTTCTTTACTGTAAGATGTACCAAATGCAGCATGCAATATATCTTCTAGCTGGTTTCCACCAATCTGCCATTAAAATTCTTGTGTCATCTTTGTAATTTAATAATAGTGAATCTCATGTTATGGTAGAAACTACAACATGATTCTGGACATACATAGTTCATTCACCTCAGACTAGTTAAAATGCTAATTTGTAGGAAAACTTTAGTACATAAATTAGAAATGCAGCAAAGCATGCAGCTTGCGATATATGTATGAACTAGAAGTAGACACTAAGCTAGTAGTTATTTATAGGAACCGATATGCTCACCTCTTCTTCATTTATCCAAACAGAATGAGCTGCCAACAAGTTGCTCCGTAGAAGACCAATTTTCTCCAAGTATGTTACTGTACCATGATTAATTTTTCTGGTGTTCATCACAAGCTGATTTTCGTAAGGAATTTCTGCAACATGCTATACATTCATAAAATTACAATAAGACAACTGGATGAATCCACCTTTACCATAATAACATCAAGTGTGACCTACATTAATCATCCAATTAATGGTGCCATGAATGGCCCATCCCCTATAAGTCAACAATACTTTTTAGTTTCTACAAACTAAATGTTGCCACACATTGAATTTTTACAAGATTAATTAAAAATGCATATCAACAAAATGTAGGATATGTAATAAACATAGCATAGTTTTACAAACTATAGAACCTTTTTCTAATCCGACCCAAGAAATTCATCCTCAATATTGATGACAAAAGCCAAAGGTACAAATGTTTTAAGCACAATAATGGCATAGCCAATTATGCATAATAAATAGGAACATATAGCATTCTCTTTAAATTAAAATGCAAAAATAGCATTCAGAATTTGAAAGAAAATAATTCCTATATAAGGTACAATTAATAATTGACTTACACAGCTTTATTTCAAACAATCCATAGAAACCATTGCAGGCTACAGAACAAGGTATCTCTAAATGTTTGTCATTCCCATAACAGACATATCAGACAAGCATAGTCATTGGATACCGTTCAACTACTTGTCCAAGAACCACACTGAGGTAAAGATTATTTAAATAAGCATTTAAAAAGAATTCTGGATAATTGAGTGACAGTTTGTGAATTATTTCATGGGGAGTTTTGTTTTCTTGATGCTATATCTTGATGATGTATATAAATAGATAAATGGTTTTCTAGACATATTGTTTGGAATCACATGTTCAGTAACATATTAGGGTTAACAAAATCAAAATGATACAGACAAACAACAAAGTCCTAAGTCGCAATTATTTGGGGTCGGCTACATAGATCTTTTGCCGCTATTGAGATTTGTAAAAAGTCACATGATTAGTTAAGTTTAGAATACTTTAGTTTTTATTTATAGTTTCTACTAAGGTCCTTTTAGGTCTTCCTGTACTTCTTCTCACACCGCTAACAAAATTAAAATGACAATTCATTTAATTTTCATATCAAATATTCTTGTTAACTTCTTTACTTCTTTACTGTTATCAAAATAACTTCTTTTTTGATGAAAAAATTTGTATTACTTTGTAACTTCTATAACTACGTATGCTAGCCCCCCAAAACAAAATCCACACCTCTATATCACTGTATCAGTGTAAGACAAATTTTACATAGCTTCAAGGTTTCTAAACATCCAAGAATTCAAGACCTTATAAAAATGACATAAGTAGCCAATTATCAAGAGCTACTCACATTCATTAAATGTAATGTGTAACTTAAAAGTAATATAATACTTAAATGAGGCCAAACAAAATGTCAGTGAGTGTCAAATAAAGAAGCCACTCCTACCATCCTATCAAGAAACAGAAGCTATTTCACTATTAACATAACTAAGTGTAACTTATCTATCTTTGTAAGTACTTCCAAGATGAAACCAGGGAAATAACTGCACGGGCATTGCAATCAAAGTCTGAATAGTCCTGCATGAAGTATCTGGTTTAATTACTAGATAAATGACCATCTCAGTGTGAAGGAAAAGACTTCAAGTTCTTTCCTCTGAACATACAATCATTCCTTCCATAGCAATGAAGTTGTGGATAATATGAACAAAACTACAAGCACCAGTTGCTGCAAAATTGTATTATGGTACACATAATGACACTGAGTTTACATAATAATGAAGAAAATTTCAATTTTTGAAAAATGCCAAAAGATCAATGTCTGATGTCAACAAACACAATTCAGCACTCCTAGGAAAAGACTCAGTCCTGAGACATAAACCAGCCTCTTCCATATCACACATAAAAGGGTGTAAGAGAAGGTTATGAAGCAATCTTAAGTTAAATATAAAAGAAATAGGATACAGAATACATGGAGAAGATCTACATGCAACAGAAATTAATCAAAATGTTTCAGAGATTGCATTGAAATCGGAACAATCTCCTTCACAGACAGCTTCACAACCTTTGCAGAACCAGAAGATAAACAAAACTTTTGATTAAAACAATGAAAACAGCTGAAAGTAAATGAATACCATATGGATGCCTGTCTTCAGTTCCTCAGCCACATCTCTTGTTTTGAGCAATAACTGATCAGTTGCATTCATAATTTGTCTCAATCCAAACCATACTCTGATACGACCATCTGCTGTATTATGATGCTTCTTGTAAAGTTCCTTCTGAGACTGTATACCAGTGAATGCATAACTATCAGTTACATGATGAACAAGAATCAACTATGAAAAAAATGAATTTGCATGTATTATTAATAGGGAACAAACTGACACCAAGTATTTAGATTTCAGGATCCTACTCTTTTGCTATTCTCGGCAAGTCATTGCCAGCCACCAGTGCCTAAAAGTGCATTGTCAATGAGGTATTGATGAGTGCAGCACACCTTTTTAAGCCCAGAGAAGGTTCACAGACTCCCACTCATGCATGTGACCGTTACATTAGTTCAGAAAGGTGGTGCCACTGGTTGAGTGAAGAAAGCCTGAACCCAACTGAGGCTAATGCCAGAAATCTCAACCATTTTTTATAGGCCAATAATTTTAATGAAGAGAGAAGATTATTGGTAAAGCTACAGAATGTCACAATCAGCAATCTTTTCAGTTAAAGTAACATATCAAAATTACAAGTTCAAAATTACACAAGTTCAAAATTACAACCAACACAAAATTAAAGTTGATTTCTGCTTTTTGTATCCTCTAACATATACTAACTTTTGTTATGTAAACAGTGAAGCCAACACTTCTATACATGAAATAGCGAATTTTTGTTGCTCTTCTAACTCTGTACATTAGGGCCTAATCCCAACAGTTCTTTTTATACAAATGTTGCACATTTTTCGGTTGCAGGCTGACTGATAGATGCTTTATTTCAAATATATATACACTAACCTTTGAACCAACAAAAAGATCAAAAGGATCAAACTTACTTTCAAAAGTTATATGACTTGAAAGATAGCTAACTAGTAAGATAGCAATATCAGTTAGCAAATAGCAGTAAAGTAATATCTGTTTATAAAAATTTTGGATAAAAATAAATTATAAATCAAAGAAATTAATATCATAAAACAAATATTATTCAATATTTCATATCATTGTATACAAAGGTACATTAAATGTGTTTATTTTACTGGAACTAAATGAGTCTCAACAAAAGACCTATTGTACAATTTTACTTCTGAACAATTGGATAGAACTGAATTAAAGAAATACATATGGCCAAATTGAACTTTGTTATCTAGCTAATCATATGCCATTTGTTTCTTTTAATATTAATCTTGATTGCCACTTTTCATTGTTCACAATGTTGATTGTCTTACCTTTTCGTTCTCTTTTATGCCCAAGCTAACCTAGATTACATGAACTGATTGATCTTCCAACTAGAGTTTCGAACCGCGTTCACAGAAGAAAGTCAAAGAAAAAGTACAGCCTATGACCTGAATACAATCATCAGTAGAAGATGCACTCCAGTTTTCAGGCAATCCGTCACCTGTGTCCATAGTGGATTGCGTTAAACATGCACGCAGGCCCAATTCTTTTACTGCCCTGGCCATTCCACTAACGTGCTGCCCACCTGCTTCAGCAAAGCAGGTTACCTGTTTCATGAATCCACAAAACTGAGTCACACATCTCCAGTATGCAATAGAAGTTACAGTTCTATGATGTGTTATGGTTTACCACCCAAGAAAATAACGCCCAATACTTCAAAGGAAGAAAAATAAATACAGTCCAATTTCATGAAATACAAACCAAATCAACTAGCATCAACCCAACTATTGATTGTAGAAACTTACTGCATTGACTTATGCAAAATACTATCGAATCCTAATCAGAGCATTGCATGAAGAATCAAATCATAGGCCGAATCCACAGATCCAATGCCTCAGAACATGAAACATAAATATGAATCCCAAAAAGGTGAGTTTGATTCGGGATTACCGAACATTCGTGGTCAGAAAGTTCGACGAAGAGAAACAAAAATGGCCTCAAGAATGTAACTTATCAACATAGACACATTATCATTCCAAGAATTTCCAAATCATAAAAATAATAAGTAAAATCGCGGCCTTCCAACATTTGCGATCCTTCAAAGACGCTCGAATCAGAAGAAGAGATTGAATTACAACACGAACTGAAGGAGGGAGAGTAAGGTATGTCAGTCACCCACTCCAGAATGGATGAGCTCGATCCCACAGAGAAGCGTCGAGAGGTAGGAGTCCTCCTCCGTCATGCGAGATTCGTACGGCCAAATTCGCTCATGGAGCCACGTCTTCAGGTCCACGTCGTCGGCGATGCCCCTGGCCAGCTGCTGCGACGTGTGCACATGCGTGTTGACGAACCCTACAACACCCCCCGGCCACCAAGAAAGACGAGAATCCGTGAAAAGGAAAGATGAGCTATCCTATCATGATCGAGAGGAATGGGAGCATTGGAACACCTGGGAGGAGGAATCGGGAGCCGAGGTCGACGATCGACTCGGCAGCGGCGAGGTGGGAGAAGTCACGGAGAATCTGGGCGGAGGGACCGAGGGCCTGGATACGGTCGCCGACGACAACGAGGGCGCCGTCGCGGAAGACGCGGGCGGCGGGGTCCATGGTGACGAGGAAGGCGTTGTGGAGAATTAGGGGGCTGCGCGCCTCTTTGACGTTCCCCATCTCCCCCTTCCTCTCTTCTGCCATTCTCCAAACTCGCGATCGACTCACCGGCAACGTCAAGTAGCCTTGCGAATAGGCGGAAAGCAAATCAAGATTACTTTTTTTTTTTTTTTTTTAATAAAAGAAAATTATATCATTCGACTATTAACATATGAACTTGTATAAGTTTTTCTTTCTTTTTTTTTTTCGGAACTTGTACAAGTTAACATATATATATATATATATATATATATATATATATATAAAAGAAACCTCACTTGTAGCAAAATGATTAGCTTTCCTAGTAATTTCCACGCGAAATTTAACAAAAAAGATATTTTAAATAAAAATAATTTAGTCTTTTACATAGTGATTGAATGTTACTAAAAACACGATTATTAGAATATGTGGTTCATTATAATTAGATAAAATATATAATAAATTTAATTATTGAATCTCGAATTTTGATGATAAAAATAATTGATATATTAATGATCTAATACATGTATTAAGATAAGTGATATAAGATTAACTACGATCGTGAGAAAAGCAAAACAATTAAAAAAGAATCGAAGTTAGGCAAGAGTCAATGATCGAGCATCGGGCCAAATGAATCGGGAGATACACTGAAGGATTGGACGATGTAGTGAAAGCTCATCGGAAGTTTGCTGGGAGTTCGCCGAAGCTCATTGGAAGATCGCTTGGAGTTTATCGAAAGTTCACCGAGAGTTCGGTTGAATAATTTATTGAATCTTAGATTTTGATGATGAAATCAATTGATAAGTTTGTGATCTAATATATGTTTTAAGTAACCTAGGACTAGCTTCGATCATGAAGAGAATTTGATTAAAGTAGGAAGAATCAATGTTGGGTTGAAGTAAAACATATCAGAAGATTGGATGTTGAACCGAAGGATCGGTCGATGTGTCGGCAAAAGGTTTTGTGTCATGAGTTTGGGCATCAGGCCAAGAAGATTGAATATTACGCCAAAGAGATCGGATGCTATAAGAAGACAACATGTCGATTGGGCAATATGCTGAATGAGAGGATGATGCACCGAAGGGTGGGAAGAAACACCGGATGACCTAATGATATGTTAGACAACATATGATTAATGCTTTGTAATAATTTATCTAGATCGAGTTAGTTTAGGTCTAATTGAGTCGATATTTGGGTGAAACAATGTCAACTTAATTAGGGGCTAATTGGGCTTGAATCAAGGCTAAATTGAGCTTGTTATTTGGCCCATTCAATGTCTTATAGCAAGGTTTGGCGGTGATATCACCCAAAGTAGGCGGTGGTATCACCCAGAGTAAGCGGTGGCATTGCCCATACACAATCTTCAAGACTTTGTCAAGCGGTGGTACCGCCTAGACACAGTCTCCCAGACTATGTTAAGCGATGGTACCATCAGACTATGCGGTGGTATGGCCTAGTGTTAGTGCTGCAGGTGGTAGTACTGCCCAGCACAAGTGGTGGTACTACTAGGACTCGAGAAACTTGGGATGATACTTTTTTTAGCTCCATTTTTGAAGTTATTTGGGGTATATAAATACCTTAGATATTCCTGCATAGAGATGTGAGTAAAAAGGGGAAAGAATTCTAAGTTAAAAAAGTGTTGTAATATCTCTAAGTTTAGTGAGTCTCTTCCTCCTAGAGTTAGAAGATTTCTAAGGAAGGAGTGAGGTCTAAAAGAAAGATAGGTATAAAGGTTCTCTCCTAAGCCTGTGAAAATGAGAAAAAAAGTTGTAAAGGTAGTTGATCTTTTCTTGTTAAAAGAATATCGATAGTGGAAGCCGGTGGCCTCGAGTGAAGAGGAATTGGAAGTGGATGTAGATCACGACGACCGAACCACTATAAAACTCGATTTGCATTTTTTTCATGCTTTTTATTTATATTACAAACTGATTTACTTGCTTATTACTTTCACTACGCTTATGAACACACTTTCAAGTCAAGCATATTTCTAATACGAGCTTTTATCGAATGAGATTTTTGAATCGATGTAACTTTTATGAAAGCACTAATTCACACCCCCCTCTTAGTTATGACTTAGTCCTAATAGTTGCTATTAGAGTCACATTTTTCTCATTTGGTTTAACACCCAAGAGAAATGGCTTTTACCAATAATCAAGAGGGCTGTTCTATCATTCATCCTCTTATATTTAATGGGAAGGATTACACATGTTGAAAAACTCGAATGAGAGTTTTTTTACTTTCTTTAAATTTTAATTTATGGAATATTATTGAAAATGATTTTCACAAGTCTTCTAATCTAATGAACGAATAGAATGATTTGGAGAAGAAAACTTTTTCTTTGAATGCTAGAGCTATGAATGCTCTATTTTGTGCTTTGAACAAAAAAGAGTTTAATCGTATTTCTTTATACGAAACTACATATGAGATTTGACACACACTAGAAGTAACCCATGAAGGCATGAATATAGTTAAATAATCTAAAATAAAAAAAATATATATAAAATATGGTAATACTAGTGCAATATGTTTAATAAAAAAATCTCATTCAACACTCTAGAACTAAACATATTAATATTAGACATTATTTTATTAGAGATCATGTTAATAACCATGATATATCTTTAGAATTTATTGATACAAAACATCAATTAGCTGATATTTTTACAAAACCTTTAAATGAGGAACAATTTGATTTTACTAGAAGAGAATTAAGCATGTTAAATCTTTTAAATACATAAATTCCTCTATACATTTTTTATATTTGTCGATTTTTCATAATTTAAGTTTTCTTTTTAAATCAAGATCGCTTCTTTCGTTCCTTCTTCTTGCAATTCACCAAATAAGAGATTTGATTCATGAATTTTTTGGCAAACTTGATCTTTTATGAATCCTTCTTCCTTCTATTTACAAGAATAGAGATTTGATTCATAAATATCTAGTATGCACATTTTGATCTTTTATGATGAATCCTTTCTCTTTGCGAATGTAGAAGCTTGATACAATGAAACTTATTTTTTCATGGATTTGATTTGGTTCAATTCCTTTCATGGATTTGGTTCTTATAACTTGATTTTTCTTATGGTGAATGAATTTCTCCCTTCTTCTTCTTCCTCTTCTTTTTATTTTTATGATAAAAGGAAGAAAAAAACTTGCACATCTCAAGAAGAACCAAAAAATGCTTGTACATCTCAAGAAGCAAAAGTAGTTATCTTGCAATGTTTTTGCTTAATTTCTCATTTTACAAATTTGCTAGCTTGCACAAATGGGCGTAAAATTTACTTATATAGTTTAAACTACTTGCATAAATTGTTGAATGAGTCTCCTTTTTATTGATGACAAAGGGGGAGAAATGATGAATATTTAGAATCATAATGTTGTATTTGGTATCATGCCATAATGTTGTATTTGGTATCATAAATGAAGTGATAAATTGTTAAAAAATGATTTAGAATCATGAATGTTATTCCCAAAATGATGTTACTTTTGGTATATGAATGCCTTTGATATCATGTATGTTATGCCCAAAATGATTGAAAATATGAATACCTTGGTATTATGAATATTATGCCCAAAATGATGTTAATTTTGGTATCATGTATGAAGTGATGAATGCTTTAGTATCTTGTAGGTTATGCCTAAAGTAATGCTAATTTGTTATAAAGTGATGAAATTTTGTATGTTATACTTTGATGACTTGAAACTACGATGATGCACAATATATAAAATTTTGATATATTACTTTTGATCACTACGATCAAAATTGTTTCACTTGAATTCAAAAGTTATGATTCATTTTGAATTTAAGTTTGCCTTATCTCAATATGAAATATAGATAGAGGGAGTTAAGGTTAACTCCGTCATCAATTAGTTGTCATCATAAAAAAGGGGAGATTATTAAATCTTAGATTTTAATAATAAAATAAATTGGTGAATTAATGATTTAATCCATATATTGAGATAAGTGATGTGGGACTAACTATGATCATGAGAAAGGTAAAACGATTAAAGAAGAATTGAAGTTTGGCTAGATAAATCGGGGGATACACCGAAGGATTGGACGATGCAGTGAAAGCTCACAGGGAGTTCGCCGAAAGCTTGCCGAAAGTTCACCGGGAGTTCGTCGAAAGCTCATTGGAAAATCACTAGGAGTTCGCCAGAAGTTCACCGAGAGTTCGATTGAACAATTGATATGCCAAACGATCTAGATTACTTGTATTGTAATTATTTTAGCCTTAATTATTATAGTTAGGACTTTAATTTGAATTAGTTATGGAGAAATCCTACTAACTCAATTATGGGTCAACTGGGCCCTTAATAGGGTTGAATTGGGTTAGTTGGATGGCCCATTCAACCACTTGGAGCCATGTCAGGCGGTGGTACCGCCTCAAGCTTAGCCACCCAAGTGGTCTGGGTGGTGGTACTGCTTAGACTGGGTGATGATACCGTCGGCAGTTATTGCTGCCAAGTGTTGGTACCACCCAGTACTGACGATAGTATCGTCAATACCTCAGAAATCCAGGATGATACACTTTTTGGCTCCATTTTTGAAGTCATTGGGGCTTATAAATACCCCACTCTTTCCTGCATAAAAGAGCACGAAAGGTGTAAACAAAAGTTTGAGATTTTGGTTATAAAAGTGTTGAAAAAGTGCTAAGTGTCCTCCTCCTTCATTAGCTTTGTGATCAATCTAAGAGAGGTGTATAGCTTATAAAAGGTTATCTCCTAAACCTATAAAAAGGAGAAAGAGTTGTAAGAGGGTAGTTAGTCTTCGCCTATTGAAGAAAGACCGTTAGTGGATGTTGGTGGCCTCAACGGAGGAGGAATCAGAAGTAGATGTAGGTTACGATGATCAAAGCACTATAAATTTGGTGTGCTTTCTTTCTATGTCATTTATTTCATGCTTTTCATTCTCATCACTCACTAATTACTTGCTCACTGCCCTCAATCACTTACAAACACTTTCAAGTTTAAACGTATTTTTGGATACAAGCTTTTTCGAATGAATATTTCAATTAATGTCATTTTATCGAAAGCCCTAATTCACTCCCCCTCTTAGTGCCAACTTGATCCTAACACTAATTGGATTCTGAGGACAAATATTGACTAATAGAAAAGACATATTATAGTAGGATTTCTTAAGGGATGCCCTTAATGAGAGGAACTCTCCTAATAACTTATCCTATAAATAGGTAGGATCTCTAGGAGCTAAATAATGTATCTCATAAAGGATGTAGTTAAGAGATTATAATTTCTCTCTCAACCTTCATGAACCATCAATCCAAGTGGTCCTATGAAAAGATAGGAAGAGAATAGAAGGAGAGTCTAGTTCTCCTTGCAGATTGATAATGATTTTGGATCTAAAGATGGTGCCCATATCATATAGAGATCCTTTTCAGATGGCATAAAAGGCACACATTGTAAAAACCGGTCTAATTGTTAGGACCAAGAGCACACTAAGAGGGGGGAATTAGAATTAGTCTTGTGGAAAACTTTTACAATTTCAAAAACCTTGTTTCGATTAAAGCCGATTCAATTCAATTCATTTTAGAAGAAATTTAAGCTTAAAGTCTAAAGTGAAAATGTAAGAGAAGGCTAAGGTGATTTGCAGCAGTGTAAATCACAAAAACATAGATTTTGTAAAGTCTTCGTAGAAAGCTGATCTCGTAAGATGTTTTACGTCAAAGAGAATGTAGACATATTTAAAGCATAGTAAGGAAGAGAGACAGTTTGCTATAAAGGAAAGATGCCCAAAGTAAATGCAAACCGAGATTTTAGAGTGGTTCAATCAATATGACTTACATCCACTATCAACTTCCTCCTCCGACGAGGTCACTGGCGTCCACTAGGGGCCTTCCTTCAATAGGCGAAGGCCAACCACCCTTTTTATAACTTTTCTCCTTTTGACGGGCTTAGGAGACAATCCTTACAAGTTTCACTCCTCTTTTGGATGATCTTAACACTTAGAAGAAAGAAGGAGGAGAACTCTAGCTTTTACAACACTTTAAGGCCTCAAGACTTAAGAGTATTTCAAGAATTCATTACCCTTTTATGCAGGAAAGGGTGGGATATTTATAGACCCCAATAAGTTCAAAAATAGAGCCTAAAAGTGTCCATTCCTGGATTTTCGGGGTCCTGGTGGTACCATCGCTATTACTGGGTGGTACTACCGCCTGTCATCGGACACTAAGCGGTACTACCACTCAGTTTGGGCAATACTACCGCGTGAAAGCGCTTGAAGACCGAGCTCAAGCAGTACCACCGCTTGATAGGGGCGGTACCATCGCTGACAGTAATAACTGCCGACAGTACCATCGCCTGACAAGGGTGATACCACCGCCCAAAAATCCTAGGAGATCGAGTCTCCTAAGCGATGCCACCGCTGACCAAGATTTCAGGAGCCGAATGGGCTATTCCATTCGACCTAATTTGGGTCTGTTAAGGGCTCAATTGACCCTTGATTAAGTTAGTGGGATCACATCCCAATCCTAACTTAATCTACACTCTAACTACGATAATTAAGACATCATTACTATAATTCGTGTTCCGGTGCGTCAATTGCTCTTCCGACGAACCCTCGGCGATGCTCCGACAAACTCCCGGCAAGCTCCTAGACTTCACGACGATCTTCTTGGCGAGTTCCAATGAGCTTCTATGGCAAGCTCCTAGACTTCTCGGCTGGTTCCTGTAGAACTTCCGACGAATATTCGAAATTCCGACGAACTCTCGGACTCTCAACATGATCTTGATCTTGACTCCGGCATAACAACTACTGCATGTCTTACTGTCATCGTAGTAAATCCTACACACTTTTCTCAACATATAGATTAGATAAACAAATGACAACTGACTTTATCATCAAAATACGAGATTCAACACTAATATTATTTGATTTCAATCCTAGCATAATAGTTTTTCCACATTACATATAGCATTTCACAGATTTTATGCTTACAATTAATATCAGAGCCTAGGTTCTTGAAATCAAATATCTTAGATCTATTGTTTTCTAATTTACGATATTTATATAATCTATATTTTGTCAATCTAAATTCCTATCTATTATGTCTTATCGTCTACTTATGGGCGATGTTAGATTCCTTGTAATACGATCTTCAATGGTCATGAAGTAATGACATCCGACACCATTATCGAACTCATACGTATGACCGATGGATCTGCTGGCGATAGCAGTTGTGTGTTGGGCTGGTAGCCCACAAATTCAGCCCATAGTAGGCTTGGGCAGCCCACAGCTCACCCCATCTTAACCTAACCCTAATTAACATTAGGGGGGTGTGGTGGCTACGTTTTGAAAGCAGAAAAAGGCATAAATAGGTTAACAACATGGGAGAAGAAAGCAACCACGGGATTCCAAAGAAAAGGAAGAAAACAAGGCAGAAAAGGAAGAGAAAGAAAGGGAAGAAGACAAGGACAACGCAGAAAGGCTGTTCTCAATTATCTAGCAGTGTTCTCATCTCAGGTTAGATCAAATCTATAGTAGACTCTTGCTGTGATTACTTAGGGAGGTTTTAGATATTGTAGGCAGTGACGTGATCCTTGTATCCTAGTTATTCTCTTGTGATTGTTACTAGGGTTTTGGGCAAGAGATTGAGATTTGTATATTCATTATTCTCATAGTAGATTATTGTTAGGACTCTAGCTAGGAGAGTCCTAATTGAGAGGGACATTCATGTAGGAGGTTTTTTCTTAGAGAAGAATTAGGAATTGTAAGGGAATAGGAGTCTTGAGTAGGAGTCCTATTAGGAGTTGGTTAGAAGTAAGAGTCTTAAGTAGGAGTCCTATTAGGAGTTAGGGTTTAGAAGCCCTATAAATAACCATGTATTCCTTCTCTTTTCTTAAGCAATAGACGAATCTTTTCTGCAGCCTTTGAGTAGCAACTTGGAGGGAGGAACCCTTATAGAGTTCCAAGGAGGTCGATCCCCTAAAGAGATCAACCCAAGTTTAGAATTTGCAAAGGTTCTAACACCTGGTATCAGAGCAGCGTTCTTGGTGTCTCGTTGCCCTTCCATAGCCATCCATCAACCCTCCACAACTGCCCAAAGCAATTCCCACAATTGCTTAAAAGATCGTCGCCATATTTCGCCATCATCTCCACCACCGTGGATCATCCTGTGAATTGCAACAAGTTTTGGTTTTCTACCTTACTACTGCTGCAATTTAGTTATCCCTATCCTAAAATCCAAAAAAACAAAAAATTATTCCTATATTACTACATAAACTTTTCGTCATAAAGTTTTCATCTCTACAACGAAAGATACATTGCAGAATTTCAGCCGTATAGCATTGTTTGTTTGATCTCGATACTATATTTTCTCTATCATATAAACTAAGATATTACTGTCAATTCTCTCCTCAAATCTCTCAAATTTTTGATGGAGATTTCGTCGAGAAACCGCTGTTTCTTCGATGATAATTCTGCTCTTACAAGACAACATAATTCTTAAGCAAACTTTCACTGATTTTTATCAAACTTATACATGCCTTTAACGCATCAACAAAAGAGAGATCTTAACATCACAGATTTGGGGTCATATACTATGGCATCTGAGGAGGCAATCAATGCTAAATTTGAAGCCTTTGAGGCACGAATGGAGAATAAGATTCGGACTCTCCTTACCGAATTCAGTTTGGGCCGACCACCAAGCTCGAAGAAATCACATCAAGGAGAGAGCTCTAACCAATCACATTATACCCAAAGAGATGACTTCCAAGAAAGGGGAGGCTCTATGACTGACCCCAACTATTCGTGCATGAGAGTGGACTTCCCTAGATGGGAAGAAGGAGACCTAATTGGTTGAATCTCGCACGCGGAGTGATATTTTCGGCACCATAAAACTGCGGATGCATCCATGGTGGAAATTATAGCTATACATCTTGAAGGGGATGGCATACAATGGCTTGACTAGTTTGAACACACTTATGGAGTCCTTTCATGGTGACAATTCAAAGAAGGACTATTGATCCGCTTCAGACCAACTTATTACGAGAACATTGATGGACAACTAGCAAAGATCCGACAAACCTCCACAATTCAGGAGTACCAAACCAGGTTTGAAAGGTTATCTAATCAAACTCATGATTGGTCTGAAGAACAACTATTAGAGACCTTTATTGAGGGCTTAAAGCCGAAGATCCGGGGAGAAGTTAAGGCGCGACAACCATACACGCTTATGGCAGTCATCTCTTTCGCACGACTTCAAAAGGAGCGATTGAACCATGAAGCCCGGAGGACTAGGATCACTCCACAACCTACAATACTAAAGCCCTCAGCCCCCCTACTATCAACCGAATCCCTGTACCGAAAAGGTTAACAAGAGAAGAACTTCGGGAGCGATATGCGAAGGGGTTATGTTGGCATTGCGACGAGCCGTGGAGCTGCGAGCATCGCTGTAAAAAAGGTAGACTTCTTATGATTGAACCAGTAGAAGAAGAGGTCATTGAAAATCTAGAAGAGAGCCTTGAACATGAAGAAGAAGATATGGAAGAAGAGCCACAACCGACCGACATTACAGTACACGCACTAGCCGGCTACTCAAATCCGCAAACGATGAAAGTTGGAGGCCTTCTCAAACAACAGCCGATCACTGTTCTCATCGACATGGGTAGCACTAATAACTTCCTAAATAGTAAGGTTGCTGCTCGGATGACACTGCATATTGAAGGTTGCAGCAAGTTCGATGTAAAGGTTGCCGACGGCAGAATCCTAAAGTGCGACCAAAGATGCCCGCAGGTGAAACTATTACTACAAGACCAAGAAATTATCACCAATTTCTTCCTCCTACCAATCGATGACTATGAGGTAGTGCTTGGTATAGAATGGCTGACTACACTAGGTGATGTCTCTTGGAACTTTTCTAAATTAATTATGAAATTCTGCTGTAAGGGCAAACAGATCATCCTACGCGGGAAGCGCGGAAGCAACGTTACCACTATTTCGACCCAACGAATGGAGAAAGTTTTGCACAAGGTAAATGGTGGCTTTTTGATGCATCTCCAGCCATAACCAAAAGAGAAGAAAATAGAAATTGAAGATCAAAATCTTGCCCAATTGCTTACTGAATTTGCCGACATATTTGTTGAACCGCGCGGTCTTCCTCCTTCTCGGCAATATGACCATCGAATTCCAATCCTTTCGGGCAAGCCACCAGCGAACACTCGACCGTACCAATATCCTCACCTCTAGAAAGATGAAATTGAAAAGACCGTAAAGGAGATGCTTGAAACAGGGGTGATTCGGCCAAGTTGCAGCCCCTATTCCTCACCGGTGCTACTTGTACGCAAGAAGGATTGAACTTGGTGGATGTGCATCGACTACCGAGCTTTAAATTGCTAGTCATAGGTGCCCAGCAAGCCAATCACGTGAGTGATGACACGTGTGACTTGATACAAAATCTTTTTGCTTATTATATTTTGGCGTATATCACTTTATAACTATTGCATAAATGCATATATATATTGTGATGTCCTTGGATTTGTGCAATGGGAATCGGATCGTGATGAGATCACGATAATGAGATCGATTCACCTTTAAACACATATCCTAAATAATCCCGGTCATAGGTTACTCGAGAGGGACATTGTGATAACCGGATAGACTGGTGTCTTGGTATTCCCGTCCATATGATGGATGCAAATGGTCTCATAGCTGCTCGTGTAGGGACACTAGGGATACTGATGCAGTGCTCATTGGAGAATTAGTTCACCGATTGATCCGCTTTGCGAGAATCTTGGATGGTTGATGATGCCTTATTGTTGAACAACGATTCCGTAGTCCTAGTGGTGTATCTGGTCCTTAGACTTGAGACACCAAGGATGTCCTGTATGAGTGCTCCACTCTTTGATACCGGACTTATAGGTTTGGCTGTCCCGGATCTAGTACAGGTGGTCATTGGGAGTGGTAGTCGACCTTTACGAGGGCTATTGAGTGTCGATAGAGGATCATCCACTCTCGGCGTCATGAGAGGAATATCCCATGTGTTCTTGCTCGGACAAATCCACTGGCTAGGGTCATTCGTTGAGAGAGAGAAAAGAGTTCTCCCAGAGAATCCGATTAGAGCGAGACTCAAGTAGAAACCGTATGGGTCTAACAACACCATGCTTTCGATATACGGTCTCTGGGATATTAGATGGATGAGGGACTATAGGTACATGGTAACTAAGGACAGACAGGTCCAATGGATTGGATTCCCTGTATCGTCTGGGGGACTACTGGTAGTGGCCTAGTACGTCCATAGTCGATGAGTCAAGTGAATTATTACAGAGATAATAATTCACCGAAGTTAGAAGGAGTTCGGACAGTATGACTCACGGCCCATTTCGATATTGGGCCTAGAGGGTCACACACATATGGTAGGCATTGCGATGAGTAGAGGTTCTGATATGAGATATCCGACGAGCCCTTGTCTTATTGGATGCAGATCCAATACCCACTAGGGAAGGACTCATTAGGGTTTGACACGGGATCTCTATAAATAGGAGGGATTCACGGACCTCATAGGCTAGAGTCTTTGTTTGCCTTTCCTATTCTCCTCTCCCTCTCAACCTCGAGAGGCTGGAGTTTTGAGGAGGGTCGTCGCAACCCTGCTTGCTGTGGATCACCGCTAGAGAGGAGGACGCTTGACCTCCTTCACCCTCTCATAAGGATCTGCAAGGAAACAGGGATATCTGATCTCCCTAGGTAACACAATCTCTATCACGCAGTTTTGTGTTTTCTTGGATTTTTAAATCCAATCTTCGCGCACGATGACGAAACATCTTTTTTTTTTGAATCGGGGATTTTTTGTTTTCTTGTTCTTCCATTTCGCGCATATGATGTCGCCCCATGATTTCCCAACAAAGGGTATCGAGCCAGGTTGTTCGTGCGAATGATTGGTTTTGAACTGCGTGTGTTGTGTTTAGGAAGAATATTGACATCAAAATCGTTGATTGGTTGTAAAGCGAGGAAGGGCAGCAACAGTTGCTGCCCTCGATCTGCATGCTCAGTAGCCACCTGCAGCGGCAAATTGCCAGCCAGCACCACACAGCGGGCCAAGATGCTAAGCCGCGCTACTGCAGCAAGCCGGCCGTGGTCTGCTTTTGCGCAGCAGAACTTATACCGGCCGGGTTGGGCAGCCAGCTAGTAGAAAAAGCTATGTCGCCGACCTCGCAGCGAGGCGCCATGGGAGAGCAAATACGGGGCTGAGGCACCCGCAGTTGTCACGGACAAACTTCTAAACAGTGGTATTTGATGTAATGCTTATGTATGTCCTGTGTCTTTTGGTATGTTCATGCATTGTACAAAGATGTAGGGGGACGAATCAAGGCTTGATAGTCCCATTTTAGTTGGGTCGGTGGCAGCTTTAGGCTTGTAAATAAAGGTTGTGTCATGTGGACACGTGTGAGAGATTTTCGGGTCTATAATGGACCATTTTACCCTTTGTTGTGCAACCTGTTCGAGCTTGTAAAGTCTGTTTGTAATTTGCATTGTCTATAAAGTGTTTTTTTGAGATGTTTGCTTGTGGATCCCAAGTGAGGCCTTTTCTCTGTCTGTTCTCTCTTTTGTGGAACCTAAGGGACCATGGGAGGCTTCGGGGGAGGTCGACCCTTGGGACGGACACGCCAAGGGTGCCGCATCGACTTAACAAAAACCAGCTAAGTCCGTGACAAATGGTATCGAAGCCGGGACAAGCACACATAGAAACACTTAGCATGCAAACGTGGGGACCTAGTAGGATTGCGTTGAGGGCAGTCAAGACACCGCCGCCACCGTTTGGGGAAAACGGCATGGAGATGTTGGGAAGAGGAGTCGCCGAGGAGCGGGCATCCGAGATTGGCATTCGGAGGAATTGCCAACCCTTCGCAAAGAGGCACCACGAGAACGGACAAGCTTGGAAGAATGTGAAGCGCACAAAAGGTTGGGATGGTTGAGTTTGAGCTACTGACTCAACGTTGACAACTATACTTGATGGTGCTCAAGGCAAGCGAGGTGCTTGGTAAAGGATGAGACCATCCAAGGTCGAATGAGTTGCTCAACGACCAAAAAGAGTTATGCAAAAGCTCACAGAGGTGAGGGGAATTGCTAGCTCGAAGAATTTGGTACTCATACATGGGCTTGTATCGGACGGCCTTTAATGTTAAGGGCCATCCCAAAGGCGGCCAAACTTCGGCCATGGAGCATTGAAACTTTCTCTTCGGCATGCAAAGGATACATCCGTAGGAGGCTGAATGGTGCAACTAGTTCAGCATGTTGCTAGGCCCCCGAGGGGTGCAGCAGGAGTTGTATTGACGTGGAGTCGCAATCTAGCAAGTGTGTTTGCAGGAGGCGAACAATGCACGCTTTGTTCAGCCAGATCGGAGTAGTCCAAGGGGATGGTGGTCTCCTAAATGAAGAGAGATGTTGCTCCAATGGGACAGCTTATCTAGGAGGGATAAGTCCCGGCTCTCCGGAGGGAGAATCATGTGGGGCGGACCTCACAAGTTGAGGAGGAGTACCTCAACAAACAACAACTCCACGAAGCTCAATGGAAATGAGCAAGCGGCGAGGAGTCGTCGCATGATCTTGCTTGAGAGAATGCATTGGTGGATGCATTGCGAGATCAAGTGGGGAGTGACCCAAGGCAACACAAATGAAGGCACACTTGGAGTCGACACGGAGATCGGACTCAAGGGAGGGTGACCCATGGAATGGTGGGGCGAGGGTCACCATCAACTCAATGCAAAAAAGCGAGGAGCGAGCAACTTGGGTGTAACTTGGTGAAGTACCCAAGCTGCTTGAAGGGAGCCAACATAAAAGTTGGAACATGGAGCAGAGGCACAGTGCTTTCCTTAGACAGAGGTCAAGGACATGAACTCTTGTAGAGGCAAGAGTAAGATCATGTTGTTCCATGGGTCCTTCATTCTGACGGAGCGGACTCATCTTGCATGGTGCCAAAGACGAAGGGAGTTTCGGGGCATATGCACCTTATCTCGGAGGAGCATTTGATGGAGGAACTAAGGCGACTCAATTTGCGGAGGCGAAGTTGGGATCAGAAGGCCTTAGCACGGGGCAAGAGGACGCAGAGGCGGGTACTCTTGAAGAATATGCCACAGTGTTGTCATTCAAGTTGCTATAAAGGAGGGGGTGCACAGCGAAGATTCTTCTGGTAGGGGTAGAGGCCCAGGATCTAGACAATGGTGCACTAATTGCAGCGAAGTCGGGGGACTTTGGGAGCTACTAGGCGACGGACTGTCCTAGAGCGGTGCTTCATCGTGGTGTGACCCAAGAGTGGGTGGATGAAGGTCGATTGCTAGAGGAGCGAACAAAATTGAAGGTAGAGGAGACCCTGCGATGTATTGGCAGAGGCCACACATGGAGGGTTCACAATTCGAGTTTTTCCACAAGGATCAGAATGCAATAGAGATGTTATCAGGAGGCGACATGGTGCAGCGGATCGTGGTGGAACAGTTCGTGGCAATGCGATTCACACAACCTAGCCCCGTGAGGGACTAGATCATACGGAGGTATGATTGGGAGCTACTAGAAGCTCCACTTCGGTGAACAACACGACGGCAAGAAGGGCTATGGATTCAAGGAGTGAAAGCCATGGTACCGTAGAGGCGGGTCTTCCGTGCGTGCATCGAATTTTGCATCGGATGAAAGCCTTGGTCATCAAAGATATGGGGCTGTTTCCACCAAGGGAAAAGTTCGAATGGGTAGTACCGGTGAGTCCCATGGGAGGGACTTGATCATACAATGCAGTATGATCGAAGCAAATGGAGAGTTGGACTGCTCCCAAGCTCATATTCGCTTAAGGGAGCCCGACAAGTCGAGGACAAGGTCGAAGTAAGTTTAACGTTGCTACCAAGGAAGCTAAGGAGAACGAGAATCGGTGCAAACCCTACAAACGTGATGGCCGAGGCCGTGCATGGGAGTTGCAGTCCGTCTCTCCATCGACCGCACGGACTGCTTGGAGAACACGAGGTGTTGAAGCGGGGGTCAAAAGGGGCGAGGAAGCGGCACGCGAGTCCAGAGGGACTTAGCTACCCAAAATCAAGCATCGCTTAGAATGGAGGTGGACTCGGAGGAGTGCCACGAGACATTTCTACCGATCGTGAAGAAAAGGGATGCAGATGCGAGGGCGACGGATAGTAGTGCCATGGGCATGGCAGCCCATGGTACAAAGCAGAGAGGCGGACTTCCGTGAAAGTCATTGATCCCTTGCTCTCATGGAGGGAGAGCGCTTGGTCGTAAAGGGGCGAGGAGGTGGAGCATGCAAAGGCAAACTCCAAGTACCGAGACAAAAGGTGAAGGGCGAGGCCAAGGAACTTCGTAAGATCGGTGTCAATGAGTTTCTCATCAAGATAGTCGAAAGTGAAGGACTTGGTCATGCAAGAGTGCACGACTAAGGAACGGCGAAGTCGTCGTGACGCGGTGTTGTACCTTCGCTACTGGGGGAGTAGGCTGACGTGGTTGATGGAGAAGACGGTACAATCCCGAGAGGCAACCAAATCTATTAGAGAATTACTCCAAGTTGGGGTGAAAACTTCCTGCATTCCGAAGTTCAATGGCATTGAGAAGGTGAATCACGAGCTAACTTCGACGCCTTAAGGAGTGCAAACACTTCAAGTGCTTCCGAAGTGTGAGCAAAGAGCGTGCGAAGGCCAATAACCAACTCGATGCATGGAGTACAACCTCGAGGAGGAGGCGAGAAGTCAAGTAACCTTTGCCTTCTCAACCCTTAAGAGAATGGGCTAAACCGAAAACCCTAATTCTCTTATCTATCCAAAGAGAGGAGCTCTGCAAAAGTTCAAAGACCCTTCAAGATAATGGAAGACAATAGTTGTCAAATCCTCACCAATGGTGATCGGTTATTCTTGAGAGTAGATTGTCCGCTTCATTTCCCAACGAAATGCCAATCGAAAGCGGAAGTGATGCGAACCTACTTGGATGTGACAACTAAGTGAAAGAAGAGTCAATGAGCAAATTTTGTGGAGGAAGGACCCAAATCTTCGAAGTTTCATGAGACGATGCTCGTTAAAAGCTTCAACAAGCATCCACCCAGTTCAAGCAAAGATGAGGCATTTGAGAGACTAGCGCAAGAAGGATGGTCTTTTCCTTCATTTGAAGGATCCGCAGAATCAACAAGGATCAACACAACTCAGCCAACCCCACACCGAGTCGAGTCATTAGTGAGTTGAAGCAGCATGGCGGATCAAAAGGTTCGACTACTGAAAA
The DNA here is from genome assembly GCA_900464855.2 of Musa schizocarpa. NCBI lineage: Eukaryota > Viridiplantae > Streptophyta > Magnoliopsida > Zingiberales > Musaceae > Musa > Musa schizocarpa. The sequence continues at coordinate 14,501,009 of LS990921.1, read as the reverse complement.
CAACAAAGGAGAGCGGTTGGGAGCCAAGGGACGCATTACGTAAATTGGAGCGAAAGATTGAAGACTCGATGAGAGGCAAGGAGTTACAAGAAATGTTTCAAAAAAAACTTCATGAGGACGTCGAAGGAATAAGTGGGGAAATGTCACGGACAAACTTCTAAACAAGGTGTTTGATGTAATGCTTATGTATGTCCGTGTCTTTTGGTATGTTCATGCATTATAAACATGTAGGGAGACTACCAAGGCTTGATAGTCCCATTTTAGTTGGGTGGGTGGCGCTTTAGGCTTGTAAATAAATGTTGTGTCATGTGGACACGTGTGAGAGAGATTTTCGATCTATAATGGACCATTTTACCCTTTGTTGTGCAACCGCTCGTGAGCTTGTAAAGTCCGTTTTGTAATTTGCATTGTCTATAAAGTGTTTTCCTGAGATGTTTGCTTGTGGATCCCGAAAGTGAGGCCTTTTTTCTGTCCCCTTCTCTCTTTTGTGGGACCTAAGGGACCATGGGAGGCTTCGGGGAGGCTGACCCTTGCGACGGACATGCAAAGGTGCCGCACGACAAGGGCAAAACCAAAACTAAGTCGGTGGATGTAGGGCGGCGGCGCCGTGGGCCGCTCCCATTGGCAAAAAAAACCATGAAGGACGACCGCCAGCCAAGGCAACACCGCTTGTGGGCGCTGCCTCATGAACAGAACCGCCGCCAGCGGAGGCGCGGCGCCGCCCACCCAGCCGGCGGCGCTTCGGTCATGCTTGCGCAGCGAAGCGCAGGGCCGCCCCTCGCCAAGATGGCCAGCCGCCCGCCAGGTGGCGGTGGCGGCAAAGAAGAGAGGGAATTAGGGTTTTGGGCAAAAGGACATTTTTGCCCCTATGAATTTGAGAAATTCTAGTTTCTGTCTTTTGTCCAAATTACGAAAATACCCTTAGGAATTGAGAAATTCCCTATATGTCCCTGATTTCAGAAAAAATATTAATTAATTAAAAGGTTTAGTTGATTATTATTTTTTATTATTATCTAGTAGTCCTACATGATGATGATTATTTATACATGTGATGTATGATGTGTGGACGGATGATCATGGACCTTGTGATGTGTGTACTTGTGATTATTATTATTGAGGTCTGCGAACCTCCATTATATTTCTCGTTTATTGTCGGGTCTGAATGCCTATGATTAAGTTATAATCACATGAGGAGGCATAGCGGGAGCGTGGATGCGATAGCGGGACCCACGAGACGGACGATCGTGATGCATGGAGATGCATCAAGATGTCGACGGAACCGACGAGGACGAGATGGACGATCACAAGGGCATGGAGATGCACCGTTGCACACATAGATCTTGATGTGAGTGATTAGGCCTACTGGCTCGGGCCTAATCATATTAGGTCGTGGTCCATGATCATCTGATGTGATTGCTTATACACATACTAGATATGTATATATATTTGCATGCGATGTAGATATATATTAAATATGTATATGTGTGACATGTCATATTAGGAGACCAAATTATAGAAACATCTCTCGATAATATTAAGTTCGTAGGCGTGAGGCAATTAGATTGACCCACGTGGCCTTCCATCGTTATGAGTAGGAACCGATTCCGGTGTAGGTTGAGTTGGTCGAGTCCCTCGAGACTCACCTATATCGCGATTCGCTATCTTGCTTACGACATAGAGATGTCACCGGTGACCGAGGACATGGTATGCTTGGTCGAGTCCCTCGAGGGTATATCATCAAATCGACTCATCTTGTAACGAAGGTGTTGACTTAACCGAGCATCATGGTTGGTCGAGTCCCTCGAGGCCATGGTGATTCGGAGGCCGAACAGGGCGGGAATCACAAGGAGTTGTGATCGGCAAGAGTTGCCTACCTTTTTTAGGCTTAGTGTGATTGGTCGAGTCCCTCGAGGTTACACTAAGACGCCGATTGATCCTGATCCCCACTAGAAGTTCTGGCTGGAGACTTCCGTTTCACGTCTTTGAGGGTGTCGCGTGACTCGTTAGTAAAATAGTGGGAGCATATTAAGATAAAATTCCATATCTTGATAGTTTATTTCTTGCAAAATCTACATGTTATTCATTTACGCTACATCTTTATTTTCAGAAAAATGTCGCTTTCAAATCCCTTTACGTGGCATACTTGATGTCAACCACCTTCTTGGTCCAAATTATACCGGATTGGCTCCGTAACTTGAGAATTGTTCTCCACAATGGAGAAAATCGTTATGCGTCCTTGATATAGTGATGCCTACGCTTTCGAAAGAAGGGGCAAGCGAGGATGAGATCGCTTCATTCGTGAAGTACATTGATGACTCCACTCTTGCTCGCGTGCTATATGTTGGGCTCTATGACTCCAGAGTTCTGAGACAACATGAAAAGATGGATGCTAGATCCATTCTCCTACATGTCCTAAAAATTGTTTGAGGAACAGGGGAAGGACTCAACGATATGAGATATCCAAGAGCCTTTTTCCGCTAGGATGACCGAGGGGGACACCGTTCAGAACCACCATGTCCTTAAGATGATTGAGTGGATAGAGAAACTCATAGGCCTAGGAATGGTCCTAGAGGATAACTTGTGTGTGGACATTGTGCTTGATCCCTACCAGATTCCTTTTCACAGTTCATAATGAATTTTAATATGAACAAGCTTGAGGTGACTCTCCCCTGAGCTCCTCAATATGTTGAGGGAGGTAGAGAGTACTATTAAGAAAGAGAAGCCAGTTCTCTACAATGGGTGAGACCGAGAAAGAAAAGGAAATCGAAAAGGTCCCTTAAGAAGGGAAAGGGCAAGGGCAAACAAGGTAAAGCAAAGGTTGCTAAGAAAGACCCGACAAAGGACAAAGGCCAGTGTGCTTCCACTGTGGTAAAGATGGGCATTGGAAGAGAAACTACAAAGAGTACCTTGCAGAAAGGGCGAAACAAAAAAGCTTGATGAAGCTTGGTACATTCATGATCGGTCTCCATTTGTCGGACTCTTATGATAACACATGAGTATTGGATACCGGTAGTGCTTATCATATATGCAATTCGTTGCGGTTACGGCAAGGCCTAGGAGACTACTGAGAGGCTGGGACCTCAAGATGGGTAATGGAGCAAAAGTTGTTTGTATTAACTGTTGGCGAGGTCGCCCTACATCGCCTAGTGGAGCTTTTATTGCATTAGATGCATGTTATTTTGTTCCTTCTATTATCAAAAACATTATCTCCATTTCATGTTTAACAGTTAGTGGATATAAATTTGTTTTTGAGAACAATGGTTGTTCGATATTATTAGATGATAAGATCATCACGAAAAGGAACATTGTATAATGGTTTATTTATGTTAGACACCACTCCACATATCATGAATGTAAATGTGTCCAAAAGGAAACGAGATGAGTTGAATAGTGCATACACAGTGGCATTATAGGCTAGGTCACATCCATGAAAGAAGGATTCAAAAGTTGCTAAATGATGGATATCTAGATCCATTCGACTATGTGTCATATACAACTTGTGAGCCTTGCATTCTGTGGAAAACCAACCAAATCTCCATTTAGTAGAATCGGAGAGAGCCAATGAGTTGTTGGAACTCATACATAGTGATGTATGTGGACCCATGTCAACTCATGCCATTGGAGGTTACTCCTACTTCATTACATTCTTGATGATTTCTCAAGGTATGGATATGTGTACTTAATGAAGTACAAGTCCGAGGCCTTTGAGAAATTCAGAGAGTATAAGAATGAGGTGGAGAACCAGACCAAAAAGTATCAAAACTCTTCGATCGGATCGAGGAGGTGAATACTTAAGTATAGAGTTTACTCGGTTCCTCAAGGACCATAGGATATTATCCCAATGGACACCTCCTTATACACCTCACTCAATAGTGTCTCACGAAAGGAGAAATCGTACATTATTAGATATGGTACGGTCCATGATGAGTTTATTTGATCTACCCATCTCATTCGGGGATATGCCCTAGAAACCGCAGACTTACCTTACCTTCGACAGAGTTCCAACTAAGTCGGTAGTGTCTACACCATATGAGATATGGAAAGGGAAGAAGCCCCGATCTTAAGGTTGTTAAGATCTGGGGCTGCCCCCCCATGTTAGAAGACACAACCCCGATAAGTTAGAATCAAGGACAGAGCGATGCAAATTTGTGGGATACCCCAAGGAAACTTGTGGGTATTATTTCTATCATCTCGAGGACCAAAAGGTCTTTGTAGCTAAGAGAGCAGTGTTCCTTGAGAAGGAACACATTCTTGACGGAGACAGTGGGAGAATGATAGAATTGAGCGAGGTTGGAGAACCAGCAACATTAGGGAAGAATGGAAGAAGGATCTAGAGATCAGCAACATCATAAAAAAATTGGAGGAGGATCCAAGTGCAATAGCCCACTACACCTAGGATTCGAGGGATTTGTTGAATCTCAAATTTTGATGATGAAGTCAATTGTCATTTGTTGTCTAATCTATGTGTTGAGATAAGTGTGCAGGATTAACTACGATGAAAGTTAGACAAGCAGTAGGAGTTGCGCCGGAGTCAAGAGAATGATCACGTTGGGAGTTCGATAGTTCGACGGAAGTTCGGACAGTCGTCGGAGGTTCTGCGGGAACAAATCCGAGAAGTCCAAGAGCTTGCCAAAAGAAGCTCGTTGGAACTTGCCAAGTGGATCGTCGCAAGTCCAGGAGTTTGCCGGAAGTCCGTAGGAGCATCACCGAGGGTTCATCGGATGATCGACGGAAGTTCACCGGAAACTCGTCGGAAGAAGCGATTGACGCACCGGAGCAAGCTGCAGAGATGGAGCTACCCATTAGCTTAATCTTGGGGCAATTGGGCACTTGAAAAACCGAAATTGGGCTGAATGGAGCTACCCATTCAGACCCTGATTGCTGTGGGAGGTGCAATCGCCCAAGCCAGGAGGTAGCACCGCCTAGGCTAAGTCTCCCAGGGAGAATGGGCAGTGCAACCGCCCCAGCCAGGAGGTGGCACCGCCTGGGCTCAGTCTCCGAGCGAGACTGAGCGGTGCAACCTCCCTTGACAGAGAGGTAGCACCGCCTGAGCTCGGTCTTCGAGCTCTGGAAGGCGGTGCAACCGCCTTAGTCAGGAGGTGCAATCGCCTGGGCTCAGTCTCCGAGCCAGACTAAGGCGGTGCAACCGCCCCTGACAGAGAGGTGCAACCGCCTGGGCTCAGTCTTCGAGCTCTGCCAGGCGGTGCAACCGCTCCAGTCAGGAGGTGCAATCGCCTGATCTCGGAATTCTGGGATTTGATAGTTTGGAGCTCCAAATTTGAACTGGGTTGGGGCCTATAAATACCCCACCCATTCAGCACTGAAAGGATAGAGACATACACCAAAATCTTGATCTTTTCTGTGATTCTTAGAGCTCAAAATTGTTGTAAAGGCCAAAAGTTCTCCTCCCTCTTTTCTTCCAAGTTCTGAGTTGTAAAGAGAGGAGAGAAATTTCTGTAAGGGTTGTCTCCTGAGCCCGTCAAAATGAGTGAAACTGTAAAAGGGCAGTTGGCCTTCGCCTATTGAAGGAAGGCCTCTAGTTGACGTCGGTGACCTCGTCGGTGGAGGAAGCCAAAAGTGAAGTAGGTCAAGACTGACCGAACCACTCTAAATCTCGGTTTGCATTTACATTGAGCATTTTATCATTACTGCAAACCTCTTAAATAGCTACTGCCTTCTACGCTTTTATGAACGAGTTTCTAAGTTCATAACTTTCCGAATCTGCATTTAGACGTAAATCGACGTTTTCGTACGATCATTACATTTCAGTTTACGTTTACGTTTTGACTCCAATTATAACTGCAAACTGCCTTCTGCACATTTACAAAACATATCTCAAAGTTCAGTATCTTCAAAGTTGACGTTTAGACGTAAACCGATTTTATCGTACGAACGTCGCATTTCAGTTTGCGCTTGCATTCTGATTCTTATCATAAGCTGCAAACTGCCTTTGTAGATTTACTTTAACGTCGTCTCGCTTAATCTTAAACTAAAGCAGTCTTAGAATCGGATTTTATATTGAAATCGTTTTTATCGTTCGAACGCAGCTTTCGATTTTAATCGCAGAAAGTTTTCCGCTGCACTAATTCACCGCCCCTCTTAGTGCTCTTGATCCTAACAATTGGTATCAGAGCAGAGTTAACTCTCTAATGGATTAAAACCCAAGAGAGATGGCATACGCCGAAAACCAAGAGGGCCATTCTATTACAAATCCACCCATGTTCAGTGGGACGGACTACACCTACTGGAAGACCCGAATGAGGATCTTTCTTATTTCTATGGATTTTGAACTTTGGAATCTTGTCGAAAATGGATTTTCGAAGTCTTCTCTTCCAATGATCGATTGGAATGAATTGGAGAAGAAGGCTTTCGCTCTTAATGCAAAGGCTATGAATGCCTTATTTTGTGCGCTTGATAAAAATGAGTTTAACCATGTTTCAACTTGTGAAACCGCATTTGATATTTGGCACACACTCGAAGTGACTCACGAAGGCACAAGTAGAGTGAAAGAGTCAAAAATCAATCTGCTGTTACATTCTTTCGAACTTTTCCGGATGAATCCGAGTGAAACCATTGGCGACATGTTTACCCGTTTCACGGATGTCGTCAACGGTCTAAAAGGACTCAGAAAAAGTTTTTCAGATTTTGAGCTCGTAAATAAGATACTAAGATCCCTTCCTATGAGTTGGGATCCTAAAGTCACTGCTATTCAAGAGGCAAAAGATCTGCGCAACTTCTCTCTTGAAGAACTAATCGGGTCATTAATGACTTACGAAATGACTTGTAAAGCTCATGAAGAGCAAGAAGACATCCTTCCAAAGAACAGGAAGGATATGACACTTAAAACATCAGAATGCCACTTGAGAGAAAACTCAAGTGATGAGGACTGTGATGATGACTTGGCACTTTTAACAAGAAAATTTAAAAAATTCTTTAAAAGAAATAAGTTTAAGAATGACGCAAAAAATAAACTTGAACCCAAGAAGGACCAAGTTATTTGCTATGAATGCAAAAAGCTGGGACACTACAAAAGTGATTGTCCCCAAGTCAAAAGGAGAACATCAAAGAAGAAGGCGCTTTAAGCAACATGGGATGACTCGAGCGCGTCCGAAGAAGAGGAGTCCAACACCGAGCAAGTTGCTCATTACGCCTTAATGGCCATCGGAGATGAGGTAACAAATTTAATAGATGCAGATTTATCATTTGATGAATTATTAAATGCTTTTCATGAATTATTTGATGAATGTAAGACTATTAGTAGAAAATACAAATTGCTAAAAAAGGAGCATGATAGTCTTATTTGTAATTTTGATAAGTTAAATGTTGAACATCATGATAGTTTAAGCTCATGCATAAAATGCCATGATCTAGAAACTCTCCAAAAGGAAAACTTGCTACTTAAGGACACCTTGAAGAAATTCGAGGTTGGTAGCAAGTCATTAAACATGATCCTTACAAATAAGGGTCACGTTCTCAAAATAAGTGGAATTGGATTTGTGAGAAGTCCTCACCAAAATCCCCATCTTACATGTTAGACATCAAACCAAATGCAACTTTTGTTGCAAATTTGGACACAAGACGCATTATTGTGCATTCAAGAAAATTAGTCCAAACAAATTGATTTGGATTCCTAAAGGAACCATGATAAATTCTATGCAACATGATAGACAATGTAGATCAATTTGTGAGGCACCCAAAAGCAAATGGGCACCTAAAAATCATCCCTTCCTGTAAAAAACCATAAAATTTTAGGCTGGAGCAAGAAATAATATTCTGCTCCTTGATTCTCGATAGTCATGACCCGAGATCTAAAAAGGAACTCTCAATGCTCTCTAGCTTAAATAACATGTGGAAATTATAAAATCACAAATGCGATTTGGATACAACCTTATTTGACTTTTTAGAATTAGAAACGTATGATTCCCAAATTCACATATCCCCTTGATCTTCGAACCCGTCAATTTCATCCATTCATCACCTTCGAATCCAACCTTGTATCATGAAGAAACTAAGTCTATCATGAACTTGAAAGGGTTACCAACTTGAACAAACTATCACAAACATGTGCACGACATTGAGAGTATACACGTTAAAAGATCTATCTTGATCGTTCAAAAGTCTTTGCCTTAAAATGAAAACTCTTACGTAATTACGTAAGTAAAGTTGATTGCTCTGAATGAAAACTCTTCTCTAAACAAAAAACTCCCAGATCAAATCACAATGATTAGAACAAGTGCTCACCGCCTGTAGGCGGTGGCACCTCCCCAGCTGGCGGTCGCACCTCCAGCTGTCACGTGTTGCTAGCGGTTGCACCGCTCCAGCCAGAGGTGCAACCGCCCGCAACTCTGCCCTTTTTGACCCAAGCTAGGGCCGGCGGTGAAACCGACCCCAACTCAATCCTTTCCCTCCTCCACTCTTCCAAGCCTCCTCCATTCCCATTTCACCCCATTTAGCAGCCCAAATACCCCTCATTTCGGAGCAAAACATCAACAATCCTTCCCTCTCTTGAAGATTTCACTAAGGTACTCTCTAAGAACCCCTTAAACTCTGTTTTTTCATTCATTTACTCTTGCTTATCACTATCCCTCTAAACAACAGTAGTTATGGGATCTAGAAGATCCTCAAGGGACAAGGGAAAGAGGAGATTAGTAGAAGATTTTGATCTCACCCTTTTTGATTCAAAAAACCATGCTGAAAAATTTTCCTCTTTCGAACTTAGGAGTGTCAATAAGGGAAAATACGTAGATCTAAATGAACTAAGAGACTTATAGACTATCCAATGATTTGCAAACCTAGATCTACTTCCAATTTTGTAAATTAATGAACCCATCTATCCAAGACTTGTTAGATTGTTTTACAACAACATACAAATAGATGATGAAGAAAGAATGTCCACCTATCTTTTAGGACAACACATCTCAATAACGGATAGATTCATTTGCGACATGATAGGAATTCCCATGAAAAGTATAGAACTTTACTTTAGAGGATCATGGGATGATGAAACTATTGGAACATCCTATGTTGAAGCCTTAGGAACAATCTTTGCCAATCCCAACTTAGCATATGATCCTAAAAGTTGTGAACATCTACTGCCTCTAAACACTAAGATACTTCATCATATCCTAACTAGCATAATTCTCCCTAAACAATACCATCATGATGAAGTAAGTCAATTAGAATTGAGAACTATGTATTTGATCGTGAAAGGACATGACATCTGTCTTGGTTATCTTATCCAACAAAACATGTTAGAACTATCTAAGAAAGACATGATGCTCCCATATGGTGGTATAATCACTGGAATAATGAAAGCTTACGATATTCTAAGACCACCGGAAGAAGAAGTAATAAAAGTAGATAGATTTAGCATAATAAACAAAAATCTACTTCACCGACTAAGATGTTATTATAGAAACGGTAACTGGGTTAGAATGCCAAGAAGAACTGATCCCCCTCAACCTGAACTAGAACCGGAAACACCAGTATTTAGGGGTACCCAATCTCCTCCGATCTGTCCCTTTGAGGAAATACATCCTTTTGAGCAAACTCATACATCATCTGTCGAAGATATTGGGATTCGGATGGACCGATTCGAACAGAGACAAGAACGGCTTAAACAACGACAAGATCAAATCCTATCTGAGCTGCAGCAAATTCATAGTCAATTTGACTCCTTGTTTAGGCACTTTAATTTTCCACCTCATGAATGAGCTTGTATGAACATCTGTTGTTGTTGTAAACTCCATATGTTACTCACCATGATGTGCTTTGTCTTGATCCTTGATATGGTTGTAAACATCTATCGTGGTAAACATATGTCTTGTGCCTTGTGGTAAATATAAACTAAAAGGTTATCTCGGATTTTTATAGTATCATTTTTTTTTCGGTATGTGATGTGTCCAAATTAGGAATGTTGTGCTTTGAAACTAAAAGTTTTGAAAACCTTGTGCTTTGATTTCATAAAAAGAGAATTAGGAATGTTGATATGTCCGAATAGATAAACTAGTTAAAATTATTTTTCGGACTTTATTGAATGATCAAATCACTTGATTGCCATTAAATAACATGTGTTGAAATGTTTTGTCTTCATGATTATATTTGAAAATCAGTAGCATAATCTTGTCCGAATGCATCTCATTGTCCGAATGCTATAAATCGAATTTTCTCGTACACTCTTATGAAAAATATTTTTCTGAAATAGATTTGATGAAATGATTCCTGCGTATGAATTTCATCTTGAAATATGGATGATAATATCCTTACTTGCACAAAGGATTATAACAAAAAAAGGAAGAAGTATTCAAAGCAATCTATGTATAATGCCTTCCTCTATATGCTTGCTTATATTATTTTCCTGGTATCACAACTACCATGCTTTTTGTTGATGACAAAGGGGGAGAAATATATGAATTGATGCTATGATTATGCCATGCTTGCATCACCGAGAAATATATGAATTGATGCTATAAACACTGATGCTATGATTATGCCATGCTTGCATCACCGAGAAATATATCAATTGATGCTATAAACACTGATGCTATCCTTGCATCACCAAGAGATATATGAACAGATGCAATAATTTGTATTATGCCTTGAGTTGATACCTTACCATGTAAAGAAATGCAACACTTGCTAAGATATTTGAAATGTATACATCATGTAATGATATCAAAATCTTACTTCACAACTTTATATGTTGATATCCTGCTATATGATGAATTGTTAAAATTACCATCATTCAAACTTGTTATATAAAATCTGATGATGGATGTCAAGCCTTGACATCATCTTCAGAGAGATACATCATGATGGGAATCATGATGGGAGTATTGATAAGTTCAAATGATTTAAGTTATCAATATGTCGCTTGAATTCTTAGGTCTTGAATTCAAGATTAACTTATCTCAATTATGGCATATAGACAGGGGGAGTTAAGGATAACTCCATTATCAATTAATTGTCATCATAAAAAAGGGGGAGATTGTTGAATCTCGGATTTTGATGATGAAGTCAATTATCATTTGTTGTCTAATCTATGTGTTGAGATAAGTGTGCAGGATTAACTACGATGAAAGTTAGACAAGCAGTAAGAGTTGCGCCGGAGTCAAGAGAATGATCACGTTGGGAGTTCGAGAGTTCGACGGAAGTTCGGACAGTTGTCGGAGGTTCTGCAGGAACAAATCCGAGAAGTCCAGGAGCTTGCCAAAAGAAGCTCGTCGGAACTTGCCAAGTGGATCGTTGCAAGTCCAGGAGTTTGCCGGAAGTCTGCAGGAGCATCACCGAGGGTTCATCGGATGATCGACGGAAGTTCGCCGGAAACTCGCCGGAAGAAGCGATTGATGCACCGGAGCAAACTGCAGAGATTGTCTTAGGATTTATCGTAGTTAGCACATTGATTAAGTTGGAAATGGGAGGTGATCCCATTAGCTTAATCTTGGGGGCAATTGGGCCCTGAAAACGAATTGGGCGAATGGAGCTACCCATTCGGACCACGATTCTTGTGGGAGGTACAACTGCCCAAGCCGGGGAGGTAGCACCGCCTGGCTAAGTCTCCCAAGGAGATTGGGCGGTGCAACTGCCCCAGCCGGGAGGTGGCACCGCTGGGCTCGATCTCCGGCGAGACGGCGGTGCAACCTCCCCGATAGAGAGGTAGCCTTGCTGAGCTCGGTCTTGAGCTCGGCGGTGATGCAATCGCCTCGGTCGGGAGGTGCAACCGCCTGGGCTCGATCTCCGAAACTAGGCTAGGCGGTGCAATCGCCCGACAGAGGTGCAACCGCTTTGGGCTCGATCTTGAAGCTCTGCCCGAGGCGGTGCAACCGCTCTAGTCGAGGTGCAACACTGATCCGGAATTCCGGGATTTGATAGTTTTGAGCTCCAAATTTGAACTGGGTTGGGGCCTATAAATACCCCACCCATTCAGCACTGAAAGGATAGAGACATACACCAAAATCTTGATCTTTTCTGTGATTCTTAGAGCTCAAAATTGTTGTAAAGGCCAAAAGTTCTCCTCCCTCTTTTCTTCCAAGTTCTGAGTTGTAAAGAGAGGAGAGAAATTTTTGTAAGGGTTGTCTCCTAAGCCCGTCAAAAGGAGTGAAACTGTAAAAGGGCAATTGGCCTTCGCCTATTGAAGGAAGGCGTCTAGTTGACGTCGGTGACCTCGTCGGTGGAGGAAGCCAAAAGTGGAGTAGGTCAAGATTGACCGAACCACTCTAAATCTCAGTTTGCATTTACTTTTGAGCATTTTATCTTTACTGCAAACCTCCTAAATAGCTACTGCTTTCTGCGCTTTTACGAACGAGTTTCTAAGTTCAGAACTTTCCGAATCTGCGTTTAGATGTAAATCGGCGTTTTCGTACGATCATTACATTTCAGTTTACATTTACGTTTTGACTCCAATTATAACTGCAAACTGCCTTCTGCACATTTACAAAACATATCTCAAAGTTCAGTATCTTCAAAGTTGACGTTTAGACGTAAACCGGTTTTATCGTACGAACGTCGCATTTCAGTTTGCGCTTGCATTCTGATTTTTATCATAAACTGCAAACTGCCTTTGTAGATTTACCTTAACGTCATCTCACTTAATCTTAAGCTAAAGTAGTCTTAGAATCGGATTCTACATCGAAATCATTTTTGTCGTTCGAACGCAGCTTTCGATTTTAATCGCAGAAAGTTTTTCGCTGCACTAATTCACCCCTCTTAGTGCTCTTGATCCTAACAATTGGTATCAGAGCAGGGTTAACTCTCTAACGAATTAAAACCCAAGAGAGATGGCATACGCCGGAAACCAAGAGGGCCATTCTATTACACGTCCACCCATGTTCAGTGAGACGGACTACACGTATTAGAAAACCCGAATGAGGATCTTTCTTATTTCTATGGATTTTGAACTTTGGAATCTTGTTGAAAACGGATTTTCAAAGTCTTCTCTTCCAATGATCGATTGGAATGAATTGGAGAAGAAGGCTTTCGCCCTTAATGCAAAGGCTATGAATGCCTTATTTTGTGCACTTGATAAAAACAAGTTTAACCGTGTTTCAACTTGTGAAATGACATTTGATATTTGGCACACACTCGAAGTGACTCACGAAGGCACAAGTAGAGTGAAAGAGTCAAAAATCAATCTTCTATTACACTCTTTCGAACTTTTCCGGATGAAACCGAGTGAAACCATTGGCGACATATTTACCCGTTTCACGGATGTCGTCAACGGTCCAAAAGAACTCGGAAAAAGTTTTTCAGATTTTGAGCTCGTAAATAAGATACTAAGATCCCTTCCTAAGAGTTGGGATTCTAAAGTCACTGCTATTCAAGAGGCAAAAGATCTACGCAACTTCCCTCTTGAAGAACTAATCGGGTCATTAATGACCTACGAAATGACTTGTAAAGCTCATGAAGAGCAAGAAAACATCCTTCCAAAGAACAGGAAGGATATGGCACTTAAAACTTCAGAAGGCCACTTGAGAGAAAACTCAAGTGATGAGGACTGTGATGATGATGTGGCACTTCTAACAAGAAATTTTAAAAAATTCTTTAAAAGAAATAAGTTTAAGAATGACGCAAAAAATAAACTTGAACCAAAGAAGGACCAAGTTATTTGCTATAAATACAAAAAGCCGGGACACTACAAGAGTGATTGTCCCCAAGTCAAAAGGAGAACATCAAAGAAGAAGGCGCTTCAAGCAACATGGGATGACTCGAGCGCGTATGAAGAATTGGAGTCCAACACCGAGCAAGTTGCTCATTATGCCTTAATGGCCATCGGAGATGAGGTAACAAATTTAATAGATGCAGATTTATCATTTGATGAATTATTAAATACTTTTCATGAATTATTTGATGAATGTAAGACTATTAGTAGAAAATACAAATTGCTAAAAAAGGAGCATGATAGTCTTATTTGTAATTTCGATAAGTTAAAAGCTGAACATCATGATAGTTTAAGCTCATGCATAAAATGTCATGATCTAGAAACTCTCCAAAAGGAAAACTTGCTACTTAAGGACACCTTGAAGAAATTCGAGGTTGGTAGCAAGTCATTAAACATGATCCTTACAAATAAGGGTCACGTTCCCAAAAGAAGTGGAATTGGATTTGTGAGAAGTCCTCACCAAAATCCAACCACCTTCATAAAAGGCCCCATCTTACATGTTCGACATCAAAACAAATGCAACTTTTGTTGCAAATTTGGACACAAGATGCATTATTGTCCATTCAAGAAAATTAGTCCAAACAAATTGATTTGGGTTCCTAAAAGAACCATGATAAATTCTATGCAACATGATAGACAATGTAGATCTATTTGTGAGGCACCCAAAAGCAAATGGGCACTTAAAAATCATCCCTTCCTGTAAAAAACATAAAATTTTAGGCTGGAGTAAGAAATAATATTCTGCTCCTTGATTCTCGATAGTCATGACCCAAGATCCAAAAAGGAACTCGCAATGCTCTCTAGCTTAAATAACAGGTGGAAATTATAAAATCACAAATGCGGTTTGGATACAACCTTATTTGACTTTTCAGAATTAGAAACTTATGATTCCCAAATTCACATATCCTCTTGATCTTCGAACCCGTCAATTTCATCCATTCATCACCTTTGAATCCAACCTTGTATCATGAAGAAACTAAGTCTGTCATGAACTTGAAAGGGTTACCAACTTGAACAAACTATCATAAACATATGTACGACATTGAGAGTATGCACGTTAAAAGATCTATCTTGATCGTGCAAAAGTCTTTTCCTTAAAATGAAAACTCTTACGTAATTGCGTAAGTAAAGTTGATTGCTCTGAATGAAAACTCTTCTTAAGACAAAAAACTCCTAGATCAAATCACACTGATCAGAACAAGTGCTCACCGCCTGTAGGCGGTGGCACCTCCCCAGCTGGCGGTAGCACCTCCAACTGTCACGTGTTGCCAGCGGTTGCACCGCTCCAGCCAGAGGTGCAACCGCCCGCAACTCTGCCCTTTTTAACCCAAGCTAGGGCCGGCGATGAAACCGACCCCAACTCACTCCCTTCCCTCCTCTACTCTTCCAAGCCTCCTCCATCCCCATTTCACCCCGTTTAGCATCCCAAATACCCCTCATTTCGGAGAAAACATCAACAATCCTTCCCTCTCTTGAAGATTTCACTAAGGTACTATCTAAGAACCCCTTAAACTCTGTTTTTTCATTCATTTACTCTTGCTTATCACTATCCCTCTAAACAACAGTAGTTATGGGATCTAGAAAATCCTCAAGAGACAAGGGAAAGAGGAGATTAGTAGAAGATTTTGATCTCACCCTTTTTGATTCAAAAAACCATGCTGAAAAATTTTCCTCTTTCGAACTTAGGAGTGTCAATAAGGGAAAATATGTAGATCTAAATGAACTAAGAGACTTAGAGACTATCCAATGGTTTGCAAACCTAGATCTACTTCCAATTTTGTAAATTAACGAACCCATCTATCCAAGACTTGTTAGATTATTTTACAACAACATTCAAATAGATGATGAAGAAAGAATGTCCACCTATCTTTTAGGACAATACATCTCAATAACGGATAGATTCATTTGCGACATGATAGGAATTCCCATGAAAAGTATAGGACTTTACTTTAGAGGATCATGGGATGATGAAACTATTGGAACATCCTATGTTGAAGCCTTAGGAACAATCTTTGTCAATCCCAATTTAGCATATGCTCCTAAAAGTTGTGAACATCTACTGCCTCTAAACACTAAGATACTTCATCATATCCTAACTAGCATAATTCTCCCTAAACAATACCATCATGATGAAGTAAGTCAATTAGAATTGGGAACTATGTATTTGATCATGAAAGGACATGACATCTGTCTTAGTTATCTTATCCAACAAAACATGTTAGAACTATCTAAGAAAGACATGATGCTCCCATATGGTGGTATAATCACTAGAATAATGAAAGCTTACGATATTCTAATACCACCGGAAGAAGAAGTAATAAAAGTAGATAGATTTAGCATAATAAACAAAAATCTACTTCACCGACTAAGATGTTATTATAGAAACTATAACTGGGTTAGAATGCCAAGAAGAACTGATCCCCCTCAACCTGAACTAGAACCGGAAATACCAGTATTTAGGGGTACCCAATCTCCTCCGATCTGTCCCTTTGAGGAAACACATCCTTTTGAGCAAACTCATACATCATCTGTCGAAGATATTTAGATTCGGATGGACCGATTCGAACAAAGACAAGAACGGCTTGAACAACGACAATATCAAATCCTATCTGAGTTGCAGCAAATTCATAGTCAATTTGACTCCTTGTTTAGGCACTTTAATTTTTCACCTCATGAATGAGCTTGTATGAACACAATCAGCTGTTGTTGTTGTAAACTCCTTATGTTACGCACCATGATGTACTTTGTCTTGATCCTTGATACGGTTGCCTGATATGTTTTGAGCATATGTGGAGTTGTAAACATCTATCATTGTAAATGTATGCCTTGTGCCTTGTGGAAAAATATAAACTAAATGGTTATCTCGGATTTTATATTGAAACTAAAAGTTTTGAAAACCTTGTGCTTTGATTTCCATGATAAATATAGGTTGAAAAAGTATACCAATACAGTTGATAAGTCATTGTCATTACATAACATGTGTTGAAATGTCTTGTCTTCATGAAATTATTTTTTTGGATTTGATGAAATGATTCCTGCTTATGAATTCCATCTTGAAATATGGATGAAAGTATTTTTTTTGCAAAAAGCTGTTTCAAACACATATCTTGACTCAAAGTAAACTAACAAATAGCTGGAATCACAAATGGCTTTCCTCCTTCATGCACGAAGCATTATAACAAAAAATGGGGGAAGAAGTATTCAAAGCAATCTACGTATCATGCCTTCCTTTATATGCTTGATAACTTGCTTATATTGTTTTCCTACTATCACAGCTACCATGCTTTTTGTTGATGACAAAGGGGGAGAAATATATGAATTGATGCTAGAAATATATGAATTGATGCTATAAACACCGATGCTATGATTATGCTGCCATGCTTGCATCACCAAGATATATATGAACTTATGCTATAATTTGCATTATGCCTTGAGCTGATATCTTACCATGTGAAGAAATGCAACACTTGCTAACATATTTGAAGTGTGTACATCATGTAATGATATCAAAATTTTACTTCATAGCTTTACATGTTGATATCTTACAATATGATGAATTGTTACTATTACCATCAATCAAACTTGTAATGTAAAATCTGAAAATGAATGTCAAGCCTTGACATCATCTTCAAAGAGATACATCATGATAAGAATCATGATGGGAGTATTGATAAGTTCAAATGATTTAACTTATCAATATGTCACTTGAATTCTTAAGTCTTGAATTCAAGAATGACTTATCTCAAGTATGACATATAGATAGGGGGAGTTAAGGTTAACTCCATTATTAATTGATTGTCATCATAAAAAAGGGGGAGATTGTTGAATCTCGGATTTTGATGACGAAGTCAATTGTCATTTGTTGTCTAATCTATATGTTGAGATAAGTGTGCAGGATTAACTACGATGAGAGTTAAGACATGCAGCAGGAGTTGTGTCGGAGTCAAGACAATGATCACGTTGGGAGTTCGAGAGTTTGACGGAAGTTCGGACTGTCGTCGGAGGTTCTGCGGGAACAGATCCGAGAAGTCCATAAGCTTGCCAAACGAAGCTCGTCGGAACTCGCCAAGTGGATCATCGCAAGTCCAGGAGTTTGCCGGAAGTCCGCAGGAGAATCACCGAGCGTTCATCGGATGATCGACGGAAGTTCGTCGGAAACTCGCCGGAAGAAGCGATTGATGCACCGGAGCAAGCTGCAGAAATTGTCTTAGGATTAATCGTAGTTAGCACATTGATTAAGTTGGAAATGGGAGGTGATCCCATTGACTTAGTCTTGGGGCAATTGGCCCCTGAAAAACCCAAGTTGGGCCGAATGGATCTGCCCATTCGGACCCTGATTGCACTTGGCGGTGCAACCGCCCAAGCCAGGAGGTAGCACCGCCTGGGCTAAGTCTCCCAGGGAGACTGGGTGGTGCAACCGCCCCAGCCAGGAGGTGGCACCGCCTGGGCTCAGTCTTCGAGCAAGACTAGGCGGTGCAACCTCCCTTGACAGAGAGGTAGCACTGCTTGAGCTCGGTCTTCGAGCTCTGGCAAGCGGTGCAACCGCCTCAGTCAGGAGGTGCAACCGCCTGGGCTCAGTCTCCCAGCCAGACTGAGGCGGTGCAACCGCCCCTGACAGAGAGGTGCAACCGCTTGGGCTCAGTCTTCGAGCTTTGCCAAGCGGTGCAACCGCTCCAGTCAGAAGGTGCAACCGCCTGATCCCGGAATTCCGGGATTTGATAGTTTTGAGCTCCAAATTTGAACTGGGTTGGAGCCTATAAATACCCCACCCATTCAACACTGAAAGGGCACAGACATACACCAAAATCTTGATCTTTTCTGTGATTCTTAGAGCTCAAAATTGTTGTAAAGGCCAAAAGTTCTCCTCCCTCTTTTCTTCCAAGTTCTGAGTTGTAAAGAGAGGAGAGAAATTTATGTAAGGGTTGTCTCCTAAGCCCGTCAAAAGGAGTGAAACTGTAAAAGAGTGGTTGGCCTTTGCCTATTGAAGGAAGACCTCTAGTTGACGTCGGGGACCTCGTCGGTGGAGGAAGCCAAAAGTGGAGTAGGTCAAGATTAACCGAACCACTCTAAATCTCGGTTTGCATTTACTTTTGAGCATTTTATCTTTACTGCAAACCTCCTAAATAGCTACTGCCTTTTGCGCTTTTACGAACGAGTTTCTAAGTTCAGAACTTTTCGAATCTGCCTTTAGACGTAAATCAGTATTTTCGTACGATCATTACATTTCAGTTTACGTTTACGTTTTGACTCCAATTATAACTGCAAACTGCCTTCTGCGCATTTACAAAACATATCTCAAAGTTCAGTATCTTCAAAGTTGACGTTTAGACGTAAACCGGTTTTATCGTACGAACGTCGCATTTCAGTTTACGCTTGCATTCTGATTTTTATCATAAACTGCAAACTGCCTTTGTAGATTTACCTTAACGTCATCTTGCTTAATCTTAAGCTAAAGTAGTCTTAAAATCGGATTTTACATCGAAATCGTTTTTGTCGTTCGAACGCAGCTTTCGATTTTAATCGCAGAAAGTTTTCCGCTGCACTAATTCACCCCCCCCTTAGTGCTCTTGATCCTAACATCTCTTATGTTGTTGGAGCCGCTCAAGAGGAGTGCGGCAGCGAACACGATGAGCGAGAAGGTGGCTACTCTCCACGAGCGGAGGAAGCGTAATCTGGAGCACTAATTGGGAAAAAGAGCCACAAGGAGAGACTCACAACAGCGGAAACCCGCTTGGATGTTCTTGAAGCGAGCATGGAGGAACTCTACCATGGCCAACAAAGGCTTGTTAGGGTAGAGAGCTCGCAAGAGGAAGCAGAGTCTAGGATCGACAAGGTCGAGGCCCTAGTCGATCGACTGTCTGATGACACCAAAGACTCTGTGCAACACTTACAGGTTGTTGTGGCAGAACTCACTGCAAAGGTGGCCATGCTTACAAGAACACTAAATGCGGGAGGAGGCAACACCCATGTTGCACCACCACAAAACTTGAGGGCACCTGAGCCTCATGGATATGGAGGGGCCAGAGATGCCAAAGAGCTCGAGAACTTTCTGTTCGATATGGAACAATACTTCTGAGCTACGAGGCCCGATTTTGAAGATACCAAAGTTTCTATAACAACAATGAATCTGAACAGAGATGCGAAACTTTGGTGGCAAACTCGTTGGGAGGAGATCCAACAAGGTCGGTATTGAGTCGACACATGGGAGGACATGAAGCGGGAGTTGAGAACTTAGTTCCTACCGGAGAACATAGAATTCGTCGCAAGGAGGAAGTTGAGACAACTCCGCCAAAGTACCACCATCCGAGACTATGTGAAATAATTTTTTGCACTAATGCTGGACATACAGGACATGTCCGAAAAGGACAAGTTGTTCAGCTTCCTTGATGGTTTGAAACCGTGGGCTCAATAGGAGCTAAATCGAAGGAATGTTACCGATGTAGTCAGGGCAATTGCTGCTGCAGAAAGGCTCACCGACTTTGTTTCCTCTGAAGACCCAGCAAGAAGGAAACAATCTTTAGGCAATCGCCCTCCAAAACATTCTCGAGGGAAGGAGCTCGGGGGTGAGCAAAAGAAGAAAAGTTCCCACAAAGGGACGAACCCGAAAGGCAAGGCCTCAAAACCTGGAGGATGTTTCTTGTGTGGAGGACCGCACTTGGTGAGGGAGTGCCCACAAAAACAGGCACTCAATGCTTTAACGGCTTCCATCCACCCCCGATCGGACAAGAGCAAAGATGTTAATCTTAGTTCGAGCAGTTCTGAATCCAGCAGCGACAACGAGAAGTCGCAAGGATCCCGAATGGGAGCAATGCGTTTGTTGAATGCCATGCAGGGTCAAGTGGGGGAGAACATCAAGACAAAGCTACAAAAAGCAGGAAGTAGCGAGCTGATGTATTTGGACATTAAGCTAAATGGCCAAACGACCCGTGCAATGGTGGACACGGGCGCTACCCACAACTTCATAGCCGATCGAGAAGCACAGCGACTTGGGTTGATCTTGGAGAAGAGCCCAAGCAGAATGAAGGCGGTGAACTCGGAGGCCAAGCGAATCTCCATGATGGCGAAGGGTGTTCCCATCAAAATTGGGACTTGGAGCGGAAACACCAACATGATGGTCGTGCCACTGGATGACTTCCAAGTGATTCTTGGAATGGAGTTTATGCACGCGACGAAATTGGTGCCGATGTCATTCTTGAACTCCCTATGTATGATGGGAGGTGATGACCCCTGCGTGGTTCCCGTGTAATCACATCAAATATTTAAGTTAGGAATTGATTTTCTTTCCTTACTTGTTATTATAATTTAAGGAAATCTTAATCTACTTCCTTATTTGTTGATATGAATTAAGGAAATAACTAGTAAGTATTCCAAATATGATGATATCATATTTGTTAGTATATTAAATGAAAATAATTTATATTAAATAAATACGAAAATTAAAATTTATTTCCCTTAATAGAGGCCCACCTCCTCCTATTTAAAGGGAGGGATTTCTCTCCTTCGTTCCTCACCTAGTCGAGCCTGGCAGCGGGAGGAACGAGGAGTTACACCCTGTTGACAAGAGAACGAGGAGTTACACCCTGTTGACAAGAGGTAGGTTCCCTACCTTTCTTAAATTTAAAAGTTTTAGCTTTTATTTTGATTCTTTAAATGTTGAAAGTTTTATAGTTTGAAAAATATATATCAATTCTTTAAATGTCAAACTTTTTGCATTAAAGTAATTAGTTAAAATTTTCATAATATTTTTTGACCCATGATTAAGGTTTTTATTATAGAGTTAAATATGTTTAAAATGTATTTGTTTTATATGATATTTCTTGTATTACAATTTATCTTTAATCTTATCTGGATTAAAATCTTGTTAGATTAGAATATGTTATCTAAAATCCTTTTTGATATTCTTTGATTTGAAATTTAAAATATATTATTCTGAATGATTTAAAATATGACTAGAATATGTTAAAATTTTATATGTATTGAAAGCATGATTTTTATGTGAATTTAGAAGGTTACTTCATTATATTAAAGTTTATGTCTTTTAATGTATTATGATTTCCATTCAAATTAGAATGTTATTTCCTTGTTTTAAAGCTTATCTCCTTGTCTATCATTGAATGCATTATTATATTTTTTTTGTTTATATTACTAATGAATATATGTTGCGGTATGGAATTATATATTATTTGGATTGAAATTGCTCACAGGCCAGGCCCAACCCATAGGTCAGGCCACAGCCTATTGGTTAGGCCTAATCAGATTAGGCCCAGCCCGTAGGCCAGGCCCGACCCACGGATCAGGCCTTGGCCCGTAGGCTAACCCAGCCTAACCATCATGGGCGGTCACATGCGATGCACATGACCAGTCCATGGGCCAAGACTGGGCCAGCTTTGTGTGATGCATGCCCAATCATGTATAATGCACATGACTAGTAGATGAGCTGGCTTAATCTAGCTCAATATTATTGTTGGATTTGAGCCCAAGTATTGATTGAACTAAACTAGGCTTAATTAGTCTAGATCAATTCAGGGTGATTCCAAATTGATTGACTTATTCAAGTTAGTTTAACCTAAATTGAACCTAATTTAATCCAAATTATACTAGTCTAGGGTGGTTCCAGACCAGTTAAATAAGGATCAGAGATCGGTTCAGTTAGATCCTAGTAAATTGAGTTCAATTGGATCAATTGAACTAGAGTTCAAGTCAATTGAGGGCTAATTTATATTATTTGGTATTGATGATATTTGAAAGAAATGTTTAAATGTGTTATTTCATCCCTATATGGACATGACTAGTGTGAGATTATGTTATTTCCCTGCCAAGGGCAGGTAGGGCGATTCCCTTCAGGGATTAGCGGGCCGTCAGACGTGGCGGTTGGACAGTTCCTCCATCCGCTGTTGGGAGGAACTTGTCCCCACTTTAGCGGGTGTGGGACACCACTCCATCCGTTGTTGGGAGTGTGATATGAGTTTGCCTCCATCCGCTGTTGGGAGAACACAAACTCATCCCGTAGGATAAAGCCTCTCCATCCGCTGTTGGGGGAGTACTCCTTCGGGTATTTGATATACGCCAATGGGATGATTGATTGAATTTTGATCATGTATTCATCTTGATTTGACTTTTGGGGTTCCTACTCAGCGTTGCTAAATTTTCTTTGTTTTTGATTTTTAGAGCAGCCTCCCTATAGTACTAAATCGGATTCCAGTGGAGAGCGGACCTTCCTCTACCGCTAGGTAGAGCCACTTGGATGACTCTTGAAGTTAACATCACTATGTTTACTTTTCTATTTGTAATTTGATGAATAAATGAATTGTAATAAATGTTTATGAATGATGAATAAAGTGATATTTATCTATTTAGCCTAAATGTATGGAAAGATTAAAAAAAAAAAATCCAGGATGTAACATCTTTTTATGGTATCAAAGCATGGTCTAGGGCCTGTAGGTGTATTAGGTCCCTTGATTGACTTTAACCGATGATTGTCTTTAACATATTATAGGAGTAATAGAGCCAATTCTAGATATTAGTGGTCCTGTCACTCGAGGTGCTCATAGTCGCAATGCTATTGGTCTACGCACTCGGAGAGGTGTTCAAACAAATAATAACTTGGAAGCTCCACGCATCGTAGAGCAAACCCAGTCCTCTCGTACACCTATCACTAATTATGGGCCAGCTTCTCCGACTTCGCAGAATGCCTCTCATGCCCCAGCACTTGTCAATGCTCAAGATGACGTACACGGAGTCCTCAATGCTATTAGGGGATACTTTGAGCGTCAGGAGGAACGAGATGAAATTCCACGAGGTAGGAATAATACCTTAGATCACTTTAACAGATTCGGACCACCAATTTATTTTAGGGCAAGCCAAATCCAATCTTTGTTGAACGTTGGATTCGTCAAGTGAAAAAGACATTCGAAGCTATCGAATGTAGGGAAAATCAAAAAGTGCCTTTCGCTTCTTTCATTTTGGAAGGGAAGACAGACACTTGATGGACCTTAAAAAGGAGGATATTAGAGGTGGGAGGTAATGTGGTAACTTAGGAGCAATTTAAAGATGCATTTTATGAGTAGTTCTTTCCTGATTCAATTCGCTTTGAGAAACAACAAGAGTTCCTTAGCATCCACCAAGGAAATAGAACTGTAATGGAATATGATCATCATTTCACTGAGTTGGCTCAGTTCTCTCCACATATTGCTTTTAATGAAAGTCCAAGAGCTTTTGGACAAGGGTTTTATTTGACCTAGTGTATCACCTTGGGGTGCCCCTGTCCTATTTATGAATAAGAAAGATGGATCTATGCGACTATGCATCGATTATAGACAGCTCAACCAAGTGACCATAAAGAATAAATATCCTCTTCCCCGAATATATGACATGTTTGATCAACTTCAAGGTACTCGGGTATACTCAAAGATTGATTTGAGATCCGGGTATCATCAATTGAAGATAAGAGAAGGAGACATATAGAAAACTGCCTTTAGAACAAGATATGGTCATTATGAATTCTTAGTAATGCCTTTTGGATTCACAAATGCACCGGCTGCCTTCATTGATCTCACGAATAGAGTATTCCACCCTTATCTCGATAAATTTATAATTGTGTTCATTGATGATATCCTGATCTACTCCAAAAGCATAGCAGAGCATGAACACCATCTTAAGACAGTTCTGGAAGTCTTAAGGCAAGAGAAACTATATGCCAAGTTAAGCAAGTGCAACTTCTGGCTCAATGAAATTATGTTTCTCGGTCATGTAATTTCAAGCGCTGGTATATCTATTGACCCTCACAAGATTGAAGCTGTGATAAAATGGAAGCAGCCTTCTAATGTTTCAGAGATTAGAAGCTTCTTGGGTTTGGCTGGATACTATAGAAGATTCGTAGAAGGTTTTTCAAAAATAGCAACACCATTGACCAAGTTGACACAAAAGAACATAAAATTCATGTGGGATGATAAATGTCAACAAAGTTTTCAAGAATTGAAGAAGAAATTAACCAGTGCTCCGATCTTGGTGATTCCTTCAGGGGGAGAAGGTTTTGTAGTGTATAGTGATGCCTCTCTACAAGGGCTTGGTTGCGTTCTAATGTAAAACGAGAGGGTAGTTGCTTATGCATCGAGGCAATTAAAGCCTCATGAAAAGAACTATCATACTCATGACTTAGAGCTAGCAACTATCATTTTTACACTAAAAATTTGGAGGCATTATCTCTATGGACAGACTTTCGAAATCTTCACAGATCATAAGAGTCTCAAATATATTTTCACACAGAAAGATTTAAATATGAGACAAAGAAGATGGTTGGACTTTCTAAAGGATTATGATTTTAATATCAACTACCATCTTGGGAAAGCTAATGCACTTGCTGATGCCTTAAGCAGAAATACCTACAGTCTTGTAGCCTATATGAATATTCAAAAGAATTCTATGATGACAGAGTTAGCAGACTTAAAACTTAAACTTTTATCGGAGACAAATAAAGGTTTTCTTGTGTGTTTGATGGCACAATCATCTTTTTCACGAAATAGCTCAAGGATCTAGACCTGAATTCCTCCAAGCCGAAGATGGTTCTATTACATTCCACAATTGACTTTGTGTTCCTGAAAGCCATCCAGTAAAGATGCAATTATTAGAGGAGGCACATAGATCAAAAATTAATATCCATCTCGGGACTACTAAGATGTATCGAGATTTACGCCAAAACTATTGGTGGCGTGGTATGAAGAGAGATATAGCAGAGTTTGTTTCTAAATGTCTGATATGTCAACAGGTGAAGATAGAACATCGAGTGCCTGCGGGAAAGTTGCAAAGGATTTCGATTCCTGAATGGAAGTGGGAGCAAGTCACTATGGATTTTGTGACAGGATTACCCAAGACTGTGAAAGGATATGACGAAATTTGGGTAATAGTAGACAGACTTACTAAATCTGCTCACTTCCTTCCTATTAACAAGAAGTATTCATTGGATAAACTAGCAAGCTTATATATTAAGGAAATCATTCGATATCATGGGGTGCCAATTAGCATTATCTCATATAGAGATCCAAGATTCACCTCCAAATTTTGGGGAAGTCTACAAAAATCTTTGGGCACGTAGTTAAAGTTTAGTACAGCCTTTCACCCCCAAACTGATGGTCAATCTGAAAGGACAATACAATCTCTTGAAGATCTCTTAAGAGCATGTGCTTTGGACTTTAGTGGGAGTTAGGATATGCACTTACATCTAATTGAGTTTTCTTATAATAATAGTTACCACTCTAGCATACAGATGGCTCCATTTAAAGCTCTTTATGGAAGAAAGTGCAGATCACCTGTATATTGGGATGAGGTGGGAGAACGGAAGCTTTTGGGGCCTTAGTTAATTCAAAAAGATGATGATAATATTTGAATTATACTGGGAGTAGTCCATCAGCCTATCATTTCGCAAAGGAATGGCATTGAAATGCAGATATTGCATGGGCTTACTTGGAGAAGGGGGCAAAAAGGATGAAGAAGTAGGCAGACTTGGGAAGGCGACCGCAAGAGTTCAAAGTTGGCGATTTGGTGTTGGTAAAGCTCCAACCAGCATCACTCCAATTCTTTAGGAACAGAGTCCACAAAGGATTGGTGCGCAAGTACGAAGGGCCCTTCCCAATTATTAGCAGGGTAGGCAACGTCTCTTACAAGTTGCAGCTGCCGCACGTGGTTCAAAATTCACAACATTCTTCACGCCAGCAACCTAAAAGCCTACCACTCGGATCCGCAAGACGCTTCCCGAAGTGTTCCAACTCGGCTACCTCCCATCACAGCCTCCTACGAGAAGTGAGTGGAAACCATTATGGCGGACCGCAAGATAAAGCTACCCAACGGAGTTGAGCAGACATAGTACTTGGTGAAGTGGCGAAAGCTTCCCCGAATTGAAGCCAGTTGGGAGCCTGAAGACACCCTGCGACATGAAGAAGAAGTCATCAACAACTACCAACAAGCGTCGACGAGGGCGTCGACAGTTTAAGTGGGGGAGAATGTCACGAACGGTCGTCGCGCACCCGCAACAACTCCGTTCAACGAACCGTTCGTCGCTCACACCTACATGTACAGCTACTTGACAGCATGTTTTCTCTTAGTTTTGGGTCATTTTGCTTGTAAATATATAAGTTCGAACAAGCTGCAGCGTTACAAAGCAACCGCTCATCGAACCTAGCAAAACAGCCCCAAAACAGCCAAAAACAGCTCTGTTTTCATGTGCGCGGGAGGCTTATGGAAAACTACCTCCGCTCACCAAAACGTCAGCCATCTCAGCCCCTTTGAACCCCCCGGGTGGCACAGGGCTGGATGGGACTTCGGTTATATACCGGGCGTTGAACTCTCTTTCGTAAGTTCGCACGTGGCCTTTACCGGAACTTGTCTTCGCGTCCGGGACCAGGTGAGCAGCTGTTTGTGGGCTTGCAACTGTTCGTTCATCCTTCTAAAGCCTTGTTTTCTCCCTCTCCCTCTTTTCTCTTGTGCACGCAAGGTGCTCGTCGAATTGCTTGTAAAGCTTCCCCTTTTCACGAGACTTCGGGACTTGTCCGTTGCTTGTTCTTTCGAACTAACCAACTTTCTCTTTTATAGGTCCTTCGGGACCTGCGAGAGGTTACAAGTGGGCTGATCCTTGCGGAGTAATATCGCAAGGGCGAAGCACGACTTAGGCAACGCAAACTAAGTTGGCGTCTTTGCCACAAGGGTGACTCGCGACTTAGGCAACGCAAGCTAAGTTCGCGTCTTTGGCCGCAAGGGTGCCTCACGCCTTAGGCAATTCCAGCTAAGGTCGTGATAATATGATGGTTGCATGTTGGATGACGATTAGCTAATGATATACTCTTTTTCACTAATGACAATGAGAGCACTCTCAGGAAAGACGTGGGAGGCAAGGTCCATGGTGACGAGGAAGGCATTGTGGAGAATTAGGTGGCTGCACACCTCTTTAGCATCCATCATCTCCCCCTTCCATTCTCTCTTTTGCCTTTCTCCAAACTTGTGATCGACTCACCGGCAATAAGAAATAGCCTTGTGAATATTTCATGACAACTCATGGTTGAGTTTTTTTTTGCAAAAGGTAAGAACACCTTCAGTATCTAGGGTCACAGATCGACCGTAGACTGCGTTCAATTAGCTGTTTGCTCTCCAATTGGGCACGGGAATCACTCATTCTTAAGGCCAAAGAATCGAACAAGAAAAAGGAGGCCAGCTATCCATCCTAGTTCAACTATAGTTGGAAGGGGGTAATTATTGTTATTTATGGCCTCTATGGTAGATCAAGTCAAGAGGCATCAGAGGCGATAATTTACCCAGTCAGAGATGTGATGGACAAGTTTTTCCTCTTCACTCTTGCTTTATTTTATTTGCGATCGGTTGGACTAAATTATAGAAATGTTGATCTAATTACTCACCCAAAAATTTAATTAAGATATTTTCCTTTTTTAAATTGATAATTTATTTATTTTCCTATTATAATTACATCTCTAAGGAAAGGGTATTATTTTCCGTGATGATTTTCTATTTCCTCCGTTCAAACATTACGTGCAGTTCAAATCAGGTAGATATTGCCCATTATGCTTGTTTTTCTATGTTATTACTCACATTTAAATACTTCCTTCACATACTACACATTTATACGAACGAAGGATCAAGAGAAAGAAGAAGAAGAAGCTAAGAGTTAGGGTGCATGTCGCCGGAGCAGCTGAGGATGAGAACTGTTATAGCGCTAATCCTTCTGCTTACCTTCGGTACGCGTGAAACCAAACTATTTCTCTTTGTACTTACTTTTTGCTTCTCTCATCTCTGATTCCATAATAATATATTCTAAAGAGTTATACTAATAATCGACCATACAATCTTATTCAAACTTAAGCTTTATCTAATATGCTAGATTTTTTTTTTTCAACCAAATATTTGTCATATTTGGTTTGATGAAAATATGTGCAACTTACTTGAAACATTAGAATCACACGTACTCAAATCCCTATATACTTATTTAGATTATGATACATATTTTCTTGTATCAGGTACAACCTTGATGTGTGTTAGTGGTTTGCGTGCAACGGTGACGTCTTCGTCCTCCTCCTCTTCCTCCAAATCGACAAATCGGATAGGAAACCAGTGCAGCATGGATGACATCGTGTTGCACCAAGACGCGACGCCGCCGCTGCCCAGTGGGATCCCAACGTACACGGTGAATGTGCTGAATCTTTGCCCGTTGAAAGACGGGTGTGCCATGGGCCAAATCCACCTAAGCTGCGGCAAGTTTAGCAGCGCCCGCCAAATCAACCCCCGCATCTTCCGCCGCCTCAGCATCAACGACTGCCTCCTCAACGACGGCCGCCCCCTCCGCCCGGGCGAAACCATCTCTTTCCAGTACGCCAACTCCTTCTCTTACCCCATGGCTGTTTCCAGCGCCACCTGCGTCCCCTCAGCCTAAACCTCTACCTTCACCTGCTTTCATTACCAGACACTCAATGTAATGAATGTTACATCGATTTGTTTGGAGCTATTGTTGGTAGCTATGGCTGAAATATACGCTTTTAATTTCCGCTTCTTTCCTAGTGCACTAACGCACCTTTTGCTGTGGTGAGTGGTCAGAGCAAGTGCGTCATTCGCTGGATGACAGCATTGAGAGCATTGTTTTACGATGGGAAGATCATTAAACACGTCCAATTCAAAGCAGAATATTTAAAGGACATCGTAATTGGAACTAAAATTAGAGTAGTCAAGAAATGTTATTGCACTTGTCGTTCCGATTCCAGCTTCGTTTTAGTGCATTTTAATTCTAATGATACACTGAGCGAGCGAGCTTTGAATCATCAACACCGTCTGAAGTACTTAAGGATGTGTGAATTTGAAGATCTTACATGAAGCTTCTGAGATGAGCAGGTTAGGTAGTAACCCATCTGGACTCAGTTGGGGAAAGAGAACCCATAGTTGCTTGGGATTCATCACTAATAGTGTCGATTTGGGATTGATCCATATGCTCCTTCAAATGGGAAAAAAGCCTTTGAAGAGGGGTTTGGACTTTTATAATGAAACTAGGAAGAGGGATTTGGACTTTTGTGTGTTCGGCTTTCTTGTGATAATGTCTCGAGAGCCTTCTTTTTAGTGATAATATGATCACATCAAATTTGATCACCGATTTAATTTAGTGAAACTAACATTGTGTATTCATATCTTAGACGAGGCAAATTTTTTTCGGAAGGGAAATAGCGTTTGTATCTCATGTCCTTTGCCCTACTTTGGTCAAGAATCGTAGACGCATGTATATCATATCCCACTTCATGCAAAAGACTGTGTCAAGTTTATCTAACAAAACTCCTCCATCGATCATGGTAGTATGAATCTATAGGTATTTAAAACCTGTAAGTATCTGTTTAATAAGTTTGGAATGAAAACATATCTTAGAAAATTGTTTTATATATTGTTGTTCTTATAACCATTGGTAAGTTAATAAGGGAATATTTCCTTTAGATGATCCACTAATGTATCATGCATAAGAAGTTCTTCATCAACTCCGATCCATTGACATGAGATGTCCAATAGGTGCTAATTTAATTTCATATGTCAAGTCTCAATTAGCCAAAAATAATAGATTTTTGGCCAATTGATTTTGTAAATCTTTGATAGAAAATTAAGGGATTGAAGATGTCATTCAAACAAGGAAGATTTCATTAATGGAACCTAGACAATCATGGGAGGCTTCCAAGTTAATCCAATATTAGATTTTTGTTTAAGAATATTGTCCATATTTGGTTCCTCCTTTGGAATCTAGTCACATCCAAGATCTAATCAAATATGATGAACTGAGACAGTATTTTGTAAATACATAGTCACCAATGGGAACCAGAGACTCACTAAGCTAGCTAATTTACCCAAGTTAAATTAAATTGACCCTTATAAATACCTCGATGGAGGGAAATAGAGATTGAAACCCATTTAGTCTCTAGCGTGCATGCTTCTTGACCATGATCAATCCTTTCCCGAGCACCTTAAAGGTTTGGTCTTCACTCGAAATCCTCTATTTTTGCTTGTTTGAAGTTTCTTATGGTAGTTTTCTCAACTTTGTGAGCTCCGATTGGAGGCATGGAGATTGTGGGTGTTGAAAACTTTTAAATTGATAATAATGAGTTTACATCAAACTAATCATATGGTTGCTACTAACACTAACCATGTGCCATAGTCCATTCTTTTATTCTTGAACAATTTAGCATGCATAAAACAAGTTCAAATGCCCCTTTTCTCTAAAAAGTGATAATAGTAGTTTACCTTATGACCTAACTTCTTGCGTTTGTAACGTTAAACCTTTTCTTTTAACATTAATTATATTTCATGATTGTTTTTGTTACATATTTTGCATTCTCTCTTTTGTCTTTCTCTATTGAAACTTTTATTATAATTTGTTTTTCCTCTTCATTTTGGTGCACCTCTATCTCTCCCAAAGAATTCACTTGTAACTTGTTGACACGAGAGTGTCTAGTTTACTACAATCAACTCGTATAAATCTTGTTGATCCTATAATATTATCTACAGCCCATAACACTTGTCCCATAGCTTTTAACCAGATCGCTCAAATGTGATAGCCCATAAGCCAAATGAGTTGCAAGCTCATTTTTCAAACTTGTAGATGGCCAACTTATGATTGCTAAAGAGTTAAGGGGTGTGTCTTTAGAGGTTGAAAAAGCTCTCTCTTAACTTTCTAACTTATGGATATATTTAAAGTGAGTTAATTCAACTTATCTTCATGACCAATGATAGGGATAATCTTGTCACATTCTAGCTCATCCACCACGGAAGTAGATATCTAAGCAAGACTCTAAGTCATTAGCTCCCCGATGATGTCAAATCATGAGCTCCCCCTAATCCACCCTACATTAATGGTTGGCGGCATAGCGCAAACTTAGTAATCCTTCTTGCTAGACAAAGGATAAGAAGACCATTTCCTGCTTGTACAAAAGAAGGAAGAGAGTCTAATAATAGGGCGATAGCCCCAATAATCCTCCAAGTGCTAGTCATAGATACTCTACAAGCCAATCACGTGATTGATGACACGTGGGACTTGACACGTAGTCTTTTTGCTTATTATATTTTGAAATTTATTACTTTGTATTGCTTATTGCATATATATATATATATATATATATATATATACATATATATACATATATATATACATATATATACATACATATATATATATATATATATATACATACATATATATACATACATATATATATACATATATATATTTTTTGATGTCCTTGGATCAGTGCAATGGGAATCGGATTATGATGAGATCACGATAATGAGACCGATTCGCCTTTTAACATAGATCCTAAATAATCCTGGTTATAGGTTATTCGAGTTGGACATCGAGATAACCGGACAGACTAGTGTGTTGTATACTCATCCATATGATGGATGTAGCTAATCCCATAGCTGCTCGTATGGGGACACTAGGGATAAAATACAAGTGCTCATTGGGGAATGAGTTCACTAATTGATCCGCTTACGAAATGCTAAATAGTTGATGATGCTTTATTGTCAAACAGTGATTCCATAGTCCTAGTGGTGTACCTAGCAAGGGTGACCCCCCCCCTCCCTTGTAATGGTGGTCATCACCGATAGGGTGGCGGTCGTGGCAACACAATAGGGAGAAAGAGGGGATTAGGGCATCTTTCGAGCAAAAGATAATTTTGTCCTTTGGAATTTAAAAAATTTCAGATTCTATCTTTTATCCAAATTATAAAAATATCCCTTAGAATTCAAAAAATTTCTTGCTTGTCCCTAATTTTAGAAAATATTAATTAATTAAAATATTTAATTTATTATTATTATTTATTATTATCTAGTAGTCCTACATTATGATGATTTATACATATGATTATGATATATAGATGGATGATCATGGACCATGTGATGTGTGTACTTGTGATTATTATTATTAGGGCCTGTGAGCCACCATCTTATTTATCATTTATTGTCGAGCCTGCGTGCTTATGATTAAGTTGTAATCACAGGAGGAGGCGCAACGGGAGCATGGAAGCGATAGCGGGACTCACGAGATAGACGATTGCGATGCATGGAGATGCGTTGTCAATGGAACCAACGAGGATGAGATAGATGATCACAATGCATGGAGATGCACCGTTGCACACATAGATCTTGATATGAGTGATTAGGCCCATTGGCTTGGGCCTGATCATATTAGGCTATGGTCCATGATCATCTTGTGTAATTGCTCATGTGATGTGTGATTGTTTATACACTTACTAGATATGTGTGTGTGTGTATATATATATTTGTATGCGATGTATATATATATTAAATATGTATATGTGTGACATATTATATTAGGAGACCAAATTAAAGAAACCCTCTCTCGATAATATTAAGTCAGTAAATGTGAGGCAATTAGATTGACCCACGTGGCTTTCCATCGTTATAGGTAGGGACCGATTCTCGGTGTAGGTTGAGTTAGTCGAGTCCCTCGAGGCTTACTTATATCACGATTCGCTATCTTGCCTATGATAGAGGGATGCCACCGGTGACCTGAGGACATGGTATGCTTGGTCGAGTCCCTCGATAGTATATCATCAAATCAGAGTCATATTGTAACGATGGTATTGACTTAAACAAACATCATAGTTGGTCGAGCCCCTTGAGACTATGGTGATTCGGAGGCCGAACAAGATGGGAATCACAAGGAGTTGTGATCGGCAAGAGTTGCCTACCTTTCGAGCATAGTGTGATTGGTTGAGTCCCTAGAGGTTACACTAAGATGCTAATCGGATCTTGACCCCCACTAGAAGTCTGCTGGAGACTTCTATTTCACATTCTGAGGGTGTCCCGTGACTCGCTAGTAAAATAGTGGAAGCATATTAAGATAGAAGTCCATATCTTGATTGTTTATTTTTTATAAAATCTGCCGGAGACTTCTATTTCATGTAGGCACTAGAAGAGGATCTATAAAGAGTACTTTGTAGAGAGGGCGAAACGGAAGCTTGGAGAAGTTTTAGGTATATTCATGATCTGTCTCCATTTGTAAAACTCATATGATAATATATGGGTATTGGATACCGGTAGTGCTTATCATATTTATAATTCATTGTAGATTCTAGCAAGGCCTAGGAGACTGACGAGAGGTGAGATGGACCTCAAGATGAGCAATGGAGCAAAAGTTGCTACAATAGCTATTGGCAAGGTCCCCCTACATCTGCTTGGTGGACCTGTTATTGCATTGGATGCATGTCATTTTGTTCCTTCTATTATCAAAAATATTATTTTCATTTCATGTTTGACAGTTAGTGGATATAAATTAGTTTTTAAGAACAATAGTTGTTCAATATTATTAGATGATGAAATCATCACAAGAGGAACATTACATAATGGTTTATTTATGCTAAAGACTACTCCACATATCATGAATGTAAGTGTGTCTAAGAGGAAACGAGATAAGGTGAATAGTGCATACTTGTGACATTGTAGGCTAGGTCACATCCATGAAAGAAGGATTCAAAAATTATTAATGGACAGATATCTAGATCCATTCAACTATAAGTCATATGCAACCTACGAGCTTTGCCTTCATGGAAAACTGACCAACTTTCTATTTAGTAGAATTGGAGAAAGAGTCATTGAACTATTGTAACTCATACATAGTGATGTATGTGGACTCATGTCAATTTATGTTATTGATGGTTACTCTTACTTCAT
The DNA here is from genome assembly GCA_900464855.2 of Musa schizocarpa. Lineage (NCBI taxonomy): Eukaryota > Viridiplantae > Streptophyta > Magnoliopsida > Zingiberales > Musaceae > Musa > Musa schizocarpa. The sequence goes on along the minus strand of LS990921.1, from coordinate 14,466,637 downwards.
TACCTTTACTGATGATTTCTCAACGTATGGACATGTGTACTTAATGAAGTATAAGTCTGAAGCCTTTGAGAAATTCAGAGAATATAAGAATGAAGTTAAGAACCAGACTGGAAAGAGTATCAAGACTCTTCGATCAAATCGAGGAGCTGAGTACTTAAGTACAGAGTTTACCCAATTCCCCAAGGACTGTGGGATTCTATCCCAATGGACACCTCCTTATACACCTCAGCTTAATGGTATATCTGAAAGAAGAAATCATACGTTGTTAGACATGGTATAGTCCATGATGAGTTTTGCTTACCTATCCATCTCATTCTGGGGATATGCCATAGAGACCGCAGCTTATTTTCTTAATAGAGTTCCAACTAATTCGATGGTGTCTACACCATATGAGATAGAAAGGGAAGAAGCCCGATCTTAAGGTTGTTAAGATTTGGAAATGACCTGCCCATGTTAAAAGATACAATCCCGATAAGTTGGAATCAAGGACAGAGCGATGCAAGTTCGTAGGATATCGTAAGGAAACTTGTGGGTATTATTTCTGTCATCTTAATGACCAAAAGGTCTTTGTAGCCAAGAGAACGGTGTTCCTTGAGAAGGAACACATTCTTGGTGGAGATAGTGGGAGCATGATAGAGTTGAGCAAGGTTGGAGAACCTAGCTCAAGCACTACTCTACAACCCGAGTTTGTTCAAGTACATAACACACAAGTTCCGACTTTATGTAGGTCCGACAGAGTATCTCATCCTCCTGAGAGATATGTGGGACATATTGAAGGAGAGGATATTAAGGATATTGATTCTCAAACCTACGAGGAGGCTATTATGAGTATAGACTCCAGAAAGTGGCAAGAAGCCATGAATTTTGAGATGGATTCCATGTACTCCAACAAGGTTTGGAACCTAGTTGATGCGCCTGAGGGTATTGTATCTATCAGTTGCAAGTGGATCTTTAAAAAAAAGATCGGAGTAGATGGAAAGGTAGAGGCCTATAAAGCAAGGCTAATGGCTAAGAGGTATCGTCAAAAGCAAAGTGTTGACTATGACGAAACCTTCTCACCCATAGCTATGCTAAAATCTATCCGAATTCTATTGGCTATTGCAGCACACTATAATTATGTGATCTGGCAGATAGACGTGAAAACTGTATTCCTCAATGGAAACCTCGAGGAGGAGGTGTATATGATATAGCCCGAGGTATTCGTGTCTAAGGACTACATAAATAAAGTGTGCAGGTTGCTTAGATCCATTTATGAACTAAAACAAGCTTCTCGAAGTTGGAACATAAGATTTGGTGAAGCAATCATATCTTATGACTTCGTTAAGAATGAAAATGAGCCTTTTGTGTACAGGAAGGTAAGTGGGAGTACTATCACCTTCTTGATGTTATATGTGGATGACATCCTGATCATTAGGAATGAAATATGAATGCTATCCATAGTAAAGGTTTGGTCATATAGACACTTCTCCATGAAGGACTTAGGGGAAGCATCATATATCTTGGGATTTTAGGTCTATAGAGATAGATCCAAAATAATGCTTAGCTTGTCCCAGTCCAGGTACATAAACAACATTGTTAAAAGGTTTGACATGAAAAATTCTAAGAGAGGTCTCATATCGATGAGACATGGGATATCGCTTTTTAGGAGTACGTCCCAAAAAACTCTTGAAGAAAGGATGAACATAGATAGGATACCCTATGCATCAACAATAAGGTCTATCATGGAAGCTATGCTATGTACTAGGCCTAATATAGCGTATGCTCTAAGTGTCACGAGTAGGTATCAGGCAGATCTAGGCTTGGAGCACTGGAAAGTAGTAAAGTGTATTCTTAAGTACTTGAGAAGGAGTAAGGATCTTTTATTAGTATATGGAGGTAGTAGCCTCAAGGTTGAAGGCTACACAGACTCAAGTTTTCAGTCCGATGTTGATAATAGCAAGTCGAATTCGGAGTATATATGCACCTTGAATGAAGGAGTAGTGTGCTGGACGAGTTCCAAGCAAGACACTACTGCTAACTCGACTATAGAGACGAAATACATTGCTGCAATAGAGGCAACAAAAGAGGGAGTCTGGATGAAGAAGTTCATCACAGATCTGGGAGTCATGCTAAGCAAAGAGGAGTCAATTCCCTTATATTATGACAATAACGGAGCGATTGCTCAAACAAAAGAACTTAGGTCTCATCAGAAACCTAAGCATGTTCTAAGGAGGTTCCACCTGATCAAAGAGATCGTGACCCGAGAAGATATAGTAGTGGAAAGAGTTTCATCCGAATATAATATTGCAGATCCACTTGTTAGGATCGGAGCAGCACTAAGAGGGGGGGGTGAATTAGTGCAGCGGATAAAAACTTCGGTTTTATAAAAAATCTTTCGTATGAAGAGAGCGGAACTTGACAAGTTTAATCTTGAAAGCGTATTCTTAAATATGCGCAGCAAAAGTAATAAGGAACCAGAGCATATAAGAAGATTTGCAATAATATAAAATAACAGAATGAAACGCAAAACCACAGATCACGCCGATTTTAGAGTGGTTCGGTCAAATGACCTACTCCACTTGCGAGGCCCCTCTTCGATGAGGCTCCCACCTTCCACTAGCAAGCTTCTTGAAATGGAAGGGTAAATACCCTCTTACAACTCTTTTTACAAGCGGTTCACTCTCTTACAGATTTTTCGAGAAGAGATGAGGTGAACACTAGCAAATTGAAAAAAAAAGAAAGCTAACACTTTTCTAAGATTTTTCTCTCAAACTCTTGCTGCTCAAAAGGTTGTAATCTCAGCTGAGATTTGAGGGGTATTTATAGGCCTCAAGAGGATTCAAATTTGGGCTCCAAAATTTGGGCTCCAAAATTCAAATCCTCTTTGGGTTCCCGATCTTTGGCGGTGCCACCAACGATAGCAAGTGTGCCCACCGGCCTTCGGTGCTGGGGTGCCACCACCAGTTTAAGAGGTGTCACCGCCCAGCACTGGGTGCTGGGCGGTGCCACTGTCAGCCCAGCGGTGCCACCGCCTACAATGTTTTCAGCCCGCTATAGTGTTTTCACCCCCACCGCCTATAGTGTTTTTCACCCTCACAGTGTTATAGGCCCATACTTGGGTTATAGGATTAATACCTAATCCTAACCCTAATTAACATGCTAACTACGAATTTTAAAGACATTATATAAGCTATTACAAAGTCCATAAGTCAAGACTTCTTCCCACGAAGCTTTCGACGAACTTTCGGCGGTCTTCCCGATAAACTCTGAAACCATTCTACGGACTCCGACAAGCTCTTAAACTTCACGATTTGATCTTGGCGAGTTCCAATGAGCTTCTTCGGCAAGCTCCGATCTCTCTCGCAAACTCTGCGAACTTCCCACGAACCTTCCCATGAGCTTCCAAAAACCCTTCGGCAAGCTCCCTACTCATTCTCGGCTAGTTCCACGACAATATACCCCGATGATCCTTCGGACTTCCGTCGAACTCTTGAACTCCCAACGAATCCTTCATTCTTGACTCCACACTTTGTTTCACTTTATGCCTTCATCGTTATCGTAGTTAATCCTGCATTACATGCAAACCAAAACTCTACTCCGATCTGACAAGTTATTACAACGCGAATTGACATTCATTGTCCGCACGCCATTGGTTGGCGCTTCGTCGATTCTTTAGCACATCGTCCTCTCTTGCGGCTTGTTGCCCAATCGACGGTTGACCTCCGCAACCCCGATATCCTTGGCGCAATTCCTCTCTTCTTGGTCCGATGCCCGACGTTGCTCAAGCCTTCGCCGTCCAATATCCTGACGTGATCTCCTCGGCCGCAAACGTCAATTCCTCCTGCGTTAACTGTCTAATTCTGATCGAGTAGACCTGCATCACTCAAAATGCAGTTAAACATCTAAACACAATCAATTAGTTTCATCATCAAAAATCCGAGATTCAACAATCTCCCCTTTTGATGATGACAACTAATTGATGACTAACGAGTTAACCTAAACTCCCGGAGTTTAACCAAACTCCCCCTATCAATATGCCATTGATAGAACACTTGGATTATCCCAAATCCAAGTGACATTCATCACATGTTATGAAAAAATATTTAAACCATCATGCAAATATATAAAATATTCAATTCAATGCATGAAGTCATCAATATACTTCTCCCCCTATGTCATCAACAAAAAGGAGAAGTTGCTCTAGCTATTTTAAAAGATATGCAAGTTTTTATAACATGAAGCTAGATTTTCATCACAACATATAAGCACAAAAGCATAGCTAGATTCTTAAGTTCAATCATGGCAATTCAACACTTGCTTCTTGTGCAAGATTGCACTTTGCTTTTCTTTGCAAGTAACAATATTTATAATGTTTGATATAGCAAATTTTATATCATGCAAGGTAGCAATATTGAGATGTTTAAGAAAGCAACTCTTGCTTCTTGAAATATGCAAATTTGTCAAGTTTTGCTAGATGTGCAAGTTAGCATTTTTGTCTCTTAAGATAGTCAAGATAGCACATTTGCTTCTTTTGAGATAGCAACTTTTTGCTTCTCTTTAGACTACAAGCTAGCAATGTTTACGATATGTAAGTTTCACAATATACAAGCTAGCAAAAATTTCGAAAGCAAATGTAAGATAGCTTTCTTGTGTAAGCTCATAATTCTTGCTTCCTATTGCAATGTGCAAGTTGCAAGTTTTGCTTCTTGAGATAGGCAAGATAGCACTTTTGCAATTTTGTTTCTTAAGATAGGCAAGCTTGTGATGTTCAAAATAACAAGCTCTTTCTTCTAGAAGTGTCATTTTTGCTTTCTTTACAAAGTGTAAGCTAGCAAAATGTTTGAAAAAAAATGATCAAGTTTTGCAAAATACAAGCTAGCAAAAAAATGTCAAACTAGCAAGAGATAATATTTTACATGAGGCAAACAAACAATTTGGCAAATGTTACATTTGCATCTTCTCTTTGAGAAGTGCAATTTTTTTTTTCATCTTGAATTGTGCAAGCTAGTTAGTTTGCCTCTTTTTTCATGATGTCCACGCTTAGAAATTCTTGCTCCCCTTTGTCATTGTCAAAAAGAAGGGAAGACCCTTATATCAATTTTCATATTATGACAAAGGTAAGTATCATTCTTATTTGTGCATCATTATATTTTCAAATTAAAACATACACAATTTCAATAACCTTATTTTTCATGCACGATACCAAAAAATAAATCAATCATCATTAATAAGCATATCATACATGATACTGAAACATTAAAATTTTTAAGCATTTATCGACATGTTGATCATGATACAAAACATTAAATCAATATTTATAATACATCATTTTAGCAACAACCCATAGTATTTTAAATCATGATTTACAACATATGTAATACATCACATCATAATTAGAAAGAACAAGTATTGTATGCATCATTGCAAATCATAACTTCTTTCCATTTTATCATTGAAAACCAGAAAGAAGTAGGGAAGAGCATAAAAGTGTAAAATATTTCAATCATTTCAAGGCATTTGTATCATAGATACAAAGAAATTATATCATCAAAGATAAGACCATTTGAATACCAAATGACATGATTCATTTTATTAAATATCTTCTTTTTATAAATAACAGAAATTGTAGGTGTATAAAGAAGAGATTGTGATTAAAAAAGAATCTCAAGTAGTAAATCCAAGAAATCAAGATCGTAAGTTGAATACAAACTCATTCAAATTTAAATTGTCAAATTCATCAAAATCTCAACATTACTTTCAAGAGATTCAAAATGGTATACATAGATTTATAATAATAATCAAGGGAAAATCTTAGGAGATCATGATATAGATAAAATTCATTCAATCTTATAAGAGAACAAGATATTAATTCAAGCATATAAAATTTCTCAATTCATTATGAATCATAAAAAAAGAATTGTGGTTTCGAAAATTCACGATTCATTTAGAAAAAAATTTTCTCTTTAGTACACGATAAGAAGAAATATAGCAATGATACCAATCATAATTCATTTGGATAGTAGATGCTAAAAAAAAACATTGAGGATACAAGATCTTGATTTTTATAAAGTAAATCTCAAAAAAATCAAGATAAAACTCATTTAAATTCAAATCATCAAATCAAAATCATTTTCAAGAGATTCATAAAAAAAAAAAAACATAGATAGATTTTTTTTCTCTCTCAATTCTTTATGAATCATAAAAATTATGATTAAAAAAAAATCATGATTCATTTCGGAAATTTTCTTCTTTAGTAAACAATAAGAAGAAACATGGGAGTTTAAAAAACAAGATCTTGATTCACAATAAAATTTCATGTTAACATGCTTTCCAACATGCATCAACGTTTTGGATCAAAAAATGAATTTCATCATAAAACCATCAAGACCAATAAGTTACAAAAATCATTATATATTACTTTAAAATCTCTTACATAAAATCATCAAATCATGGTATCAAAATTTCAACATTTTCATTACAACTTTATTGCATTGGTTTCATTGAACATAATTTTGAATGATTCTTATAGAAAACTAAAACTTCTTTAATTTTAATTTATAAGATTGACTTTATATTAACATGCTCAAATTTTATTCTTATGTCAAAACCATACATCATGTTTGATAACTAAAGATAAGGTTCATAAAAAAAAAATCATCAAGCCTTCCATTCAAAAGACATGCATCGTCATTGAAAATCAATATGGAAATCGTCAAAATATACATTCTTGCTTCTCAAGCATATACATAAGATTAATCTTACTAGGTGTATAAGCATTAGATTTATATCTAACATTTTATTGCATTAACATAACACATGTAATTTAAAAAAAATTAATCCTAAACTAAATTAAAAACAACTCATGAAAGTATTATGTAATTTCAAAATAATTCAAGAGAGTTGAGTTACTTACCTTGTAGTCGAAGCCCATAAAAGCCCAATTCGCCGTTTCACCTTTGGAAGTTCTTGATTCATCCTTGGGTGCCTTCCTTTTCTTTGGCCTCTTCCTCCGCTCAAGTTCATTGTTCATTTTAGATTTTTGTTTAATGAACTTATTAAGAGTTAGTGTTCAAGTTCAAGTTCATCATTGTCCTCATCACTTGAGTCATCGCTCAAGTGGTATTCAATTGTCCTGAGTTCCAAATCCTTCCTATTCTTTGGAAGGTGGTTCAAGTGTTCATTGTGTTCATCATGTGCATTAGCACCATTTCATATGTCATCAACGAAATGATAAGTTCTTCAAGTGGAAAAATATTTAAATCTTTTGTTTCTTGTATTGTTGCAGAACTTTTGATTCCCAAATTTTAGAAAGTGATCATAAAACTTTACTAACAAGTTCATAATTTGAGAAACATTTACCAAGAGTTTGTAAACCATTGACGACATCCGTAAAAGCGGTGTACATGTCAACAATGGTTTTAAGCTCGGCTTCATTTGAAAAAAAGCTCGAAATCATGCATGAAAATGTTAACTTTCGAGTCTTTGACTCTACTAGTTCCCTCGTGTGTGATTTCAAGTGTTCGCCAAATATCAAAAGCCGTTTTAAAGCGCGTAGAAATCCGATTGAACTCATTTTTTGTCTAAAGCAAAAAAAAGGCATTCATAGCCTCTGCGTTTAAAGAAAACATCTTCTTCTCCAAATCATTCCAATGGTTCATTGGGAGAGAAGATATTTCATATCCATTTTCGACTATGTGCCATAAATTCAAATCCAAAGAAAGTAAGAAAACTCTCATTCGAGTTTTTCCAACAAGTGTAGTCCGATCCATAAACAACGGTGGACGAACAACCGATAAGCCCTCTTGAAAGCCATAAAGAGCCATTTCTATTTGGGTGTTAAAACCAAGGTAGAAAAAACTCGCCTCGATACCAATTGTTAGGATCGGAGCAGCACTAAGAGGGGGGGGGTGAATTAGTGCAGCGGATAAAAACTTCGGTTTTATAAAAAAATCTTTCAGATATGAAGAGAGCGAACTTGACAAGTTTAATCTTGAAAGCGTATTCTTAAATATCTTGCAGCAAAAAGTAATAAGGAACTAGAGCATATAAGAAGATTTGCAATAATATAAATAACAGTAATGAAACGCAAAACCACAGATCACGCCGATTTTAGAGTGGTTCGGTCAAATGACCTACTCCACTTGCGGGCCCCTCTTGATGAGGCTCCCCACCTTCCACTAGCAAGCTTCTTGAAATGGAAGGGTAAATACCCTCTTACAACTCTTTACAAGCGGTTCACTCTCTTACAGATTTTCGAAGAGATGAGGTGAACACTAGCAAATTGAAAAGAAAGAAAGCTAACACTTTTCTAAGATTTTTCTCTCAAACTCTTGCTGCTGCTCAAAGGTTGTAATCTCAGCTGAGATTTGAGGGGTATTTATAGGCCTCAAGAGGATTCAAATTTGGGCTCCAAAATTCAAATCCTCTTTGGGTTCCCGATCTTTGGCGGTGCCACCACCAATAAGCGGTGCCACCCAGCCCTCAGGTGCTGGGCGGTGCCACCGCCAACCCAAGAGGTGTCACCGCCCAGCACTCGGTGCTGGGCGGTGCCACTGTTCAGCCCAGGCGGTGCCACCGCCTCACAAGAGTTTTCAGCCCAGCTATAGTGTTTTCATTACCTATAGTGTTTTCAGCCCTCTGAGTGTTATAGGCCCATACTTGGGTTATAGGATTAATACCTAATCCTAACCCTAATTAACATGCTAACTACGAATTTTAAAGACATTATATAAGCTATTACAAAGTCCATAAGTCAAGACTTCTTCCCATGAGCTTCCTGAACTTTCGGCCGTCTTCCCATAAACTCTGGAAACCATTCTAGGACTCCCCAAGCTCTTAAACTTCACGATTTGATCTTGGCGAGTTCCAATGAGCTTCTTCGACAAGCTCCTGATCTCTCGGCAAACTCTGCCCAACTTCCCACGAACCTTCCTAATGAAGCTTCCAAAAAACCCTTCGACAAAGCTCCCTACTCATTCTCGGCTAGTTCCTTAGCGTTCCCGATGATCCTTCGGACTTCCGTCGAACTCTTGAACTCCCAACGAATCCTTCATTCTTGACTCCACACTTTGTTTCACTTTATGCCTTCATCGTTATCGTAGTTAATCCTGCACATGCAAAACCAAAAACTCTACTCCGATCTAGACAATTATTACAACGCCAATTGACATTCTCAAGCCCGCAGACGCCATTGGTTGGCGCCGTCGATTCTTTAGCACATCGTCCTCTCTTGCGGCTTGTTGCCCAATCGACGGTTGACCTCCGAACCCCGATATCCTTGGCGCAATTCCGCTCTTCTTGGCCCGATGCCCGACGTTCAAGCCTTCTACAGGTCCAATATCCTCGACGATCTCCTCCGGCGCAATGTCAATTCCTCCTGCGTTAACTGTCTAATTCTGATCGAGTAGACCTGCATCACTCAAAATGCAGTTAAACATCTAAACACAATCAATTAGTTTCATCATCAAAATCCGAGATTCAACACCACTAACAAAACCATTGTCTCAGATTTTCTTTGAGCATCACAAGGGTCTGATGGGGATCAGACATATAGATGATTAGCTTTAGATCAAGTGGAAGATTGCTAGTCATAGATGCCCTGCAAGCAAATCACGTGAGTGATGGCACGTGAGACTTGACACATAGTCCTTTTGCTTATTATATTTTGGCATTTATCACTTTATATCACTTATCACGTGTATATATATATATATATATATATATATATATATATATATATATATATATATATATATATATATATATATATATATATATATATATATATATATATATATATATATATATATATATATATATATATATTGTGATGTCCTTGGATCTATGCAATAGAAATCGGATCATGATGAGATCATAATAATGAGACTGATTCGCCTTTAAACATATATCCTAAATAATCTCAGTCATAGGTTACTCAAGAGGGACATCGAGATAACCGAACAGACAATGTGTTATATACCCATCCATATAATAGATGCAGCTGGTCTCATAGCTGCTCGTGTAGGGACACTAGGGATAAAATACAGGTACTCATTGGGGAATGAGTTCACTAATTGATCCGCTTATGGAATGTTGAATGGTTGATGATGACTTATTGTCAAACAGCGATTCCGTAGTCCTAGTGGTGTATCTGGTCCTTAGACTTGAGATACCAAGGATGTCTTGTATGAGTGCTCCACTCTTTGATATCAGACTTATAGGATTAGATGTCCCAAATCTAACGCAACCGGTCATCGGAAGTCGTAATCAATAGGGATTTAAGGGATATACGATCTCCCTAAGTAGTTGGATGTTAAATGGATGAGGAACTATAGGTACACGATAACTAAGGACAGATAGGTCCAATGGATTGGATTCTCCTGTATCGTCTAGGGACTGCAGTGTAATGGCCTAGTATGGCCGTAGTCGATGAGTCGAGTGAGTTATCATGGAGATAATAATTCACTGAGCTAGAAGGAGTTCTAACAGATATGACTCATGGTCAGCTCGATATTAGACTTAGAGGGTCACACACATATAGTAGGCATTGCGATGAGTAGAGGTTCGGATATGAGATATCCGTCAGAGTCCCTATCTTATTGGATATCTAATAAGCCCTTGAATTATTGGATCATATGAATAAGATCAAATAAGAGCTCATAAGATATTATTAGATATAGATCCATAAATCTAAGAGGCTTCGGTAGTTGGATGGAGATCCAATTACCCACTAGGGTAGGATCCATTATGGTTAAGTTGATAGGGGACCTCTATAAATAGGAAGGAACTAGTGGTTCATAGGCAAAAGTCTTTTTGGTTGTCTTCTCCTATTCTCCTCCCCCTCTCCACCTTAGAACAGGCCTGGAGTTTTGAGGAGTATAATCGTAGCCTTGCTATATGGATCACCGCTAGAGAGGAGGGCACTTGACTTCCTTCACCCTCTCCTAGAGATCTATAGAGATTAAGGGATATACGATCTCCCTAGGTAACACAATCTATCTCACACATGATTTTCTATTTCATGAATTTTTGTGAACCAATCTTCACACGATGATGAACATATCTTTAGAAATTGGAGATTTTGTTTTCTGTTCTTCTACTACGCATGTGATGTAGCCCCCCAAGATTTCCCTACACCAAGTGTAGCTCGTCTCACCAAGATCAAAGGATGGGATGTTAGAGAGAGATTTTTGCTATCATGATCAGTTAGTTAACCTGATCTTATTTTCGATCAACTAGCATGATGGTCAATCAGCCCTCTGTCTTGCACTAACTTAAGCATCGGAGGGGTTCAATTGGGAAATCTCAACATCGACTTGTCGTACAGGACCATGGCACTCATGAGATGATCCCACTACCAGAAGGCAACACGATAGCCAAGAAAGGACCAGTTAGCCAAGGAGACCCCGATTCCTATACCTAACCTCTCCACTCCCAAGTTAGAGCATCTTGGCAAATGACCTCCCATGTGGCTATTGGGAAACCTTAGGAAGTATCACATGCATAATGGAAAAATAAAAAGAAATTTTGGTTTTCCAAATCAAGTTTATCGAATCGTCGTGTGATATGCTTCTTAAAACATATATAGGTTTAATCTTATTAGGTGTATAAGCATTGCATTAGATTTAAGTACAGAATTTTGTTCATCATAAAATATGCAATTGTCATGATCAATTTAAAAAAAAAATCACTAGAAAGAGAAGCATGAAGCATGATTCCCCTCAAACCACACCCCCCTTTTTTTTTTTTTGTATTTTATATACTAATTTAAAAATAACTCATGAAATGCATCAAGTAATTTCATAGTAAAGTAAAGGGATTTTGGTTAAGTCACTTACCTCATTGTGGAAAGCCACCAAGGCATAGTTTGTCACCTCTTCTTTGTCGATTTGCTTGAATGTCTTCTTCTTTTTTTATTACGAACATTTGCTTTTGAGTGCCCCGATCGATTGCATTCATAGCAAGTTATTGTGTTCCTTTTAAGCTCATTTTTTTTCTTAATTTCTTATTTTTATAATTTTTTTAAATTTTCTCATCAAAAGTTCTATGTCATCATCATCATCACTTGAGTTATCACTCAAGAGATATTCTTTAGTTCTTAGTGTTATATCCTTCCTATTCTTTGGAAGGTTATTATTATGTTCATCTTCTACCATATAACTTATTTCATAAGTCATTAAAGACCTGATAAGTTCTTCAAGTAGAAAATTATTTAGATCCTTTACTTCTTGAATGACAATTACTTTTGAATTCCAGTTTTTAGGAAGAGAACATAAAATTTTATTCACAAGTTTAAGATTCGAAATACTTTTACCAAGTGCTTTTAAACCATTGATGACATTCATAAAACCGATGTACATATCTCCAATAGTTTCGCTTGATTTCATATGAAATAATTCAAAATCATACATCAAAAAATTAACTTTAGAATCTTTAACCCTACTTATGCCTTCGTGTGTTATTTCAAGAGTATGCCAAATGTCATGTGCAGTTTCATAAGTTAAAATACAATTAAACTCGTTTCTATCCAAAGCATAAAATAAAGCATTCATAGCTTTTGCATTTAAAAAAAAAAAAATTCTCAAAGTCATTCCATTCATTTATAGGTTTAGAGAGGGTTTGAAAACTAAGTTTAATGATATTCTATAAATTAAATTTTAAAGAAAGCAAGAAAACTCTCATCCGAGTTTTCCAATCAGTATAGTCCGTCTCATTGAACATAGGAGGACGAGTGATAGAAAGACCCTTATGAAAGTTGAAAAAAGTCATATCTCTTATGTGTCAATCCAATCGAGAAAAACTGACTCTGATACCAACTATTAGGATCGAGTCAGCACTAAAAGGGGGGGTGAATTAGTTTTGAAAACTTCATTCGATGAAATCGTATCGAAAAGATGTTTAAACTTAAAACATTTGCAAGAATAGTAATGAGCAAGTAAAGCAATTACAAAATAAATAAACAAGCAAAGAAAGGGAGGCACACCAAGTTTATAGTGGTTCGATCATCATGACCTACATCCACTACCGATTCCTCTTCTATCGAGGCCACCAATATCCAATAATGGTCTTCCTTCAATGGGTGAGGACCAACTTGTTGGAAAATCTTGGGGGCGACATTACATGCGTAGTGGAAGAACAAGAAAACAAAATCCCCGATTCCCAAAGAGATGTTCGTCGTCGTGCGAAGATTGGTGCGCAAAATCTGCGAAACTTAAAACTACGTATAGAGTAGATTGTGTTACCTAGGGAGATCGTATATCCCTGTTTCCTCGCAGATCTTTAGGAGAGGGTGAGGGAGGTCAAGCGTCCTCCTCTCTAGCGGTGATCCACATAGTAAGGCTGCGACGATGCTCCTAAAAACTCCAGACCTACTCTGAGGTGGAGAGGGAGAGGAGAATAGGAGAGACAAGCAAAGGCTCTAGCCTATGAGGCTCTAAATCCCTCCTATTTATAGAGGTCCCCTGTCAAACCCGAATAGGTCCTCCCCTAGTGGGTATTGGATCTACATCCAATAAGACAAGGGTTCCGTCGGATATCTCATATAAGAACCTCTACTCATCGTAATACATACTATATGTGTATGACCTTCTAGGCCCAATATCGAGCTGGTCGTGAGTCATACCTATCAAAACTCCTTCTAACTCAGTGAATTATTATCTCTGTAATAATTCACTTAACTCATCGACTACGGACGTACTAGGCCACTACATTAGAGTCCCCGCACGATCTGGGGGGAATCCAATCCATTGGACTGCGTCCTCGCCATCACCCAGTACCTATAGTCCCTCATCCATCTAATATCCCAGAGACTGTATATCGAGCATGGTGCTATCAGATCCATACGGTTTCTACTCGAGTCTCGCTCTAATCGGATTCTCCCGGAGAAACTTTTCTCTCTCAACCCGAATGACCCTAGCCAGGGATTTGTCTGAGCAAGAACACATGGGATATTCCTCTCATGACGCCGAGAGTGAATAATCCTCTATCGACACTCAATAGCCCTCGTAAGGTCAACTATCACTCCCAATGACCAGTTGTACTAGATCTGGGACAACCAAACCTATAAGTCTGGTATCAAAAAGTGGAGCACTCATACAGGACATCCTTAGTGTCTCAAGTCTAAGGACCAGATACACCACTAGGACTACGGAATCGCTGTCTGACAATAAGGCATCATTAACCATCTAGCATTTCGTAAGAAGATCAATCAGTGAACTTATTCTCCAATGAGCACATGTACTGTATCCCTAGTGTCCCTACACGAGCAGCTATGAGACCAGTTGTATCCCTCATATGGATAGGTATACGGCACACCAGTCTGTCCGGTTATCACGATGTCCCTCTCGAGTAACCTATGATCAGGATTATTTAGGATCTGTGTTTAAAGGTGAATCGATCTCATTATCGTGATCTCATCACGATCCGATTCCCATTGCATAAATCCAAGGACATCATAATATATATATGCATATATGCAATAGTTATAAAGTGATATATGCCAAAATATAATAAGGAAAAAGATTCTGTATCAAGTCACATGTGACATCACTCATGTGATTGGCTTGCTGGGCACCTATGACTAGCACAACTACCTTTATAACTCTATTCTCCTTTTGACATGATTAGGAGAGAACCTTTACAACCCCACTTACTCCTCTTTTAAACAGAAATCAACACTTAGACTAGAAGAGGAGAACTCTCACAAGATTATAATAGATTTTTCCCTTGTGTTTGTTCTCAGTTCTTGTGTTTGCTGAGTAGGGATAAGAGGGATATTTATAGGCCCCAAATGGATTTAAACTTAGAGCCAAAACTAGTCTCATCTTAGGTCTTCGGGGTACTAGTGGTACCACCGCTAGTATTGGGTGATACTATCGCTTGACACTCTAACACTAGGCAGTACCACCACCTAGTTTAGTGATACTACCGCCAGACAGAGCCTTGAAGACTGGGTCTGGGCGGTACTACCGCTTGATATAGTCTTAAAGATTATATCTGGGTAGTGCCATCACTAGACCCTGCTACAAAACACTAAATGGGCCAAACAACAAGCCTAATTCAGTTGTAATTTAGGCCTAATTAGTCCCTAATTGAGTTGACATTGTTTTACTCTAATACTAACTCAATTAGACCTAAAACTACTTCGATCTAGATAATTATAACAAAGCATTAATCATATGTTGTCCGACATGTCATTGGTTCATCTGGCACTTGATGGGCCAAACAACAAGCCTAATTCAGCTGTAATTTAGGCCTAATTAGTCCCTAATTGAGTTGACATTGTTTTACTCCAAGACTAACTCAATTAGACCTAAAACTACTTCGATCTAGATAATTATTACAAAGCATTAATCATATGTTGTCCGACATGTCATTGGTTCATCCGGCACTTTGTCCGACCCTTCGGTACATCATCCTCTCCTTTGGTATATTGTCCAACCAACATGTTGTCTTCCCACAATGTCCGATCTCCTTGGCATAATGTTCGATCTTCTTGGCTCGATGCCTGAACTCATGACACGAAGCCTTATATCGATACATCGACCGATCCTTCAACTCAACGTCCAATCTTCTGACATGTTCTACTTTGGCCCAACATTAATTCTTCCTACTTTAATCAAAATTATCTCACTATAATCGAAGCTAGTCTTGCATCACTCAAAACACATATTAGAACACAAACTTATCAATTGATTTCATCATCAAAATTTAAGATTCAACGGGATCATCTACCCTTTGTGTCATGAGAGGAATATCGTATGTGTTCGTTCTCAAATAAATCTCTAGCCAAGGTCATTCAGATTGAGGGAGAAATAGTTCTCTAGGAGAATCTGATTAGAGCAAGACTCGAGTAGAAACTATATGGGCCTAACATCACCATATCAAGCATATGGTCTCTAGAAAATTAGATGGATAAGAGATTACAAGTATACAGTAGCTGAGGATAGATAGGTCCAAAGTATTGGATTCTCTTGTATCGTCTAGAGACTGTGGCATAGTGGCCTAATGTGTCCACAATCGATGAGTCGAGTGAATTATTATGAAGATAATGATTCACTGAGCCAGAAAGAGTTCTAATATATATGACTCATGGCCAGCTCGATATTAGGACTAAATGGTCACACACATATGTAAGATATTGCGACGAGTAAAGGTTTGGATGAGATATCCGTTGGAGCCCCTATTTATTGGATATTCAATAAGCCCCTGAATTATTAGATCTTATGGATGAGATCTAATAAGAGCAAATGAGAGATTATTGGATAGAGATCTACTAATCTAATAGGCTTTGGTAGTTGGATATAGATCTAATACCTAATAACGTAGGATCCATTAGGATTAAGTTGACATGGGGCCACCATAAATAGGAGGGAACCAAAGGGCCATAAGTTGAGCCTTCTTAGCTGTCATCTCCTATTCTCCTCTCCCCTTCTCCTCCTTAGCTAATAAGTATGGAGATTTGGGCAGTGATTTGAGGGGCTCTTTATAGCCCCTGCCATATGGATTACCACTAGATAGAAGGACAGTTGACCTCCTTCATCCTCTCCCACAGATCTGCAAGAATTCAGGGATATACGATCTTCCTAGGTAACACAACTATCTCACGCGTGGGTTTTAATTTTGCGGGTTTTTGTGCACTAATCTTCGCACAACGATAAAATCTTTTTGTGAAAATCTGAGATTTTTGTTTTCTATTTTTCTACTACACATGTGATGTTGCCCTTAAATTTTTCAATACTCTCTCGAGTAACCTATGACCGGGATTATTTATGGTTTGTATTTAAAGGCGAATCGGTCTTATTATCGTGATCTCATCATGTTCCAATTCTCATTGCGTAAATCCATGGACATCACAATATATGTAATAGGCAATATAAAATAAAAAAAAATTAAATAAATAATAAATAAAAAGATTGCATATCTTATCATATGTGTCATCACTCACGTTATTAGCTTACAAGGCACCTATGACTAGCAATTATATCCAGCTTGACAGACCACCCTAATCCTATCATTATCATTCTTTACATATTTGAGTTATTTGCTTATAGAAATGGTATGTTACTTGATCGTAGCATGAAACTCTTCAATATCAGAAAAATATTCTAAGTTGAAAATCATAGTTATTCTTATCACCTTCAACATCATAATATACATATTATACTTTATTTTTATTTTTATCATTCACTTTGACACTAACTGTTATATCTTTACTATAACTATTATCCTCTACTTTGATAATATAGTAGTAGATTATCTAAGCCAATCGAATGTATATATAACTCTAGTAAGATTTGCCTCAGGAATCATAAGCTATTGATTAGTTTCCTCGACCTCCCATTATACTATTGTATCTACTAATCATTTTGTATTTCATCCTTTCATTCTCACTCTTATTGAAACCATTATCGCAATAAGAAGATCATCTACAATAAGAGGCAAAAAACCATCAACATAACAAAAATAAATATAACTCGATTGGTATATTAAATAAAAATTTCATACATTCTATAAGAAAGATATGGCTATAAATTATAAAATTCCTATCACAATATCTATCATTCTATATATATAATTATTAAGTGAACCACTATTCTAGAAGACTTAGTTTAGACCTTGTTTTCTCTATATCTTGGCACAAACTTGACCAAAATGCATTGAGTTTCATTAATGATGCTCTATAAATAACCTTTTTATTGTATATGGTGATTATGGTAAATCAAGTAGTTCTTGACATATTCAACATACAAGACAAAGTTAATTCATTTTTTAAATTAAATTATTTATCAGCACTTTAGTAGTTTTCTTAGGATCTTCAAAAAATTTTGTACTTTGTTATGATATTTTAAAAAAATCTTAATTTACATTATTAAGATATAGTGCAACACATATTATGATTCAATAAATTTATACTCAATATAGTGATTCAAAATAAAAAAATTTAAACACTTACCGAAGTCTTCATCGTTCGACAACTCAATAATAGGATCTTTATCTTAATGCCTCATCTTCACCCTTCTCATGGTTGTGCTAGAACTGCTACTATTGCAAGGGGCCATTGCAACACTCCAATCCTTGATTCTCATTAATATTGTACCTAAAGAGGTCTAAGAATTCATCGGCCTCGATGAACGACAGGAGCTACATAGCGTCTTGGCCATTGCCCTTTAAAAGATCGAGGGGCAGCCTTCTCCTCTTAGTCGTCCTCACACTTCGATTCATCGAGGCCCGTCGGATGCCAATGTGGTAGGAGAGGGTGAGGCTGGGGTGGACGATGAGGCCATCGTCGACTAGGGTAGGGACGATGGGGCAGCGATGAACAAGTTGGAAAGAGGGAGCGGTGATATATCCTCGAGAAAACGGAGAGGAGGAGGAAAGCAGTCATAGTCGGAGATGGTGCCTTGATCTCCTCTAGAGGAAAGCGGTGAGAAGTTTCTATGGATACCTCTTATGCTAAAGAAAAATTTATATAAAATTAATGATTTGAAAGATAATAAAATTATTTTTTTATCCTTTTCATTGGTGCCCTTTTTGCAAGTGACAGCATATGAAATTTTTATCTATGAAGTTAACGATGTGAGGAGAATTTAAATTAAATGTTTCACTTTTGTAAGTGTAGAGATCTGAACACTATTTTTTAAAGTATAGAGATCGGGATACTAAACATACCTAACGACAGGGGTAATATGTAATTAGTCCTAAGAATATAATATGTAATTAGTCCAAGAAGGGTGATACTGCAAAGTTTGCAAGGTTCTATAGGGGTATGTTAGAAGAAGGTATGTATTTGGCATAGTTTGAGGCAAGGTTATCCAGCTTAGATCGTAGCTCTAAGCTGAGAAGATACTCAAGAGGATTTAAATCACTAGTTTTACCATGTTAGAAATAAAAGTTTTACATTTGCTTTGGACTTTATATATTTCATTTATTCATGTAAATGAAAGGTTTGTTAAGAATTGATTTATAGTAGTTATCTAGATAGTTATAGGCATGTTTTAAAAAGTGACACATGATCTAGAAGTTATAGGGTAGTTCCTACACCTAACTCAATCATTAGTGACATGGAAGAGTGAGATAGTTACCACTAGGTCTTATAAATAGGACCATAGTTTATGAAGCAAGATAAGAAGTATAGACTTGGGAATATCTTGTAAGTGTTTTATATTTATCCTCTTGTTTAAATACTACATCGGTTTTCTTGATCGAAATGATTCTTTTTAATTGTATCATAGTATTATGTTGTTTTTATTGTTTGCTTGCTCTTCCATCTCCAACAAGGTTTGCATTTGCTTTGCACTTCATATATTTCATTTGTCCAATGTTATTTACAAGTACTTTGTTTAAGAGTTTATAGGAATTGGATGTGAAACCAATTCCTTGCGCAGGGTAGATTATAATGTCAAACCAAAATATGGAATAAGAATTAAGTTCTGTATTTTTGTTACATTTATCTGTATTTCTACTGCATGATTACCGCAAATATGCACATATGTAAAGAACAACTCAGGTTTCCGACCCAAACCTTCAACACCTCCATGCAGAAGCAGCTATGATAGGTCTGTCCTGCCATCCCAACAACAAGCAGCCTTTGTCCTCTGTCAGCCTATATCCATCACAAGGATACAGACCCAGCAAAATCTTGCTCTGGTTTACGGCGTTGGCACTCAGAGCTACCCCTTCGAACCCCCTCCCCTCCATCACCCTCCTCCATCTCTCCAACCTCTCATGCCGTGCCACCCTCTCGCTGCCCTCACAGGCCACAATGTTCCTTATCTCCGGTGCCAGTAAGAACTGCTCTACCTTCGCCCTGGCCGCCGAGTCCGACGGAAATGTCGCGTCCAGTGAGTCGAATATTGCTGAATAGTAGTGTAGCGCCTCTAAGAACCTCCCCAGGAAGTATGGTCCATTGTGACTGGCTTCCTGCTCAACGAGAGTGAAGATTTTTGGGGCTTGGTCACGTATCATGGCGAGAAGTGGGCCGAGATGAGCACCGGGAACGCGATGCAGGCGGTTGACGGAGTTGACAGCCAGAGCTTCGCCTACACGGCGGTGGAGCATGCTGGGACGGAGGTCTTCGAGCCGCTCAACGGTGGCAGCGTGGAACTCGAAGGGCACACGGAGGGAGTGAGCAAGCTCGGCGAGATGGCGACCGGTCTCGCGTACTGAATCAGCCGGATGGCCAACGCCTGTTATACGGAGGGCGGGAGCACCACCGGGGCGAGCGGCGAGGGCTTGCAGGAATGCAGGCCACTGGTAGCCCTGCAGGATGTCTAGGTCGATGACATGGACGCAATCCTCGGACTCGAAGGCCTCGAAGATGGCCTGGTTGGCGGTGAAGTGGGCGAACTTGATGTAGGGGCAAGCCTGGTATATGATCTGGTAGATCTTGAGGACGTCAGGAGCGGGAGGGGGAAAGCTAGCATACTTACGCGAGGAGGAGGTGGAGGGTGAAAGGCGTGCAGAGAGGGCGTCAGTGAAGCATGATGCTACGCGTTGCATGGAGTCACCGAAGGGGGAGACGACGTGATTGAGGTTGTGGAGGTAGCGACGGGCGGCGACAAGGTCGTCCTTGGAGGTGGCCTCTGCACAAGCCAAGAGGAGGTGGACCAGTTGGAGTCCACTGTCTTGCTCCTGCATGCATGAGAGAAGTCATTTGTAGTGAGACGTATATGTATATAATTAGTCGTACACCGGACAAGGGAGTTAGGGGAGCTCTCACCTGCTCGAGTTCTGTAGGTACGACAGAAGTGGAACCACCCACTAAGCCATGATACGAAGCTTCAATTTTAGTAGTATTGGTAGCAGTGGTAGTACTACTAGTGGCATTAGGGCCCACTGCGCATAGAAATCCATGTTCTTGATGTTGCACAGCTCCCCCACCCCCGACCTGTTGGTATCTATCATCCTCTCCACTGAACTGAACCCCTGCTGCCATCATATCATTCGCTGAGTTGCCGTATCTCGACTCCATCACGAAGCAATCTAATAATGACGGCAGCGACGCCATGGGAGGCGCTGCCAAAGCTTCAGAAGAGAACTCGGCTCCCATAGTGCACACCTCGTATCCTTCTCTACTGTAGTCCCAGTAGAAAGCATCGACGGCTGGCAGGGCTAGGCTTTCCCCGTGAAGCAACTCTGTGGAGGAAGAACACGAAGCATAAAGAGAAGAAGAGCTGTTGCAGACTTTGTGCAGTGGGCTTTGTGACTTCCCTTTGCAAAGGTTCGACGAATAATACGAAGGTTGGATGAGTCCAGGCGACCCATGCATCCCATGCACGTAGGTGAAGCTGTTGTGGTGACTGTGGGTAGGACTGAGTCCAACCCTCTTAGCTGATGAGACCATATTCTCCCTCTTTGGTGATGACACCATGTATTCCCTCTTTGGAGAAGAAACCATGTAGTCTCTCTTTGGAGAAGAAATCCTCGTGCAGTCCCTCCTGGGAGAGCAAGCCATGAAATCCCTCCTGGGAGAGCAAGCCATCAAATCCCTCCTGGGGGAGGAGATCATGAAGTCGGTGCCGAAATCGACTTGGTCGGCGAACAACGACTCCAGAAGCGCACGATCAGGCGACTGCACCTCCACATCAATGTCGGCATCGAGTTTTAGCCCTTTCAAGGTGGACTGGTCTTTTTCCTCTGTCATGGAGGCGGTGAGCACATTGGACTCCGCCGCCGAGGTCGTAGGAGAAGGCGGTCCTTGCTTTGAGCTCGAGGCGTTGTCACTTTTCAAGCTCCCCAAGCTTCCACATCTATTGTTGATCATCATCTTATTAACCCAGCCGAAGACCCTCAACAAGGGAACTGATCTCAGACTAAGCGTGGGGTTCTTCTCATGGGAACTCCACCTTAGCTGATGACTAATAGCAGGCAGGTAAGGAGGGTGATTTAAGGATATCGATCAAGGATATCCGTGTATCATTGCAGGAAGGGAATTTGATGGTAACACCCGGCTGCTAACCTAAAGCGTTTGGAGGCATTTGGACTCCCGATTCCTACCAATCAAAAGAGTTCAAAGGAGCCATTTTGCTTGTTTAAAAAGGAGCTCTGTTCCTCTTCGATAGTTTGTTTGTTTGCTGAATGAGAGCTTGCATCCTAACGCCCAATGCATAGGGCCGGCACAAGGAACTAACCAGTTTGGGATAGACAACTGTGGCAGCAACGAAGACAAGTGTTGTGTGATGCCCTAAGAAGCTGGTGAGAGTGACAGAGGAAGGAGAGAGAAGTGATACGGTGGCGTCGGTAGTGGCGTCGATGGCGCCGCCTGGTCCTTGGATTTGCCACAGGATTGGAGCGCTTGGATTCGTGCCGTGCGGGCTTTCTCATCGGTTCTATCCGCTTCTCTTGTTTTGTAGCTCATTCTTTAGCTGGAATTGTATCCTACGATCGAGCCAAAACAAGCCATGCATGTATTACCCACTTGTTTACTACAAACAATGTGATTCCTTTTCTTTGAGGGAAATTAAAGACCTTGTCAAGGTATACAATAGAAGTGAGAGGAGGCTATCGATTGAGCTGGGACAGCTTGGACTACCAGCCAAATTGCTTGAACATTGTTTAGCCTGTTATTGAACCTGTCAATTGTTGGACACCAAAGCTGTCTACACTCATCAATGATTCATCTCTAAGTGTGTAATATAACTCCATGTCTTTCCACAGCAACAGTATTGCCCAGAGAAAAGAACAAATGTGTAGGAAAAATGACGAGCACTTCCACAGCTATAACACAGTAGTAAGTCCTTAATAGTCCTGCTGACAGGAGAAATTGTCCTTAAATCCTATGTCAGACTATAAAGTGATTGCATAGATGGGCGAATTAATAAAAAAAGTTATTATTCTAAAAAATTTCCATATTCCAACTTAAAAAAATTCTCATAAAATATTTTTTCTTATAAATGAACATTTTACTCTTAGCTCTGGTTGAATATATCTTCACCTCCATCCTGCGTCATCATAACCTCCCCTCTCCTCTATCCTACTAGACCTATCATCCCCTCCGCCTTTAGCCCCCGTAAAATTTGCCTCTACCTCCCCCTCCATCTTTGGTCCTCGTCGAATTTGTCTTTGTCTCCGCCTTGTAGCATCATAACCTCCCCTCCCCTTTGTCCCGTTGAACCTGTCACTATCTTTGTCTCCTTTCTTGGCTTTCATTAGACCCACCACCTCACCGTCGTCATCCTCGTTTATTGTGCAGACAGTTAGCATCATCATCCATGACCCTCACGCTAGGAAGAAGGGGGCGCGAGTGGCACCACCACTTTTGTGGAGCTTGTTGACCCCTCCCTTGCACATCTTGCTCTTATCATACTCGCTCGTGGCTCTTACAATGGAAGGATGGAGCATGTAAGCTATCATTCCCTCCATGCCCCCTTCTTTCTTATGTGAGGTTGAGGTGGGCAGAGGCAAGTCTAATAAGGCCCATTGAGGTAGTGATAGATTTGATGAGTACAGAGAAAGAGAGGCGAAACCGGGGTGGATGCTGAGATGACTTTGATAAAGCTAGAGTTAAAAAGATAGAGATGGTTTATGAAAATTTTTTAAAGTTGGAGATCAATTCATCTTAATATTTTTTTGGTCCTATGTTGCCATATCAGTATTCCAGAAATAATGATCTCAGATGTAACTTTAAAATCTAAAGTTGTTTGAAATGGTATTTTAACATGAAGAGAGTTACAAAGGGCAAGTTGTTAGGATCAAATTGGCACTAAGAGGGGGGGTAAATTAGTGCAGCGGATAAAAATTACGTCGAGTCAAAAATCTTAGTCCGATGAAACTCATTTCGGAAAGATGTTAACTTGTAAGCGTATTCGTAAGGTAGTGAAAGTAATAATTTAGTTTGCAATTAAAGTAAAGAGCAAAATAGAAATGTAAACCAGATTTTTATAATGGTTTAGTCGTCGTGACCGACATCCACCCTCGATTCCTCTTCATTCGAGGCCACCGGCTTCCACTATTGATTTTCCTTCAATGGACGAAGATCAACTACCTTTTTACACCCTCTTCTCCTTGTCACAAGTTTAGGAGATAACCTTTTACAAGCACTCACTCCTCCTTAAACAAAATTCTAAACTTAGAACTAGAGGAGGGGATCTCTCAAGTGATTACTACAACGTTTTCCCATTTTTAAGCTCTCTGTGCTTGTGTATGTTAACCAGGGATAAGAGGGATATTTATAGGCCTCAAGTGGATTCAAACTTGGAGCCTAAAAGTGTCTCAGCTTGGTTTTCCGAGTCCTAGTGGTACCATCGCTTGTGTTGGGCGATACCACAACTTGACACTCTACCACTTGGCGGTACCACCTCCCAGTCTGGTGGTACCACCGCCTGATAGTCTCTTAGAAATTGAGTGTGGTACCATCGTCTGACATAATCTCGAAGACTATGCCACTGACGGTTCCACTTGTTGGGTCACTGTTTGGGCCTTTCACTTGGCCCAACACAGCCCAAACTTGGGTTTAATTGCCCCCTAATTAAATTAGTCCAATTCCAATCCAATTACACCTAAAATCTACTTCGATCTAGACAATTATTACAAAGCTAAATCAAATATTGTCTGACATGTCATTAGATCACCGGCGCTTCATCCGAATCTTCGGCGCATCGTCCTCTCTTGCGGCCTATTGCCCAATCGGCTAGTTGACCTCCACAACTCTGATTTTCTTGGCGTAATTTTTGCTTTTCTTGGCCCGATACCCGAACCTATGGCCCGAAGCCTTCTGCCAATGCGTTGACCGATCATCCGGCTCGACGTCCAATCTTTTGACATATTCCACTCTAACCCAACATGATTCTTCCTACTTTAATTGTCTCTCTCTGATCGAAGATTCCTGCGTCACTCAAAGCGTAGATAAGGTCATAAACACAATAATTGGTTTCATCATCAAAATCCGAGATTCAACAATCTCCCCTTTTTTTTTATGATGACAATCAATTGATGATGGAGTTAACCTTAACTCCCCCTATCAATATGTTATATTGATAGAAATTTAAATTCAGATATAAATTAAGAATCCAAGCAAAATATCATCATAAAATCATCCATAATTCAAATTTTAATACATCATTCTATGCATGATCATCGTTATACCTTCTCCCTCTTTGTCATCAACAAAAAGGAGAAGCTTTTGATATATAATTTCAAATCATTATATTATAAACATAATCTCAAGTTTTATCATCATGCAAGCTAGTAATTTTCGTTCTTCTCTTCTAAGAAGTGTAATTTTTTGCTTCTTGAGATAGGCAATATAGCACTTTTGCTTCTCTTGAGATTACTAGATAGCATTTCTTGCTTCTCTTTTGAGATGAGCAAACTAATAAGTTTTGCCTCTCTTTGCGATGTGTATGTTTATAATTTTTGCTTCTCTTTAGATATGCAAGCAAGCAAGCAAGTTTTTCTATCTTTGCAATGTGCAAGCCAACAAATTTATCTTCTCCTTTGTTATTGTCAAAAAGAAGGGAAGAATACAATTTTGTAATTCTTTGTCCCTTTACAATAATTTTCAAAACATGATAAAGATAAATAACAAAGATAAATTTACATCAATATTTCAATCATAAAAAATGAAAGATCAAGTCATGATTTATGACAAATCTCTTGTTTTATATATAGAAGGAATGATAGGAAATGATCTTGATTTAAAAAGAAAATTCAAGTCTAAAAATCGAGAAATCAAGATCATGATCGAAAAAAGAATTTATGCATTTAGGAGATTTAACATGTCTAAGTTTATCATTCAAGCTAGCAAATCATATTAGAACATGTAAGTTAGAGAATTTTTCATCATTTTAGAACATACAAGCTGGCTATTTTACTTTTTGAGATGTGAAGTTTAGCAAAGTTTTTGCTTCTCTTGAGATAACAACTTTTTGCTTCTCTTTACAATGTACAAGCCAGCAATATGCTTTTCATGAGATATGCACACTAGCAATTCTTTCTTCCTCTTTATCACAGGCCAAAAGAGGGGAATAGCTCAAAGGTATAAATATTCAAGTCATCACATGAAAGATATCAAGAAAATTTAGTGATGAGATATACTTTATGAATACAAGAAATTATACAAAGAAAAATCATATAATGAAAGATAAGATCATGTGAATACCAAAAGATATTATTCATTTAAAAAAATCTCCTCTTAAATAATAAGAAGAAAATCTTAGGAGATCAAATAGTAAAAGATCTTCAAAAGAAATTTGAAGTTATGAATTTCGAAAAAGATATTCTCTTTAGTAAACAACAAAAGAATCATAGAAGAACAAATAATAAATAATCTCAATTCATGCATAAGAATTCTCAAGATTCATATAAAAAATCTCCTCTTAAGTAAATACTAAGAGGAATTATAAAAGGACAATTAATGAAAAATCTTGATTCATAATAAATTTTAATTAACTGAAGGAATCAAGATTTGTTTGGATGAATCCCTTCTTTAGCGAAAGAAAAAAATCTTGATTCATAGAAAACTTTCAAGTTGTAATCAAAAGAATAATTTAGATAATTTTTCTCTTTAGTAAATTGTCACAAACGATCATCGCGCACCCGCAACAACTCCGTTCAACGAACCATTCGTCACTCTAATCTACATGTACAACTGCTTGGCAGCATGTTTTGGCTTAGTTTTAAGTCCTTTTGCTTGTAAAAATGTAAGTTCAAATAAGTTACCGCGCTCAGTGCAATCGCTCACCGAACCAAGCAAAATAGCCCTAAAACAGCTCCGTTTTCGCGTGCCATGGGTTGTTTTCTGTAGCCCGCTGCTGCACGCGAAACGTCAACCATCTCAACACCCTAAAACCATCTCGAGTGGCACCATGGGGGATAGGGCTTTGGTATAGTGTCGGGAATTGAACAACTTTTCGTAAGTTCGCATGTTACCTTAACAAGAACTTGTTGTCGTGCCTAGCACCCAGTGAGCAGTTGTTTGTAGACTTACAGTTGTTCGTTCAACTATCTAAAGCCCTTGTTTTCCTCCTCTCCCTCTTTTCTCTCATGCACGTAAGGTGCTCGCTGAATTGCTTATAAAGCTTCCCCTTTTCGCGAGACGTCGAGACTTGTCCGTCGCTCGTTCTTCGAACTAATCAACTTTCTTTTTTACAGGTCCTTTGGGACCTGCGAGAGGTTGCAAGTGGGCCAATCTTTGCGGATGCAAATCGTAAGGGTGAAGCGTGACTTAGGCAACGCAAGCTAAGTTCGTGTCTTTACCGCAATGGTGCCTCACGACTTAGGCAACTCCAGCTAAGTCCGTGACATTGTGGTATCAAAGCGGGCAAGCACTTTGAGCGAGCAGCGAAGAAACTTTACAACTTCACCATGGTAAAGCATCATGGTGAATCAAGCAAGACGGGGCAAGCCAGACCCTTGCCCCAAGCAATCGCGGGTGGGCTATAAGTGCACACTTGCTCTCATGCAGTTGGAGCTGCTCAAGAGGAAAGCGATAGTGAACATGATGAGCGAGAAGTTAGCTACTCTCCGCGAGTGGAGGAAGTGCAATCTGGAGCGCCAACGGGTAAAAAGAGTCACAAAGATAGACTCACAACGGCGGAAACCCATTTGGATGTTCTTGAAGCGAGCTTGGAGAAATTCTACCATAGCCAACGAAGGCTTGTTGGGGTAGAGAGTTCGCAAGAAGAAGTAGAGTCCAGGATCGATAAGGTTAAGGCCCTAGTCGACCAATTATCTGATGACACCAAAGACTCCGTGCAACACTTGTAGAAAGTTATGGTGGAACTTACTTCAAGGGTGATCATGCTCACAAGAGCCCTAAATACGGGAGGAAGCAACACCCCATGTTGCGCCACCACAAAACTTGAGGGCACCCGAGCCTCATGGTTATGGAGGAGCCAGAGATGCCAAAGAGCTCGAGAATTTCTTGTTTGACATAGAACAATACTTTCGAGCTACGAGGCCTGCTTTTGAAGAAACCAAAGTTTCTATAGCAACCATGTATCTGAACGGAGATGCAAAACTTTGGTGGCAAACCTATTGAGAGGAGATCCAAGAAGGTTGGTGTCGAGTTGACACATGGGAGGACTTGAAGTGGGAGTTGAGAACTCAGTTCCTACCATAGAATACAGAGTTTGTCACAAGAAGGAAGTTAAGAAAACTCTACCAAAATACTTCCATTCGAGACTATGTGAAGCAATTTTCTATGCTAATACTGGATATACAAGACATGTCCGAGAAGGATAAGTTGTTCAGCTTTCTCGATGGCTTGAAGCCATGGGTTCAATAAGAACTACATCGAAAGAATATCGCTGATGTGATTGGGGCAATTGCTACCGCAGAAAGGCTCACCGACTTTGTTTCCTTTAAAGACCCAGGAAAAAGAAAACAATCTTTAGGTAATCACCCTCCAAAATATTCTTGAGGAAAGGAGCTCGGGGGCGAACAAAGGAAGAAGAGTTCCCACAAAGGGCCAAGCCTAAAAGGCAATGCCCCAAAACCTAACGGATGCTTTTTGTGCGGAGGACCGCACATGGTAAGGGAGTGCCCACAAAAATAGGCACTCAATGCTTTAATAGCTTCCATCCATCCCCCCCGATCGGACAAGGGCAAGGTTGTCGCTCTTAGTTCGAGTAGTTCGAAATCCGATGGTGAGGAGTTACAAGGACCTCACATGGGAGCAATGCATTTGTTGAACACTATGTGGGTTCAAGTGGGGGAGAAAATGAAGACCTGGTTACAAAAAATAGGAAATGGTGAGATGATGTATGTAGACATAAAGTTCAATGGCCAAACGACCCGTGCAATGGTGGACACGGGCACTACCCACAATTTTATAGCCGATCAAGAAGCAAAATGACTTAGGCTGACCTTGGAGAAGAACCCAAGTCAAATGAAGGCGGTGAACTCGGAGGCCAAGCGAATCTTCGAGTTGGCAAAGGGAGTTCCTATCAAGATCGGAACATGGAGCGGGAGCACAAACATGATGGCAGTGCCACTGGACGACTTCTAAGTGATTCTTAGAATGGAATTCATGCACGCGGCGAAGTTGGTGCCAATGTCATTCCTAAACTCCCTATGTATGATGGGAGGTAATGACCCCCGTGTGGTTCCCGTCTTTCGGAAAGGAACCAAGGAACCCCAACATATATCGGCATTACAACTGAAGAAAGGGGTACGAAAAGACAAACTAACATTCATGGCTACTATAAAGCTAGAGCTACTCGACGAGAAGGCCATTCATGAACCTGCTATGGTGGCGAACATCCTGAAGGAGTTCACGGATGTTATGTCACCTGAGTTGCCGAAGACTTTGTTGCCATGTAGAGGCATGGATCACCACATCGAGCTAGAGCTAAGAGTGAAGCCTCCAGCGAGACCACCCTACCGTATGCCCCCTCCAGAGTTGGCAAAGTTCAGAAAGCAATTAGGTGAACTGCTAAGTGGTAGTCTCATCCGCAGTTCTAAAGCACCATTCGGAGCTCTAGTGCTCTTCCAAAAGAAATAAGATGGGAGCCTCGGACTATGTGTCGATTACTGAGCCCTCAACAAAGTGATGGTGAAGAACAAGTATCCTATCCCGCTCATCGCAAACTTGTTTGACCAATTGGGCAAAGCCAAGTATTTCTTAAAACTCGACCTTCGATCAAGGTATTGGCAGGTACGCATTGTTGAAGACGATGAAGCAAAGACTACCTATGTGACCAGGTATAGAGCGTTTGAGTTCTTGGTGATGCCTTTCGGCTTAACCAACGCTCCGGCCACATTCTGCACTCTCATGAACTAGCTATTCAAAGAGTATTTAGATAAGTTCACGGTCATCTACTTGGATGATATCATCGTCCACAGTCAAATGCTCGAGGAGCATGTCAAGCACCTTCAAATAATTTTTAAGGTTCTCAAGAAGAACATTTTGTTCGTGAAAAGGGAGAAATGCTACTTTGCTCAAACGAAAATATTATTCTTGGGGTATTGAATCGGTGATGGCTCCATTCGGATGGAAAAATCGAAGGTGCAAGCGGTTACGGAATGGCGAACCCCAAAGAAGGTGTTAGAGTTGAGATCCTTCCTTGGTTTCATCAACTACTATCGATGCTTCATAGTAGGGTATTCGAAGCGTGCAACTCCACTGATGGAGTTGTTGAAGAAGGAGCAGCCTTGGAGGTGGTATGATAAATGTGAAATTGCATTCCAAGATCTGAAGGCTGTTGTGTTGGAAGAACTAGTGCTCAAATTGTCAGACTATGGGAAGCCCTTCGAAGTCCATACAGATACTTTAGACTTCGCTATTGGGGGAGTACTCATGTAGGAGGGTCATCCGGTAGCCTACGAGAGCTGCAAACTCAACGAGACCGAGCAGCGGTATCCGATGCATGAGAAGGAGATGACAGCGGTGATCCACTGTCTACGAGTTTGGCGACACTACCTTCTTGGATCATGATTTGTACTAAGGACAAGAAATATCACTTTGAGCTATTTCCAAACTCAGAAGAAACTCTCCCCAAAACAAGCACGATGGGAAGACTTCATAGTTGAGTTTAATATGGCAATGGAGTACAAGCCCGGAAAGGCAAATGTCGTGACCGATACATTGAGTTGGAAAGTGGAGCATGTGAATGTCGTACAATTGGAGGGCAGAGACTAAGTAAGTCAATTGCACTCCAACTTCCTTTTCAGGATCAGGGATGGATTGTATAGTGATCCCTAAGTAGAAGCCCTGATATAACTTATTAAAGAAGGCAAGGTACGATGGTTTTGGGTCCATGAGGGACTTGTTTACACCAAAGGGAATAGGGTTTATGTTCCTCGAGTGGACAATCTGAGACATGAACTCTTAAGAGAGTGTCACGATTCTCTTTAGGCTAGATACCCAACCATTCATAGAACCTTGGCTCTCATAGAGAGGGCCTTATATTGGCCGAAGATGGGGACTGATGTGGACGAATATGTTCGAACGTGCCTCACTTGCTAACAAGACAAGATGGAGCAACGGAAGCCAATGGGACTTTTGGAGTCGTTACCCATACCAAAAAGGCCATGGGAGAGCATTTCCTTGGACTTCATATCAAGCTTGCCCGTAGTAGGGAGACTCGGATCGATACTCATGGTGGTTGATCAATTTACAAAGTATGCAACTTTTATTGCTGCTCCCCTACACTGTTTGGGGAGTCCCGCACAATATCATCAGTGATTGAGATGCTCGGTTCCTGGGACAATTCTGGACCGAGCTATTCAAATTGTTGGGGTCTAAGTTATACTTCTCCACAAGCCTCCACCCCCAAACGGATGACCAAATCGAAAGGATAAACTCACTCCTAAAGCAATATCCTCTGCACTATGTGAGTGCCAACCAATGAGATTGGGTGAAGTTGTTGGACATTACCTAATTCTCCTACAACTTGCAGCGGAGCTCTGTGTCCAACAAGAGCCCCTTCGAGATCATTACAGGACAATAACCGTCAACTCCTCACACCATGGCTGTTGGGAAATCAAGGGGGGCGACATCATATGCGCAGTGGAAGAACAAGAAAACAAAAATCCCCGATTCCCAAAGAGATGTTCGTCGTCGTGCGAAGATTGGTACGTAAAAATCCGCAAAACACAAAACTGCGTATAGAGATTATGTTACCTAGGGAGATCGTATATCCCTGTTTCCTTGCAGATCCTTAGGAGAGGGTGAAGAAGGTCAAGCGTCCTCCTCTCTAGCGGTGATCCACACAACAGGGTTTGCGGCGACCCTCCTCAAAACTCCGTGCCTCCTGAGGTGGAGAGGGAGAGGAGAATAGGAAGGGCAAGCAAAGACTCTAGCCTATGAGGCTGTGAATCCCTCCTATTTATAGAGATCCCGTGTCAAACCCTAATGGGTCCTTCCCTAGTGGGTATTGGATCTGCATCCAATAAGACAAGGGCTCCGTCGGATATCTCATATCTGAACCTCTACTCATCGCAATGCCTACCATATGTGTGTGACCCTCTAGGCCCAATATCGAGTCGCTGGCCATGAGTCATACTGTCGAAACTCCTTCTAACTTCGGTGAATTATTATCTCTGTAATAATTCACTGACTCATCGACTACGGACGTGCTAGGCCACTACTGTAGTCCCCCAGACGATCTGAGGGAATCCAATCCATTGGACACATGTCATCCCTCGCCACCATGTACCTATAGTCCCTCATCCATCTAATATCCCAAAGACCGTATATCGAGCATGGTGTTGTCGGACCCATACGGTTTCTACTCGAGTCTCGCTCTAATCCAGATTCTCCCGGAGAACTCTTTCTCTCTCAACCAATGACCCCGCCGGGGATTTGTCCGAGCAAGAACACATGGGATATTCCTCTCATGACGCCGAGAGTGGATGATCCTCTATCGACACTCAATAGCCCTCATAAGGTCGACTATCACTCCCAATGACCAGGTTGTACTAGATCCGGGACAGCCAAACCTATAAGTCCGGTATCAAAGAGTGGAGCACTCATACAGGACATCCTTGGTGTCTCAAGTCTAAGGACCGGATACACCACTAGGACTATAGAATCATTGTCGACAATAAGGCATCATCAACCATTCAAATTCCGTAAGCGGATCAATCGATGAACTCATTCTCCAATGAGCACATGCATCAGTATCCCTAGTGTTCCTACACGAAGCGACTATGAGACCAGTTGCATCCATCATATGGACGGGTATATAAAGACACCAGTCTATCCGGTTATCACGATGTCCCTCTCGAGTAACCTATGACCGGGATTATTTAGGATATGTGTTTAAAGGTGAATCGATCTTATTATCGTGATCTCATCACGATCCGATTCCCATTGCACAAATCCAAGGACATCACAATATATATATGCATTTATGCAATAGTTATAAAGTGATATACGCCAAAATATAATAAGCAAAAAGATTCTGTATCAAGTCACACATGCCATCACTCACGTGATTGGCTTGCTGGGCACCTATGACTAGCAATGGCAATTGGGTATACTGGGAGTAGTTTGTTAGCCTACCACTTCGTAAAGGACTGACACCAAAATGCAGATATTGTATGGGCTTACTTGGAGAAGGTGGTAAAAAGGATGAAGAAGTAGGCAGACTTGGGAAAGCGACCGCAAGAGTTCAAGGTCTGCGATTTGGTGTTGGTAAAGCTCCAACCAGCATCACTCTAATTCTTTAGGAACAAAGTACATAAAGAATTGGTGCGCAAGCATGAAGGGCTCTTCCCAATTATCAGTAGGGTGGGCAACGTCTCCTACAAGTTGTAGTTGCCGGCGTGGTTCAAAATTCACAATGTTCTTCATGCCAACAACCTAAACGCCTACCACTCAGATCCATAAGATGATTCCCGAAGTATTCCAACTCAATTACCCCCCCACCAGAGTCTCCTACGAGAAGTGAGTTGAAACTATTTTAGCGGCTCGCAAGATAAAGCTACCCAATGGAGCTCAGCAAATTGAGTACTTGGTGAAGTGGCGAAAGCTTCCCCGAACTGAAGCCAATTGGGAGTCCAAAGATGCCCTGCGACATGAAGAAACAATTATTAACAATTACTAATAAGCGTCGACGAGGGCGTTGACAGTTTGAGTGGGGGAGAATGTCATGAATGGTCGTCACGCACCCATAATAACTCCGTTCAACGAATCGTTCATCGCTCTCATCTACATGCATAGCTACTTGGCAGCATGTTTTGGCTTGGTTTTAAGTCCTTTTGCTTGTGAAAATATAAGTTCTAACAAGTTGCAGCACTACAGTGCTACCGCTCATCAAACCGAGCAAAGCAGCCCCAAAACAGCTTCGTTTTTGCATGCCACGAGCTATTTTCTGCAGCTCGCTGCTGCACTCGAAACGTCAGCCATCTCAGCACCCTGGAACTAGCCAGGTGGCATCATGGGAGATGGGGCTTCGGTATAGTGTCAAGCATTGAACAACTTTTCACAAGTTCATACGTTACCTTGACGGGAACTTATTATCGCGCCCGGCACCCGGTGAGTAGCTATTTGTGGACTTGTAGCTGTTCGTTCAACCCTCTAAAGTCCTTATTTTCCTTCTCTCCCTCTTTTCTCTTATACACGTAAGGTGCTCACTGAATTGCTTGTAAAGCTTCCTCTTTTCGTGAGACGTTGGGACTTGTCTATCGCTCATTCTTCAAACTAATCAACTTTCTCTTTTATAAGTCCTTCGGGACTTGCGAGAAGTTGCAAGTGGGCAGATCTTTACGGACTCAAATCGCAAAGGCGAAGTGCGACTTAGGCAACGCAAGCTAAGTTCGCATCTTTGCCGCAAGGGTGCCTCGCGACTTAGGCAATACAAGCTAAGTTTGTATCTTTGCGGCAAGGGTACCTCACGACTTAGGTAATTCCAACTAAGTCCATGACAAAATGACAAAAAGAGACATAAGAGATCAAATGAGAGATCTTGATTCAGATAAGAAAAATCCCAAGTTATAATTTTGATAAATCAAGATCATGGTATAGACAAAATTCATTCAAATTCATAATCAACAAAATCACTTTTCGGATAATGCAATGAAAGCAACATAGATAGATTAAAAATAGCTCAAGTTCTTTTAGTTTCAAATTTTGTGATTGATTTCATGCAAGCATGTCTTTGTCTTTTTTATATCAAACAAAAATATGCATTATCGTTTAAAATCAAAAGACAAGATTTATCATAAAAATCATCAAGATCAAAAAAATGTAACACATAATTCCAAAATATATAATTTCAAATCATCATTACTTCAAATAATCATGCATAATATAAAATCATGAAGTATGGTATCAAAACTTTTAACATTTTCATTATGTCTTATATCATTATGCATCATTAAATCATTAAACATGATTTCATTAAATATAAATCATTTTTAATCAAAATCAAAATAAAAAAGCAATACGAAAATCATTAAGATACACGGTATTGCTTCTTAAAATGTACATAGAATTAATCTTATTAGGTGTACAAGCATTAGATTTAAATCTAACATTTTGTTTCTTTATCATAAAACATACAATTATCATGATTATTTTTTCAAAATAACTAGAAATAAAAGCATGATATATTTTTTATATATATTTTTTATTTTTTACTAACTAATTTAAAAATAACTCATGAAAAAGCATCGAGTAATTTTAAAATAAAATAAAAGAGTTTTGTTTGAGTTGTTTACCTCATTGTCGAGAGTCACCAAAGCAAAGTTCACCATTTCATTTTCATCGGTTTGCTTCTCGTCTTCGGATGCACTCGTTTCGTCCCAAGTTACCTCGAGTGCTTTCTTGTTTATTGGTAACTTTTTTTTTTAAGTTCATTTTTATTCTTTAATTATTGTTTCATGAAATTTTTAAATTTTATAGTGAGCAGTTCAAAGTCATCATCATCATCACTTGAGTTATCACTGAAGTGATATTCTATTATTCAAAGTGTCAAATTCTTCCTGTTCTTTGAAAGATTGTTCTCAAGTTCATCATGTTCAACATATGTCATACAACTCATTTCATAGGTCATTAAAGACCCAATAAGTCCTTCAAGTAGAAAATAGTTCAAGTTTTTTTATTCTTGTATTGCCGTTATTTTCGAATCCTAATTTTTAGAAAGTGATCGTAAAACTTTATTAATAAGTTCAAAATTTAAAAATCATTTGCCAATAGATTTTAAACTATTGATGACATTTGTAAAATGGGTGTACATATCAATAATAGTTTTGCTTGGCTTCATACGAAATAATTCAAAATCATGGATCGAAAGATTAATCTTCGAATCTTTAACCCTACTAGTGCCTTCGTATGTGATTTCAAGAATATGTCAAATATCATATTCAATTTGATAAGTCGAAACACGATTAAATTCATTTTTGTCTAAGACGCAAAACAAAACATTCATAGCTTTGGCATTCAAAGAGAAAGTCTTCTTCTCCAAATCATTCTAATCATTGGAAGAGAAGACTTTTGAAATCTATTTTTTATAATATTCCATAAACCGAGATTCAATGAAAACAAGAAAACTCTCATCCGAGTTTTCCAATAAGTATAGTCTATCACATTGAACATAGGAGGACGAATGATAGAGTGACCCTCTTGAAATCCAAAAAGAGTCATTTCTCTTGGGTGTTAAACTAAATGAGAAAGAATGTGGCTTTGATACCAACTATTAGTCTAAGAGGGGGGTGAATTAGTGCAGTGGATAAAAATCACGTCGAGTCAAAAATTTTCATACGATGAAACTCGTTTTGGAAAGATGTTAACTTGAAAGCATATCCGTAAGGTAGTGAAAGTAATAATTCAGTTTGTAACTAAAGTAAAGAGCAAAATAGAAATGTAAACCATATTTTTTTAGTGGTTCGGTCGTCGTGACCTACATCCACTCCCGATTCCTCTTCACTCGTGGCCACCGGCTTCCAATACCGATCTTCCTTTAATGGGCGAAGATTAACTACCATTTTACACCTCTCTTCTCCTTTTCACAGGTTTAGGAGACAACCTTTTACAAGCACTCACTCCTTAAATAGAATTCTAAACTTAGAACTAGAGGAGGGGATCTCTCAAATGATTGCTATAGTGTTATTCCACTTTTAAGCTCTTTGTGCTTGTGTATGTTAACTAGGGATGAGAGGGATATTTATAGGTCTCAAGTGGATTCAAACTTGGAGCCTAAAAATATCTCATCTCGGGTTTCCCGAGTCCTGGCGGTACCACCGCCTGTAGCACTAACACTGGGCGGTATCACTGCCTGACAATCTCTTAGAGACTGCATTGTTGAATCTCAAATTTTGATGATGAAACCAATTGATAAGTATTTATGAATTGATCTACGTTTTGAGTGACATAGGATGCTTCAATCAGGATGAGACAACTAAAGCAGGAAGAATCATGTTGGGCCGGTGGAACATGTCAGAAGATTGGACGTCGAGCCGGAGGATCGGTCGACGTATCGATAGAAGGCTTCAAGCCATAGATTCAGGCATCAAGCTAAGAAGAGTGGATATTGCACAAGGATATCAGAGTTGTAGAGTCAACTGGCTGATTGGGCAATAGGCCGCAAGAGAGGATGATGCGCCGAAGAATCGGACGAACTGTCGATGGACCAATAACATGTCGGACAACATAATTCAAGCTTAGTAATAATTGTCTAGATCAAAGTGTGTTTTTACATGTATAAGATTAACTACGATAGCAAGATATAAAGCAAAATGAAGTCCCGGAGTCAAGAACGTGATTTCGTTGGGAGTTCGAGAGTTCGTCGGAAGTCCAAACGTTCGTTGGAAGTTTTGCCAGAACCAACCAAGAAGTCCAGGAGCTTGCTAAAGAAGCTTATCGGAACTCGCCAAGAAGATTGTCGTGAAGTCCAGGAGCTTGCCGGGAGTCAGCTGGAACATTGCCGAGAGATCGTCGGAAGTTCACCGAAAGCTCACCGGAAGAAACTAGACTTACGGACTTATTTAGCTTAGGAAATATCTTAGAATTCGTAGTTAGCACATAATTGGGATTGGAATTGGGCTAACCTAATTAGGGGCTAGTTGAGCCCATGTAAGAACTATGTTGGACCCAATAAAAAAGCCCAAACAGTGACCCAAGAGGTGGCACCGTCGTGACACAGTCTCCGAGACTGTGTTAGGAGGTGGTACCGCCCAGTGCAGTGTCAATGTCAGATTGATACTGGCAGTGGTACCGCCTAGCAAAGGCGGTGGTACTACCCAAACCTAGAATGAGATGTTTTTAGGCTCTAAGTTTAAATCAACTTGAGGCCTATAAATACCCATCTCATCCCTAGATAAACTACACAAGACTTAAGAGTAAAAATATAAAGAAATACTATTGCAATCTTGTGTGAACTCATCTAAAAAATTCTAAGTGTTAGAATAGTTTGAGAGAGGAGCAAGTGGGGGTGTAAGGGTTGCTAGTCATAGGTGCCCAGCAAGCCAATCACGTGAGTGATGGCACGTGTGACTTGATACAGAATCTTTTTGCTTATTATATTTTGGCGTATATCACTTTATAACTATTGCATAAATGCATATATATATTGTGATGTCCTTGGATTTGTGCAATGGGAATCGGATCGTGATGAGATCACGATAATGAGATCGATTCACCTTTAAACACATATCCTAAATAATCCCGGTCATAGGTTACTCGAGAGGGACATCGTGATAACCGGATAGACTCGGTGTCTTTGTATACCCGTCCATATGATGGATGCAAATGGGTCTCATAGTCGCTCATGTAGGAACACTAGGGATAAAGATGCAGTGCTCATTGGAGAATGAGTTCACCGATTGATCCGATCCGCTGGAATGCTTTGGATGGTTAATGATGCCTTATTGTCGACAAATGATTCCGTGAGTCCTAGTGGTGTATCTGGTCCTTAGACTTGAGACACCAAGGATGTCCTATATGAGTGCTCCACTCTTTGATACCGAACTTATAGGTTTGGCTTGTCCCGGATCTAGTACAAATGGTCATTGGGAGTGGTAGTCGACCTTCACGAGGGCTATTGAGTGTCGACAGAGGATCATCCACTCTCTACGCCATGAGAGGAATATCCCATGTGTTCTTGCTCGACAAATCCCCGCCAGGGTCATTCGGTTGAGAGAGAAAGAGTTCTCCTGAGAATCCGATTAGAGCGAGACTTCGAGTAGAAACCGTATGGGTCCCGACAACACCATGCTTGATATACTGGTCTCGGGATATTAGATGGATGAGGGACTATAGGTACATGGTAACTAAGGACGCACAGTCCAATGGATTGGATTCCCCCAGATCGTCCTGGGGACTGGCAGCAAGTAGTGGCCTAGTAATGCTCAGTAGTCGATGAGTCGTGAATTATTACGAGATAATAATTCACCGAAGTTAGAAGGAGTTCTGATAGGTATAACTCACGGCCCAGCTCGATATTGGGCCTAGAGGGTCACACACATATGGTAGGCATTGCGATGAGTAGAGGTTCTGGATATGAGATATCCCCGACCTGAGCCCTTGTCTTATTGGATGCAGATCCAATACCCACTAGGGAAGGACCCATTAGGGTTTGACATGGGATCTCTATAAATAGGAGGGATTCACAGCCTCATAGGCTAGAGTCTTTGCTTGTCTTTCCTATTCTCCTCTCCCTCTCCACCTCAGAGGCCTGGAGTTTTGAGGAGGGTCATCGCAACCCTGCTGTGTGGATCACCGCTAGAGAGGAGGATGCTTGACCTCCTTCACCCTCTCCTAAGGATCTGCAAGGAAACAGGGATATACGATCTCCCTAGATAACACAATCTCTATACGTAGTTTTGTGTTTTGCGGATTTTTACGCACCAATCTTCGCACGACGACGAACATCTTTTTGGGAATCGGGGATTTTTGTTTTCTTGTTCTTTCCGCTGGGCATATGATGTCGCCCCCCTTGATTTCCCAACAGTGGTATCAGAGCCAGGTTGTTCGTGCAAATGATTGGTTTTGAACTGCGTGTGTTGTGTTTAGGAAGAATATTGACGTCAAAATCGTTGACGCAAAAGCGAGGAAGGGCAGCAACAGTTGCTGCCCTCGATCTGCATGCCACCGCACCCACCCCGGCACTACCCAGCAAACCGCGAGCTCAGCCGGGACAACCACGCGCCGATGCAAGAAGCGCGCTAATGCCTACAGCAGTCCGGCGGTCTGCTTCTTGCAGCAGTTTCGGGACGGCAAATGACTTCATGCGGGTAGAGCTGGCGTCACCGACCCCAGCAGGCGAGGCCGCAACGGGCAACAAATACTGGTCGAGGGCACCCGCAGGGCAGCGGCGCCAGGGCCGCCTCCCAATGGCAAAACCCCAGGGCGGTCGCCACGAGGTAGCACCGCCATGGCGCTGCCTCAGCGGGCAGAACTGCCCTGAGGCGGCGGCGCGCCGAGGGGCGCCCACCGCGGCAAATGTCCCAATGGGCGTCAGCCACCAGGCAGCGGTGGGCACTACCCTCGCCCTTTCGCCTGAAGCCCAGCCGCCAGGTAGGGTGGCGGCGGCAGCGAAAGATAGGAATTAGGGTTTTGGGCAAAAGGATAGTTTTGCCCCTGTGAATTTGAGAAATTCCAGTGTTTGTCTT
The DNA here is from genome assembly GCA_900464855.2 of Musa schizocarpa. Classification (NCBI taxonomy): domain Eukaryota; kingdom Viridiplantae; phylum Streptophyta; class Magnoliopsida; order Zingiberales; family Musaceae; genus Musa; species Musa schizocarpa. Next base: position 14,426,662 of record LS990921.1, on the reverse strand, counting down.
TTGTCCAAATTATGAAAATACCCTTGGGAATTGAGAAATTCCCTACATGTCCCTGATTTCAGAAAAATATTAATTAATTAAAAGGTTTAGTTGATTATTATTTTTTATTATTATCTAGTAGTCCTACATGATGATGATTATTTATACATGTGATGTATGATGTGTGGACGGATGATCATGGACCTTGTGATGTGTGTACTTGTGATTATTATTATTGAGGTCTGCGAACCTCCATTATATTTCTCGTTTATTGTCGGGCCTGCGTGCCTATGATTAAGTTGTAATCACATGAGGAGGCGCAACGGGAGCGTGGATGCGATAGCGGGACCCACGAGACGGACGATCGTGATGCATGGAGATGCATCAAGATATCGACGGAACCGACGAGGACGAGATGGACGATCACAAGGGCATGGAGATGCACCGTTGCACACATAGATCTTGATGTGAGTGATTAGGCCTATTGGCTCGAGCCTAATCATATTAGGTTGTGATCCATGATCATCTGATGTGATTGCTTATACACATACTAGATATGTATAAATATTTGCATGCGATGTAGATATATATTAAACATGTATATGTGTGACATGTCATATTAGGAGACCAAATTATAGAAACATCTCTCGATAATATTAAGTCGGTAGACGTGAGGCAATTAGATTGACCCACGTGGCCTTCCATCTTTATGAGTAGGAACCGATTCCCGGTGTAGGTTGAGTTGGTCGAGTCCCTCGAGACTCACTTATATCGCGATTCGCTATCTTGCTTACGACATAGAGATGTCACCGGTGACCTGAGGACATGGTATACTTGGTCGAGTCCCTTGAGGGTATATCATCAAATCAGACTCATCTTGTAACGAAGGTGTTGACTTAACCGAGCATCATGGTTGGTCGAGTCCCTCGAGGCCATGGTGATTCGGAGGCCGGTCAGGGACAGGAATCACAAGGAGTTGTGATCGGTAAGAGTTGCCTACCTTTTAGGCTTAGTGTGATTGGTCGAGTCCCTCGAGGTTACACTAAGACGCCGATTGATCCCCGATCCCCACTAGAAGTCTCCGGAGACTTCCATTTCCGCGTCTTTGAGGGTGTCGCGTGACTTCGTCAAGAAAAATAGTGGGAGCATATTAAGATAGAAGTCCATATCTTGATAGTTTATTTCTTACAAAATCTGCATGTTATTCATTTCTCGCTACATCTTTATTTTCAGAAAAATGTCGCTTTCAAATCCCTTTTACGTGGCATACTAGATGTCAACCGCCTTATCGTCCAAATTATATACGGATTGGCTCCAGAATCGAGAATTGTTCTCACAGCGGAGAAAATCGTTATGCGCCCTTGATACAATGATGCCTACGCCCGAAGAAGGGCAAGCGAGGATGATGCTTCCGTTACGTGAAGTACATTGATGACTCCACTCTTGCTCAATTGCTATATGTTGGGCTCTATGACTCCAGAGTTACAGAGACAACATGAAAAGATGGATGCCAGATCCATTCTCCTACATGTCCGAAAATTGTTTGAGGAACAGGGAATGACTCAATGATATGAGATATCCAAGAGCCTTTTCCGCACTAGGATGACTAAGGGGACACCGGTTCAGAACCATATCCTAAAGATGATTGAGTGGATAGAAAAACTCACAGGTCTAGGAATGGTCCTAGAGGATAACTTGTGTGTGGACATTGTGCTTCAGTCCCTACCAGATTCCTTTTCACAGTTCATAATGAATTTTAATATGAACAAGCTTGAGGTGACTCTCCCAGAGCTCCTCAATATGTTGAGGGAGGTAGAGAGTACTATTAAGAAATAGAAGCCAGTTCTCTACACTAGTGAGACCAGAAAGAAAAGGAAAGCAGAAAGGTCCCTTAAGAAGGGAAAGGGCAAGGGCAAACAAGGTAAAGCAAAGGTTGCTAAGAAAGACCCAACAAAGGACAAAGGCCAGTGCTTCCACTGTGGTAAAGATGGGCATTGGAAGAGAAAGTGCAAAGAGTACCTTGCAGAAAGGGCAAAACAAAAGCTTGATGAAGTTTCAGGTACATTCATGATCAGTCTCCATTTGTCAGACTTTTATGATAACACATGGGTATTGGATACCGGTAGTGCTTATCATATATGCAATTCGTTGCAAGTTCTGGCAAGGCCTAGGAGACTACAGAGAGGCGAGATGGACCTCAAGATGGGTAATGGAGCAAAAGTTATTGTATTAGCTGTTGGCGAGGTCGCCCTACATCTGCCTAGTGGAGCTTTTATTGCATTAGATGCATGTTATTTTGTTCCTTCTATTATCAAAAACATTATCTCCATTTCATGTTTAACAGTTAGTGGATATAAATTTGTTTTTGAGAACAATGGTTGTTCGATATTATTAGATGATAAGATCATCACGAAAGGAACATTGCATAATGGTTTATTTATGTTAGACACCACTCCACATATCATGAATGTAAATATGTCCAAAAGGAAACGAGATGAGTTGAACAGTGCATACCTGTGGCATTGTAGGCTAGGTCACATCCATGAAAAAGGATTCAAATGTTGCAAAATGATGGATATCTAGATCCATTCGACTATGTGTCATATACAACTTGTGAGCCTTGCATTCGTGGAAAATTTACCAAATCTCCATTTAGTAGAACTGGAGAGAGAGCCAATGAGTTGTTGGAACTCATACATAGTGATGTATATGGACCCATGTCAACTCATGCCATTGGAGGTTACTCCTATTTCATTACATTTGCTGATGATTTCTCAAGGTATGGATATGTGTACTTAATGAAGTACAAGTCTGAGGCCTTTGATAAATTCAGAGAGTATAAGAATGAGGTGGAGAACCAGATTGGAAAGAGTATCAAAACTCTTCGATCAGATCGAGGAGGTGAATACTTAAGTACAGAGTTTACTCAGTTTCTCAATGACCATGGGATATTATCCCAATGGACACCTCCTTATATGCTAGTCATAGGTGCCCGACAAGCCAATCACGTGAGTGATGGCACGTGTGACTTGATACAGAATCTTTTTGCTTATTATATTTTGGCGTATATCACTTTATACCTATTGCATAAATGCATATATATATATATATATTGTGATGTCCTTGGATTTGTGCAATGGGAATCGGATCATGATGAGATCACGATAATGAGATCGATTCACCTTTAAACACATATCCTAAAAAATCCCGGTCATAGGTTACTCGAGAGGGACATCGTAATAACCGGATAGACTGGTGTGCTGTATACCCGTCCATATGATGGATGCAGCTGGTCTCATAGTCGCTCGTGTAGGGACACTAGGGATACAAGACAAAAATTCATGGAGAATGAGTTCACTGATTGATCCGCTTACGGAATGCTAGATGGTTGATGATGCCTTATTGTCGACAAATGATTCCGTAGTCCTAGTGGTGTATCCGGTCCTTAGACTTGAGACACCAAGGATGTCCCGTATGAGTGCTCCACTCTTTGATACCGACTTATAGGTTTGGCTGTCCCGGATCTAGTACAAATGGTCATTGGGAATGGTAGTCGACCTTCACGAGGGATATTGAGTGTCGATAGAGGATCATCCACTCTCATCATGAGAGGAATATCCCATGTGTTCTTGCTCGCACAAATCCCCGGCCGGGGTCATTCGGGTTGAGAGAAAAGAGTTCTCCCGAGAATCCGATTAGAGCGAGACTTCAGTAGAAACCGTATGGGTCCGACAACACCATGCTCGATATCTGGTCTCTCGGGATATTAGATGGATGAGGGACTATAGGTACATGGTACCGAGGACGCACAGTCCAAAGGATTGGATTCCCCAAGATCGTTCTGGGGACTACTGGCGTAGTGGCCTAGTACGTCCAGAATCGATGAGTCGAGTGAATTATTACGAGAGATAATAATTCACTAAGTTAGAAGGAGTTCGACAGTATGACTCACGGCCAGCTCGATATTGGGCCTAGAGGGTCACACACATATGGTAGGCATTGCGATGAGTAGAGGGTTCTGGATATGAGATATCCGGACGGAGCCCTTTGTCTTATTGGATGCAGATCCAATACCCACTAGGGAAGGACCCATTAGGGTTTGACACGGATCTCTATAAATAGGAGGAATTCACACCTCATAGGCTAGAGTCTTTGCTTGCCCTTCCTATTCTCCTCTCCCTCTCCACCTCGAGGCCCGGAGTTTTGAGGAGGGTCGTCGCAAACCCTGGCCGTGTGGATCACCGCTAGAGAGGAGGACGCTTGACCTCCTTCACCCTCTCCTAAGGATCTGCAAGGAAACAGGGATATACGATCTCCCTATGTAACACAATCTCTATACGCAGTTTTGTGTTTTGTGGATTTTTTACGCACCAATCTTCGCACGACGACGAACATCTTTTTTTTGGAATCGGGGATTTTTATTTTCTTGTTCTTCCATTGCGCGATATGATGTCGCCCCCCCTGATTTCCCAACAAAGGTATCGAGCCGGGTTGTTCGTCGCGAATGATTTGTTTTGAACTGCGTGTGTTGTGTTTAGGAAGAATATTGACGCCAAAATCGTTGACGAAAAGCGAGGAAGGGCAGCAACAGTTGCTGCCCTCGATCTGCATGCCTGCAACCACTGCGGCGAAGAAACCGCCGCAATGCGACCGCTCAGCACCACCAATACGGCGCAAGATGTGCAAGCCGGCAGGTTGCGGCCGTCCGTTTGGCCGGTCTGCGCTTGCAGAGGGCTTTGGCGGTTTGCGTCGGCGGGCAGGTAGCCCATGGGCAGAGGGCGCCTGAGAGCAGCGGCGCCGCCGCCGGCAAGGCAGCGACGCTTCACGCCAGCCAACAACAACACGGGTCGAGGGTGACCACCAGGGCGCGCGACGCTGGTCACTGCTCCCCATCGGCAAAAAAGCACCGCAGGGCGCCGCCAAACGATGCAGCACCGCCTGGCGGCGCGCCTCATGGGCAGAACCGCCGAGGCCCGATGGCGCCCGGGCACACCCTGCTGCCCGGCCTTTTCAATGGGCGTCTTGCCGCCGCAGCGCGAGGCACCCCTCGCCCCCCTCGCCCATGCCAGCCACAGCCCCGCCGTGGTGGCGGCGGCAGCAGCAAAGGGAATTTGGGTTTTGGGCAAAGGACAGTTTTGCCCCGCGGAATTTGAGAAATTCCGGTTTCTATCTTTTGTCTAAATTACGAAAATATCCTTAGGAATTGAAAAATTCCCTACATGTCCCCGATTTCAGAAAAATATTAATTAATTAAAAGGTTTAGTTGATTATTATTTTTTTATTATTATCTAGTAGTCCTACATGATGATGATTATTTATACATGTGATGTATGATGTGTGACTACGATCATGGACCGTGTGTGATGTGTGTACTTGTGATTATTATTATTGAGGTCTGCGAACCTCCATTATATTTCTCGTTTATTGTCGGGCCTACGTGCCTATGATTAAGTTGTAATCACGTGAGGAGGCGCAACGGGAGCGTGGATGCGATAGCGGGACCAACGAGACGGACGATCGTGATGCATGGAGATGCATCAAGATGTCGACGGAACCGATGAGGACGAGATGGACGATCACAGGGCATGGAGATGCACCGTTGCACACATAGATCTTGATGTGAGTGATTAGGCCTACTGGCTCGGGCCTAATCATATTAGGTTGTGGTCCATGATCATCTGATGTGATTGCTTATACACATACTAGATATGTATATATATTTGCATGCGATGTAGATATATAATATGTATATGTGTGACATGTCATATTAGGAGACCAAATTATAGAAACATCTCTCGATAATATTAAGTCGGTAAACGTGAGGCAATTAGATTGACCCACGTGGCCTTCCATCGTTATGAGTAGGAACCGATTTCCGGTGTAGGTTGAGTTGGTCGAGTCCCTCGAGACTCACCTATATCGCGATTCGCTATCTTGCTTACGACATAGAGATGTCACCGGTGACCTGAGGACATGGTATGCTTGGTCGAGTCCCTCGAGGGTATATCATCAAATCAGACTCATCTTGTAACAAAGGTGTTGACTTAACCGAGCATCATGGTTGGTCGAGTCCCTCGAGGCCATGGTGATTCTGGAGGTCGAATGGACGGGAATCACAAGGAGTTGTGATCGGCAAGAGTTGCCTACCTTTTTTTAGGCTTAGTGTGATTGGTCGAAGTCCCTCGAGGTTACACTAAGACGCTGAATGGATCCCCATCCCCACTAGAAGTTCTGTTGGAGACTTCCGTTTCACGTCTTTGAGGGTGTCGCGTGACTCGTTAGTAAAATAGTGGGAGCATATTAAGATAGAAGTCCATATCTTGATAGTTTATTTCTTGCAAAATCTGCATGTTATTCATTTTTTGCTACATCTTTATTTTCAGAAAAATGTCGTTTTCAAATCCCTTTACGGGCATACTTGATGTCAACCGCCTTCATCGTCCAAATTATACGGATTGGCTCCGAATCTTGAGAATTATTCTCACAAATGAGAAAATGGTATGCGCCCCTTGATACTGATGATGCCTACGCCGGAAGAGGGGCAAGCGAGGATGAGATCGCCGCTACACGGAAGTACATTGATGACTCCACTCTTGCTCGATTGCTATATGTTGGGCTCTATGACTCCAGAGTTACGAGACAACATGAAAAGATGGATGCCGATCCATTCATTCTCCTACATGTCCAAAAATTGTTTGAAGAACAGGGAAGGACTCAACGATATGAGATATCCAAGAGCCTTTTCCGCACTAGGATGACTCGAGGGGACACCGTTCAGAACCATGTCCTAAAGATGATTGAGTGGATAGAGAAACTCACAGGTCTAGGAATGGTCCTAGAGGATAACTTGTGTGTGGACATTGTGCTTCCCCTACCAGATTCCTTTTCACAGTTCATAATGAATTTTAATATGAACAAGCTTGAGGTGACTCTCCCGGAGCTCCTCAATATGTTGAGGGAGGTAGAGAGTACTATTAAGAAAAGAGAAGCCAGTTCTCTACACCGGTGAGACCGAAAAAAAAAAAAGGAAAGCGAAAAGGTCCCTTAAGAAGGGAAAGGGCAAGGGCAAATAAGGTAAAAAAGCAAAGGTTGCTAAGAAAGACCCAAAGAAAGGACAAAGGCCGCTTAATTGTGGTAAAGATGGGCATTGGAAGAGAAACTGCAAAGAGTACCTTGCAGAAAGGGCTTAAACAAAAGCTTGATGAAGCTTCGTGTACATTCATGATCGATCTCCATTTGTCGACTCTTATGATAACACATGGGTATTGGATACCGGTAGTGCTTATCATATATGCAATTCGTTGCGTGTTCGCAAGGCCTAGGAGACTACTGAGAGGCTAGATGGACCTCAAGATGGGTAATGGAGCAAAAGTTGTTTGATTAGCTGTTGGCGCAGGTCGCCTACATCCATCCTAGTGGAGCTTTTATTGCATTAGATGCATGTTATTTTGTTCCTTCTATTATCAAAAACATTATCTCCATTTCATGTTTAACGCTTAATGGATATAAATTTGTTTTTGAGAACAATGGTTGTTCGATATTATTAGATGATAAGATCATCACGAAAAGGAACATTGCATAATGGTTTATTTATGTTAGACACCACTCCACATATCATGAATGTAAATGTGTCCAAAAGGAAACGAGATGAGTTGAAACGAAAGGCATACCAGTGGCATTGTAGGCTAGGTCACATCCATGAAAGAAGGATTCAAAAGTTGCTAAATGATGGATATCTAGATCCATTCGACTATGTGTCATATACAACTTGTGAGCCTTGCATTGTGGAAAACCCACCAAATCTCCATTTAGTAGAATCGAGAGAGAGCCAATGAGTTGTTGGAACTCATACATAGTGATGTATGTGGACCCATGTCAACTCATGCCATTGGAGGTTACTCCTACTTCATTACATTTACTAATGATTTCTCAAGGTATGGATATGTGTACTTAATGAAGTACAAGTCCAAGGCCTTTGAGAAATTCAGAGAGTATAAGAATGAGGTGGAGAACCGACTGAAAAGAGTATAAAAACTCTTCGATCGATCGAGGAGGTGAATACTTAAGTACAAAGTTTACTCGCCCTCAAGGACCATGGGATATTATCCCAATGGACACCTCCTTATACACCTCAGCTCAATGGTGTCTCTCGAAAGGAGAAATCGTACATTATTAGATATGGTATGGTCCATGATGAGTTTCACGACCTACCCATCTCATTCTCGGGATATGCCCTAGAAACCCAGCTTACCTTCTGAACAGAGTTCCAACTAAGTCAGTGAGTGTCTACACCATATGAGATATGGAAAGGGAAGAAGCCTGATCTTAAGGTTGTTAAGATCCGGGGCTGCCCCACCCATGTTAGAAGATACAACCCCATAAGTTAGAATCAAGGACAGAAAGCGATGCAAATTTGTGGGATACCCCAAGGAAACTTTTGGGTATTATTTCTATCATCTCGAGGACCAAAAGGTCTTTGTAGCTAAGAGAGCAGTGTTCCTTGAGAAGGAACACATTCTTGACGGAGATAGTGGGAGAATGATAGAATTGAGCGAGGTTGGAGAACCAAGCTCAAGCACCACTCTACGACCCGAAATCTGCATTGGTACCTAATACACAAGTATCAACTTTACGCAGGTCCGATAGAGTATCCCATCCTCTTGAGAGATATGTGGGACATATTAGAGCAGAGGATGTAGAGGATATTGATCCTCGGACCTACGAGGAGGCTATTATGAGTATAGACTCCTGGAAGTGGAAAGAAGCCATGAATTCGAGATGGATTCTATGTACTCCAATAAGGTTTGGAACCTAGTTGATGCTCAAGGTATTGTACCCATTGGTTGCAAGTGGATCTTTAAGAAAAAGATCGGAGTAGATGGAAAGGTAGAGACCTATAAAGCAAGGCTAGTGGCTAAGGGGTATCGTCAAAGGCAAGGTGTTGACTACTTACCTAAACTTTCTTACCCAGTAGCAATGCTAAAATCCATCAGAATTCTATTAGCTATTATAGCACACTATGATTATGAGATCCAAGCGATGGATGTGAAAACCGTATTCCTCAACGGGAACCTCGAGGAGGAGGTGTATATGATGCAACCTGAGGGATTCGTGTCCAAGAACTGCCCAGATAAGGTGTGTAGGTTGCTTAGATCCATTTATGGACTAAAGCAAGCTTCCCGAAGTTGGAACATAAGATTTGATGAGGCAATTAGATCTTATGACTTCGTTAAGAACGAAGATGAGCCTTGTGTATACAGAATGGTAAGTGGGAGAGCTATCACATTTTTGGTGTTATATGTGGATGACATCCTCATCATTGGGAATGACATAGGAATGCTATCCACAGTAAAGGCTTGGTTATCTAGACACTTCTCCATGAAGGACTTAGGGGAAGCATCCTATATTTTGGGGATTAGAATCTATAGAGATAGATCCAAGAGGATGCTTGGCTAGTCCCAGTCCAAGTACATAGAAACCATTGTCAAAAGGTTTGGCATGGAAAATTCCAAGAGAGGTCTCATACCGATGAGACATGGGATATCGCTTTCTACGAGTATGTCCCCAAAGACTCCAGAAGAAAGGGCGAACATGGATATGATACCTTATGCCTCAGCAATAGGGACTATCATGTATGCCATGCTATGTACTAGGCCTGATATAGCGCATGCTCTGAGTGTCACGAAAGGTATCAAAGGATCCAGCTTTGGAGCATCGGAAAGCAAGAAAGTGTATCCTTAAGTACTTGAGAAGGACTAAGGATCTTTTACTAGTATATGGAGGTAATAGCCTTAAGGTTGAAGGCTACACCGACTCAAGTTTTCAGTCGATGTCGATGATAGCAAGTCGAATTCGTGGTATGTGTACACCTTGAATGGAGGAGCAAAGGCTTTGAAGAGTTCCAAGCAAGATACCACTGCCGACTCGACCACGAGGCGGAGGTACATTGCTGCATCGAGATGCAGAAAAGGAGGGAGTCTGGTTGAGGAAGTTCATCACAGATTTGGGAGTCGTGCTTAGGGTAGCGAGCCGATCTCCCAATATTGCAACAACAACGGGCAATTGCTCAAGCCGAAGGAACCTAGGTCTCATCGTAAATCTAAGCATGTTCTCGAGGAGGTTCCACCTTATCGAGAGAGATCGTGACCCGAGGAGATGTAGCAGTGGAAAGAGTTCCATCCAAGAAAACATTGCAGATCCACCGACAAAGCCGTTGTCTCGCATTGTCTTTGAAGTCGTCAGAGAGTCCGATGGGGATCGCACATATAGGTGATTGGCTTTAGGTCAAGTGGGAGATTGCTAGTCATAGGTGCCCAAAGAAGCCAATCACGTGAGTGATGGCACGTGTGACTTGATACGAATCTTTTTTTTTATTATATTTTGGCGTATATCACTTTATAACTATTGCATAAATGCATATATATATATATATTGTGATGTCTGGATTTGTGCAATGGGAATCGGATCATGATGAGATCACGATAATGAGATCGATTCACCTTTAAACACATATCCTAAATAATCCCGGTCATAGGTTACCGAGAGGGACATCGTAATAACCGGATAGACCGGTGTGTCAGATACCGTCCATATGATGGATGCAAAATGGTCTCATAGCTGCTCGTGTAGGGACACTAGGGATACAATGCAGGTGCTCATTGGAGAATGAGTTCACTAATTGATCCGCTTACGGAATGCTTGGATGGTTGATGATGCCTTATTGTCGACAAATGATTCCGTAGTCCTAGTGGTGTATCCGGTCCTTAGACTTGAGACACCAAGGATGTCCCCCGTATGAGTGCTCCACTCTTTGATACCAGACTTATAGGTTTGGCTGTCCCATCTAGTACAAAGCTGGTCATTGGGAATGGTAGTCGACCTTACGAGGGCTATTGAGTGTCGACAGAGGATCATCCACTCTCGGCGTCATGAGAGGAATATCCCATGTGTTCTTGCTCGCACAAATCCCGGCCCGGGTCATTCGGGTTGAGAGAGAAAGAGTTCTCCTGAGAATCCGATTAGAGCGAGACTTCGAGTAGAAACCGTATGGGTCCGACAACACCATGCTCGATATACGGTCTCTGGGATATTAGATGGATGAGGGACTATAGGTACATGGTAATCGAGGACGACAGGTCCAATGGATTGGATTCCCCAGTAGATCGTGGGGGACTACTGGCGTAGTGGCCTAGCACGTCCGTGAAGTCGATGAGTCGAAAGTGAATTATTACAGAGATAATAATTCACTAAGTTAGAAGGAGTTCTCGACAGGTATGACTCACGGCCAGCTCGATATTGGGCCTAGAGGGTCACACACATATGGTAGGCATTGCGATGAGTAGAGGTTCGGATATGAGATATCCCACGGAGCCCTTGTCTTATTGGATGCAGATCCAATACCCACTAGGGAAGGACCCATTAGGGTTTGACACGGATCTCTATAAATAGGAGGAATTCACAAAGTCATAGGCTAGAGTCTTTGCTTGCCCTTCCTATTCTCCTCTCCCTCTCCACCTCGAGAGGCCCGGGAGTTTTGAGGAGGGTCGTCGCAACCCTGCTGTGTGGATCACCGCTAGAGAGGAGGACGCTTGACCTCCTTCACCCTCTCCTAAGGATCTGCAAGGAAACAGGATATACGATCTCCTATGTAACACAATCTCTATACGCAGCTTTGTGTTTTATGGATTTTTACGCGACCAATCTTCGCATCTACGACGAACAACATTTTTTGGGAATCGGGATTTTTATTTTCTTGTTCTTCCGCTCCAAGATATGATGTCCCCCCTTGATTTCCCAACAAAGGTATCGAGCCAGGTGTTGTTCGTCGAATGATTTGTTTTGAACTGCGTGTGTTGTGTTTAGGAAGAATATTGACGCCAAAATCGTTGACGAAAGCGAGGAAGGGCAGCAACAGTTGCTGCCCTCGATCTCATGATGTTCATACAGAAATTACGGCAGCCAGCACCACAAATACGGCCAAGATGTGTAGCAGCCAGTACTGCAAAGAAACCCCACCGGTGGTCGCTTCCGATGAAACTTTCTGGCCGGCGGGCGGTAGGTAGCCCGCCAGGCGGCATGAGCAAAGCGGGCGCTTGATTTCCGTCCGCAGGCGCGATGGCGCGACGCCGCCAGCCGGGAACAAAATGGTCGAGGCACACCGCGGGCGCCAGACGCTGTGGGTCACGCTCCCATCGGCAAAAAACACCGCCAGGGCGGCCGCCAACGATGCAAAGACCGCCGCTGGGAGCGCCGCCATGCTGGCAGAACCGCCATTGAGGCGGTGGCGCCGGGGGCACCCCCGCTGCCGCGCGAAGCCTTCACCGGGCGTAGCCGCCGCCTAGCGAAACGGCACCGCCCCTCGCCCTCGCCGCCTGACCGCCGCCAGGCCAGGGTGGCGGCGGCAAAAGAAAGGGAATTTGGGTTTTGGGCAAAAGGACAATTTTGCCCCTGTGAATTTGAGAAATTCCAGTTTCTATCTTTTGTCTAAATTACGAAAATATCCTTAGGAATTGAAAAATTCCCTACATGTCCCTGATTTCAGAAAAATATTAATTAATTAAAAGGTTTAGTTGATTATTATTTTTTATTATTATCTAGTAGTCCTACATGATGATGATTATTTATACATGTGATGTATGATGTGTGGACGGATGATCATGGACCGTGTGATGTGTGTACTTGTGATTATTATTATTGAGGTCTGCGAACCTCCATTATATTTCTCGTTTATTGTCGGGCCTACGTGCCTATGATTAAGTTGTAATCACGTGAGGAGGCGCAACGGGAGCGTGGATGCGATAGCGGGACCAACGAGACGGACGATCGTGATGCATGGAGATGCATCAAGATGTCGACGGAACCGATGAGGACGAGATGGACGATCACAGGGCATGGAGATGCACCGTTGCACACATAGATCTTGATGTGAGTGATTAGGCCCATCGCTCTCGGCCTAATCATATTAGGTTGTGGTCCATGATCATCCGATGTGATTGCTTATACACATACTAGATATGTATATATATTTGCATGCGATGTAGATATATAATATGTATATGTGTGACATGTCATATTAGGAGACCAAATTATAGAAACATCTCTCGATAATATTAAGTCGGTAAACGGAGGCAATTAGATTGACCCACGTGGCCTTCCATCGTTATGAGTAGGAACCCATTTCCTGTGTAAGGTTGAGTTGGTCGAGTCCCTCGAGACTCACCTATATCGCGATTCGCCATCTTGCTTACGACATAGAGATGTCACCGTGACCCGAGGACATGGTATGCTTGGTCGAGTCCCTCGAGGGTATATCATCAAATCGCACTCATCTTGTAACAAAGGTGTTGACTTAACCGAGCATCATGGTTGGTCGAGTCCCTCGAGGCCATGGTGATTCGGAGGCCGAACAGACGGGAATCACAAGGAGTTGTGATCGGCAAGAGTTGCCTACCTTTTAGGCTTAGTGTGATTGGTCGAGTCTCTCGAGGTTACACTAAGACGCCGAATGGATCCCCGATCCCCACTAGAAGTTCTTGGAGAGACTTCCGTTTCACGTCCGAGGGTGTCGCGTGACTCGTTAGTAGTAAAATAGTGGGAGCATATTAAGATAGAAGTCCATATCTTGATAGTTTATTTCTTGCAAAATCTGCATGTTATTCATTTTGCTACATCTTTATTTTCAGAAAATGTCGTTTTCAAATCCCTTACGGGCATACTTGATGTCAACCGCCTTACTGGTCCAAATTATACGATTGGCTCCAGTAACTTGAGAATTATTCTCACAGCAAATGAGAAAATCGTGTGCGCCCTTGATACTGATGATGCCTACCCGAAGAAGGGGCAAGCGAGGATGAGATCGCCGCCACGTGAAGTACATTGATGACTCCACTCTTGCTCGATTGCTATATGTTGGGCTCTATGACTCCAGAGTTACAGAGACAACATGAAAAGATGGATGCCGATCCATTCTCCTACATGTCCTAAAATTGTTTGAAGAACAGGAAGGACTCAACGATATGAGATATCCAAGAGCCTTTTCCGCACTAGGATGACCGAGGGGGACACCGGTTCGTAACCATGTCCTAAAGATGATTGAGTGGATAGAGAAACTCACAGTGTCTAGGAATGGTCCTAGAGGATAACTTGTGTGGACATTGTGCTTCATCCCCTACCAGATTCCTTTTCACAGCCTCATAATGAATTTTAATATGAACAAGCTTGAGGTGACTCTCCCAGAGCTCCTCAATATGTTGAGGGAGGTAGAGAGTACTATTAAGAAAGAGAAGCCAGTTTCTCTACACCGGTGAGACCGAAAGAAAAGGAAAGCGAAAGGTCCCTTAAGAAGGGGAAAGGGCAAGGGCAAATAAGGTAAAGCAAAGGTTGCTAAGAAAGACCCAAAGAAAGGACAAAGGCCAGTGCTTCCACTGTGGTAAAGATGGGCATTGGAAGAGAAACTGCAAAGAGTACCTTGCAGAAAAGGGCTAAAACAAAAGCTTGATGAAGCTTCGTGTACATTCATGATCGGTCTCCATTTGTCGAGACTCTTATGATAACACATGGGTATTGGATACCCAGTAGTGCTTATCATATATGCAATTCGTTGTGTGGTCCGCAAGGCCTAGGAGACTACAGAGAGGCGAGATGGACCTCAAGATGGGTAATGGAGCAAAAGTTGCTGTATTAGCTGTTGGCGAGGTCGCCCTACATCTGCCTAGTGGAGCTTTTATTGCATTAGATGCATGTTATTTTGTTCCTTCTATTATCAAAAACATTATCTCCATTTCATGTTTAACAGTTAATGGATATAAATTTGTTTTTGAGAACAATGGTTGTTCGATATTATTAGATGATAAGATCATCACGAAAGGAACATTGCATAATGGTTTATTTATGTTAGACACCACTCCACATATCATGAATGTAAATGTGTCCAAAAGGAAACGAGATGAGTTGAACAGTGCATACCTGTGGCATTGTAGGCTAGGTCACATCCATGAAAGAAGGATTCAAAAGTTGCTAAATGATGGATATCTAGATCCATTCGACTATGTGTCATATACAACTTGTGAGCCTTGCATTCGTGGAAAACTGACCAAATCTCCATTTAGTAGAACTGGAGAGAGAGCCAATGAGTTGTTGGAACTCATACATAGTGATGTATGTGGACCCATGTCAACTCATGCCATTGGAGGTTACTCCTACTTCATTACATTTACTAATGATTTCTCAAGGTATGGATATGTGTACTTAATGAAGTACAAGTCCAAGGCCTTTGAGAAATTCAGAGAGTATAAGAATGAGGTGGAGAACCAGACTGGAAAGAGTATAAAAACTCTTCGATCAGATCGATGAGGTGAATACTTAAGTACAGAGTTTACTCAGTTCCTCAAGGACCATGGGATATTATCCCAATGGACACCTCCTTATACACCTCAGCTCAATGGTGTCTCTGAAAGGAGAAATCGTACATTATTAGATATGGTATGGTCCATGATGAGTTTCGCTGACCTACCCATCTCATTCTGGGGATATGCCCTAGAAACCGCAGCTTACCTTCTGAACAGAGTTCCAACTAAGTCGGTAGTGTCTACACCATATGAGATATGGAAAGGGAAGAAGCCTGATCTTAAGGTTGTTAAGATCTGGGGCTGCCCTGCCCATGTTAGAAGATACAACCCCGATAAGTTAGAATCAAGGACAGAGCGATGCAAATTTGTGGGATACCCCAAGGAAACTTTTGGGTATTATTTCTATCATCTCGAGGACCAAAAGGTCTTTGTAGCTAAGAGAGCAGTGTTCCTTGAGAAGGAACACATTCTTGACGGAGATAGTGGGAGAATGATAGAATTGAGCGAGGTTGGAGAACCAAGCTCAAGCACCACTCTACAGCCCGAGTCTGTTCAGGTACCTAATACACAAGTATCAACTTTACGCAGGTCTGATAGAGTATCCCATCCTCTTGAGAGATATGTGGGACATATTAGAGCAGAGGATGTAGAGGATATTGATCCTCAGACCTACGAGGAGGCTATTATGAGTATAGACTCCGGGGAAGTGGAAAGAAGCCATGAATTCTGAGATGGATTCTATGTACTCCAATAAGGTTTGGAACCTAGTTGATGCGCCCGAAGGTATTGTACCCATTGGTTGCAAGTGGATCTTTAAGAAAAAGATCGGAGTAGATGGAAAGGTAGAGACCTATAAAGCAAGGCTAGTGGCTAAGGGGTATCGTCAAAGGCAAGGTGTTGACTACGACGAAACTTTCTTACCCGTAGCAATGCTAAAATCCATCAGAATTCTATTAGCTATTATAGCACACTATGATTATGAGATCTGGCAGATGGATGTGAAAACCGTATTCCTCAACGGGAACCTCGAGGAGGAGGTGTATATGATGCAACCTGAGGGATTCGTGTCCAAGAACTGCCCAGATAAGGTGTGTAGGTTGCTTAGATCCATTTATGGACTAAAGCAAGCTTCCCGAAGTTGGAACATAAGATTTGATGAGGCAATTAGATCTTATGACTTCGTTAAGAACGAAGATGAGCCTTGTGTATACAGAATGGTAAGTGGGAGAGCTATCACATTTTTGGTGTTATATGTGGATGACATCCTCATCATTGGGAATGACATAGGAATGCTATCCACAGTAAAGGCTTGGTTATCTAGACACTTCTCCATGAAGGACTTAGGGGAAGCATCCTATATTTTGGGGATTAGAATCTATAGAGATAGATCCAAGAGGATGCTTGGCTAGTCCCAGTCCAAGTACATAGAAACCATTGTCAAAAGGTTTGGCATGGAAAATTCAAGAGAGGTCTCATACCGATGAGACATGGGATATCGCTTTCTCAGTATGTCCCCAAAGACTCCAGAAAGAAAGGGGGCTAACATGGATATGATACCTTATGCCTCAAAGAATAGGGACTATCATGTATGCCATGCTATGTACTAGGCCCGATATAGCGCATGCTGCTCGAGTGTCACGGCGGTGTCAAAGTGATCCGTGCTTGGAGCACCGAAAGCAAGAAAGTGTATCCTTAAGTACTTGAGAAGGACTAAGGATCTTTTACTAGTATATGGAGGTAATAGCCTTAAGGTTGAAGGCTACACCGACTCAAGTTTTCACCGATGTCGATGATAGCAAGTCGAATTCAGGGTATGTGTACACCTTGAATGGAGGAGCAAGCAGTTTGGAAGAGTTCCAAGCAAGATACCACCGCCGACTCGACCACGAGGCGGAGGGACATTGCTGCATCGATGCAGCAAAGGAGGGAGTCTGGTTGAGGAAGTTCATCACAGATTTGGGAGTCGTCTTAGGGTAGCGAAGAGCCGATCTCCCAATATTATGCACAACAACGGGGCAATTGCTCAAGCGAAGGAACCTAGGTCTCATCGTAAATCTAAGCATGTTCTCGAGGAGGTTCCACCTTATCGAGAGATCGTGACCCGAGGAGATGTAGCAGTGGGAAAGAGTTCCATCCAAAGAAAACATTGCAGATCCACCGACAAAGCCGTTGTCTCGGTTGTCTTTGAAGCGTCACGAGTCCATGGGGATCGAACATATAGGTGATTGGCTTTAGGTCAAGTGGGAGATTGCTAGTCATAGGTGCCCAAAGAAGCCAATCACGTGAGTGATGGCACGTGTGACTTGATACAGAATCTTTTTGCTTATTATATTTTGGCGTATATCACTTTATAACTATTGCATAAATGCATATATATATATATATATTGTGATGTCCTTGGATTTGTGCAATGGGAATCGGATCATGATGAGATCACGATAATGAGATCGATTCACCTTTAAACACATATCCTAAATAATCCCGGTCATAGGTTACTCGAGAGGGACATCGTAATAACCGGATAGACTCGGTGTGTCAGATACCCGTCCATATGATGGATGCAAATGGTCTCATAGCTGCTCGTGTAGGGACACTAGGGATACAATGATGTGTGCTCATTGGAGAATGAGTTCACTAATTGATCCGCCACGGAATGCTTTGGATGGTTGATGATGCCTTATTGTCGACAAATGATTCCAGTAGTCCTAGTGGTGTATCCGGTCCTTAGACTTGAGACACCAAGGATGTCCTGTATGAGTGCTCCACTCTTTGATACCGCACTTATAGGTTTGGCTGTCCCGCATCTAGTACAAATGGGTCATTGGGAATGGTAGTCGACCTTACGAGGGCTATTGAGTGTCGAATGAGGATCATCCACTCTCGGCGTCATGAGAGGAATATCCCATGTGTTCTTGCTCGCACAAATCCCTCGCCGGGGTCATTCGGGTTGAGAGAGAAAGAGTTCTCCTGGAGAATCCGATTAGAGCGAGACTCGAGTAGAAACCGTATGGGTCCGACAACACCATGCTCGATATACCTGGTCTCGGGATATTAGATGGATGAGGGACTATAGGTACATGGTAACTCGAGGACGACAGTCCAATGGATTGGATTCCCCCAGATCGTTCTGGGACTACTTCTGGCAGAGTGGCCTAGTACGTCCAGTGTGAGTCGATGAGTCGAAAGTGAATTATTACAGAGATAATAATTCACTAAGTTAGAAGGAGTTCTTTGTAGGTATGACTCACGGCCATTCGATATTGGGCCTAGAGGGTCACACACACATATGGTAGGCATTGCGATGAGTAGAGGTTCGGATATGAGATATCCCACGAGAGCCCTTGTCTTATTGGATGCATCCAATACCCACTAGGGAAGGACCCATTAGGGTTTGACACGGGATCTCTATAAATAGGAGGAATTCACAGCCTCATAGGCTAGAGTCTTTGCTTGCCCTTCCTATTCTCCTCTCCCTCTCCACCTCGAGGGCCTGAGTTTTGAGGAGGGTCGCCGCAACCCCCCTGTGTGTGGATCACCGCTAGAGAGGAGGACGCTTGACCTCCTTCACCCTCTCCTAAGGATCTGCAAGGAAACAGGGGATATACGATCTCCCTAGGTAACACAATCTCTATAATGCAGTTTTGTGTTTTATGATTTTTTCGCACCAATCTTCTTATCTAATTTACCGAACATCTTTTTTTGGGAATCGGGATTTTATTTTTTCATGTTCTTCCACAAGATATGATGTCGCCCCCCTTGATTTCCCAACATTATACACCTCAGCTCAATGGTGTCTCTAAAAGGAGAAATCGTACATTATTAGATATGGTACGGTCCATGATGAGTTTCGCTGACCTACCCATCTCATTCTGGGGATATGCCCTAGAAACCGCAGCTTACCTTCTGAATAGAGTTCCAACTAAGTCGGTAGTATCTACACCATATGAGATGTGGAAAGGGAAGAAGCCTGATCTTAAGGTTGTTAAGATCTGGGGCTGCCCTGCCCATGTTAGAAGACACAACCCCGATAAGTTAGAATCAAGGACAGAGCGATGCAAATTTGTGGGATACCCCAAGGAAACTTGTGGGTATTATTTCTATCATCTCGAGGACCAAAAGGTCTTTGTAGCTAAGAGAGCAGTGTTCCTTGAGAAGGAACACATTCTTGACGGAGATAGTGGGAGAATGATAGAATTGAGCGAGGTTGGAGAACCAAGCTCAAGCACCACTCTACAGCCCGAGTCTGTTTAGGTACCTAATACACAAGTATCAACTTTACGCAGGTCTGATAGAGTATCCCATCCTCTTGAGAGATATGTGGGACATATTAGAGCAGAGGATGTAGAGGATATTGATCCTCAGACCTACGAGGAGGCTATTATGAGTATAGACTCCGGAAGTGGAAAGAAGCCATGAATTCTGAGATGGATTCTATGTACTCCAATAAGGTTTGGAACCTAGTTGATGCACCCGAAGGTATTGTACCCATCGGTTGCAAGTGGATCTTTAAGAAAAAGATCGGAGTAGATGGAAAGGTAGAGACCTATAAAGCAAGGCTAGTGGCTAAGGGGTATCGTGAAAGGCAAGGTGTTGACTACGACGAAACTTTTTCACCAGTAGCAATGCTAAAATCCATCAGAATTCTATTGGCTATTGCAGCACACTATGATTATGAGATCCGGCGATGGATGTGAAAACCGCATTCCTCAACGGGAACCTCGAGGAGGAGGTGTATATGATGCAACCCGAGGGATTCGTGTCCAAGAACTACCCGATAAGGTGTGTAGGTTTCTTAGATTCATTTATGGACTAAAAGCAAGCTTCCCGAAGTTGGAACATAAGATTTGATGAGGCAATCAGATCTTATGACTTCGTTAAGAATGAAGATGAGCCTTGTGTATACTGAAAAGGTAAGTGGGAGCTATCACCTTTTTTTGGTGTTATATGTGGATGACATTCTCATCATTGGGAATGACATAGGAATGCTATCCACAAAGTAAAGGCTTGGTTATCTAGACACTTCTCCATGAAGGACTTAGGGGAAGCATCTTATATCTTGGGGATTAGAATCTATAGAGATAGATCCAAGAGGATGCTTGGCTTGTCCCAGTCTAGGTACATAGAAACTATTATCAAAAGGTTTGGCATGGAAAATTTCAAGAGATGTCTCATACCGATGAGACATGGGATATCGCTTTCTACGAATATGTCCCCAAAGACTCCAGAAGAAAGGGCGAACATGGATATGATACCTTATGCCTCAGCAATAGGGTCTATCATGTATGTCATGCTATGTACTAGGCCCGATATAGCGCATGCTCGAAAGTGTCACGGCAGTATCAAAGGCGATCCGTGCTTGAGCATTGGAACGCAGAAAGTGTATCCTTAAGTACTTGAGAAGGACTAAGGATCTTTTACTAGTATATGGAGGTAATAGCTTTAAGGTTGAAGGCTACACCGACTCAAGTTTTCGGTCTAATGTCGATGATAGCAAGTCGAATTCAGGGTATTTGTACACCTTGAATGGAGGAGCGGTG
The DNA here is from genome assembly GCA_900464855.2 of Musa schizocarpa. Classification (NCBI taxonomy): domain Eukaryota; kingdom Viridiplantae; phylum Streptophyta; class Magnoliopsida; order Zingiberales; family Musaceae; genus Musa; species Musa schizocarpa. The sequence continues at coordinate 14,405,799 of LS990921.1, read as the reverse complement.
TCTTTGGAAGAGTTCCAAGCAAGATACCACTTCTGTCCTCGACCACGAGGCGGAGTACATTGCTGCATCGAGATGCAGCAAAAGAGGGAGTCCGGGTGAAGAAGTTCATCACAGATTTGGGAGTCGATACTGAGATAGCGACAAGTCGACTTCCTTATATTAAACAACTATGGGGTGATTACTCAAATAAGGGAACCCGGTCTCATCGGTAGTATTCTCGAGGAGGTTCCACTTATAAGAGAGATCGTAACCCGAGGAGATGTAGCAAAGGAAAAAGAGTTCCATCCGAAGATAACATTGCAGATCCACCGACAAAGCCGTTGTCTCATTTTGTCTTTGAAGCGTCACGAGGGTCCGATGGGGATCGCACACATAGGTGATTGGCTTTAGGTCAAGTGGGAGATTGCTAGTCATAGGTGCCCAGCAAGCCAATCATGTGAGTGATGGCACGTGTGACTTGATACAGAATCTTTTTGCTTATTATATTTTGGCGTATATCACTTTATAACTATTGCATAAATGCATATATATATATATTGTGATGTCCTTAGATTTGTGCAATGGGAATCGGATCGTGATGAGATCACGATAATGAGATCGATTCACCTTTAAACACATATCCTAAATAATCCCATAGGTTACTCGAGAGGGACATCGTGATAACCGATATAGACCGGTGTGTCAGTATACCGTCCATATGATGGATGCAGCTGGTCTCATAGCTGCTCGTGTAGGAACACTAGGGATACAAGATGCAGTGCTCATTGGAGAATGAGTTCACCGATTGATCCGCTTACGGAATGTTTGGATGGTTGATGATGCCTTATTGTCGACACGAGTGATTTCGTAGTCCTAGTGGTGTATCCGGTCCTTAGACTTGAGACACCAAGGATGTCTCAGTATGAGTGCTCCACTCTTTGATACCGCACTTATAGGTTTGGGTGTCCCGGATCTAGTACACCCTGGTCATTGGGAGTGGTAGTCGACCTTTACGAGGGCTATTGAGTGTCGACGAGGGATCATCCACTCTCTAGGCCATGAGAGGAATATCCCATGTGTTCTTGAGAGAGAAAGAGTTCTTCGGGAGAATCCGATTAGAGCGAGACTTCGAGTAGAAACCGTATGGGTTTGACAACACCATGCTCGATATACTCACGGTCTCGGGATATTAGATGGATGAGGGACTATAGGTACATGGTAACTCGAGGACGACAGTCCAATGGATTGGATTCCCCCCCAGATCGTCCAGGGCTACTCTGGCAGTAGTGGCCTAGCACGTCCGTAGTCGATGAGTCGAGTGAATTATTACAGAGATAATAATTCACTGAGTTAGAAGGAGTTTTGACAGTATAACTCACGGCCCATTTCGATATTGGGCCTAGAGGGTCACACACATATGGTAGGCATTATGATGAGTAGAGGTTCTGGATATGAGATATCCCATGAGCCCTTTGTCTTATTGGATGCAGATCCAATACCCACTAGGGAAGGACCCATTAGGGTTTGACACGGATCTCTATAAATAGGAGGGATTCACAGCCCTCATAGGCTAGAGTCTTTGCTTGCCTTTCCTATTCTCCTCTCCCTCCACCTCGAGAGGCCCGGAGTTTTGAGGAGGGTCGCCGAAACCCTGCTGGTGGGATCACTGCTAGAGAGGAGGATGCTTGACCTCCTTCACCCTCTCCTAAGGATCTGCAAGGAAACAGGGATATACGATCTCCCTAGGTAACACAATCTCTATACGTAGTTTTGTGTTTTGCGAATTTTTACGCATCAATCTTCGCACAACGACGAACATCTTTTTGGGAATCGGGGATTTTTGTTTTCTTGTTCTTCTGCTGCGCATATGATGTCGCCCCCCTTGATTTCCCAACAAGGGTTATCTCCTAAACCCGATAAAAAGAGATTTGAGTTGTAAAAGGTGGTTGGTCTTCGCCTATTGAAGAAAGACCGATAGTGGATGTCGATGGCCTCGACGGAAGAGGAATCAGCGGAATAGATATAGGTCACAACGACCGAACCATTATAAAAATTTGGTTTGCTTTACTTTGAGTAATTTACTTTAAACTACAAATTGCCTTCTCATCACTTGCTATGCTCTTCTTATTTCTTTCATTGTTAAGCATTTTCGAAATCGGTTTTATCATACGAAACGAAAAAATTTCTATAACCGATGTGATTTTTACCACTGCACTAATTCACCCCCCCCCTCTTAGTGCCGACTCTTTTCCTAACAATTAGTATTAGAGCCTCGTTTTCTTATTTGGTTTAACACCCAAGAGAAATAACTCTTTTCGACTTTCAAGAGGGTCACTCTCTCATTCATCCCCCTTGTTCAATGGGATGGACTACACATATTGGAAAACTCAAATGAGAGTTTTCTTGCTTTCTTTGGATTTAAATCTATGGAGTATTGTTGAAAATGTTAGGATCGGAGCGGTAGTAAGAGGGGGGGGGGTGATCGTACGATAAAAAACAATATCGATGAAAACTGATTTTGGAAGCTTGATAACTTAGAAGCGTATGGAAGCGTAGTGACTAAGTAAAGAAGTTTGCAGTATGTAAATTGCAAGAGTAGGATGCAAACCAGATAACATAGTAGTTTTAAAGTGGTTCGGTCAAAATGACCTACATCCACTTGCGAAGCCTTCTTCGAAGAGGCTCCCAACTTCCACTAGCAAATCTCTTTGTAGGGGAAGGACTAATACCCCTCTTATAACCTTTACAAGTGGTTCACACTCTCACAATTCTTTTCAACAAGATGAGAGGAGGTGAACATTCAAGCAATTTGAAAAACAATACTTGCTTAAACTTTTCTGAGGTTCTTATCTCAAACTATTGCTTTGCAAAAGGTGTATTCTTTGTTGAGAATTGAGGGGTATTTATAGGCCCCAAGATGATTCAAATTTAGGCTCCAAATTTGAATTTCTCTTGGGTTTCCGAGACTGGCGGTGCCACCACCTGTCAATGTCTGTCAGGCGGCATACTAGCGGTGCCACCACTTGTCGGTGGCTATGCCATCGCCTGGTCTCAGGTGCTGGGCGGTGCCATTGCCTGACACTTTGGGCTCTGGGCGGTGCCACCGCCCGTCCTTACAGATTTCTGGTTGGGCTTCACGTCCGTCCCAAATCAGGTCACTTTTGGGCCCAGTTGGCCCCTAACCAAGATATAAGATTATCCCTTAATCCTAACCCTAATTACATGTGAACTACATACCTAAAAACATAATCCTAAGCAAGTTTTTAATCGGCTAATGTCGAGTTTTGTTTTGGTGAGCTTTCGTGCGTTCTTCCGGTGGACTTCCGATACACCCTCGGATTTCTTCCGACGGACTCCCAGTAGGCTCCCGATCTTGTGATGAATTCAACGAGTAGCCGATCCTTCTCAGTGATCTCTGCGAACCTCCGACAATCTCTTCGGCAGACTTCCGAAAGTTCTGACAAGTCTCCGATCTTTCTTGGTTGGTTCCGACAGCATCTCCGATGAATCTTCGGAATCTCAAACGTCCATCGAACTTGACTCCGGTATCCTTGCTTTATGTTTTTAGGCTGTCGTAGTTAATCCTGCACACTCAACTCAATTTCATCATCAAAATCCGAGATTCAACAATCTCCCCCCTTTTTTATGATGACAATCAATTGATGACGGAGTTAAACATAAATCCCCCTATCTATATGTCATATTGTGAGAAGATAAAACCACTTGAATTCCATCCTTTTGAATTCAAGCATAAATCGATAAGTTCTAACCGTTGAACTTATCATTGTCTTATTAAGCATGAACAAACACGAACCTTCGTATTTCTCATAATTTTCAACTATTGAAAATCATTTTCAACTCAAATGATAAGAAACAATTTTTATTTCGACGAGAGATAAAAAAATATGATAAAAATTTTCAACATGAATTTCATGATATAAATGTGAGGAATGATTTCATATGATCAACCAATCTTGCGATATACTCAAAGATTTTGCAAGGCATATAAGACAAGCTTTTGCAATTCATATAAATCATGCTATCGATGCACATAAGATAAGCTTATGCAATTCATATGATTAACCAATCTTGCGATATACTCAAGGCTTTTGCAAGGCATATAAGACAAGCAAGGCATATAAGACAAGCTTTTGCAATTCATATAAGTCATGCTATCGATTCGCATAAGTCATACAAGTCATCACTTCTCCCTCTTTGTCATAAAAAAAAACAAAAAGGAGATGAGACTTGAAGCACACAGTTTGTGATTATAAAATCAAAAGAATTCAGCATAAATATTAATCATACGAAATTCATCATTCAAAATTAATCTCGCAAGAAATATTTATCCAAATTCAAAACCAAATCAGTAATTATCTAGAATTTAATAATACATCTTAAACAAAGGTTCAGTTTTTGTTCAAAAGAAGATGATAGACTTCTAACTTCACATTAAGAGTAATCAGAACAGAATAAGAAACTACATCGATTAATCCTTAGGAGGTAATTACTGACATCTATTTTTTGATTCATTTGTCGTAGTTCCTTTAAAATTTCAATTTGCTGGATTTGAATTTGTTCTTGCTGCGATTTGATCTGATACAATTATACCATAATGAGTTCTTCGGAGGATGAAACAGGAGCCGAAGGTGCTATGCCAAAGGGACTAGGAGGAGGAGATTCATTTCCCCTAAGAATTGGTGTTTCGGGGTGTACTACTAGTGGGGGAATTAGATCAGTCCTTCTAGGTTGCCTAACCCATATATCGTTGCTAAATGTGCACCTAAGTCTTTTCAGCAAATTTCTATTGATGATGTTATACCGTTCACTTTGAATTGTTTCTTCATCGGGTGGGATACAAATGTCATAGGCAAGTAGGAATCGAGTGATTAACCCTCCATATGATAACATAGTGTCTTTAGCTATAATATCTTGCATGTATTGCCAGATTGACTATCCAAAATAGTTATGTTGACCCGTCATAATCCAATACATGGTGTTTATTTTTATTTGACTCATTTCATCAAGATGAAATTGCTTAGGGAATAGTATGCTAGTTATGAAATGATGAAGGATTTTAGAGTTAAAGGACAGTAGATGCTCACAACTCTTGGGTATTATGCCGAGGTCAGGATTTGCAAAAATAGTTTCGACGGCTTCGGAGTAAGTTGCTCTGATTATATTGACATCCCATTTACCTCTAAAATAGCAGCCCCTATCTTTTTTAGTAATTCCAATTAGTTCACAAATAGTACTATCAAAAATTCTAATTTGTGTTCCTAGTAGGTAAGTACTTAGGCTATCATTATCTATATATAAGTTTGCATAAAATAGCCTAACTAACCTAAGAAAAATTGGTTCATTTATTTGTAGCAGAGGTAGGGCATCTAGATGTGCAAACCACCAAATGGGTTCTAGGTTTCCCAATTCATTGAGATCAACGTGTTTACCCTTATGGATACATCTTGTTTCAAAGTTTGGAAACCTAAGAGCTACTTCTTTGGATCTAAAAAGTTCTTGGTCATATGAATCTCCTTCAACCCTTTTCCCTTTTGATCTTTTAGGAGTCATTATCTAGACAAGATAATAGATGAAACTGTAAGGAGTAGGTAAAATAATGAGAAGAGAGAAAAATTTTCAGATTTTACCTTATTGAGAATCTCTTAGAAGATGGAGAGCTTGGACCAACAAGAATCACTCTCCAAGGCTTCTAAATGCTGGAATGAAGATTTAGAGAGGTTGTGGGAGAGCTTGAGATGGTTTCTCACGGGTTGGGGGCGGTTTCACCATCGGCCCTAACCCCATGGCTTATAAAGGGGCTCTCGGGCGGTGCCACCACCAAAACGAGCGGTGCCACCGCCTGGCGCCCGAGTGCTCAGGCGATGCTACCGTCGATCATGGCGGTGCCACCGCCGACTTGCCGCGGAAGAGAAGAAAGAATTCTTTCTTCCCCCTTCTTGATTTTCAGAGGTGTTTGACTCAAAATAGTTTGAGATATTGAGTTGTATTTTAATATATCATTTAGAATCGAAAGAGAAGGATGAAATCAACTCCACAAAAGAACGGAACAAGGATGAGACATTTTTCGAAAAATACATTCAAACAAGCTTATTTTCAGGGACAATTTAACATGCCTAGTTCCATTCTAATGAATTCAAATTGGTCTTCATTTAAGGCTTTTGTAAAAATATCTGCTAATTGATGTTTTGTGTCAATAAATTCTAGAACGACATTATTGTTAAGGACATGATCGCGTATGAAATGATGCCTAATATCTATATGCTTAGTTCTAGAGTGCTAAATCGGATTTTTGGTAAGACATATGACACTTGTATTATCACATTTTATGGGAATATTTTTCAAGTGAATTTCATAGTCTTCTAATGTATTTTTCATTCAAACAACTTGTGCACAGCATGCACTTGCAGCAATGTATTCGGCTTCCACCGTAGATAGTGCAATTGAATTTTGTTTCTTGGAATTCCAAGAAACAAGTGCATGTCCTAAAATTGGCATGTTCCGGATGTATTTTTTCTATCTATCTTGCATCCGCCAAAATTGACATCTGCATAAGCTATTAAATCGAATTTATCAGACTTTGGATATCATAATCCTAAATTTGGAGTTCCTTTAATATATCTAAATATTCTTTTAACACTCTTAAGATGAGATAATTTAGGATTAGATTGAAATCTAGTGCAAAGTCTTACACTAAACATGATGTCCAATCTAGTCGCGGTAAGGTAAAGTAGACTACCTATCATTCCCCTATATGTTTTTTGATCGGAATTTTCACTATTTTCATCCATATCTAACTTGGTCGAAGTACTCATATGGGTGTTTATCGCTTTTGAATTATTCATGTTGAATCGTTTTAACAATTCTAATGTATATTTAGATTGGTTAAGAAATATATCATCACTAAGTTGTTTGATTTGTAATCCCAAAAAGAAAGTTAATTCACCCATTAAACTCATTTCAAATTCGTGACTCATGCATTTGGCAAATGATTCACATAGTGATTCATCCGAAGAACAAAAAATAATATCATCAACATAAATTTGCACAATAAGAAAATTATTTTCAAAGTGTTTGATAAATAATGTAGTATCAACCTTGCCTTTGGTAAAATTATTTAAAATAAAAAAGGAACTAAGCCTTTCATACCAAGCTCTAGGAGCTTGTTTTAAGCCATAGAGAGCCTTAGTCAATTTGAATACATGATTAGGAAGAAGGAAGTTTTCAAATCCGGGAGGTTGTTCGACATATACTTCTTTAGAAATAAAACTATTCAAGAAGGCACTTTTGACATCCATTTGAAATAGTTTAAAGTTATTACTACTAGCATAGGCAAGGAGCATCCTAATGGCTTCCAATCTTGCCACAGGAGCGAAGGTTTCTTCGTAGTCAATACCTTCTTCTTGGTTGAAACCTTTGGCCACTAATCTAGCCTTGTTTCTAACCACGATACCACATTCGTCTTGCTTATTTCTAAAGACCCATTTAGTACCAATGACTAAATGGTCACTAGGTCTAGGAACAAGCTTCCATACCTCATTCCTCTCAAATTGGTTCAATTCTTCTTGTATTGCAATGACCCAAAAATCATCTTTTAAGGCCTCATCAATGCATTTTGGTTTGATTTGAGAAAGGAAGGCGGCGTTAGCATAAAAATTCTTGAAAGAAGAATGAGTTTGAACCCCTTTTGATGTATCTCCTATAATTAGCTCCTTTGGATGAGCACCATATACTTCCATTCCTTGGGTAAGGAAATTTTAGAAGAAGATGCATCCAAGTTGCTATTTTGAGGAGGGGGTTTATTTAAATTCAAATTATCAAAACTAAGATCATCATCAAAATCATTTTCTTTAAATCAGAAATTTCATTAAAAACTACATGAATAGACTCTTCTATAACTAAGATTCTTTTGTTAAAAACATGAAAAGCCATAGAAACGGAAGAGTAACCAAGAAAGATGCCTTTATCGGATTTAGCATCAAATTTTCCTAAGGCATCCTTTTCATTCAAAATAAAGCATTTGCAACCAAAAACTTTAAAATAAGAAACATTTGGTTTTTTGTTATTCCATAATTCATAGGGAGTTTTTGATTAAGACGGTCTTATTAGAACCCTATTCATGATGTAGCAAGTCATATTCACGGCTTCGGCCCAAAAATACTTGGGTAGACTATGTTCATTTAACATAGTTCTTGCCATTTCTTATAGGTTTCTATTTTTTCTTTCAACTACTCAATTTTGTTGAGGATTTCTTGGAGTGGAGAAGTTGTGAGTGTATCCATTAACTTCATAAAGATTTTAGAAATCATGGTTTTGAAATTCGCCACCATGATCACTCTGAATTGATGAAATCATAAAGCCCTTTTCGTTTTGAGTGAGTTTACAAAATTTTGAGAAGCACTTGAAACAATCACTTTTGTGAACTAAGAAATAGGTCCAAGTGTACCTATTATAGTCATCCATAATTACAAAAGCATATTTGCTTCCTCCTAGACTTGTTGTGTCAATTGGTCCAAATAAGTCCAAATGGATCAATTGTAGTGGTCTGGTGGTGCTAATTTGATTTTTTGGTTTGAAACTAGTTTTTATTTGTTTACCTAGTTCACATGAATCGCATACTTTGTCCTTAGTAAACTCCATATTTGGAATCCCTTGTACTAATTCTCTAGATGAGATCTTAGATATTAGTTTCATGCTTGCATGGCCTAATCTCCTAGGCCAAAGCCAAGCATCATCGTTTAAAGCAGAGAAGCACATTTCATTACTTAGTTCATCAAGGTTGATGGTGTAGACATTATTTTGTTTTAATGCAATCATAGTCATATTGTTTGGTTTTTCAATAATACACATATTTGATTCAAATCTAACGATATAACATTTATCACATAATTGACTAATACTCAAGAGATTATATTTCAATCCATCAACTAGTAATATATCATCAATAGAAAAACTTAATTTGTTACGTATGGTTCCCTTGCCAATGATTTTGCCTTTGTTGTTGTCTCCGAAGGTGACGTACCCTTCTTCTTTACTAGTGAGCATAGAGAAATGAGATGGATCTCCAGTCATATGTCTTGAGCATCCACTATCGAGATACCATCTCTTGCTCCTAACTTGTGGGTTTGTCTACAAAAGAGGATGATTTTTAGGTACCCATTTGATTTTGGGTGCCTCAAAAATTGATCCACTAATTTTGTTATTCATTATTGAATTTTTTATGGTTCCTTTAGGAACCCATATTAATTTATGTGTACTAATTTTCCTAAACGGACATTTGTAGGCAATATGTCCAGATTTGTAACAAAAGTTGCATTTCATATAAGATGAAACATGTAATGTAGGTCATTTTATGAAAGTGGTAGGATTTTGATGTGATCCTTTTACAAATCCAATTCCACTTCTATTTGTGACGTGACCCTTGTTTGTAATTATCATATCTAATCCTTTGCTACCAACCTTAAACTTGTTTAAGGTTTTTTTAAGAAGCAAAATTTCATTTTTTATTGCTTCTAAATGCTCACACTTAGAGCATGGAGGAGTTTGAAGACTATCAAATTTATTTTGTAGTGAAACATGCTCTTTCTTTAAGATACTTAACTTCTTACTAATAGTTCTACGTTCATCAAATAATTCTTCAAAGATAAATCTTCATTAATTAAATCATATACCTCTTCTCCTAAAGCCATTAGCGCGAAGTTTCCCTCCTCTTTGTTGCTAGCTTCTTCACTTTCGGAATCACTTGAATCGTCCCAAGTTGCCTTTAGAGCTTTCTTCTTCTTTGGTTGCTTCTTCTTAGCTTGGGGGCATTCATTTTTGAAATGCCCTGGCTTCTTGAATTCATAGCATATCACTTGGTCCTTTTTATGTTCAAGTTTGTTTTTGGTGTTATTTTTAAATTTATTCTTTCTTAAAATTTTTTAAAATTTTTGAGTCAAGAGTGCAATGTCATTTTCACTATCCTCATCACTTGATGTTCCTTTCAAGTAATCTTCTTGTGATGTGAGTGTCATATCCTTCCTGTTCTTTGGAAGGGGGTTCTCGAGTTCGTCATGATCTTGACATGTCATTTCGTAGGTCATTAGAGACCCAATAAGTTTTTCAAGAGGGAATGTTTTGAGGTCCTTGGCCTCTTGAATGACCATAACTTTTGGATCTCAACTTTTAGGAAGAGATCTTAAGATTTTTATTTACTAGTTCAAAGTTAGAAAAATCTTTACCAAGAGCTTTGAGTCCATTGATGACATCCGTGAAACGAGTGTACATGTCTCCGATGGACTCACTTGGTTTCATTCGGAAAAGTTCATAAGAGTGCACAAGGATGTTGATTTTGGACTCTTTCACTCGGCTAGTGCCTTCATAAGTGACCTCAAGAGTTCTCCAAATATCAAAAGCCAAATCACAAATTGAAACATGATTAAACTCATTTTTGTCAAAACAAGGCATTCATAGCCTTTGCGTTTAAAGCAAAAACCTTCTTCTCCGATTCATTCCATTTGCACATCGGAAGAGAAGATTTTTGAAATCCGTTTTCGACAATAGTCTAAAGCTCGAAATCCATAGAAATGAGGAAGATCCTTATACGGGTCTTCCAATATATGTAATCCGACCCATTAAACATAGGTGGACGTGTGATAGAATGTCCCTCATGCATACCGGAGTAAGCCATCTCTCTTGGGTATTAAATCAAATATGAGAGTGAGCCTTGCTCTGATACCAATTGTTAGGATCTGAGCGGCACTAAGGGGGGGAGGGGAGGGTGAATTAGTACAATGGTAAATTAACAATAGTTTAAAAACTTTCGTACGATAAAAAACAATATCGATGAAAACTGATTTTGGAAGCTTGATAACTTAGAAGCGTATGGAAGCGTAGTGACTAAGTAAAGAAGTTTGCAGTATGTAAATGGCAAGAGTAGGATGCAAACCAGATAACACAGTAGTTTTAAAGTGGTTCGGTCAAAATGACCTACATCCACTTGCGAAGCCTTCTTCGAAGAGGCTCCCAACTTCTACTAATAAATCTCTTTGTAGTGGAAGGACTAATACCCCTCTTACAACCTTTATAAGTAGTTCACACTCTCACAATTCTTTTCAACAAGATGAGAGGAGGTGAACACTCAAGCAATTTGAAAAACAAGACTTGCTAAGACTTTTGTAAGGCTCTTATCTCAAACTATTGTTTTGCAAAAGGTGTATTCTGAGAATTGAGGGGTATTTATAGGCCCCAAGAGGATTCAAATTTGGACTCCAAATTTAAATTTCTCTTATGTTTTCGAGATTGACGGTGCTACCCAAGAGAATTTCTCTTAATTTAATTATAGACACAGTTATTACCTATTTGTGTTAGTACTAACCATAAATGCTTTTCAAGCCTTTATCATAATATCATATTAAATGTAAGATTATTCGGTCAATGAATGTTGTTGCCTTGATTACATTACCATTTTGAAAATTTATCATACGTTTTTATTGGTCATTATAATAAATATTTTTCAATCCTATTAGTTTTTAATATAATATTAATTTATAATTTTGATTTGGAAATCATTTATCTTTGTAAAATCATATGAATTTAATTATGTTTACCATCGCTATTTCTTATATTTTTATTATTTTTAATTTGTGATATTTATTCTTTTATCTTAAAATCAATTTTATGATTTTTGGTTCCTGTGGTCTAATAATTTTTGACTTTGAATCAATTTTGAACCAAATCTAAAAGTGAAACAAACAATGAACGGGAATAATCTGACGTATCAAAGGAATTTTGATTTTTTTTTTTTTAAGGATAAGTGGTGAAATCGAAAGGGGGATTTTTCTTTAAAAAAAACCTTCTTTTTTGTGTTTCCCATCCCAAAAGGTGCCTCTAATTGAATAAGACTTAAAATGCCTCTCACCAACTCGAATGATACTTTTCATACTAATTTTTTCATTAATTTTTTTTGTCGGCCTTAAATCAATTATAGTATTTTTATTTGGCTCATTTATAGTATTTTTTTAATGACATTATAATTTTTTTATTAAGGTGATGAAAATATTATAAGGTAATTAAAAAAATACTACAAGTGATATTATATTGTGTCTTTTTAATTATCATTACTTGTGAACTATAATGATATTATATTTTTAAGTTGGTAGTTGGTTTAGTTGAGGTTAGGAGTCCATTACAATGTTTTCAAGTAGGTTTTCTAGTATTATTTTTTGTGGTGGCAAAATCACTATATCAGACAAATTTTTTATTCCTATTTAGATGATATTTTTCCTAAGTTATTATAAATAATATTTGAATCTCAATATATTAAATAGATTCTAGTATGTTTTGATTTTATTTTTGCTCATTTATAGTGCTTTTCAATAATAATATTATTATTTGTATTGAGAAAATAAAAATATTATAAAATTATTAAAAAATACTGTAAGCGATATGATATTGTCTCTTTGGTTGTCATTGTTAACAAACCATTATAGTATTAAATATTTAGCCTTAGAATTGATTTAGTTGAGATTATAAGTTTATTTGTATTATTTATATTTTTAAGTAAACTTTAGTTTTTGTGAAGCTAAAAAAAACCATTGGAGTCGGTGAGTTTAATTATTAGTTTCAATATAAACACAATTAAAAAAATAAAAAATAGAGATATTTTAGAAAAAATAGAAAAAAAAAAAGAACTTTTTTAAGAAAATCGCCCAATCAAAATTTGATTCAATAATATCTTGCTATTATTATAGGAAGATACAGTAAAAAGAAAATGATCTTATAAATAAAATGAAGCGAAAAGGTATTTTCCAATGAGAAATTTTCCATACCTCCAACGGTAAAAAAAATGTTGGACCGTCGGAACCGGTTATGTGGGTGGTGGTCGACACCCGATACTGGCTGTGCACAGCCAGGGATGAGTCATGAGCGGTAGCGGGAAGCGAAAGCGAGACGACGGCGAAGAGGCGGGGATGGAGGCGATCGTGTGGCAAACCCCAGCCAATCCTCCCGAACCCCGCGATTACATCTTCCGCAACGGTAAACCTTAATCCCCATCTTCACCTAAACCCTAATCTGGCTCTTCTTTCTCTCTTCTTTTTCTCTCTTGCTGAAATAGCCAACTTAATAAAATGGCGAACTGCGTTCCAGGAAGGCGGTACGTGAGGCCCTACTACTTCGAGTTCATCTCCCACGTAATCAGATTGATTCCTGTCCCCTTTTGTTTGCTTCGTTCATGTCGATGTTTCATGCGAGTTTGCGTTGACGTCTATGTTTATGTAGGCTAAGAAAAGATGGGCCGGAAAGACCATTGTTGATCTTTTCGCCGAAGAGTTCAAAGGACGTTCTTGTGACTACTATGTAAGAGTGACGCTTCCTTTTTCCTTCTTCGCCCTTTCCCAGTTCTAGTCTTGTTGATTACGAAAAGTTCGATCTTTTTGTGCTCTCGTGCTTGGAAAGGCACTGCCTTTCGGATTTGACTGGAAAATTTATGTTTTCCCTCTTCTTTTTCATTTGTTGATTAGGCTTCGTTGCTTTCTTTTGTGGAGCTTGATTAGTTTGGACTTAATTTTTGGTTGGTTGAGTGTGTGCTGTGCTCTCTGCTATTTTCTTAGGTTCTCTGTTGCTTTTGGTAGGTCAGTGCTGTGAGGTGTGGAAGAATCCGAGTGGATGACAAGATGGTTCACACATCATATGTTGTTCAGTCATCTCAAAAGATCAGCCACTTTCTTCATAGGTGTGCCTGCTTGGTAGTAGTTTAAAGAACATACTTATTTTGCTTAATTGTTCATGCCTCATTTTCTCGTTGCATTTTATTTTGGTCACATTGTCTAGAGGCTAAAAGAAAGGAGAGGAGCAATTCACAGTGAGCTTCACTTTTTTACTTATGAATGAGGTGAAAAAGGTGCTGCAGAATCAATTCCCAGTAAAAGAAAAAAAAAAACAATTGGAAGTGCAATAGTCAGCAAAAAATAGGAGAAAAAATGAGACAATAAAAGCAAGCAAATCAAGTTATGTGCTTAGAAGATATTGCAACCATATTCTATGACCAATTTCCCTTGATTTAAGATGAATGCTTTGTACTGATCATAACTTTGATACAATATGATGGTTTAGGTTGCACTGTATGATAAGCTTCAATAGTCAGTTTTGGGGCTGATTTTCACCTAGACTAACAGAAAGTTAGAACTGGAAGAGATGTAAAAATAATTGAGACAGAAGGAGATAAAAAGATGAGATAGGTTTGGCTGTGCAAAGGCTTAGTATTAAGCTCCTTGTCATGGGTTGCTTTTTTGTCTTGTTAGTTGCTCCAAGACGAAGCTCAACATTTTGTTTCATCATATTTTCACAAACTAGCATTTAGAGAGAGAATTTACTCATGTAGGCATGAACCACCAGTATTGGCTGGAGATGTGTTGGTCCTGCAGAATGAAGCTGATATATTGACAGTCTACAAGCCAGCATCTGTTCCAGTAAGTATGTCTGGTGCTGCAAACTTTTCTTGATGAAAATTTTTTAACACAATGTGGTAGCATTGTGATAGATAGTTTTCCAACATTTTCCCTGTGTAGTCCTTTTATATGAATTATCTTACTGTACCTATATAGGATAATATTTTCCACCCTATTTTATTTTAGAGCAATTAATTATTTGGTCTTGTGTTCTAATGTAATATAAATATGAGTTTACTTATATGAATCTGAGGTGTAGTTAGGAGAGATAAAGCAAAAGATATAAATGATATGCCTGTAATCAATTATAAATTCTCTGTTAAAGATGCATCCATGAATCATAACTGTCATGAGATCCAGATGCTTTATTGGCACGATCAATCTTTGCCTCTGCATATTGCGGCAAGGGTCTGTTTTCATCATTTATCACCTTGTTTTCTACTAATGGAGGTGTCAGAATATCATGAGCTATTTCGATTTATCTTCCTAAAGTTCTGCTTCTTATTAATAACGAATAAAGCAATTGCAAAAATTGCATTTCCGAAGTTATCATATAAAGTTAAATACAATTAATTATTTGCTCTTGTTTTTAAAAAGTTTCTAGGTGCTTCGAACAATATTATTTGTAAGTTTATTTACCTTAATTGTAGGTGTAGATAGGAGGAATGAAACAAAATATATGAATGACATGAATGATAGGCTTGTTGTAAAAGTATAAATTCTCAGTTAAAGTTGCATTTATGACTCAGAAATGTCACAGAAACTAGATGCTTTATTGGAGTTATCTTCCTAAAGTTCTGCTTATTGATTACCAATAGTTTGACTGCCAAAACAATTGCAGGAAATTTATTTCTGAAGGTGATTATGTGCAGGTGCATCCATGTGGTCAATATCGCAAGAACACTGTTGTTGGCATTCTGCAGGCTGAGCATGGTTTGGCACCTTTATACCGTATCCTGTAATTGAAGATTTTATATTGTTTTTGTGTACAAATTTGATTTGCAATCCTCTTCAGTGTTGTATATAGCTCCATGGTTATGTTATTTTTTGTGAGCTAATTCTATATTTCTGTCTTCCTTGACTTGCTAACTTATTTTGACAGCTGTGCATCGGCTAGATCGTCTTGTTTCTGGTCTTCTTATCTTTGCAAAAAGTGCTGACAAAGCAGACTTCTTAAGACAGCAGGTGCTCTGTAGAGCTTTATTGTTTTCTTTAATGATTATTAGAAAAAAAACACAACTTCTTATCTTTGGAGTTGTGACATAAATTAGAATTTGAACTATTTAATGTTCTTTTACGTATGAAGCACAGGTTCCTTGAAATGCTTCCGTTGTTTGTCTCATGACTTCGATACTGACATTTGTGAGATACTTTCTGACACATGCTGGGTAGTTCAGAACATACCGCTTGTGTATATGTAGGACATGTGAATTTTTTGCATAAGGTTTTAGAAAGTGTTGAATGTATGCGTGCAACTTGGACTTTTGAACTTGCTAATTGATGCTATATGTTATGATGCTCAACCTTATCATCTTTCCTAACATACCTGACATGGTATGGGCGCTGGTGTTGGATTTGCATCAAACTCAGCTGATAATCATATTGAGTCATCCAAAAATGGGTCAACTATGTTAATTAAGGCCAATATATTTTAATTCTGGTCAATGTCTTGCAAGTCAATAATGAGAAGAAGATGATACACAGCAGGCAACAGTGGTCGGGTCTTGCAACAGTGCCTTGGCCCTCTGCCTTTGCTGTGCTGCTATCACTGTCACTTTGTTGTCTCCACCATTGATTTGTGCAGTCGACCATTGTTATTGCAGCCGTAACCAGAGAGAGAGAGAGGTGACTGCAATAAATTTGTGAATAGGTGACTGCAATTATTTGTGCCTCAGGGACATAAAGATATTTGAAATCTGATGAGGCCCCATCCAAGATATCTTCTAAACTGTATCTTACAATATGCATCTTGGTTGTCCATTGAAAAAATAGATAACAAGCCATGAGAAGAGAAAAGGAAACAAAAGAGGAGATACAAGAGAAGAAAAATTAGAAACAATAAAAAGCATATGCTATGTTTAGATTAAAGTACTGTAACTTCAGAAATATTCAAATATATTTAAAAAATAGCAAAATATTTTTCATAATTTTAAGTGTTCTAGTAATTGTATATGATCATTTTATATTCTCTAAATATTTTAAAACATATAATTCTATACATTTTAATTTGGTCTTATTTTGGTCTATATCTTAAATTTGAACTTCTTTAATTGTATTTTTGCATGCTTAATTACAATGATAGTCATGTCAGACATTGAGATCTCTTAACTATATGACACTTGTATCCGAGTTTTGGCAAAATAGGTTATATGTTTGTGTCTGAAGTTTTATTAACAACTGCTACTTCTAATAAGTTCCCTATATGATGCTTATAGATTGTTTATGTAATAGAAAGCACAAAATCATATTAGCATATGAAAATATAGACATATTTACCATGTTGTGTGCTACTTATGTAAGATGTCATTGTAGGTATATCTGTTTTAGTTGTCCCATGTTTGTATGTGTGTTATATATCCTCTTATCTTTCTTGTTTACTTGTATATGTATCATATCAACTATTTATTCCAAGTTCAGTACTTGTATGTTCATAACTAATTGAACTCTAGAGTTAGACAATATCAATTAATCAGTTAGACAATCAACTAAGCAACTTCCAAACGGAAATATCAATTATGTTTCAACAGGCCAGGCTTAACCTCTTTCTGCACTATCACATTGGCCCATGGATGTGTTATTTTTAGTTGCCTGATATGTAATTTGGGTGCCATTAACATGTTTTCAAACCATTTCTGAGAGTTCTCTACTCTGAAATTGAAAGGCTAGCTTTCAATTGGGCTCAGCTACATTTCACCTTTAAATTTTCTTTACTATTTAGATGGTGTTTGGGACTTCTAGCAAAGGTTGATGGTCAAAATTGTTTTTTTGCAGGTTTTGGATCTAACATGTATTTCACCTTTATTATGCAGATATTTGTATACATGCTGGAAAGTACTTGCAGATGATGTTTCACAATTTTCCTCCTTGAATGCGTTGCTTTTGCATTTTGACTGTTGAGTTCCTTTTTTCATTTCTAGGTCTCATATAAACATCCATGTGAGTTTGGTTGGTTTTTGGACCTAACAGGATGATATTGAAGTTATTATGAATGATTAAGATGTTAAAAATCAAACTAATTATCCTCGCTGGGAGCATTATTTTCTGTGTTTTAATAGCCAACTTCCCTTTTTTTCCCTTGAGGTGTGTCAAAAGATTCCATGTGACTTTGGGATTTCCTGTTGAACCTAACATGATGATGGTGAAGTTATTATGCACGAATAGTCAGGCTAATTCCTTAAGTTTTTCTTAGGTGGAATATGTAACCTAATCTTGTTATCATTTTTACCATCATAATCAACTCTTAATTGATATGAAATTACAAACTAGGCATTGTTAAGAACATGTTGCCACCTTTATTTAAAATGTTTCTCTCTTTTAATATTTAACAGTGTTGATTCTGCTGCAGGTTGAGGCTGGGTTGCTGGAAAAAGAGTATATTGCTAAGGTTATTGGGGTATTTCCTGAGAAAGAGGTACCTAATACTTTACTATCAAAATGAGATACCATTATTGATATTGACAACTTAGGTCACAATCCTCTGCTTCATCAAGGGTGTTAGGATATAACCTTTTCTTTTCTTATTATCAGATGCCTGTTGCTTGAATCTAATGTGTTCTCTATTAATGTGATTTCCAATATTTTATGATGTATTAACTATTAAGTAACTATAGTTCCCTTTTAGTTTTTCTAGATAACTACCTTATAGAAGTAGATTTCTTTTAAGTTTTTTTACCCAGTTTTAGTGAGATCTTTACTTCCAGCCCAGGTTGATGGGGTATTTCATGATGAATTTGTTTACACCTACAATATGTGTATGCATCACAATCTTATGTTACACATTGAAGGTGACTTTTTTGCAAATGACTGGTCACTGCAAACTACAAATGTTCTGCAAACAGTCAGAAAGTAAAAGTAGGCCGCAGGGGTCATGTCCCCTGTTCTTATATCATGATGGCATGGTTACACATGAGTTAGTGTATTATAAGAATGATGGGTGTGTTTTTTGAATATTTCTGCATAAAAATGCAGGGGCCAATTTAATTGCACAAACATTTTGCAAGGGTCATTTTCTAAAGTTTAAATAGAAGTAGGTGGCTGGCATCATGTTCCCTGTTCTGTATCATGTTGAACTGCATATGATTGTCAACATGTTATATTTTGGGCCTTCCAATGCTATGATCGACAGAACTGGTCTCGACTCGACTCTAACTTAAACATTGGTTTCTGTTTCTTTTGCATTGTAAGTAGCTTGATGAGCTTGAAAGCCGCAAACAAATATAATTGAATTACCTTAGAGAAAGGATTTTGTACTTCGATGATTTCTTATATAAGGACCCTTCATTATGGAATAGGAATCCTTAGTTGCTATCCTTTTTATGTCATTAGTACCAATATTCACTTTTTAATTGGATCTTTTTTTTCTCTTCCAGGTAGTTATTGATGCAAATATTTGCTATAACGCACGTGAAGGGAGGAGCTTTGTGGAGGTATGGAAATATTATTTCTGTATAATAGTTTTGTTTGACCCTGTACATTCTTTTTGTTTGATCTGATGTCCATCGAATTCTGTGCTGTAGTGCACATTCACACTGGTCATTGTAAGCTCTTTGTTTGTGTTTCTTTTGATTGCTAAGACCATATAGTTTTTGACATAGTAAAATACTTCCAAATTGATTTTTTTACAGTAGCAGTTAATAGATAATTAAATAATTTTCTACTTAACTTAATTAGACAATTAAATAAACAAATAAACTCAATATATTGAATACTAAGATTATTTATTAGTTTGTTCATCTTTATTAGTCCTTAATAAAACGAATAAAAAGCAATTGAGATGCATTTTGCTAGCATTGTTGATTGTGCACAGAGTGTTTGTTATTGTTTTCATAGAAACATGAAATGTAAACAAAAAAGATGTGGGTTCTTTTTCATTAGAGTCAAGTCAAAAAAAGTGGATATGCAATCCAATTTTTTAAGCAAGAATATTGGTATGGATATAACTGACACATATGTTTAAGGTTAAAGTGAAACTTTCTATAATGGGGTATAATAAGGAGAATGCAGAAGATAGCCATGGAGAGGATAGCAATGGAGAAGATGGCTAGACAAAGGAGAGCAATCAAAGGAAGAGTGGATCAAAGGGAGACCTCGTCAGAGAGAAGAGCAATCGATGGTAGAAGAGTGGCTGAAGGAAGATAATAGAGTGTGAGAGAAGACCAAAGAGAAAGGGGTGATTGGAGGAAGAGGAGGCGGAGATAGAGAACCTTTGAGAGGAGGGGTGGAGAGAGAATGGTAGCTGGAGGGAGATAAAGCAGAGAGAGGGAAACGAGAGCGGAGGGGATGGAGAGAGAAGAGTGGTCGAATGGAGAGAAGACGAACAAAGGACATTGGAGATGAGGAGCAAGAAAGGTGGTGGTCAGAGGGAGAGGAGGGGTGGAGACGATGGACAGCTGGAGGGAGATGCAGAAGTGGAGAGGTGGGGATACAGGAGAGGAGGGCGTGGAGAGGAGACAAGAGGGAGATGAGGGGCAGAGAGGATGGGGAAGGGGTGGAAAGAGGGTGGTTGGATGAAAATGTGCACTTCCTTTCTCCCCTCAATTCTAATTTGAAATTGACATATATATGCTCCAAATAATAAGAAATGTTTAAGTGGAGGGTATCTTAGCAATCTTTATCATGCTGTCAAAATGGAGCAAATTTATTTAACTTGGCCGGCTTGAGCAAAATTATCCAAGAATGGGGTGGGCCAGCTTGTCCATTTGGCTCTTTTAATGAAATCAATGTAATAAGTGGACTGGACCAGTCAGTGGTCTGGTTCTAAGTTTTCTATTACGTTTCTAGCCACACTTTTTGTACTTTTGTATCTTTTATAGTTTCTAGATTGTGCCTCGTGAATGATCGTTCAGTGATCTGGTTTCGCTTTCATTTTAACTAAAACAGTGCCATTGTTAATAGAAATTTCAAATGTCGTAATATTCTATTGTGCAGATGAATGACAGTTGCATCGATAAAGCCTTCAAAGGAAAGACTGCATGCACAAAGTTTACTCGGATTAATACCAATGGAAAGTACAGTCTAGTTTTGTGTAAACCGGTCACTGGACGTACTCATCAGGTACAGGGTGTTTTGTTCAATGAATAGGATTTTCTTCTCATTGATAACTGAAATCTGGTATATGTATACCTTTCTGGATGCTATTTAAAGAAGTTTCTTATCATTCCCACAAGCATGATTTTTTGTTCTTTCTTTTGTGGCTGATAATTTTGTAAAAAACTTGTTATGAGAATATTATGTAGCTATTTGATATTCTCCTTTAACCATTTTTTTCTATTTGGTTTGATCCAGTTCTAGGTTTAGATTTTTGGTTCCCAGTTTCTAGCATTTTCAATGTATTTATTGGATTAGAAGTAGAAACAAGAAAACAGCTTGAGGTGGTGTTACCTAGATTCCTGGATAGTCGCTTAGTTTAAGCAAAAGACAACCCACAGCAAAAGTAAGCAGTTTAAAAATAACTGTCTTGCCAAAAAAGCTTCCAAACACAACCAAAGAGTAGCCTAGATCTTGATTACACTGAAGAATGCGACCCTTCACCTCCATTATTCAAGATATACAACCGCACAGGAATATCAGAACAGCAGGGAATAGACTCTGATTCCTGTCCTTCCTTTTGCCTACAATGTCCAACCATGCATTGTACAAGCATTTAATTCTAATAAGCATGCTGTCAAAATGTATATGTATATATGTGATGAAGAACTTTAGGTTTATAAAGGATTTTAGAAGAGTTTATTCTGGGCAAAGAAATCTGCAAAAAATCATGAAATAGCTGGCCTAGAAAGAGTTGTGTAAAAAAATGAAGTCTTTTGGTCTTTTTAGGTGATGACTTTGGTACCTTTGTATTAAGTGCACTTTTTTTTTTCTTCTCAGCTGTGATAAGTTTTTTAAAGCTATTTAGTTCTCTTAGAAGTTGCATCTTGGGTTTTCAAAAGACAAATTTCCTAGAAGTCAGAGGAAGTCTTGGAGGTTATTCTTGGGGATCACTATCTTCATTGATTGTATTCATTATTGTACTAAGGTTCCTAAACCCCTATAAATAGTGGAATTTATCAATGGATAAAACAGTTCAGATTTGAATAAACTTGCATCTTCTCTCTTGTAGTCTCTGACACTCCTCTCTTGCTCTTTTGCTCTCTCTTTCCTCTTCTTTCTGTTCTATATCAATACACCCACCATGATTTGATTGATCCTGGCCTACCTCTAAATATAAAAGGGTTCATAAACAAACTCCAAATTTGCTTGTACTGTAAATTGTTCTACATATGACAGTGTTAGTCTACTTCATATTTTCTCTAGCTAATAGCAATTTTAACTGAGAATTATTTATTTATTTCGAAATGAAATTCTCAGTGATGAATCACAGCATTGACTTTCAAGCAATTTAAATTGTCGTTTTGCTTTAAACAGGGTTGCTGTTTTTTGTGATCTTATCATGTATCTTTTGAAGCGACAACATTATTCCCCCACTGTGACTTCACTATCTGTGCATTACCATAATTCTAGGCATGCTTGTGTTCTTACATACTTGGTGATACATTTCAAACTTATGACCGAGATAAATAAATAGCAAATGCCTGTGATTTTGCCTGAGATGGTGGCAAGTATCTGTAACATATGTCAGTGATGCTTAAATGTCCACTTCTTTTTTCAAGCAAGGAACCTTCTTGTTTCACGACTTTCTTTCTGTCATATTTATGCTTCTTTTGTGTTTCAATTTAAGATATTTATGTGATTATCTACTCAATTTTGTAATCATGCAGATACGTGTGCATCTCCAATGTGCAGGCCATCCTATAGCTAATGACATGCTATACCGTTCTGAGGATGTTCCTTCCCGTTCTGCTAATGGAGTTGGAGCTGATAGAGCTGCCTCAGGAACATGCAAGCCACCAATGTCTAATTCTCATATAGATGATTCCTTTGCTGAAGATTCTGCCAGTGAAGAATTCAGTATCGATCCTATGTGCACTAATTGTCCAAATTTGCCTCCCAAGGGGTATGGTTTCTCTCATTATATCGGCCATTGCAATATTTTTGTTCCTCGTATCTGTTGTTCTCTTATTTATATGACGCCTACTAGAATGTATGGTTATTTGGTATGATAATTTAAATTTAGATTCTTCAGCAACATGCATTTGGTCATCTAGATTTGATGAAGTCCTATTCTTGAATGTTGCATCTGCTATAAATCAACAGAAGTTTAATGAAATGGGAACTACTAAAATATGGATGCAAACAGTCTTACAAAAGTAAATTAGAGAACACCCTGGGTCTTGCTATGAAGCAAGAACTAATCTGACACGCTAATTTTATTCAAATGTGATGTTATTGGAAAAGATGGCCAACAGAAGCAAAGATTAACAAATACTAGTTACTTTGTCGACAACTGAAAATTGATTCAAAGTATTGTGCTCCCATGCCATAAGTTCTGTCAGCTGATCTGAGCACATGTTGATTCTTTGGTGCTCTCCCTGAGTCTTTTTAACAAATTGCAATTATGTGTTATATTAGATCAATTTTCATTTCCTAATCCTATATTACCAATTACATTGCAAATTCCCTTTCAAGATTTTGCTGGTCTGCATCTGATTATCTGAATGCTCTTTGTTTTGGCCTTGTTGATGTCTTCTTCATATACTTCTCTTACAGGTATGATGAAGATGAGGAGGGTATATGGCTTCATTGTGTCCGGTATTCGGGACCTGGTTGGAGTTACGAATGCCCTTATCCTGATTGGGCTCATCTCTGCTGATTAGATTAATTGGGTTATAGGTGCATAATCTGTCACATAGCATTCGTTATTTCATCAGTTGCCTTATTGCATCATTCTCGTATAGTTTATCTGCAGATCAATTTTCTAATCTCGCAGCTTGGAGTCCTCCCCGTGGACCGGTCTTGCTGAGCCAATGACATTTTTATGTCTTGGGAGGAATGACCACTGCGAACTATGGAAGCGTTTCTCCGATGTTCTTATTTATTTTTCCATAATATGTCAACGGATTAGCATACTGTTGATCTCTCTCTCTCTCTCTCTCTCTCTCTCTCTCTCTTTCTTTTTCTCCAAAACATTGTATGTTTGGGTGCTCGCAGATAGACTCAGGAATGCAACCCGACAATAAGTTGTGCGCGACATCAAGCTGCTCGAGGCTGGCAATGCCGCTGATCTCCTCCTGCAGTGTGTCCATAGTCTATTTAGATGTCTCGATTCATTGGGTTCATGAGCTTGGTAAGACTCCTCGACGTTATCTCGCATGCAAATAGATTGTCACCCTTCCATGCAAGTAATATAACCGAAGGTGGTGAACTCCCAAATCTTCTAAACTATGATTCTTAAAGCATCTCCGATTTTTGTATTCAAGTCTTAGATACAAATTGGAACAATGCTGTGCAATAAAAAAAGGCTTGAAAGTGTTTCGGCCATTCGCACTAAATCAGCAACATCTTTCAAAAACATCAGCACTCATTATCACATCCAAATCGTTGTCTGTTTCACTTAATTCAGTATTCACATTAAACCCGTAGGCTTTGACTCAACGTCCCTTTGCCGCTCCTATTGAGCCTATGATGTTTTAGTTGTGGAATCTTGCTACCAAGGTTTATAATATCAAATTGTACTGTTTGGTATGCTTGGTACGGGCAGTATGTATCGGTTCGATAAGCTATTGGTGCATGGATCATCCGTTATCGGGCGGTACGTTTGAAAAAATCTTGTATCGGGCGATACGGGGTAATATCGGGTGGTAACGGTCGAAATTTTGATCGTTATCATTCGGCACTACTCAGTAATGGTTGATTT
This sequence comes from Musa schizocarpa, assembly GCA_900464855.2. Classification (NCBI taxonomy): domain Eukaryota; kingdom Viridiplantae; phylum Streptophyta; class Magnoliopsida; order Zingiberales; family Musaceae; genus Musa; species Musa schizocarpa. The sequence continues at coordinate 14,381,361 of LS990921.1, read as the reverse complement.
CGATCGTTATTGCTCGATACAATTCGGTAACGATCGATTGCACTATAATAGTGATATAGTGTTCTCCAACGGTCAATTTGACCTTGGAGCCCTTTCTCATTATATTTAAGTCATTTTCTCTCCTCTATTTGTGAAGATTAAGAGGAAGAACTTTCTAATCAAGAGGTATGTATTCATTTTCTTTAATTAGAGAGTAATTAAGATCTTTAAGATTATGACTAGTATGTTTCATGTATATTAAATATTAAATAATATTTATGATAGTAAAATAAGTTTAATTAAGTTTTATTAAAATTATTTAATGCTACGATTAGTTATTTTAATGATGATTTAATCGAAATTTATTTAATTTTATATCAATTCAATGGTTTTAATACTTATTATGGTATTTGTCATCTTTATAGTGTTGAAAGAGAAATAATTAGTGAAAAATTAATTATGTTAATCGTATAATTAGTATAGATAAATGATGGTTTTATCATAATTTAAATCATATTGGATTAAAATTACATATTTAATGTTTCTGTGTTTGACATATATATGATGGTAAAATAAGTTTAATTATGTTTTATTAAAATTATTTAATATCGTGATTAGTTATTTTAATGATGATTTAATCAAAATTTGTTCGATTTTATGTTAATCCAATATCTTTAATACCTATTAGGGTGTTTGTCGTATTTATAGTATTGGAAAAGAAGTAATTAGTAAAAATTAACTATGTTAATTATGTAATTAATGTATTTAATGATTTTAATTTTTTTTTATGCATGTAACATATTTATGATGATAAAATATGATTAGTTATGTTTTAATAAAATTATTTAATATTACGATTAATGATTTATGATCGATATTTGATCAATTTAATATGTTTATATTTTATAGTTTATTTGATTTAAATTTGGTAGGATCATGGCACCAAAGGAACAACCACATGATGATGCATGGGTTCATTCTCGAAAGATAAATGAAAACCGTCATCATTGACAATGTATTTATTGTGACTACATTGGCAAGGGTGGAGGAATAACTCGGGTGAAAATGTATTTGGCTGGTGGGTATCCTGATGTTGCAAAATGCAAGAATGTTTCAACGGAGATCCGTAAATTATTTCAAAGCAAGCTTAAATAAGCAAAGGAAGATATATTAAAAAAGAAGGCAAGAGTTGAGGAATAATATCATAGGGCTACACAGGAACCAGTTTATGATTAGTATGAGGGTTACGACGATTAAGTCGACCCATATCTCACAGTTGAGATTCATGCATCATTGGAGCATCAGTATACAATTGATGAAGCAATGAGGCATCGATGACCTAACTCACAATTGAAGCATGGCAGTGGTAGTGGAATTCAGAGGTCAACCAGGCATGAGGCAACCAACTGTTCCTTCTTAGTTAGGCCGAACTAGTAGCATGAGGTATGGTGGACTTCGTGGTTTTATGAGAGGTCTTGGCAGGAGGTCCGTACCAGATATTGTTGATATTGATCCACAAGCCTATCCCCTACAAACAGCGAAACAAACACGAATTGACGATGCATACACAAAAGAAAAACAACTGGATATTGGGAAGGCAATCTTAAAATGGTTCAACTTCCACAGGATTTCAGCTAACACAGCCCAAGGTCCATATTACCATAGCATGGTCTCTTCTATTCAAAAGTCTAGCACGGAGATCCAACCTCCAACACTAAAGGAGATTTACGGTGTGTACTTAGATGAGGAGGTTGCAGAACTAAAGGATTGGATCAAATTCTTCAAGAGGCAATGAGACGAATATGAGGTGACATTGATGTGTGACAGCTGGACAGAATCAACAAGAATGAGTATCATAAACTTTCTTATTTATTGCAATAGAAGAGTGGTGTTTCATAAGTCCGTTAATGCTTCTGAAAAAATCCAAGATGCAAACTACATTGAGAGCTTGATAGGCATTATGGTAGAGAAGATTGGACCATAGTATGTTATCCAAATAATAATCCACAATGAAGTAAATTTCAAAAAGGTCGATTTACAATTGATGGAAAAAAGAAAAACTTTGTTTTGGACTCCATGTGCAGCTCATTGCATAGATCTAATACTGAAGGATATTGGTGAGTTGGATGCGATCAAGAAATGTGTAGCTCAAGCATAATCAATTACAAAGTTTATATATAATCATCATTGGTCCACGCTTTAATGCAAAAGTATATAAATGGTGAGATACTTCGACCTGGAATTACTCGGTTTGCTACCAATTTTATTGCATTAAAGTCATTATAACAAAAAAGGTATGACTCGAAGGCAATGGTTACCTCACAAAAGTGGTCTAAATATAGATATTCGAAATTGAGCGATACAAAGAAGATAGAAAAGTCCATTCTTTCCTCTAGATTTTGGGAGACTACGATAGAAATCATAAAAGGTGTGGAACTATTTTATATTGTCCGCCGTAAGGTCGATATGGACAAGCATCCACATATGTCGTATCTTAAATATATGTTGATTTCAACAAAAGAGAAGGTCAGGAAAGCATCCAAAGATGATTTTAAGGTCGACCAATGCGTACGAATCATTGATCGTCGGACCGAAGTTCATATGGATCAAGATATCCATAATGCAGGTAAATTTATATTCAGAATAATTTAATTTATTATTATTTAGATAATAAAAAATCATACTAACAAAATTATGTGTTGTAGCGTATTATCTAAACCCGGCAATTCAATATCGAATTACTCTCGTATCGTAAAATAATTTCTTAATGACACTATAAAATGTTATATATCGGCTCTTGCCAAATACTACTGAGGTAGCCGATGCTCTTTTGGAGGATCGATTATTTCGAGAAATAATTGGTTCATTCTCCGACGTTGTAGCTGTATTGTGTCGTTACACTATGGATCTTAGTGAGGAAAAGTTATGCATATTGATTATCAAGTATATTTAATATTAATTATTTGTTATGCTAATAAAATCTTATTTATATCTTTTTGCAGTCAAGTGATGGCTACAATTTGGAGGGGATGCACCACATTTAAGGAAGGTTGTCGTTCATGTACTTTCACGGACAACATCTAGTGGTTGCGAATGTAATTGGTCAACATTTGTATTGATTCATACGAAGGTCCGCAATAGACTCTCCTACAAACGGTTAGAGAAACTAGTATATGTCCATTATAACATGCGGCTAAAATTGCGATGTGTTGAGTTGGATAAGGAGCCAAAGGAACCAGATATTGATCTCATTGACCTCCAATTCTACAATGAAGATTTAGAGCCAATGTTATATTGGGTTAAAGCAGCAGAGAACCAAGAGGATCCTCTACTTGATGAGGCAGGAGATCCTCAGCGTCCTTCACGTTTTATCACCGAGGTAATAGAAGAAGAAGAAACACAACCCCAACAGGTAGAAAATCCCCCTCGATTACAATGTGGTAGGAGTCAAACCTCTCGAGAAACTACCGACACCCAACGGTCACACTCGTTCGCCCAACGTGCAAAGGCAAAGGGGAAGGCAGTAGCATCAGTTGCATCATTGGAAATCACATTCAGCAACTCGCTCGGTCCAAAGACATGACAACAACACGGACAGCAATGCCTCGAACAAGACTACTTCAAAGCCCAAAAAAAGATATGTATGTGATTATTTAATTCATTTAAATTTTAGAGTTTATATTGTAACAAAATAGTCTAATAATTCAAATGATTTTTCTGTAGATATTTCAATCTATAACGGGCTGAAATATGAACCTCGAACAAGACTACTTCAAAGCCAAAAAAAAGATATGTGATACTATTCTTACCTAACTTACATTAATTTTGCTAAACTTATACTATTACTATATTTATTTGTAACTTGAAAATTCTATCCTAATTTTTTTTATTTTCAGATATTTTCAGAGGGTTTAATGGACTGAAATCAGGTGTACCGTTCGGTACACTTGAGTGTACCCCTCGATACATCGTACCGTACTGTACCGAGCCTAGGTCGAAACGTCGGTACAATACGATATTAAGAACCTCGTTGGAACAACCACACATCCTGTTGCATCTGTGACCACAAATGTCTTCTGTGTCAATAATAGATCTTTGTTGGCAACTAAGGAATCTTGTTAAGGATCTTAAAGAATTAACTAATCTTTACTTACAATACAAAAACATATTATTTAGCTAATCCCTCTTTCTATAGGCAGTTGAATGAATGAAGTTCTGCAATTGGTATGACTGCCTGTCGTAGTAGTAACGAAATTATATATTTTTGTTGTCTAGACTCGGAAAAGTTGAACGATGCCTTTTCGTTTTCTCGGTTTAAACTGTTGGTGAAATCGAAAGCAAAGTTGATTGTGAATGAGTGTCGTAGTAGTATGAATGAGTGTCGATGTGACACTCATATGAGACCATGTTTGTGACGGTGATAAGAGTGGAAGTCGTGTGCTCAAGTCGGTGTTGGAATACATCAATGCATCTGCGTTCATACTTCACGTGAACATGCTCGTTGGATACACGCGCATGAAAGGGTTGCTGTCGTATTTTGTTTTATTGGACTAAGACACATGCAACTTTATTGTGAGTGAGGTGACAGATCCAGACTTACCACTAACCTAAAAGAGAAGATATTTGATCCAATCACCAAGAAAGCTCATGCAGAAGAAATCAAATCAATTTCATGTTGAACATTCTTTTATCTCCTGTCATTAAGAATTGCACACCCCACAATTTCCTAGCAATCATCTCTACTTGCATTCACATTGATGTCAAATTGCCCCACCAACCATGTGGCATTGTCCTCTCAAAACTACATGTTTCCATGATTGAAATCAGTGTTCCAAGTAATGTGGCTTTAGCTATTTTAGAGAGAGAGAGAGAGAACATGAGGCTTGGTAAAAAAATGTTGGTACGTTGCACCTCTATCTTAATTTTACTATATAAAAGTGGTCAATGACTTGACATTATAATCGGATTAATACTATTCTTCTGTATCTTCTCCAAAACATGAACTCCTTGCAGAAAAGTGTGGGTGAGGGTGATGTCTCAATCCTTGGATCAGTCACCTCTTATTTCTTCTTTTATGGCCTAGTTTGAGTATGAAATAAATTGATAATGTCTCCACAATTAAAAGGCTACCCTAATCAATGCGAATACGATGCAATAATAATGGAAAACAAAATCCTATAGGTTCGTTAGAACCACATTTTATAATAGTTTGACTGATTGATTGATTCTTAATGCTAGAGACAACAAGACCTTTGATCCTCCATTTCTTGGTTTGACGCAAACGGACTCGTATCATTTCATTATAATTAATAAAGATTTTTTTTTTTTAAATCAATATATCAAAAGTGGATGTTGTTGATTCGCGTTGTGTCATTCACTGGATTGAATTATCCTTCAAAAAGATTAATTTTTGGCCTTTAGACAACATTAACACTCCTTTCTTTGCCTTGTTTTAAAAGATGATTCGTATTTTATTTTACATTATTGGTTATCATTTTGATTGAGTAAATATTAAGAGTCCCCTTAATTATTTTTTGGAACTCTCCGGTGAATAAAAAGTCACATCTACTATGAACATTGTTATGTTTGTTTCCAAAGTGAAATGCTGAAAATATGGTGGCTTTAAATATAAAATACTATGTGTAGAATCTATAAAATATAATATGCTATAATTAAATAAAATAAAAATTGGGCAAATTCTTGAAAATAACTTATATTTTTGAAAAAAAATCCTAATTAGTGACCCAACTTTCAAATTTTTTTTAAAATAATAATATTACCATCGTCGGTCATTATCTTCTCTTAACATCGTCGCTTTCATTAGACCACCCCTGCGTGTCTCGTCCTCGTTTTTCTCACTCATGACATAGGTGACCATTGGTCCATGTCGTCCTAACCCTCGCCCTCGTTTTTCTCGCTCATGACATAGGCGACCATTGACCCATGTCGTCCTAACCCTCGCCCTCGTTTATCTCGATCATGAAATAGGCAACCATTGGCCCATGTCGTCCTAACTCTCTTCTTTTTTAACTCATTGAACCTACCCCTATCTCCATGATTTTAGCCCTCTTCGCTTGTGTCTCCATCGCTTATCATTTACGTCGCGGGCAAGGATGGTAAGAGCAAAACGTACAAGGGTGAGTTCAAATGGACAAAGACGAGAGGAGTTAAGACGATAAGGTCAATAATCTCTTATGCTACAGATAAGAATAACAAGAGTGAGACAAACAGGAGTGGAAGTAGTAGGGATGAAGGCAATGGTAAGATCCCCAAAGATAGAAGTAAAATAATATTTTTATGTAAAGAAAAAAAAAAAAAGACAATGGTAAGTCAAGACGTTATGCGAGAATTTCTCAGATATTTTTTCGAAAATTCGTCCATAAAAATTACATACTACGTATACAATACAAATATACGTCCGTCAATTTCCATGTGCATTCCCCTGACGTGTACTGTTCCACGCGTCAGAGAATTTACATCCACTTTCCATGTTACAAACAGTACTCGTAATGTATATTTATTCGCGCATTAATTATATGAATATAAATATGGAGTGCGATACATGCGTCTGAAGCCGATGCGTTAGGCGGCTCCTCCACCTTCCCCCCCTTTGCCTCCGCGCTGAAGTCTCACACCCACAGCCTAAAGGAATTAACACCTTCTTTCTTCGGATCACCTCGATTGGATCTGAAGAACGAGAATTCCGACAGAGTTTGATGCCAGGAAGCATTTGATGCGGTGATTGCGTCGAAATTGAGCGGTAATCGAGTGATCTCGATGAGAAATCCCATCTTTTGTGGTCGTTGTTGAGCAAGTCTGGATCTTGGGCGACATGGGTTGCTTCCCGTGCTTCGAATCGGAGGAGGCAGCGCAGCTCAGTCACGTGAATGATTGCGACCGCAAGAGAGAGGAGCAGCCCATGGTGGCGCCCCCCGTCGAAAAGTTGTCCTCTGGTAAGTTTTAGGCCCTCCGTCTACGAGATGTTGCTCCTAGGGGATCTGATCCGTATCCGAAGAGTTCTGCATCTGATTTCTTTCCGATCTCTGAGCTGGATGTCGGGAAATATGATTTAGATGACTCGGTAGTTTTGTCATCTCTCGTGGTTTTGCCATCTTCCGGGATACTCGTTTTCTGCTTCAACTATAAAGATGGATACTTGAACCGGATGAACTTTGTCATATTCTTTTCCTCTCCTCTAGATGTTTATTAGGTGTGTGATTTTTCTAATGGTTGGGTTTGCCTTGGAGATCTTTGTTGAGTCGGATCTCGTCTATTTCGAAGTCATTGAGTTCCACTTGATGAGATGACACATTTCAGAACCTATGGCGTGCCTCGAAATCTGCTTATTTTAATTTTCCTGACTGATTCATGATTTTGCAGGGGATGATAGAATACGGACCAGAAACGATGTGAATGTAAAAAAGGAATCACTGGGTCCCAAGGAGGGGTCTGATTTTGCTATTTCGGCACACACTTTCACGTTTCGTGAGCTTTCGTCTGCAACAGGTAATTTTAGAGCAGAGTCATTGCTCGGGGAAGGAGGATTTGGACGGGTCTACAGAGGTCGTCTGGAAACTACTGGTCAGGTACTCTTTCAAATGTGAAGATTTTTGTTTGTGAGTTAGTCAATTTTGATCTGCTTCTTTCTGCTGGAGTATTGATCAAGGCTTCATTAACCTGTGTCAAGCTTCACAGTAGTTTTGAAGTTGGTATTTTCACACTATGTAACATGATAAGAAACATGAAATATGGATTTAGTTGCATAGAGCTAGTGTTTCTTTGGCATTGAGATTGTAGCTGTACCTCTTTATATTATGGGGATGGATGTCTGGGTGTGCCTGCAGGTTGTGGCTGTAAAACAACTCGACAGAAATGGACTCCAAGGAAATAGGGAGTTCCTAGTGGAGGTCCTTATGCTTAGCATGTTGCATCACCCCAACCTTGTGAATCTAATTGGTTATTGTGCTGATGGAGACCAACGGCTTCTTGTCTATGAGTATATGTCCATGGGATCATTGGAAGATCATCTACATGGTACGATCTCTATATGCTGACATGGTAGTCGTAGTTGATTCATCATAAAGTGTGGGTCTTCTTTTGTTTCTTTCAGAACAGTACTCTTTGTTTGGATTACTTTTGGCTACATCAATTGTCACATTCTTAGGCTAAGTTGCTAATCTCTCTTGGATGATTTATCTTTTTCTTCTACTTATTTGTGTGAATTTGAAGATGCCTAGATTCATGAGTCATTACCATAAAGGGCGTATCCAGTGCATGAGGCTTCCGCTAATGCGAGGTGTGGGAAAGAATTTTTATAGGGCCTTATAGCGTGGAGAAGCTTTATTCAGACTTGCTTCTAAGTTGATGAGATTCTTAGTCCCTTTTATAAGCTTCTTGAGTTTATAGGCATTTTCTTTCCTTAACATGCTTGTTTTTGGTCCTTATTGGCATGGGGAATGAAATGGATGTCCCGGCTAAACCTAAATACAGGTTGCAGCTTCCATATGCAATTATGTATAATTTTAGGGATATCATTTCTTCATTTACTCTTCACTTTTAAAATGAACATTTATAATTATATAATTAGTTAGTAATTATATTTTATAACTTCTAGGGATATAATTTCTTCATTTGTTGGGTCTGCATTTTGTAGTTTTATATTACAAAAACTAGTGTTAGGTAGGTACTATAAAACTTCATTTTCAGAACTTAACTTCTATCAGAAGATTTTCTTCTTACGTAGGAGAGCCATTGCTTATAAGGACCGCAGAATCTATCTCAAGTGTGACTACATTGTGATGATGCTTCACTTGAATTTCTCTCAATATATTATTGTGACTTATCATATGTATACTGAACATGGGATGAACATATTATTTCCTAAAATTAGGCATAATTTTTTTGTTCCTTTATGTTTGTTATTTTCTATGTGAATTATCATAACGGGCAATAATAATCTTATTCATGCATTGATTTTGTTATTATTGTAATATCCATGGCTTCTTTTAATACAAGGAATTTTACGTCCTTGCATTGGTGGTTCCCAGATGGATTGTATAAAAAAATTTAGTTCAAATGGTGTATAGGGATTCTGTAACTTGCATTTCCATTTTCTACTTGATTGCAAAGAGATATTTCAAATTTCGGAGTTTTTATTGTTTTCATACATGGTTTACGCTCTATTATCATTTTGGTGGATTAAGAAATTAGCAACTGATAAATTTAAATTACTATGATAATACTAGCTCACCTTTTGTCATTGATTCTTCTCTGTATAACTATACTACTTTATTGCTTCTTGACACAAGAAATGAAATTGGCTTTCCTTCAATTTTTAGGTTGTTAAATATTTCCAATTGTTTCCACGAGTGCGGTTTGACCATTTAACAGTTGACATATGACTTATCAGCTTAACCTAATTTAACCTAGTCAACGTAGGTTATAGTAGTCTACACTGTCATTATCCAGTCTAAGAGTCCTAAATCAGTTCAAACTTGTCAGATCACCTCTAGATCACACAATATTTTAGACAGTTCAGAGAAGTACTCCTAGAAGTTTAATACTCATTGAGGCATGGATGAGAGCTGGAGACATTAATAGCTTAGATAATCAGCTGTCTCCTTTTTCTTAGTTCAATTGGGACTCAATGAAGGATTGGTTATTCGCTGTATAATCCTAGATGTAGTAAAACTAGAACTAGATCAGGTTATAAGAGTCTATTGGCAGGTGATTTTGTAGCCCAAAAGGGATAGAATTAGTATTAGCCATGCTAAATTCTCCTTTTCTTATCTCTACTTCTCTCTTTTGAATCTCATTTTTGAACTTTTCTCCATATTCTCTTCCTTTGAGTATACTATTTTTCCTTAAAAGAAGGTGTTCGGAGAGAAGAGCCCCTTTGTCAGACCTGTGGCCATTGTACAGGGGAATCCTTCCCCTACCTAGGTGGTTAGTGGTTATGGAGGATATTTTCTACAATGATCTAGTAGCGATGTAGCAACTAGGATTTGGCATAGGTGCCTAGGATGGTAGGTGGCTAGGATGGCAATGTTGGTTCAGGTGGCAATGGTGACAGTGGTCGGTCCATGTGGCTGGGTTGACAATGCTGGTTTAGATGGTTAGGAGAACAAGGCTTGTCATGCATCAGGTATATCAGAGCTGGTTTCACATGAGATCTACTAGGGCTGGTTATGCATCGGCCTGGTCAGGGATTGTCATCCACGTGTCAAGGTGGGAGAGGCCTGTTGTTATTCCCCCATATCAATTGGCCATCATTATGGTATGAGACTAGGATATCTGAGTGTCATATTGCATATTTACTTGACTTTGTTACACGACATTGGGATGAGTTATCTGGTTGATCATGATCGAGCTGCTTTATTGTGTTTTACCACCAGGCTGCATTATTGTTGAATGGTTTTATGATCGATTTACTTTATTTCTGAGCTATTTTATGAACGAGTTGCTTTATTGTTGAGCAGCAAGCTATTTGACAGCTAGAGATATTGTTATTAACCAACCTATTCAATTATCTTCAGACCTTCCACCTGATAAGGAACCACTTGACTGGAATACAAGGATGAAGATTGCAGCTGGTGCAGCCAAGGGATTGGAGTACCTCCATAACAAAGCCAGCCCTCCAGTTATATACCGAGATTTGAAATCCTCCAACATACTATTAGATAAGGGCTTCCACCCAAAGCTCTCTGATTTTGGGCTTGCAAAGCTTGGTCCAGTTGGTGACAAATCTCATGTCTCAACAAGGGTGATGGGAACTTACGGATATTGTGCTCCAGAATATGCCATGACTGGACAATTAACAGTTAAATCTGACATTTACAGCTTTGGAGTTGTATTATTGGAGTTGATTACTGGACGGAAGGCTGTTGAAACTACCAAATCACATGCGGAACAAAATCTTGTTTCATGGGTAAGCTTATTAAGTGTGGTTTTTTAGGGAATATTTGATCTTTCATGTCATAGTGTTTTAGAGGAAATGCTATTCCTGTTTTACTCCAGTGCTTTTCCACTTCATTTATCTTATATATGCAGTCTGTAGTACAGCTAGAGTGTGGAGTGTCTGGACACTTCTGCTCAATATTAAATGGTTCAACTGTTTCTTCCTAGTAAAACTGAGACAGCCATGTGATGAGATGGTCTAGTCTCCTGAGTTCATTTATAGTATTATATTTTGATATCAAAAATATTTTAAGAAAGCATGTATTTTGTTAGTTGTTTGTATATGATAAAAGTTTAGGTGCTTAGCATGTTATTGTTGATTTATTTGAATGATAGAATGATGCATATTTGTGCTTTTGTACTATAAGCTGCTCTTATGATGTGACCAGATTTTTAAGTTTACTTCATGCACATTTAGGATTTAATCATTTAATTTTACTTCATCGTGCAAATGTGTAGCGAGTGATGTGAAAGCATATGACTGACTATTTGATGCTTATAAATTGTATACGTTTCAAGAAAAATGGTTTCTTTCACAATAGACTTAATATTATATTAAGGATTTCAAGGGTAGTAAATATTTGAAATGGTGTAGGGATGCCTTTAAATCCGTCAAGACAAAGACAATAAAATAGTATAAATTATATCTAGTAGTAGCCTTAGTGAGAGGAATATTGAATTAAAAAATAAAATGATTTTCATGGTACAATGTGTGCAAAGATTATATGTAATCATCTTATGAGAAATGTACCTTGGATTATATGTAATAATCTTATATGTAAATAGTGGTCCAACATATTGGATATAGTTTAATTCCACCAGGGATCTTATCTATAAGATGGCCTTGGGTTTAGTACATTTCTTAGCAAAATAACTATTTTATTTTCTTAATTATAAGTGACGTATCTAGGTAAAAGAACTTATTATAAAAATGTGCAATGAATAGAAGATTAAACTAAAAGTAAAAGATGAATATGGATATGTGGTCACACTTAGACATGACAATACTAGATGTATTAATATAATTGATATATTAGAATGACATGATAGATATAGATCATATATGAGTTGCTGTATTTTTCTTTTAATTTTGTGGGGTGTGGTTTTCTTATCATCTTGATGTAAAAGATGACATATTTGATTCAGCCTTACTTGCCTTGTCCTATAATGGAGACTCCTTGTATTATCGAGTATTTATAATACTCATCACCTCTGTCCCCTCCGCAGATGAACCTAATAGAGTAAATATTATTGATCCAGTTTTAGATATTCCTACCAGTGATCCTTATCTTTATGCAGAAGATGATGTGGTAAGACTGGTTCCAATGGGCAGGTACAATGCAGAATTAATTTGAGTGTTACAAAATTGTCAGATAGAGAATTTTATAATATATGATTTTATTCATTTCATAGTCCCTTAAATTTGTTAGATGTAGTATTTTGAATTTTCTTTTTATGTTGGTGTAATATGGTGTCTTCCACTATTATTAATGATATCACTTTTGGTTATAGTTTATGAGATATGATTTCACATTAGATGACCATGAGTTTTACTGGTTCGGAGAGATGTAATTGGAGTTAGACTAGTTTAATTCATGGATAATATGTGGCATCTACGTTGTACCTAGTTTTGGAAAAGGACAATGATATCATAGTGGACCTAATATTAGGTATGATAAGAAACTCTTAAGTAATTCACTGATAGGATCAAATCACATCACAGCATGGAAGTCGACTACTGGACTAAGCCTCACATAATTAATTAGTCTGATTTTTTAATATGTTTGGCATTATATCTGATACAAAGTCATAAAGTGAGGGAGATCATACACGCCAGTTTATTGGATGTTGGAGGAGAATGAAGTTTGGTTTATAGAGCTAAACGTGTCTATGGCTTATATATTTTGGTCGAGTGATTCACACCGTCAAGTGATCCATTCAGTTACTACGTCTCAAAATTTTCAAAATATCCATGAAAACTATTACATTACATTTCCAGTGCATTTCAAAATATCACATATATGTGCGTTCTTACAGGCTCGTCCTATGTTCAATGACCGAAGGAAACTACCAAGTCTGGCCGATCCAAAGCTACAGGGTCGATATCCCATGCGTGGGGTCTATCAAGCTCTTGCTGTGGCATCTATGTGCATCCAAGAAGAAGCTGCCTCTCGTCCTGCCATTGCTGATGTTGTCACTGCTCTGTCCTATTTGGCATCCCAAGCATATGATCCTGGTACATGTCCCACATCTAACAATAGACCTGGTGGTGAAAGAAGAAACAGGAGTGCTGATGAGGGAGGTGGAAGAACGCCAGCTCTGAACAGTGATGCAGAAACTGCCCATAATTGGCAAATGAATGGTGAGAACACTTCAAAAGAGACAAGTGCAAACGTGAGGCAGGGCTTTGACCGGGAACGAGCTTTGGCAGAAGCAAAGATATGGGGGGAGAACTGGCGAGAGAAGACGCAAGCTAAAGCTAATGCAGAGGAAAACTTTCATGTCGCAAGTGCAATCGGATAGGGAATTTGGCAGAAAGCTTCTCTACCCATTTTTTTTGTGTATAAAGAGTGTTAGAGTTGTGGGTCCTGGTTTCCTTCCTTTGAAGATCTTTCTTTTCCATCATTCTTAGGAGATGTGAATGGTAACTGGGGACCTGGTATGCTGCTTGTAAAATAAAAGGAGTATTTATGAGGTGGAAGAAAACTATACATCGTCAACTTTCTACATAATAAATTTCCTGAATGGATTTTGCATTCTTTGTTGCAGTACTATGGGGTTTGTATCTGACTCAGCTTTGGATGATGAATAGTCAAGAGACTTCTCTATTTTTTTCCTTTTATGAAGAAGCAATTGCAGTTGTTTGATCTTTTTGCTGCAGGTCTGCTTTCACCATAAGAAATATTTCGTGTTTATGATGATTTCTTGTGCAGAGATGTTTAGAAATATTTCACGTCTCGTGAAGTCCTCCCAAAGCTTAGAAGCATCCGTTGTAGTTGGGAGGCCGGAACAGATCTCTATGATGCAAAGCAAAGAATCTTTTCTTCTGTGACACACTGAAACAATTTCTACTGGTGATGCAATGTTTTGCCACACTCTTTCCATCTTTTCTCTATCTGTTACTTTCCAAAGAATAAGGTTATCGACCCTTTCTTCTAATCTTTTTCTTGTTGCATCGGTCAAAAAGTAGCAAGTCCTGTTGGATAGCAAAAACTGGTTTGTATTGTTTGGTTAAGCTTTTCTCTTTTTTTTTGTCATCTTTGCACTTAATCTTCCATAAATTGTCATCGTTTATGAATAACTATGATCGATTGATCGGTGAGCCGATGATGTCTTCTGCAACGGTAGTCGGAGAGAGTGTGAACGTATGTATCGAGGAAAAGTAGCAAAAAACTATGGCTCCAAGTGAGATTTTTTTTTTTTTTCCTGAAATAGCACTTTGTGTTTGTAGTTAATTTGCCCATTTTTGGTATTCTATTTTCAGATCTTCTGCACTGTTTTTTTTGCAGGGTATATATACACTTGTCCAATCTTTTCTATCTGTCAATTCAGATAAAGTCAAGATTTATTTCTTTCTTTCATCTTTAATATGCAGGGTCTTGTTATAAACATTATAAAAAAAAACTCTAAGCATTTGATTCAAATTAAAATATCTCATTCTTAACCAAGTTCAAAAATCCACCAAAATCAATAATATATACATAATTCTCTATGGTAGTCTAACAAGATAAGTTCAAAAAAATTCTCCTCACACTGTGTGACAATTCCGAGGTGCATTAAGGACTCATCACACAATATTCAAACACAATAAATTTAGCTGTTCAATGAGGCACTCCAGTGCAAAATCTATCATGTAAATTCAAAATATCTGAAGCTACATGGAAGAAGTCCAAAACTTCAAATCACCTCTAACAAGAATCAAACAACCTAAAGAAACAATTAATCAGCTTGATGCTGATACCATATCATATATACAGTAATGAAAATGAATTAACGGATTCTGACTGCAATATAAACAATTAAACAAACTCCACTTTCCCTGTATGTATGGACCGAAGCTTTCTCATCATGAGCATGCTTATCTCCATGAAACGCTGAGCACAATTGGTAAGGCAAACTGATTCTTTTGTGAGCTGAACTTATTGCCGGGAGTCCCAGTGATGCACTTGCCCCAACATTGCTCCGTAAGTTCCCCGATCATCTTATTAATCATAGCTTTCTGATTCTCTTGCTACAGAGTAAAGAAAATCAGATGAAATGAATAAAAAATGGGGAATTGCATTTTAAATTGGTTATCAAAATTCAGAACAAGTAAATGCAAATCAATAAGGTAAATCCCAACCCATCTTTTATCTAAATCAATATGAAACACACTAGAAAACGCACACTATCATATTATGCATCAGCACAATTCAATCATCATATTTTATTCACTATCTTAATCAAACAGATAAAACATCCCCAAGAAATAGAAAACTAAAAGACTAAACATGCTAATCCATCAACCATTTATCTCCATTCCACACAATGTCACTAGCAAAATAGACTCCATCCGATCCTCTTGTCAGCTTTTGAACCTTGAAAAATACAGACGTGCTAAATCAACTACTGAATGTGAGACTGCATCATTAAAAAAAAGTGAACTTTGCATATCGAGCACAACTGAGCTTTTTTGAACAAAACCGCCAGCAAAGGAGGTCTGTCTTCTACAATTATCCTTGCAATTCTTTCATTTACATTTCCATATGAAACAGAGGTAGGAAGCATACCTTCCATCTAAGTAAACTAAAAACACCCCTACTAATATATTCATGAAAGGATTAAGTGAAATCCATGGAGAGATTAAATACAATTACTACAAATTTATCATTCGTATTTCAGAAGGTTATATAACTTGCAGACCGAAATGGAAGTCAAGCGAGAAAGCTGGTCAATGAACAAATGGGTGCACAAAGCACATAAAATGTGCGTATTCATTCGTATAAATACAAAATGAAAAAAAAAAAAAAAAAAAAAAAAAAAGGTGACATCAACAACAATTTGTCAACTTTAGGTATCATGAAAATGGTCAGAAATCTCGTGTGGAAATGACCATCGCATCGACAGATGCTGCATTATCAAAGATTTTCATCATTCCATTGTAGCACGAATTAGAAAGTCCATGGATACACGAAGATCCAAACAGACATTAGAAGGAATTGTTCACGGCATCGAAATTCGATTTGATCCCCAAAAAAAACCTGACTTTGTGACTCATGCGGTCGACATAAACAACAACGAAAAAACCCAAAAAGAAAAAAAAAAAAGTTTTCTTTCTTCCTTTTCCCAATACCAATCCCCGATCCACGAACAAAAAACGTCTGTCAACATCTAGTATCGCACATATGCCAAAAGGAAGACCAAGAAAAAAAATATTTATCTTTAACAGAATCACACAATATGCATCATATAGAACCCCAACCATAACGTTAATTACTGCGAAAAAATTCATCTAACTATGACACACAAAAAAAAGAAAAAATATGACAAAAAAAATCAAGAAAGGGGAGGAGTATGAAGAAAGGGTATCATCGCGTGTTTCTAAGCTTGAGAAACACCTGCAACTCTTGCAAGCCGTCCATTGTGATCCCAAACAAAAAAAACGCTAAGAAAAAAAACCAATGAAACCAGATCAAGAGACGAAATCTTGGACCCTAGCATGATCTCTGCCAAACCAAGCAAAACCCCTCAAACCCTAATGTGTCGGCCGTGACACCGTGAAGGGGATATATATATATATATATATATATATATATATATATAGAGAGAGAGAGAGAGAGAGAGAGAGAGTTAGCGGGAGGGCTGCACGGAAAAACCTTACCGACCGGAAACGTACGCTTGAAACGCTTTTGAACGCCTTCTATTGTCATTGCAGGCTTCGCCTTTGAGCTTTAGGCTTTGGGCTTTGGGCTTTGGGCTTTGGGCTTTGGGCCGGTTCATAAACAGACCAGCGGTACTCTTGAGATTCCCTACGTCTCCTGAAAAGAGCAGCCTTCTTGCCCATCCTAACGCAGAATGTACAAAACCAATCTAACACACAAGTGCTTTGATGCCCCGAATACGAGAAATCATAAGCTAAAATTATACTGCTAATGATAAATTAATTATATGATATTTAAAGTCAAATCATACAATATAGGCCGACTCTATCGGGTTAGATGCAACTTCCTTCACGAATCGGGGGCACTGATGTCAATCTGACGATTCGGGGAAAGCCAAGTAAGCAATCTACAAACAATATTCTTTGGTTACTCTCTACCGTCGTACTGTGTATGTAATGTACATCACAGTCCACAAATCACATTTCCAATCAATATCATATGCATTCATTCCCCTTTGGAATTAGAATTGGCAGGTTTTATTGTCCAGTTTGCATGGGGACTCACTCACGTAAGCAATTATGTTATCAGGCTTTGTCATCTTAGAGGATCTCTTCATGTTTTAAGGTTACCTATTGCGTGCCTCGTTCTTTTCGTGCTAAATTTGGAACCGTAAAATATGGGGATAGGAGTATGTTGTTCCTCCTCCCCGATTGTGCATGGAGACGGACATGTCTTAGGTGCCATAGACATATCACGATGCATAATCAAAATTGCCCCACCTATCTATCTATCTATGGATAGTACAACCACAGTGGACGACGAGTGGATCTACGATCATGAACACCTAACTTCTTTTGACGCTAAGGGTCGCGTTGACAGACCTTTCGTGGCGGTTCTAAAGATGAGATCATGTGGTTGTGAAGTTCGACTATATCGAGATGTTGTAATGCGTCTTATTTTTTTAATGCGCAGGTCACCTAAACACATTATCGGTGCAAAGACATTGAATTGTCCACAGCCGTACATTCTTCCATCGTGTTATGTAAATATAATATAATATAATATCGATACGTAATCAGTGAAGTTGTAAGTCTCATGGTAACTTGTGCTTTTTATAATGCTGGCAATAATGAAATGAATCATGACTTGGTTGTGCTTTGGTACCAAACCGCGTGGGCTGGCATTATAATCACATGGTCGGCTTTTGTTGTGTTTTAGACTTGTACTCTTCGTTAAGTTAGATCAATTATTCATGAGCTGGATTCCAGCAATCGAAAAGCTAAAAAAGGGCCACATTTGATATTCGATAAGAACCATTGTTTATTTGATTTCTAATCTTATAATTTCCAAGGTTGCAGCTTCTGAATGGTTTTTGCTTGATCCCTAATTAATAAGGCCATGTCAGTAGTAACTTAACACTGCTTCCTCTCCGTGTAGGTTCATTGCTCCATGCTTCACTACAAGGTAGTAGTAGGATGCACTTGAATATATATTTTATATCGGTGCTCTCACTTTCTTTCTCAAACTTTCATACCGTCGTGATCAGGTTCTTCCATTTTGGTGTATCAAAGAAGACATTTCACACTTTGGAAATCGGATTTGATGTTGAACTGATTATAAAATCTCTGTCTACACTTCAACATTCCATCAAATTCTGTCAATATTAAGTTACCTTTACTTGGTTGTGAACATGTATCAAGTCTGAATTCCTCGCTTCAGTCACTTCCATGTTGTGCCTCCACCTTCTACGGATTTGGAGCTTTATTAAGTACATCTGACTGCATGACCCACACGTTGATCATGTAGTGCTGCATCATAAGTGATACAACCAAATACCTGTCGACTCATTTATTGAGCAGTATCGCCTTTACACTGTGATACTTGGTGGAGGCATTTATGTCATGAGCTCCACAGGAATCATCTTTTATTACATAATGAACTGTATGAGTCGTAGCATGAGGAATGATTTCTATTGAATTCCATGGTGGAAAGACGTATAATTTTACTGCCGAGTGTCGCTAAAGCTTTAGCTTGTCTGATAATACCGTCCAAATCATCATCCATTTCTGATGAGGGGTTCGGCAACTTCCTCCTCACAGGCAATTCCAAAACCTTGGATAATTGGTAATTGTAATTGGTAATTGTAAGTGGTCCAGAAAAGACAGTCTCTGAGCAACCGAGACGCTTCACCATGCAAAGCACCAAAAAGCTTTGTTGGTACATGATACCATGGTCCCCAGATGCGCCATTCATGCATGCATGTCTCTTAGATCCATCAAGAAAGAGTTGAAACCTTGGAGATAGATATCATTGTGTAAGATGTGCTGTGAAGAAACAGAAAATTATATATTCTTGCTGGTAGACATCTTTTCTTTGTGAGAAAAGAGTCCATAAGATAATATTAGTATGACATTCTTGTTCCAAATAAGAACTGCAGCTTAACAATGACTACCTTCATGGCGTAGGTTTCATTTTTTGATGCGATTTGGCCTTCTTTCTTGTCGAGTTAAACGATGGCTAGAGGCAGCATCTTATCCACAAACCTACCTGGACATATGCCTCCCTTTCAGCTTTTGTTCTCTTTCTGCAGCATCACATCCTCCTTGTTGCATGTAAAGTCATCTGCCTTCGACAGCATCGTCTCTGCACACGCAACAGTACCAAGGCATTAAGTGTATTCTCTTCCTTGTCATGTTCACTCGACTTCCAGGATGTTACACAGAGTAAGAACGCAAGGATAAAGATTCGATCAATTATTGGAACATGTGGCTAGATCCAGGAAGAAGCGCTAGGAGAGAAGATGGATACTTCAAATCCTAGAGTTAACAGCTCAAGTTTAATATCATCTGGTCTCCAAGGAAGGAAGTAAGAAGACTCTAAAATCCGATACAACAACATCAGGGAGGTGAATTAGTTTCCTCTCCTCTGCTAGATTCATCAAACAGCTCGGTGACACAGCTCTTCTCAGGCGAAGAGGATGAAGATGGTGTCGGATCACCCTCTCTCTCGTCCATGAAATCGCTGAAATCAGTGACGTCGTTTGTAATGATGTCCTCCTCCTCGTCGACGACTATGGGGGCTCTTCTCCTCTTAAAAATGCGACAAAGCACCCAGTCTTGGCTTGGAATCATCAAACCCTGCATGATAGGAAATACATGATCTCCAACATATACTGCACATTGACTATGGCATTAGGATCTCACATGAGTTGAGTTCTTCCTCTGCGGGTAGATCAAGCTTCTGCCATCAGAGCCGGCCAGGCGATACTCATGCATCATCCAGTCGGTTGGAGAGCTGGTAGGAGGTTTTCCGCGGTAGAAGACCAAAACCCTTCTCATCCCCACCACTTGGTTGCACCCAGAAGCTACGATCTGCTTGTCCTTCCCTCTGGCCTTCCAGTAGCCGGATCTCGCCGCCCGGTTTGATCGCTTACCATTGGGATATTTCGCCTCTCTACGGTTGAAGCAATACCTCTCATCGCCTTCCATTAATGCACCTACATATTGCAGCCACAGCTATCTCATCACCATCACTCACATCAAATATACACAGGATATGGTGTTCTTGACACTTAATTACCAGGCAAGTTCCATGGATCGAACTTCCCGAGATCGATCTCAGGAATGATGGAAGCTGGCAATGGGCAGGAGAAGACCTTCCTCTTGAGGTACTGAACGACTAGGTCTTCATCAGTGGGGTGGAACCTAAACCCAGGGGGCAGCCTGAGAGCTCCAAACCTTACAAGACTCGGCTTGTGACTCATTTACGTTGTAAGCACTTCCCTTGCTTCTCCTTCAGT
The DNA here is from genome assembly GCA_900464855.2 of Musa schizocarpa. Lineage (NCBI taxonomy): Eukaryota > Viridiplantae > Streptophyta > Magnoliopsida > Zingiberales > Musaceae > Musa > Musa schizocarpa. The sequence goes on along the minus strand of LS990921.1, from coordinate 14,360,766 downwards.
AGAGCCGCCGCACGTTTGGGAGCATGGAAAAAGGGAAGAATCCGAGGAGAAGGGAGGGGTGAGGCGAGGATAACAGGAGGGGACACCAGTTTATAGAAAAGGTTGCGGAAAGAAGGCGACGGCCGGAGTAGCGTGAACCAGACTCAACCTATTGATGCAGTATAACGAAAAGACGATGTCGATGACAGAGACGGGGATGTTTACGTTTGCTTATCAACTGCACACAAGACCTCATCTCAAACACTTTCTAGATGATGATGATGATGATGCTTTGCAGAAGAATTATTTCCACGACCACATCAAGGCTACTATATTATGACAGTTGAGTTGGCAGTGGGCCCTTGTTTTTGCATCCTGCAGTGAACGATTCCTTCGATATGGTCGGATCGATGCATCTGTACTTTCTATTCGAAATATATATATATATATATATATATATATATATATATATATATATATATATATATATATATATATAACTCAAGTTTAGAAATTTAATATACAAATTGAGATATACATTATTTTTCCACAAAAATAACGTGATCTCAATTTAATTATAATGAAGGAGATAAGTTTTGTTGCTATTTTCTATTTAGAAAAAATCAGAAACTTAATTTATTCATAAGGCTGCTTCTAAGAATACTAGCAAAATTCCAAACATGTGTGTATACTGGCATCAGGTACTCATCTTGATTGGTCTTGTTCCTTTATGGTATGACTGATAAAATTTATAATATTGGCTCAGACAAATCTAAGATCAGTTCATAAAAATGCAGCTCCTCATGGACTCACATTTTGAGATTTTTTTTGGAATACTCATGCTGAAGAGATTTGCAATGGAAATTTATGCCTTCTTTCAGTTCACGGCAATCGAATTAAGTCAACGGTGAAAACTGGGATTTGCATCCTAAGGAACTGTTGTTCCCTATGTCTCTTTTTGTTTGGCCACAACCCGTATCTCACTGAGAATAGGAGATACATTCATTTTTAACTTTGACTTATAATTTCATCTGTGTCAGCTCAACGTTCCGTTGACATCACAGTATAAGAAAACAGAAGATATGAATTTACATATGATAAAAGATAAATATAAATAATAATTTTATGTTGGTTATATGTTTACGTTATAATCCTTAATTAATCTATGATTTAAAGATTAATTACATATTTAAGTATATAATTTGAAGATATGATTTTAGTATATGGTTGAGAAAAATCTCACCGACAAAATTTATATAAATATACTTTACCTTAATGAATAATACTATCTCTTACTGTTACAGACTTAGCTGGTTTTGTTTAAGTCAGTGCGACATCCTTGCATGTCCGTCCGTAAAGATCAACCTCCCCGAAGCCTCCCATGGTCCCTTAGGACCCGCAAAAGAGATAATTAGTTAGAAAGAACGCCTCACTCAAGATCCACAAGCAAACATCTCCGAGAACACTTCATAGACAATGCAAATTACAAACAGACTTTATGAACAGTTGCACAATAAAGGGTCAAAATGGTCCATTACAGACCGAAAATTTCTCACAAATGTCCACATGATATAACCTTTATTTACAAGCCTAAAGCTGCCACTAAACCAAACTAAAATGAGACTATTAAGCCTTCGATCATCCCTCTACATGCTGTGCAAAGCATGAACATACCAAAAGACACGGACATACATAAGCATTACATCAAACATCCTATTTCGAAGTTTGTCTGTGACATTCTCCCCCACTTATTCCTTCGACGTCCTCGTTGAAGCATTTGTGAACACTACAACTCCTCGCCTTTGCTGAGTCTTCAATCTTCTGCTCTAACTGCAATGTGCCTCTTGGCTCTCAACTACTCTCCGTTGCTGTTTTTGAGTAGTCGAACCTTTGATCCGTCATGTTGCTTCAACCCACCAATGACTCTGACTCTGATGTGGGGTTGGTTGAGTTGTGTTGATTATTGTTGATTCCTATGGATCCTTCAGAAGGAAAAGACCATCCTTACTATGCGATACTCTCTCATATGCCTCATGATGCTTGAATTGGGTGGATACTTGTTGGAGCTTTAACGAGCATCGCCTTGCAAACTTTCAAAGTTTTTGGTCCTTCCTCCATAAAATTTGCTCATCGACTCTTTTTTCACTTAGTTGTCACTTCCAAGTAGATTCGCATCACTTCCGCTTTCGATTGGCATTTTGTTGGGAAATGAGACGGATACTCTACTCTTAGTAGCACTGATCACCAGTGATGTGGATTTGACAACTATTGTCTTTTAATATCTTCGAAGGGTCTTTGAACCTGTGCAGATCTTCTCTGTTGGATATATAAGAGAATTGGGATACTCTGTTTCATCCATTCTCTTAAGAGTTGAGAAGACAAAGGTTACTTAACTTCGCCTGCCTCCTGGAGGTTGTACTCCATACATCAAGCTGGTTACTAGCCTTCGCATACTCTTTGCTCACACTTTTGAAGCACTTAAAGTGTTTGCACTCCTTGCATTGAGTTAGTTACTACGATTTACCTTCTCAATGCAATCAAACTTCTGGAATGCAGAAAGTTTTCACCCCAACTTGGAGTAGTTCTCTAATAGATTTGGTCACCTTTGGGATTGTACCATCTTCTTCATCAACCCTACCGCCTACTCCACTGAGTAGCAAAGGTATAGCACCGCGTACTGCCTGCTTCATTCCTTGGTCGTGCACTCTTGCATAACTCGAAGTCCTTCACTTTCGGCTATCTTAATGAGAAGCTCGTTGACACCAGTCTTACGAAGTTCCTTGGCCTCTGCCCTTTAGCCTTGTCTTGGTACTTGGAGTTTGCCTTTACATGCTCCGTCTCCTCGGCACCTTTCATGACCAAGTGCTCTCCCTCCATGAGAGCAAGGGATCAATGACTTTCACGAAAGTCCTGCCTTTGTGGTACTATGGCGCTACCATGCCATGGCCCTACTATCCGTCGCCTTGCATCTGCATCTCTTTTTGTCACAATCAATAGATATGTCTCTGTGGCACTCCTTCGAGTCCACCTTCATTCTAATTGATGCTTGATTTTAGGTAGCTAAGTCCCTCTGGACTCGTCATCGCTTCCTCGCCCCTTTCGACCCCCTACTTCAACACCTCTGTATTCTCCAAGTAGCTCCCTTTGGTCGATGGAAAGACAGACTATAACTCTCATACATGGCCTCTGCCATCATGTTGTAGGATTTGCACCGATTCTGTTCTCCTTAGCTTCCTTGGTAGCAACGTTTGCTTACTTGACATTGTCCTTTGACTTGTCGGGCTCCCTTAAGCGAATATGAGCTCTAGAGTAGTCCAACTCTCCAACTGCTTCGATCATACCTCTATATGATCAAGTCCCTCCCATAGGACTCACTGATACTTGCATTCGAACTTTTCCCTTGGTGGAACACAGCCCCCATATGTTGATGACCAAGGCTTTCATCCTATGCAAAATTCGATGCATGCATGAAAGACCCGCCTCTGCGGTACCATGGCCTTCACTCTTTGAATCCATAGCCTTTCTTACCATCGTGTTGTTCACCAAAGTGGAGCTTCCAGTAGCTCCCGATCATACCTCCGTATGATCTATTCCCTCACAGGACTCATTCATGTGTATCGTATTGCCACGAACTGTTCCACCATGATCCACTGCACCATGTTGCATCCTGGTGATATCTCCATTGCATTCTGATCCTTGTGGGATGAACTCGAATTGTGATCCCTCCATGTGTGGCCTCTGCCAATACATCGCAGGGTCTCTTCCACCTTCGATTTTGTTCGCTTCTTTGGTAATCGACCTTCATCCACCCACTCTTGGGTCACACCTAGATGAAGCACCGCTCTAGGACAGTCCATCGCCTAGTAGCTCTTGAAGTCCACCGACTTCACTAAAAATGGTGCACCATTGTTTAGATCCTAGGCCTCTGCCCTTACTAGCACAATCTCCGCTGCGCACCGCTTCCTGCCTAACAACTTGACTGGCAACACTGTGGTATATTCTTCAAGTGCACTTGCTTTTGTGTCCTCTTACCCCATGCCAAGGCCTTTTGAACCCAACTTTGCCTCCGCAAGTTGAGTCGCCTTAGTTCCTCCATCAAATGTTTCTCCATCAAGTATATAATTTGATTATATGATTTTAGTATATGGTTGAAAAAAATCTCACCCACAAAATTTATATAAATATACTTTACATTAATGAATAATACTATCCCTTACATAATACATTCTTCAATTTCTTATAATACGAAAGACTTTTTGTTTCAAGTAAGGCTCTATCTTTCTCACTCTCTCTTTCTCTGTACTTTATTTGTTAGTGACTGTTGTTCTTCATTCTTGCCCTCCCTGCTAGTTACAGGTGCTATGTAATCCAATTATATGAGTGATGACATGTGTGATATGTTGCATAATTTTTTTTGTTATTATTGCTATGATATTTTATCACTTTATATTGATGATGAATATATTGTGATATCCCTATATAATAGGAATTGAATTATTATGAGATCATGATAATGAGATCAATTCACCTTTAAATATAGACCTTAAATATTCTCGGTCATATGTTACTCGAGAAGGACATTAAGATAATCGAACAGACCGTTGTACTATATACTTGTCCATAAAATGGAGAGAGCTAGTCTTATAACTACTTGTGTGGGGACACTAGGAATATAGTGTAGGTGCTCATTGGAGAATGAGTTCACTAAATAATCCGCTTACGAAATACTAATTGGTTAATGATACATCATCGTCAAACAACAATTATGTAGTCTCAATTGTGTGTTTGGTCCTTATACTTGAGACACTAATGATATATTATTTGAGTACTTCATTCTTTAATATCAGACTTATAAGTCTAAAAGTTTCAAATCTAGTAAAGTCGGTCAATGAGAGTGGTAGCCAATCTGACAAAGACAATTGAGTATCAATAAATGATAATATGCTCTCGATATAATGAGAGAAATATCCCATATGCTCTCATCAGACAAATCCTTAGTCATGGTCAAATGGATAATGATAAATCTGACAAGCATGAGATTTGATTTGAGAGGAAAGAAGTTCTTGAGGAGAATCCGATTAGAGTGAGACTCGGATAGATTTTGTATGAGCTTGATAACATCATACCTGGTATATGATATCTGAGATATTAGATAGATAAGGGAACTATAGATATATGATAATTGAGAGCAGATAAGTCTAATAGATTAGATCCTCCTATATTATATGGGACTATAGCGTAGTGGCCTAGTATATCAAGAGTCGATGAGTTGAGTGAATTATTATAGAAATAATAATTTACTGAGTCAAAAAATTTTCTGATAGGTCCAACTCATAGCTAGTTTGATATTGGGCCTAAAAGGTTATATACATATGGTGGACAAAGTAACAAGTATAGGATTTGATATGAGATATCCAATAAACCCCTATTTTATTGGATCCATTGGGTGAGGCTTAATAGAACTTAAAGCGATTATTGGATAGAGATCCAATATCCATTAAGGCAGGATAATTAGATAGAGATCTAGTACTCATTCAAGTATGATCCATTAGGGTAAGTAAAGAGGGCTTTTTATATATAGGAGTTGGGGCTTAAAGGGATCATAGGCTAGACCCCTATTGCCGCCACCTCCTTTATCTTCTCCTTACCCCTTTCTCCAACTAACTATCCCCTCCTAGTACAAGAGGACAATAAGAGGGACCGATCCCTCGGTTGTTGCGGTGTGGTAGTGCACAAATGCGAGGAAAGAATGTATTGTGTGGATCACTACTAGAGAGGAGTTTATGAAAACTCCATCCATGGATTGAGATATATAGATTTGGAGATATACGATTTGTTAACAAACCACAAAAAAGCATTACATGCACAATAGAAAAATAAAACAAAAATCAGTTTCCCAAAAGAATCATATTTGATTGTCATGCAAAGATTAGGAGTGAAAAACTCATAAAACTGAAAACTATGTAATATATGTGAGGCGTTCTCACCTAGGGGAGATCGTATATCCCCAATTGACAGATCCCAATCCATGGATATAGGAGCTCTCGCAAAATCCTCTCTAGCGGTGATCTATACGACGGATGAAGCGGCGATGCACCTCCTCTCACGATGCATTCTTTCCTTGCTTTCATGCACCACCATGTAGTAGCAAACACAAGAAGGGGCCAACCCTTCTTGTTGTTCTCATGCCCTTAATAGGGTTGATGGTAGGGGAGGAAAGGGAGGAAGGAGAATAGGAGGTGGGTGGCCAAAGAGTCTAGCTCATGACCCTTTGGTCCCTCTCCTATGTTAAATCATAGATTTTGATGATGAAATCAATTGATAAATTTACGATATAATCAATTAAAGACGAAACAATTAAAGTAATACATGACTAACTTTGTTCATGAAAAGACGAAACAATTAAAGCAGTAGAATCAAAAGTTGGGTTGGAGTCAAAGTTTGGACATGCTGATGGACCAAAAGAATTGGACGTTATGCTAAGATCAAACGTTGTGGAAGTCAACATGCTGATGGATCGGGCGATACGCCGAAGGTTCGGACGATGCATCGAAAGTTTGCCATGAGTTCGAATGAACTAATTACAACAACTTAGATTTCATGTCTCAAATTATTTAAGTCTTAATTATTATAGTTAGGTCTTAATTATCATAGTCAGATCATAAATTGAGTTAGCTTTGGGTATAACTCTACTAACTCAATTAGGGGCCCATTGGGCTTGATCTGGGGTTGAGTTGGGCTCAATGGGAGGCACACTCATTGACCCAGAGATAGGTTAAGTAGTGGCACCGTCAGACCAAGTGGTAGAATCGCCTATAAGCTAGAATGTATGAAGTGTACATTTTTCGAAAAACCCAACGGTAGTACCATAGTGTCAGGCAATAGTATCGTCCAAACTGGCGATAGAACTACCAATACATAGTCTCCCATGTGTCAGGTAATAGTACCACCAAATATAGGCGGTGGTACCGTGAGTATCCTTGAAACTGGAGATGTGATACTTTTTAGCTCTATTTTTGAAGCCATTTGGGACTTGTAAATACCCCACTCTTTTCTACTTCAGGAAGCACAAAAAGAAAACCTAGTGATTCTGTGTTATAAAGTTTTGAAAAGTGCTAAGTGTTCCTCTCCTCCTCTTTAAGTTTTGGGATTATTCTAAGAGAGGTATGAGACTTGTAAAGGTTCTCTCCTAAACATGTGAAAAGGAGAAAAGAGTTGTAAGAGTGTAGTTGGTCTTCACCTATTGAAAGAAGATCGTTAGTGAACACTGATGGCCTCGATGGAAGAGGAATCGAGAGTGGATGTAGGTCATGATGATCGAACTGCTATAAACTCAGTTTGCATTTACTTTATGCTTTTCATTGTTATTACTTATTGATTCAATTGTTTACTACTCACTTGCTCTCTAAGTTTAAATGCTTTTCGAAACTGGCTTTATCGAATAAAATTTTTAAATCAATATTTTTATCAAAAGCACTAATTCACCCTCCCTCTTAGTGCTGAAATAGTCCTAACAGTTGATATCAAAGTCAAGTTCTTCTCAATTGGATTAACACCTAAGAGAATAGCTTTTACCGACAATCTAGAGGGTCACTCTATCACTCGTTCTCCTATGTATAATGAGACAAGGATTTTTCTAATTTCTATGAACTTTGATTTATGGAATATTCTAGAATATGGTTTTTAAAAATCCTCTAGATCAATGAATGAATGAAATGACCTAGAGAAAAAAATTATTTTTTTTAAACGCGAAAACTATGAATGCTTTATTTTATGCTTTAGATAAAAAAAAAAATTTAATCGTATTTCTATATATGAAACTGCAAATGACATTTGGCATACACTCGAAGTTACACATGAGGGCACAAGTAGAGTTAAAGAGTCAAAATCAATCTTTTAATACATAGTTTTGAATTATTTTGAATGAAACCAAGCGAAACTATTGGAGATATGTACACCTATTTTATGGATATCATCAATGGTTTGAAAGCACTTGGTAAAAATTTTTCGAATCTTAAACTTGTTAATAAAATTTACGATCTCTTCCTAAAAACTAGGATACAAAATAATTGCTATTCAAGAAGCAAAGGACTTGAACTATTTTCCACTTGAAAAACTCATAGGGTCATTAATGACCTATGAAATAATGTACAAGGCATATGTTGAACATAATGAACATGAGAACAACATTTCAAAAAATAAGAAGGATATGATACTTAGAACTAAAGAAGACCACTCGAGCAAAAGCTCTAGTGACGATGAGGACTTGACACTTCTAACAAGAAAACTTAAAAAATTCATAGGAAGAAATAAAACAAATCTTATGAAACAAGATACTAAGAATAAAAATGAACTAAAAAAGGACACAATCATCTGCTCTGATTGCAAAAAGCTAGGACACTTCAAAAGTAAATGTCCTCATTTGAAGAGAATGAATATCAGATTTTGATGATGAAATCAATTGGTAATTGTTTGATATAATCTATATGTTGAAAAAAGTGTGTAGGATTAACTATGATAGTGATCAAGGCATAAAGCAAAATGAAGTGTCAGAATCAAGCTCGAGAATTCGTTGGAAGTTCGAGAGTTTGTCGAGAGTCCGAAGGTTTATTGAAAGTGCCACTAGAATTAGCCAAGAAGTCCAGAAGCTTGTTGGAACTCGCCAAGAAGATCATTGTGAAGTCCAGGAGCTTGCCGGGAGTCCGTTGGAAGATTACCGAGAGATCATCAAAAGTCTGCTAGAAGATCGTTGGAAGCTCATTGGAAGATCATCGGAAGCTCGCTTGAAGATCGCCGAAAGAAACCTAGATTTACCAGACTTATTTTGTTTAGTGTATACCTTAAAAATTGAAGTTAGCATATAATTAGGGTTAGGATTGGGATATAATCCCACTAACTTAGTTAGGGGCCAATTGGACCCAAAATAAGGCTGAGTTGGGCGCTAGATGGAAGGCTCACTCAACCACTTAGAGCCTTACCAGGTGGTGGCACCACCTAGAGTGGGCCATGGTGTTAGGATCAAGAGAGGCACTAAGAAGGGGGGGAGGGTGGGGGGGGGGGGTGAATTAGTGTAGTGGAAAAAGTCATCGGTTTTGTAAAATATTCGTTCGTTGAGAACTAATCTCGAAAGTTACTTGACTTTAGAGTTAAATGAACTAGCAATAAGTATTGCCACTATAAAATACACAAGAATTTATAGTGGTTTAATCATTGTGACCTACATCCACTTCTGATTCCTTTATCGAGGTCACAGGTGTTCACTAATAATCTTCCTTCAATAAGCAAAGATAAACCATCCTTTTATAGCTCTCTTCTCCTTTTCACGGGTTTAGAAGATAACCCTTACAAGCCTCACACCTCTCTTGAATGATCACAATACTAGAAAGGGAGGAGGAGGACTTTTTACACTTTTACAATATTTTCACACCCAAAGAATTCAAAATTTTGTTCATACTTTCGTGCCCTTTCATGCAGAAAAGAGCGGGATATTTATAGGCCCCAATGGTTTTAGAATTGGAGCCAAAAAGTGTCATATCCCTAGATTTTGGGGTACTGGCGGTACCACTACTATTATTCGACGGTATCACTACCTGATACTATGACATTGGGTGGTACCATCGCCCAGTTTGGGCAGTACGATCGCCTAATAGGGGTGATACTATCGCTTGGCAGCATTAACTACCGATGATACCATCGCCCAATCTGGGTGATATCACTGCCTAGACCATGTGGGAGACTGAGTCACCAGGCGGTGCCATCGTCGGTTGTGACTTCAAGTGCTGAATGGGCTATTCAACCGGCAAAACATTCAAGCATTTACGATAAGATATATTTATCTCAAACATGTCAATTTGTCATCAATTTACCATATTTCTGCCCCTTTGTCATCAATAAAAAGGAGAACCATTCAACAATGAAGTGTGGTAAATAAAATTAAGCAAGTTTCACACCAATTTATCTAAGCAATTTATCTAAGCCATAAAGGAAGGTAAGCAAAGAATTTTCATGATAACCTTTTTGGATAAACTAATATTTTTACTCAAGGGCTTTTTTGGTTCTTGTTTAGATGTGCAAGTCTCTTTCTTCTTTATCATAAAAATAAGAAGAAGAGGAAGAAAGGTAAGGAAAGAATCTATTAAGAACCAAATTTATGAAATGATTTGAACCAAGTCAAATTCAAAACAATAAATGAGTTTCATTAAATCATGCTTCAATTTTACCAAAAAGAAGGGAGTCATGAAAAGGATCAAGATATCTATGTAAAATCAAATCGTCATTCTTGCAAGTAATCATCGCACACTAAAAGTTCATAAAATTCATCTTTCACGAGAAGAGTAAGAAATAATATATGGGAGAGGAGCATCACGAATAAAACTTCATAAATCAAATATGTTTCTCATTAAAAATTCACAAGAGTAAAATCTGTGAGAGATGCATTTGTCAATGAATTCCATGAGTGAAGGGACTGTGTATGAAAAATCATTAAGTTTGTATGAAATAAATTTTGATACCTAGTAGATTGTAATGCCAGATTTCATGAAAGCCTTATATATGAAATGAAATAATTTCATGAAAACCTTTAAAAAAAATCGAGAAAGTCTGGAAAAGAAATATAACAAACTCATGCATTCTGATAATTTAACATCCCTAACTCTCTTATAATAAAATCAAATTATTCTTCATTTAAAGGTTTTATATAGATATCGACTAATTGATGTTTCGTATTAATAAACTCTAAAGATATATCATGTTTATTAACATGATCTCTTATGAAATGATGCATAATATCAATATGTTTAGTTCTATAGTATTGAATAGGAATTTTTTTAAATATATTATACTCGTATTATTATATTTTATGGGAATGTTCTTAAAGTGAATCTTATAATCTTCTAATGTATTTTTCATCCATGCAACATGTGCACAACATGCACTAGCCGCTATATATTCAGCTTCGGTTGTAGATAGTGCAACCGAGTTTTGTTTCTTGGAAGACCAAGAGACAAGTATATGACCTAAGAATTGACATGTTCTAGATGTGCTTTTTCTATTTATTCTACATCCAAAAAAATCCGCATCAGCATAAGCAATTAGTTCAAAGTTTTCAGATTTTGGATACTATAATCTATATTAGTGGTTACTTTAAGATATCTAAGAATTCTTTTAACTGCTTTAAGATGAGATAACTTAGGAATAAATTGAAACATAGTATAAAGTCCTATGCTAAACATGATGTCTGGTCTAATTGCGATGAGGTATAGTAAACTATCTATCATACCCCTATAAGCTTTTTGATCAAAGCTTTCTCCACTTTCATCAATGTTTAACTTAGTGGAGGCACTCATAGGAGTATTGATAATAGCCTTTGAACTATCCATATTAAATTGTTTTAGCAATTTTAATGTATATTTTGTTTAACTAAGAAAAATACAATCACTAAGTTGTTTGTTTTGTAAGCCTAAAAAGAAAGTTAGTTCACCCATTAAACTCATTTCAAACTCTTGGCTCATACTCTTAGTAAACGATTTACATAAGGATTCATCTGTAGAACTAAAAATAATATCATCAACATAAATTTGAACAATAAGAAAATTATTTTCAAAATTTTTAATAAATAGTATAGTATCGACCTTACCTTTAGAGAAATTATTTTGGATAAGAAAGGAGCTAAGTCTTTCATATCAAGCCCTTGGGGCTTGTTTTAATCCATAGAGAGCTTTAGTCAATTTAATTATCATTCAAATCTGGGAGGTTGTTCAACGTAAACTTCTTCGAAAATAAAGCCATTAAGAAAAGCACTTTTGATATCTATTTAAAATAACTTAAAATTATTACTACAAGCATAGGCAAGGAGCATCTTTATGACTTCTAATAATGCCATAGGAGCGAAGGTTTCATCATAATCTATACCTTCTTCTTGGTTAAAACATTTGGCTACTAATATATCCTTATTTCTAACCACAATACCAAATTTATCTTGCTTGTTTTTAAAAACTTATTTAGTACCAATAACTAAATGGTTATTTGGCCTCGGAATAAGCTTTCACGTCTCATTTATCTCAAATTGGTTCAACTCTTCTTACATTGTAATGACCCATAAATAATCTTTCAAGGCCTCATCAATGTATTTAGGTTCAATTTAAGAAAGAAAAGCGGCGTTGACATAAAAAATTTTAAGAGAAAAAAAAGTTTGAATCCCTTTTGATATGTCTCATATGATTAGCTCCTTAGGATGAGCATCTATATACTTTCATTTCTTAGGTAAGGATGTTTCGGAAGAAGATATATCCAAATTGCTAGTTGGAGGAGAGGGTTCATTTAAATTCAAAACATCAAAATTAAGATCATCATCAAACTTATTTTTTTTTAATTTAAAAACTTCATTAAAGATAATATGAATAGACTCTTTTATAACAAAAGTTCTTTTGTTAAAGATACGAAAGAGTAGCTAAGAAAAATCCCTTCATCGGATTTTGCATCAAACTTTTCTAAGGCATCTTTTTCATTCAAGATAAAATATTTATAACCAAAAACTTTAAAATATGAAACATTAGGTTTTTTTGTTATTCTAGGAGTTTTAGAAAGTAATGGTCTTACTAGAACCCTATTCATGACATAGCATGTCGTATTAATGGCTTCGGCCTAAAAATATTTGGGTAGGCTATGTTCCTTCAACATGGTTATTGTCATTTCTTATAAATTTTTATTTTTTCTTTCTACTACTTCATTTTATTGAGGATTTCTCAAAGTAGAGAAATTATAGTTATATCTATTAGATTCACAAAAAATTTAAAAATTATGGTTTTGAAATTTGCTACCGTGATCACTCCGAATTGATGAAATCATAAAGCCTTTTTCATTTTGAACAAGTTTATAAAATTTAGAAAAATACCTGAAGTAATCACTTTTGTGTGACAAGAAGTATGTCTAAGTGTATCTACTATAATCGTCGATAATTATAAAAGAGTATTTGCTACCTCCTAGGCTTGATACATCAATTGGTCCAAACAAATCAATATGGATCAATTGTAATGGTCTAGAGGTGCTTATTTGATTCTTTGGTTTGATACCTTTTATTTGTTTTCCTAATTGACATACATCACATACATTATCTTTAATAAACTTAATGTTAGGAGTACCTCTTACAAGTTCTTTGGATGAGATTTGAGAGATTAATTTCATGCTAGTATGACCTAATCTCCTATGCCAAAGCCAAACATGGTCATTCAAAATCGAAAAATATATTTCATTACAAAGATCATCAATGTCAATAGTATATACATTATTTTAATTTAGGACAATCATAGATGTGTTTTGTGTGATTTTTCAATAATGCAAGCATTGGATTCAAATGTAATGATATATCCTTTATCACACAATTGACTAATACTCAAAAAATTATTCTTTAAGTAATCAACCAACAACACATCTTTAATTAAAAAGTTGTATTTGTTATCTATAGTTCCTTTACCAATGATTTTACCCTTGTTGTTGTCTTCGAATGTGACATACCCTTCGTCTAGGCTAGTGAGCTTAAAAAATTAAGATGGATATCCAATCATGTGCCTTGAGCATCCACTATCAAGGTACCATCTCTTGCTCCAAACTTATGATGGTAAAAATTTCTAAAAAAAAATGATTTTTAGATACTCATTTGACCTTAGGTGCCTCAAAAATCGATCTACTCAACTTATTATTTTGTATAGAGCTTTTTACGATTCCTTAGGAACCCAAATCAATTTGTGTGGACTACATCTCTTAAACGTACATTTATAAGCAACATGTCCGAGTTTGCAACAAAAGTTACATTTGATGCGGGGTGATACATGCAATGTAGGGTCTTTAACAAAGGTAGTTGGATTTTGGTGAGAGCTACTCATAAATCTGATTCTGTCTCTTCTATGAACATGACCCTGATTGGCAAGGATCATGTTCAAGGACTTGCTACCAACATCAATTTTTTCTAAGATTTCATATAGTTATAAAATTTTCTTTTTAAGCATTTCTAATTTATCATATTTTGTGCAAAGAGCTAAACTATCATCATGTTCAATTTTTAATCTATCAAAATCCTTAACAAGAGAAGCATGCTCCTTTTTTAATAGTTTATACTTTTTACTAACTAATTACATTCATCAAATAATTCATGAAAAGTACTTAAAAGTTTATCGAAAGATAAATTTGCATTTAATGAACTGCTTACCTCATCTTCGATAGCTATTAGTGCGTAGTTAGTGATCTCCTTGTTACTTTGTTCTTCGCCTTCGGAATCAGTCGAGTCATCCCACGTTGCTTTGAGCGCCTTCTTCTTCTTTGGTTGCTTCTTCTTTACTTGGGGACATTCGCTTTTGAAATGTCCCGGCTTCTTACATTCATAGCATATAACTTGTTCTTTCTTGAGTTTAATTTTATTTTTATATTATTTTTTAATTTATTTCTTTTTATGAATTTTTTGAACCTTTTTGTCAAGAGTGCCAAGTCATCATCATAGTTCTTATCACTCAGAACTTTCTTTCAAGTGGTCTTCATGAGTTCTTAGTGTCATATCCTTCTTGTTCTTTGAAAGGTTGTTCTCAAGCTTTTCATGAGCATTGCAAGTCATCTTATAGGTCATTAGTGACCCAATAAGTTCTTCAAGAGGGAAGTTATTTAAATCCTTGGCCTCTTAAATGACTATTACTTTAGGGTCCCAACACTTTGGAAGGGATTTTAAGATTTTATTAATAAGTTAAAAGTTAAAAAAATATTTGCCAAGAGCTTTTAAACTATTGACGATATTCGTAAAATGGGTGTATATGTTAACAATAGTTTCGCTTAGATTCATCTGAAATAATTCATAAATATAATCTAAAAGATTTATTTTCGACTCCTTTACTCTACTAGTGCTTTCAAGGGTGATTTCGAGTGTGTGCCAAATATCAAAAGTCGTTTCACAAATAGACACTCGATTGAACTCGTTTTTATCCAAAGCACAAAACAATACATTCATAGCCTTGACATTTAAAGCGAAAGTCTTCTTCTCCAACTCATTCCAATCGTTCATTAGAAGAGAAAGACTTTTGAAAGCCATTTTCCACAATGTTCCATAACTTAAAATCCATATAAATCAGAAAATTCTTATTCAAGTCTTCCAATTAGTGCAATCTGTCCCATTGAACATGGGTAGACGTGTAATTGAATGACCCTCTTGGTTGCCGGCAATTATCATCTCTCTTGAGTTTCAAACCAAATGAGAGTGACCTTACTCTGATACTAATTATTAGGATCAAGAGCGACACTAAGAGGGGGGGGCGGGGGGCGGTGAATTAGTGCAGTAGAAAAAGTTATCGATTTTGTAAAATATTCATTCGTTGAAAACTAATCTCGGAAAGTACTTAACTTTAGAGTTAAATGAACTAGTAATTAACTTAGAAAGTAATGACAGCAATGAAAAGAAGAAAAGAAATGAGCACATCAAAATTTATAGTGGTTTGGTCATTGTGACCTACATCCACTTTTGATTTCTCTTCCGTCGAGGTCACCGATGTCCACTAATGGTCTTCGTTCAATGGTCAAAGACAAACCACCCTTTTATAACTCTCTTCTGCTAGTCATAGGTGCCCAGCAAGCCAATCACGTGAGTGATGGCACGTGTGACTTGATACAGAATCTTTTTGCTTATTATATTTTGGCGTATATCACTTTATAACTATTGCATAAATGCATATATATATATATTGTGATGTCCTTGGATTTGTGCAATGGGAATCGGATCGTGATGAGATCACGATAATGAGATCGATTCACCTTTAAACACATATCCTAAATAATCCCGGTCATAGGTTACTCGAGAGGGACATCGTGATAACCGGATAGACTGGTGTGTCAGTATACCCGCCCATATGATGGATGCAAATGGTCTCATAGTTGCTCGTGTGAGGGACACTAGGGATACAATGATGTGCTCATTGGAGAATGAGTTCACCATTGATCCGCTTTTACGAAAATGTCTTTGGATGGTTGATGATGCCTTATTGTCGACAAATGATTCCGTAGTCCTAGTGGTGTATCTCGGTCCTTAGACTTGAGACACCAAGGATGTCCTGTATGAGTGCTCCACTCTTTGATACCAGACTTATAGGTTTGGCTGTCCCAGATATAGTACAACTGGTCATTGGGAGTGGTAGTTGACCTTACGAGGGCTATTGAGTGTCGATAGAGGATCATCCACTCTCGGCGTCATGAGAGGAATATCCCATGTGTTTTTGCTCAGACAAATCCCTTGCTAGGGTCATTCGGGTTGAGAGAGAAAGAGTTCTCCGGGAGAATCCGATTAGAGCGAGACTCGAGTAGAAACCGTATGGGTCCGAAACACCATGCTCGATATACGGTCTCGGGATATTAGATGGATGAGGGACTATAGGTACATGGTAACTGAGGACGCATTGTGTCCAATGGATTGGATTCCCTTGTATCGTCTGGGGACTACGGCGTAGTGGCCTAGTACGTCCAGAGGTCGATGAGTCGAGTGAATTATTACAGAGATAATAATTCACCGAGTTAGAAGGAGTTCTCGACAGTATGATGACTCACGGCCAGCCGGGACATTGGGCCTAGAGGGTCACACACATATGGTAGGCATTGCGATGAGTAGAGGTTCTGATATGAGATATCCGGACCGGAGCCCTTTGTTTTATTAGATGCAGATCCAATACCCACTAGGGAAGGACCCATTAGGGTTTGACACGGATCTCTATAAATAGGAGGGATTCACAGCCCTCATAGGCTAGAGTCTTTGCTTGCCTTTCCTATTCTCCTCTCCCTCTCCACCTCGTGAGGCCCGAGTTTTGAGGAGGGTCGCCGCAACCCTGCTGTGGGATCACCGCTAGAGAGGAGGACGCTTGACCTCCTTCACCCTCTCCCTAAGGATCTGCAAGGAAACAGGGGATATCACGATCTACCTAGGTAACACAATCTCTATCACTTGCAGTTTTGTGTTTTCTTGGATTTTTACACCAATCTTCACACCCATTTACAAACATCTTTTTTTTGGGAATCGGGGATTTTTGTTTTCTTGTTCTTCCGCTGCGCATATGATGTCGCCCCCCTTGATTTCCCAACATCTTCTTCTTTTTATGGGTTTAAGAGACAACCCTTACAAGCCTCACATATCTTATAAATGATCACAACATTAGAAAGGGAGAAGGACTTTATTCACTTTTATAATATTTTCACATCCCAAGACTTTAATATTTTGTTCATACTTTTGTGTTTTTTTTATGCAAAAAAGGGTGAGGTATTTATAGCCCTGAATGACTTTAGAATTAGAGCCAAAAAGTGTCATATCCCCAGATTTCGGGGCACTGGCGGTACCACCATTATTATTGGACGGTGTCATCGCTTGATACTCTAACACTGGGCGGTACAACCACCTGATAGAGCTCAGAGACTGAGCTCTGGCGATACCATCACCTAATAGGGGTAGTACCATCGCTTGACAGTATTAACTACTAGTGGTACTACCGCTTGACAGCATTAACTACCGATGGTACCATCGCCTAGTCTTGGTGGTACTACTACCTGGTAGCATTAACTATTAGTGGTACCACTGCCCAAACCACCTGGGAGACTAAGTCACTAGGCGATGCCACAGTTGGCTATGACTTTAGGCTGAATGAGTTGTTCAACCGGCTCAATTCAACCCTATTAAGGGCTCAGTTGGCCCCTAACTGAGTTAGTGGGATTATCTCCCAATCCTAACTTAACTTAAGGTCTAACTATGATAATTAATATATTTAAATAACCAATCTCTATCTGGTATGTCGATTGTTCTTTCAGTGATCTTTCAACGAACTTCTAGTGAACTTCCGGCGAACTCTCGAAGAACTCTTAGAGAACTCCAAACGAACTCTCGGTGTGCTCCCGACGAACTCTTAGAGAGCTTCCGGCAAACTTTCGGCACATCGTCCAAATCATTAATGTATCGTCTGATCTTTGACTCTAGCCCAACATCTGATTTATGTCTTACTGCTATCATAGTTAGTTTTGTACACTTATCTCAACATATAGATTAGATCAAATAATTTATCAATTGATTTCATCATCAAAATTCGAGATTCAACAGGTAGAACCGCTTGAGGCTCAGCCTCCTAGGTGGTCTGGGTGGTGGTGCAACCGATAGTTAATGCTGCCAGGTGGTGGTATCGCTAGAGCCTAGTCTCCGAGGCTCTATCAGGTGATAGTACTGCCAGGCTGGGTGGTGGTACCACCCAATGTCAGAGTATCAAGCAATAATACTGCCTAATAATGGTCGTGGTACCGCAAGTACTTGAAAATCGAAGATGTGACACTTTTAACTCCAATTCTAAAGTTAATTGAGGGCTATAAATACCCTTTACTTCTTAGTTGGTAAAGCATAGAGAAGTGATAAGAACTGAACCGAAACTATAGTGAAATAGCTTACGAAAGTTTTTGAGTTCACCTCCATCATTTCTAAGTGTGAAAGTTTGTAAAAGGTAAGTAAGCCACTTGTGAAAGTTCTATAAAGGGGTGATTGATCTTTGTCCTTCAAGAAAGATCAATAGTGGAAACCGATAACCTTATTGGAGGAGGTATCGGGAGTGGATGTAGGTCGGATGACCGAACCACTATAAAATTGGCGTGTTCTCTTCTTGGTGTGTACTTTACTTTTGCTGCATTCTACTTTACTTCATTGTAAACTGTCTAATCCCTTCCTCTCTACTCACTTACAAATTTATTCGAGTCAAACGTCTTTTCAAAACGATTTTTGTCGAACTAATAGTTTCATCATACGAAGTTTTTCTAAATTGCTTAAATTTATTTTTTTTATCTGCTACACTAATTCACCCACCCCCCCTCTTAGTACTATTCTTGATCCTAACAATTGGTATCAGAGCGAGGTCACTCTCATTTTGGTTTGAAACCTAAGAGAGATGGCGTTTGCCAGTAATCAAGAGGGTCACTCAATCACACGTCCACTCATGTTCATGTTGAATCTTAGATTTTGATGATGAAATCAATTGATATGTTAGTCATCTAATGTGTGTTTAAGTGACATAGGAGTTGCTTCGATCAAGGAGAGGTAATTTGATTATAGGAGGAATCGGATGTTGGGCCGGAGTGAACATGTCAGAAGATTGGACGTTGGGTTGGAGGATCGGTCGACATATTGGCAAAAGGTTTCGTGTCATGAGTTCGGGCATTGGGCCAAGAAGATCGGATATTATGCTAAAGAGATCAGATGTTACAGGAAGACAACATACCGATTGGGCAATATGTCGAAGGAGAGGTCAATGCGTTGAAGGATCGGACAAAGCACCGGATAAACCAATGACATGCTGGATAACATAGGATTCATGCTTATAATAATTTGTCTAGATCATGTTAGTTTAGGTCTAATTGAGTCGATATTGAGGTGAAACAATGTCAATTCAATTAGGGACCAATTGGGCCTGAATCAGGGTTGAATTGGGCCTATTGTTTGTCTAATTCAGGGTCCTATAGCAGGGTCTAGAGGTGGTACTGCCCAAACTTGGTGGTGGTACCATCCATACACAATCTTTAAAATTGTGTCAAGCAGTGGTACCACCCAAACACAGTCTCCCAAATTATGTCAGGCGGTAGTATCGCTAGATTGAGCGGTGGTATTGCTTAGTGTCAGTGCTGTAGGCGATGGTACCGCCCAACACAGGCGATAGTACTACTAGTACCCAGGAAACCTGAGATGAGACCTTTTTTTACTCCAATTTTAAAGCTATTTAGGGCCTATAAATACTCCAACTATTCCTACATGAATTAGCAAGAATTGAGCACAAAATTTAGTTGAAAAAAGGGGGAAAGAATACTTGAGAAAAATTGGGAAACTCTCTTAGGATTTAGGATCACTTCTTCCTAGTATTTAAAAGTTCGTCTAAAGAGAGAAGTGAGGTCTAAGATAAAGAGGCTTGTAAGGGATGTCTCCTAAACCCGTGAAAAGGAGAAAGAGTGTAAATAGGTAGTTGATCTTCGCCCATTAAAGGAAGATCGTTAGTGGATGCCAGTGGCCTCGATAGAAGAGGAATCAAGAGTGGATGTAGGTCACGATGACTGAATCATTATAAAATTCGGTTTGCATTTACTTCTTACAATTTATATTTACTCTAAATTGCCTTAATTGCTTAAGTTGTCCAATATGTCATTGGTTCATCTGGCGCTTTGTCCAAACCTTTGGTTCATTATCCTCTCTTACGGCGTATTGTCTAATTGACATGTTGACCTCTGCAACACCCGATCTCCTTGGCGCAATATCCGATCCTTCTGGCCCAATGCTTGAATTCATGGCACGATATATTATGTCGACAAGTTGATATTCTTCCAATTCGATATCCAATCTTTTGATATGTTCCATTCCGCCCCAACTTCTGATTATATTACTTTACTCGATTTATCTTCCCTGATCGAGGCCAGTCCTATGTCACTTAAATACACATTAGATCATAACTTTATCAATTAGTTTCATTATCAAAATATGAGATTCAACAATACTTACCTTAGTACTAAAAGTTATATATTACCTTTGGAACATCTTCTATATCCTACTCTAAACTAACTGAAATTATTTACATTAATGTTTGGAGTCCTACTCCAATCATTTTCTTTGATAATTTTAAATTTTATATCTTTTTTTATATTACTTCACTAAATATATATGACTATGTTCTATCAAACATAAATCTAAAGAAACTATAGTTTTTTGCTCATCTTAGAAAGTTGATCGAGAACTTCTTATACCATTAAAATAGTTTACTATGATGGAAAAGGTGAATACCAAACTTTAACAACTTATCTCTTATAATATAGTATACAATATCTCAAGTCAACACCATATACACCTTAACTAGCTAGCTTTGTCGAATGAAAGCACTAACACATAGTTGAAACCAATCTCACCCTCTTATATAAACTCTTTATATCACTAACCTTTCGGTCAGTAGTCTTTCAAATTATAGTCTACCTTATTAACCGTATGCTCACTTTAATCCTATAACATCAATCACTATTTAAAAGACTATTTTACAAAACCTCAAACCTCTAATAACTCAAATTATTTAGTTATATATATTATCTATTATTATGCTTCTATGCTTAACACAAGTTAATACCAAGATCCAAGTCTTGCATCTTCATTGGATACTTCCATGAATATAATCTTTTTTTATGTGATATTACTTAAAATCAAAAAGTATTTATATTATATCATATTATTTTTGTTGAGTTCGACTTTACCTTCGAGAATCTAACTTCTTTAGTAACACAAGGCACTACAATAATTATCTATCACTATGTTCTTATGAGTACATATCAAAGTCCCTCAAGTGCACCTCTCATCATATCAACCAATAGTTCTCTTCTAGATTTATACTCATTTATTATTCAATTTAGTAGTATCTCATTCTCTCTTTAACTTTTCCATCTACCTCTCCATTAACTAACTTTGTAATGGCCGATGAAGTAATCCCCATAGCATCACAAAATGATATCTTTGTCCTACCTCAATCAAGTGACACCGAATTACATTTTTATCACATCAGCTAATAGTTCTCCTCTAAACATATACTCTCTCATTACTCAGTTCAATAGTACCTCATCCTATATATAACTTCTCTATCTACAATAGTCGATGAAGCAATCCCCTTAGCACCATAAATGATATCTTTGTCCTCCCTAGACCAAGTGATATCGAAGTGCATCAACCTGATCAAGTATGTGTTACTAACTTTCATCAATTTTTATACCTTCAACATAACTCAATAATACTATCGAGCCTAAATATCACATAACAATAAGCTTTACAAATAATATATTTAAATCATATCAAAGCTTTACAAATAATATATTTACTGAATTCACAATTAGTACCCAAGCTCAAAAATCTCTACACTAACACAAAATTATATGTGAGAAATAAAATGCCTTATTCCATAAATATAACATGGACCATGTACTATCCCATCTTACACAAAAACTAACTTTGAATGTAATTAGATTTTTTGAGTTAAGTGAAATCTAGATAGATCAATTACCAAATACTAAATATGTTTAGTGGTTAAAGGGTTTCACTAATGGCCAAGTGTTGATTTTATAGAAACCTTCATTCCTATTATTAAATTAATAATAATTTAATTTATCTTGAGTTTGACAATTACTTAATGCTATCATATATAGATATTAACAATATTTTCTTACATGAGATCTTAACTGAATATTTTATTTATGCAACAACTCCTGATTCTATCCACTCTTAGTAAATAAATCATTTTTATAAATTATGAAAAGTTATTTATGAATTTCGCCAAGCTCTAAGAGATTGGTATATCGAACTTATCTTATTTTTTATTTTAGTTGACTTCGTCAACTCTAAATCTGATTCCTCTTTATTCATATAATAACAAAAGTGAATTACTATATATTTACCGATCTATGTAGATGATTTTATCATAATAATAATTTCATGGAGATTAAATAATTCCTTAAGTAATTGAGTTTCTTTGGCAAATTTCATGAGATAGGTACCATAAGCTATTTTCTAGGAGTGAAAAAAACGTTCACAACTTTTGGAATTTTTCTATCTCAAAAGAAGTGCATTCAAGATCTATTATCAAGGATGAATAGGCAAAATACTAAAGAAGTCATCATCTCGTTTTCCACTACTAAGTCACTCAAATTATATATTGACGGTATTTTTATAGATATCACATAGTACTGACAAGTACTTGGTGCCTTATTTATATCTTACATGTTTAGATATTAATTTGTAATCAAATAATTATCACAATTCATGCATCGACCATTTATCACATATTGGTGTATATTAAAACGTGTCACATGATATCTTAAAAGGATATTAATTATAGACTTTGTCCTTCATAAATACTGATCACTTCATCTCTATGCTTTTATTGATGATTGGGCAGACAACATTAGCAATAGAACATTTACGTCAATCTACATTATCTTCTTTAGAGAAAATCTAATTAGTTAAAGTTCCAAAAAATAGAATTTCGAGCCATTGCTACCATCGCTTCAAAACTCAAATGGGTCACCAATCTATTACTTAAACTTGGCATCACTTCTCAATCCTGAGTGACACCTACATTTTTGCCAACCTAGTATTTCACTCATGTATGAAATATATTATCATCAACTTTCAAATTATTAGCAATTAAGCTGTCATACATTAATTATGTATTTTTCACATTCATACTTTTGACCAACTAGTATACTCCCTCGTAAAGCCTCTCGCTCATAATATATTTTAATTATATCGATCTAAGATTGATATTCTTGATGGAATCTCAATTTTGTAGGGGCATGATAAATAATTATGATAGAGATAAATATATAATGATGCACTTGCTCTATTCCTTAATCAATATATGATTTAAGGATATACAAGGATTTCTCAAAATTTATATAAATATATATTATCTCTGATGATATCATCTCATTCATAATATATTCTTTAATTTTTTAACATATTCATTTATCTAAATTCTAAAATAATGACACGTATCCCTTCAAATTTAGAATCTTAAACACAAAATACACATGAAATAGTACCCTACATGATCATATATGCCACGTTCATGTGTGCACACATTAATTCCCTGTTGTTGTATTATGTTATGGTGTTTTCTGCTTCAATTAGTACAAATCGTAGCGTGGAGCGCCATGGTCGTCGGCCGAATCGCCTTCCGAGTCCCACCGCAGAGCCGGTGGCTGCGGATTACCGGATGCCGACGCGGCTGATTCCGCTACCTTCCACACCTTGACGGACTTGTCTAAGCTCCCGCTATAGATCACCCACCTCCCTCCCCCGCAGTCGTCGAGGTCGGCCTCCACGGCCAGGCACTTGACGGGTCCGGAGTGCCCCGTCAGCATCGACATACACACGTGGCCGCCTCCCCCATCCCGCCGCCACACGCATATCGTCTTGTCCGCGGACCCACTGAACAACAGGCTGCCCGCTGCCACCAGGCACAGCACCGCCACCTTGTGCCCCCGGAGAACCCCTCCGCACCCGCCGGACCCACCCACACCTCCCCGGTCCCACCAGCTGATCCCGCCGTCGGACGATCCCCCGTACATCAACCCCGCTGCCACGTTGATTGCCAGCGCCGTCACTGCCATGTCCTGCCGCACCAGGGTCACCGCCGGCTGGTGCCTCGTCAGACCGGCTTGCTTCTTCCCTCCCTTCTTCCCGGTCGGCTTGGGCAACTCCTCCCTCCTCCACGCCTTCACCGTGCCGTCCGCCGAGCCGGTGAAAACCAGCCCGTTGAACCCGACCACCACCGCGTTGACGGCGTCGTCGTGGGCGTTCACGGACTCGACGCACCGCAAGTCCTCCACGCGCCACACCTTCAGCGTCCGGTCCCACGACCCCGAGTACAGCAAGCTCTGGTCCTCGCTCAAGCAGAGACAGGACACGGCGTCGGTGTGCCGGATCCAGACAGCGGACCGGTGGTGGCGCCGCCGGGCCTCGACGTAGTTGCTTGGGTTGATGGAGCTCTTCAGCAGGTCCTTGAAGCGAGGGAGCGTTCCGACGCGCTTGTGGACACGTGGATTCTTGGGGGAGACCTTCCAGACCCGGATCTTTCCATCTTGGTGGCCGGTGAAGATGCGGTGGTCGGTGGATATGACTATGGCCTTCACGAGGCCGCTAGTCGACTTGAAACCCGCGTACTCCTTTTGGTTCTTCCACACTCGGATGTTCTTGCTGTCGGATCCGGTATACAGGAGGCCGCCGATGGCAGCAACGGAGTAGATGTGGCCTTCCTCGCGGACGAGGGAGCCGACGAGGCCAGTGCCCGAGGGGAAGAGGTCTGTGGTGGTGTTGGTCGCCCCCGGAAGAGGGCCGCCGGAGGAAGCAGATGAGGTGGCGGGTTGGTGGTTCCAGGGCGACATGTGGAAGGGGGAGTTGTCAGCGGAGGAGTTCTGGGTGTCGGTGGTGGAGGCGCTGTGGTCGGAGGAGTAACCGGGGCTGGCGGCGGAGCCGTTGCTGTGGCGGGTGGGGAACTCCTCCTCGCTGGTGGACTTGATTAGGGGATCGGAATGCATGAGGGTTGAGTCCTTGGAAGGGCGCGGGAGTCCGCCGCCAGCTTCTGCGAACAGAGTTTGGCCTCCGCAGCTGCCACCACCACCACCTCTTGATCGTTCTTTCATGTATGTCAAATGGCTGGAAGTACAAAGTAGTGAGAAAGGATTCAAGGGGAGCGACAGAGAGAGAATGGACGGGAAGGATGGCGACAGAGAAGGAATGGTCGAGAGAGAGAGAGGAGAGGGTGGTGAGAGAGGAGGAGGGAAGAAGGGGATGACAGATGTGAGGAGAGGCGGAAGGAGAGGGAGGAAGCGAAGAGTAGAACTCGGACGACCGCATGAGCGTAGGAAACTTGTTCGCAGAGTCGCCATTCGTTCAAGTCAGAAGCTCACCTGTCTCGCCCACGACAGGGAACACGGTGCTTCCCTCATGAAAAATGCAATTTGCAGTCACTACAAGTTAGAAATTTTTTTTAAAAAAATAGATCAAGTTAAAGACAAAGAAAAAAGATTATAGGCATTTCGAAATCATTGGACAAATGTTAATTCCAATTAATAAAAAATCACATATGAAAAATGCAATTTACAGTCACTACAAGTTAGATTTTTTTGAAAAGAAAAGATCAAAATAAAGAAAAAGAAAAAAGAATATAGGCATTTCGAAATCGTTGGACAAATATTAATTATAAAAAAAAAATTAATAAAAATAATCATATATCAGAGCCCGGTTTTGATCCTGGGACCTGTGGGTTATGGGCCCATCACGCTTCCGCTGCGCCACTCTGATCGTTGTGATTTGTTTTAATAATTCTATTTCAAGTAGCCTTAGCTACTTGCTTTCATTCAAAGGCTGGCAGCACCGACAGGAAAAGGCCTATACCGCACCACCCGATCCACCCTGCCCCATGTCCACGCGGAATACGTTCTTGATAAATTTGACTTTGGTAACGTGTTTGTACCGATTGCGTTGACTGGACTTTCTTTAGGTAAAGATTTTGTCTTTTTATTTTCTGTATTTGATCAAACAATTTCATCATGCATCATTTGTCATCTGTGTCTGCAATGTGAACAGAAATGACAAAGACACCTCATTAGCCTTTATCGTGACACCGTCCCCAACTGCATGCAGACACGGCCCGGCCCGGCCAGGCATTGCTATGTCAGGCATTGGTGAGATTCAACGCCAGGCATTGCATGCAGACACGGCCCGTCCGCGCACCACCCCCCAAACGATGGTAAGATTCCATCGTTCTCCAAAAGAATCTCTGTAGACCATAATGAACATATAGTTTCGGAGGATATTTCGGGAAGATCGGGTCAAAACCAGCATCTCCAACTACTGCTTTCTCAGACACCGTTTCCTCCCCCACAAAACACCACCAAATGCCTCTTCCTTAATTACCTCTTCTCCGCCTTCGCTCTCGCCTCTTCTGTTTGGGCGTTGCGTAGATATGACGGCGCCCAACATCGAAATGATTTCTGTTTTTCTTAGGAGTTGCGATCTGGGGAGAGTCGGAGCGGCTCATCTCGCGGAGGTGAGCGATGAGAGCGCGGGGGAAGTCACGGTGGAGCTGAACTCGGAGACGGCGCTCCCTTGTCACTGGGAGCAGTGTCTAGACATGCGGGTACGAGGCTGCTCCTTAAATGCTCCTCCCTTTTCACCAATCATTGATCATAAATGCACCAACTCGAGCTCCAAAATGGTTTTGTGATCGTTTCCGGCATCAAAATCCATCCTTTTTTGGTTCTTCGCCTATCTACCTTACCACCTCTTCCTCCTCCCTCCCCCTTGTTGTAGATTCTCCCTCCGTCTTTGCTTGACAAAACTTCCCCTGTTTCCATGGCAGTCGGGGCAAGTCTACTACATCAACCGGGAGACTGGGATCAGGACGACCAAGGACCCAAGAACCGCCGTCGCCACCGCCGCCGCCGCCGCCTCCTATTCGTCGAGCTACCAGTCCAAGCAAGACTCCTCCTCTGACGACAGCTGCTCCGAAATCGGCGGCAGCGACGACGACGAGGACAGCGTCGATACCGCCAACTCCTGCCTCACCTCCCTCTCATCCACCTCCTCCACAGATACTGCAGCAGCGGCCGGCGGCAGCCAAATCCTCGTTTCCGCCGGCTGCCGCTCCTGCTTCATGTACTTCATGATTCCGAAGAGCGTCGACGCCTGCCCCAAGTGCGGCAGCGGCGGCTTCCTCAAACTTGGCCGCCACGGCTGCGTCTGAACTGCTCGACCCCTCGATCTTGTTCTTGTGTGTCGGATCAATCCAGCGAGAAAAGATCGACCTTTTTCTAGCTTCTCACCACCGCTGTGAGCATCTAAGAACAAGATGTACTCTTTCTGATTTCTTCTTCGGCACTCTTTGACAAGGCTTTCTTTCTTCTTCTAGGAGCAGCAATCACGAACACGGGTTTCCCTCTTTTTTTCTTGGTGCCATTCTTTATGCCAACATGGGGTTCAGAATAGAGGCTTTGGCTTCTGACAACTGTTCATCACCTTTCTGTGACTGTGTCCCGAGTTAATTAATACCATGCGTTGCTCATTCAATGATTTAGATTTACAGTAATAAATCATAATAAACGCAGATGTAAATTACTCTTTAGCACGTTCACAAGTGTATGACTAGGCTCGGACATCCCAATAACTCATATCTCAGATACGGAATTAGCAGTGTTAACATAGCTCATCGCTGTGACTCATTCCTGAGGGAGCAACACACATAGGTAGACATATTAAGACTTGCCTTTCGAGAAAAGAAGCTGGTAGACTGAGCTGGGAATAAAGTGGATGGTTGAAAGTTAAACTGCTCCAGAGAAAGGAGGCTCTCCTGGGGTTGGCAGAAAGGAATCTACGCAGAGGAGGAAGACAATGAGCAGAGAAGGCACGCCCTTCCCCTTGACTTTGCAGGTCACAACCAGAAACAACACCTGCTTTAAGAGAGGCGGCAGCAGCTGGAACAGCTTTCGCTTACGTTGTTGCACTGCCATTGCAACCTGCACCAAGTCTCGCTGTTGTATTGACACCATGATCTCCTCAAGCCCAAGCCATGCTGTTTTCTATTCCCCGGGAGACCCGTATGATGCAGTGAATTAAGTTATCGCAAGCAAACGATGCATTCCCAAGTTTCTTTCACATTTCTCCTCCTTTGACACCCTACCACAACTTGAAAGTAGCACTGAAGAAATAAGAGTGATCAAACCCTAATATATGATTTCTCATTGGATTCCAGTTAAAGAGATTCATTCCTTGGAATCCTTTTCTCAACCATTAATTAAAAGCTCAATTATTAGAAATATATGAATCATTTACTGCAAGTTCTGAAAGTAACAACTGATCATTTGATTGGCAATAGCAAAGTAACAATTTACATCAACGTCAAGAGATACTAAGTACCGTAAAAAGTATTCGATCACAACAAATCTGTGTCAGCAACCAAAACAAGTAAAACAACTGAGATAAAAACAGTCTTTGGTACAGCTCTCTGCCATCTAATCAAACAATTAGAGGTTGAAGACAGTCAACACGTATTCTTAGCCGAACCCGTCGCCTGTGTCCTCTCGTATGGACCTGCTGCCGTCAACCTGCACCTTTTTAAATGAACCTACTACATCATTAAAAAAAAAAGTGACTTGATATCAGACTACTAAGTCAAATTTCAAAGCCCTAGAGGTGGTCTATCACGACAACACGATAATTAGACTAAACCATCCTTAACAAATAGATATAAATGTTGGTAAAACAGATACAAAGCATCAGTTATTAAATATATATATATTTAATTATATGCCTGTAGTTATCCACTTTAACAAACAACAGTCCGTATCTCATCATATCAGAAATAGCTCGACATACTGACTTGAACTTTAAAACTATACATGTTTGCACAAGATATACTTTCTCAAGCGCTAATGATATATACTTTCATGTCAATAAGTCAACGGTTGAAATTTAAAATCGTTTAGGAAACTCCGTGAAGAGATAGAATATAAACTTCAGCCAACGGTAAACGATTTTATTATGTTATTTATAGGCATCACAAACCATCCTTCAAGAGTTGGAAGTTTGTGGCCACCTACATATAAACATACAAACCTTCTTATAAATGTAAGAGAAGAGAATTAAATAAGGATGAGCTCCAAAAACCCGTGATATTGGACTCTGTAAGACCACAAGGTGATTAATGAGCTCTATGGTATAGTCTTCTACGATATCAAATCCTAGCATCTGAACTTCCTAAGAATCGGGAATAAATGCACTTAATGATAAATAATTACCTCTCTTTGCGCTTCTGGAAGAACCGCTGCAGTGATTTCTTGCGAGTCATCGGCAACAGATCTGCACACGCAACGGAAACGGAAAAAGAGTTCTGTATCAGGCCAATTTACGTTTTCATCGACGGCCATTTTAGACATTTACCTTCGTCAAGTTTATCTAGCAACCCTTTCCCGCTGATCTCCGCCATCTTCATTATTGCCTCCGCCTATTCAGAGGTCGAAACTATAAGAAATTGCTCGTGATTGTTCTACGGAAACGGAAGAGACAAGACTAACTGACCTTATTCTGCGCAAGATCGAAAACGGCGACGGTGCCGTTGTAAAAGATCGTTAATGGCGCCGTTACAGAATCGTTCCTTCGTGCGGACAGATCGGACGGATTCAGAACAAGAAGCGACAGCGGAGGTGGAATCGGTGTTCTCCCGACGGAGGAGATCACGTTCCGCAGGAGTTGCGGATTCATCCTGGAGATGGCGCTCAGCTTGGCGCCTTAAACCCACCAAACGAAACCCTAAATTATTGTGGCGGAAGAGAGAAGAGAAAAGAGGAACGGGATGGGATGGGATGGGATGGGATGGGATAGGATAGGATACCTGGGGCGGAGGTCCTTTGATCCATGGCGCGGGATCGTGTCTTCTCCATCGCAAAGAAGTCGAATTCCACGACATCTCTCGACATCAGTCTTTCGTCTCCTATATCTGCGGTGCCGTCTGTCTTGTCTACCGCTTTTGTTTGAGGCGGTAGTGCATTTAAATACCGAGTAGGAATAAGGCAAGAAACAACCCGAAAGTATCGAGGAGGGCGGATGTTAGTTGAACGAGATGGTCCGCGTCGATCCACCTAATCGGTAGTGGCCGTCCGATCTTTGTAAGCCGAGACACGTGGAGGGTGCGAAATGCTGGAAGAGGTTGACGTGCCACGCCGACAAGGTCGCAAAAGGCGCGAGTCAGATGACACGTGATAGGTCCCCACAGGATCGCATCGAACACGTTTGGCGGGGCCCGAGCCGCGGTCACCGTGGCGCAACGCCGTTGGGCGCGTGTTCGCGCTTCGAAGAAATGGTCAGAGACCGCAACAAGACGGAGAGTGATGGCGAGACCGTAATAAAAGGTCGATTCCCAGAACTGGTCTTCCGCGTGGGGAGTAGACAAATGTAGCTGGTGGGGCCCGCGAGAAACGCGTGAACGCGGCCGCAGAATTGGGAAGCAAGCGAGCCGACATTAGGTGGGAGCGGCTGAGCCACATTTCGCAACCGCGGTGTAATGGTGATAAATTACGGATGGATGGTGCGATCGGAGAGTTGTTGACCATTTGACACTGAACTTGTAGAAATTTTGGTTCAATTGGGTTGGGATCTTGATTCAAGTCAAATTGATTCAGGTCAAATCTCTCGGAACACATTGTCTT
This sequence comes from Musa schizocarpa, assembly GCA_900464855.2. Lineage (NCBI taxonomy): Eukaryota > Viridiplantae > Streptophyta > Magnoliopsida > Zingiberales > Musaceae > Musa > Musa schizocarpa. The sequence goes on along the minus strand of LS990921.1, from coordinate 14,330,025 downwards.
ATATTGTAAATTAAGTTAGAACCAAAAACAACGAAGGCATAAAGATAAAGATTACACTCGTTACTTAACGAGTGTAACCCTAGGCGGTGTCAAAGAACGATCCCCTCTTCTTTAACAATGAATTATAATGATACAATAGTAGAGATGTTGACTTGAACATATAGAAATATTAGAGTTGAAAATTGAATTCGTAATGAAAAATGTACAATTGCAAATTTGCTTTGCATGTAGAGTTATATTTTATACTGTATTAGGTAGGATTTTAGTACGTAGAAATTATTTTTTAAAGTAATACAAATATTAAAATTAATTTTAATTTTAAATAAATAAATTTTTCATAAGTAATTTTTTAAGATATTTTACCCAAAAAAAAACCCCTAATGAAGGGGTTTTATCAAACAATGCTCTCATATTTATTTTTTAATCAAAGCGTATCTCTTTTATTTAAAATTTTAAAAATATCTTTTTGATTGTTCAACCATTTTTGTTGATCCTATCGGCCTGATTCAAACTCGACTAACCCAAAGATTAGTTTGGTTTGATCTTGGTCTTGATTCGGGTCGAATTGATTTGGGTCAGATTGTTTGAAGCAGATCGGATCATATTACATGTTAGGTTAGGTTTGAATCAAAAGGTAAAGGAGACAGAAAGACGAGGGCTAATTGAATAAGTGCAACCTCATTATACGTGGTGGTGACAAGAGATCCTTTCCTCTCAAATGATAAATGATTGGGGCATCATCCCCTCAACAATGATGATGACTAGTGTAACCTGTACTTCTCTTCACAGCGACATCCTCTAATCCTATCTAATAGTCAATAGTGATAACATCCTTTATAGCCTTGTCGATAGCATCACCAAGTGACAATGACCTCATCTCCTCTCCACCGACAACAACCTCATCACTTCTTTAGCGACCTCATCTACTCACTAATTGTGAATGGTACAATCTTTTTGTAAGCGACAACATCACATCATCGACCATAAAATTAAGATATTGAAAAGAACCCAATTTTCGATATTGCTAATGTATTGTTCAAAACTTTGTAACTGAGTTGAATAACAAAAAAAAAAAAAAAAGGTTAAGGCTAACATACATTTGAAAAAAATCTCATATTTCAATTCTGTACACTTATCTCAACATATAGATTAGATCAAACAATTTATCAATTGATTTCATCATTAAAATTCGAGACTCAACATTAGTTTAACACTTAGAGAGATAGTTTTTGCCAGTAATCTAGAGGGTCATTCTATTATTCATTCTCCTATGTTTAATGAGACGGACTACACATATTGGAAAACTCATATGAGGATTTTTTTTATTTCTATGGACTTTGATTTATGGAATATTATCGAATGTGATTTTCAAAAATCCTCTAGACTAATGAATGAATGGAATGATCTAGAGAAAAAATTATTTTCTTTAAATGCGAAAGCTATGAATGTTTTATTTTGCGCTTTAGATAAAAAATAAATTTAATTATGTTTCTATATGTAAAATTGCATATGATATTTGGTAAATACTCGAAGTTACACATGAAGGCACAAGTAGAGTTAAAAGAGTCTAAAATCAATCTTTTGTTATATAGTTTTAAATTGTTTCGAATGAAACCAAGCGAAACTATTAGAGATATGTACATCCATTTTATAGATATCGTCACTAGTTTAAAAGTTCTTAGTGAAAATTTTTCTAATATTAAATTTGTTAAGAAAATTCTAAGATCTCTTCCAAAAAAAAAATTGGGATCCAAAAGTAACTGCAAAGAGGTAAAGGACTTGAATTGTTTTTCACTTGATGAACTCATAAGATCATTAATGATTTATGAAATAACATGCAAGACATATGATGAACATGATGAATATGAGAACAACCTTCCAAAGAACAGGAAGGATATGACACTTAGAACTAAAGAAGACAACTCGAGCGAAAGCTCAATTTATAATGAAGACTTGACACTTCAAATGAGAAAATTTAAAAAATTCATAAGAAATAAAACAAATCTTGTAAAACAAGATACTAAGAACAAAAGCAAACTCAAAAAGGACACAGTCATTTGCTACGAATCCAAGAAGCCAGGGCACTTCAAAAGTGAATATCCTTAACTGAAGAAGAAGAAGCTACCAAAGAAGAAGAAAGCATTCAAGGTGACTTGCAACAAATCGAGTGCATCTGAAGACAAAGAGCAAACCAATGAAGGTGAGGTCGCAACTACGCTATAATGAGACTCAATGATAAGGTAAGTGACTCAATCGAATCTTATTTATCTTATGATGATTTATTTAATGCTTTTAATGACTTATATGATGAATGTAAGCTAGTTGGTAAAAAATATAAGTTGTTAAAAAATGATCTTGCTTCGCTTTCTAGTCAATTTAAAAAATTTAAAAATAAGCATAATAATAACATATTAACTTCTTGCATTAAGTGTAAAGAGTTAGATTCATTTAAGAAAGAAAATGTAGTATTACAAAAAACTTTAGAAAAATTTGAAATTAGAAATAAATCTTTAAATATGATCCTTGCTAATAATAGTCATATACATATAAAATTAGAAATCGGTTTTGTGAGTAACAATACTCAACAAAAATTGACTTTATTTGTTAAAGGACCCACATTACATGTTTTCTATGAAAATAAATATAATTTTTGTAGTAGATATGGATATTTTACTAATAAATATTTATTTAAAAAATATAACTCACACAAATTAATTTGGGTTCCTAAAGGAACCATAAATAATCCAATGCCAATAGTCAAGATAGGCAGATCTATTCATAAGGGACCCAAAGTTAAATGGGTACCTAAAAGAAAACCCCCTTTCGTACATGTGTTTATAATTAAAAGCTAGAAGCAAGAGATAGTACATTGATAATGGATACTCAAAGCACATGACCGGAGATCCTATACACTTCTCTAATCTCACTAGTCAATATGAAGGATATGTCACCTTCGGAGATAACAAGGAAAAAATTATTAGCAAATGAACCAAAGGTAACAAGTCAAAACATCTTGATTGAAGATGTGTTATTAGTAGATAGTTTAAAACATAATTTAATAAGCATTAGTCAATTATGTGATAAAGGATATATCATCAAATTTGAATCAAGTGCTTGCATAATAGAAATACAACACAAAAATAAATCTATGATTGTCTTAAAAAATAATAATGTATATACTATTGATATTGATGATTTTTGTGATTAAACATATTTTTTAGCTTTAAACGATGATGTATGGCTTTCGCATAAGAGACTAGGTCATGCTAGCAAGAAACTAATATCAAATATTTCAACTAGAGAACTCGTAAGAGGAATGCATGGTATCAAATTTGTTAAAGACAAAGTTTGTGATACATGCCAACTAGGTAAATAAATAAAAAATAGTTTTAAATCAAAAAATCAAATAAGCACCTGTAGACCACTACAATTAATCCATATAGATTTATTTGAACCAATTGATACAATAAGTCTAAGAGGTAGTAAATATGTGTTTGTAATTATTGATAATTATAGTATATATACTTGGATATACTTCTTGATACAAAAAAGTGATTGCTTTAAATATGTTTTAAAATTTTACAAACTTATTCAAAATGAAAAAGGTTTTATGATTTTGTTTATTGGTAGTGATCATGGTGGTGAGTTTTAAAACCATGATTTTCAAGACTTTTATGAGTCAAATAGATACAATCATAATTTCTCTACTTCAAGAAATCCACAATAAAATAAAGTAATTGAGAGAAAAAATAGGAGCTTAAAAGAAATGGTAAAAACCATATTAAACGAACATAGCCTACCCAAATATTTTTGGGCCGAAGCCGTTAACATGGCATGCTATGTCATGAATAGGGTTCTCGTAAGACCATTACTTTTCAAAATTCCTTATGAATTATAGAACAATAAAAGACTCAATAGTTCATATTTCAAAGTTTTTGGTTGTAAATGCTTTATTTTAAATAAAAATGATGCTTTAGGAAAATTTGATGCAAAATCTGATGAAGGTATTTTTCTTGGATATTCCTCCATTTCTAAAGTTTTTCGTATTTTCAATAATAGAACTTTAGTTAATAAAGAATTTATCCATATTGTTTTTAATGAGGTTTTCAAAATTAAAAAAAAAGATTTTGGTGATGATTTTGATACTTTAAATTTGAATGAAAACTCTACTCCCCCAAGCAACTTAGATGCATCTTTTTCCAAAGAATTCTTACATAAGGAATGGAAATATATAAATGCTCATCCTATGGAGCTAATCATTAGAGATATATCAAAAATTGTTCAAACTCATTCTTCTTTAAAATTTTTTAAACGAATATAGCCTTTTTTGTCTCAAATTGAACCAAAATACATTGATGATACTCTAAAAGATGAATCATGGGTTTTGCAATGCATGAAGAGTTAAATTAATTTGAGAGAAATGAGATATGGAAGCTTGTTCCTAGACCTAGTGACTACCTTATAATTGACACTAAATGGGTCTTTAGAAACAAGTAAGATGAACTTAGTATCATGGTTCGAAACAAGACTAGATTAGTAGCAAAATGTTTCAACTAAGAAGAATGTATCGATTATGAAGAAACCTGTACTCTTGTGGTAAGATTAGAAGCCATAAGGATACTTCTTGCCTATGCTAGTTGTAATAATTTTATGTTATTTCAAATGGATGTTAAAAATATTTTTCTTAATGGATTTATTTTCGAAGAAGTTTATGTTGAACGACCACCCGGATTTGAGAATGTCGTTTTTTTTAATCGTGTTTTTAAGTTGTCTAAGGCTCTCTATGGTTTGAAGTAAGCACCAAGGGCTTCGTGTGAGAGACTTTCCTTTCTACTTAAGAATGATTTTTTAAAAGGTAAGGTTGATACTGTTTGGATTGAGTCAGCACTAAGAGGGGTGAATTAGTGCAGCGAATAAAAATGACGTCGGTTAAAAAAACTCTTTCATTTTGATAAAAAACCAATATCGAAAATGCTTAACTTTGAAAGCATATGGAAGCATAGTGATAGTAAGAATTCAGTTTGCCATAAAGGTAAATAGCAAGAAGTAAATGCAAACTAGATTTTTATAGTGGTTTCGTCGTCATGACCTACATCCACTCCCAATTCTTCTTCCGTCGAGGCCACCGACTTCCACTACTGATCTTCTTTCAATGGGTGAATATCAACTATCATTTTATAGTGCTTTCTCCTTTTCACTGGTTTAGGAGACAACCCTTATTAGCCTCTCTTTTTTAGACCTCACTTCTCTCTTATGAACTTCTAAATATTAGGAAGAAGTGATCCTAAATCCTAAGAGAGTTTTGTAATTTTTCTCAAGTATTTTCCTCCCTTTTTCAACTCAATTTTATGCTCAATTCTTGCTACTCCATGCAGGAATAGCTGGGGTATTTATAGACCCCAAATGACTTTAAAATTGGAGTAAAAAAAAATCTCATCTTGAGTTTCTTAGGTCCTGGCAGTACCATCACCTATGCTGGGAGGTACCACTGCCTGCATCACTGACATTGAGCGGTACCATCGCTTGACAATCTCGGAGATTGAGTCTGGTCGGCACCACCGCCTAGACAGATAGTACCATCACCTGACATAATCTCGGAGATTGTGCCACTGATGATTCCACCTGTTGGGTCACTGTTTGGGCCTTTTACTTGGCCTAACACAGCCCAAACTTGAGCCCAATTGGCCCTTGATTGAGTTGGCCCAATTCCAACTCAATTACACCTAAAACCTACTTTGATCTAGATAATTATTACAAAGCTAAATCAAATGTTGTCTAGTATGTCATTGGTTCATTGACGCCTCATCTGATTCTTCGGTGCATCATCCTCTCTTGTGGCCTATTGCCCAATCGGTCAGTTGACCTCCGCAACTATGATTTTCTTAGCATAATTTTTGTTCTTCTTGGCCAAATGCCCGAATCTATACCCCGAAGCCTTTTGCCGATACGTTGACTGATTCTCCAGCTTGATGTTTAATCTTCTGACATGTTCTACTCTGGCCCAACATGATTATTCCTACTTTAATTATCTCTCTTTGATCGAAGCTTCCTGCATCACTCAAAACACAGATCAGATCATAAACACTATCAATTAATTTCATCATCAAAATCCGAGATTTAACAATCTCTCCCTTTTTGATGATGACAACCAATTGATGACGGAGTTAACCTTCACTCCCCCTATCAATATGTCATATTGATGGAATGTTGAATTCAAGTTGAATTAAAGTCAAAGAAATATTTCATCATTGCATGCATCGTTATCATAAGTTGAAGTATTGCATACATAATACCAAATCATCATGTATATTTTTAAAATATAAAATCATTATTACATGCATAATTCCAAATCATCATTCATAATTACATCATACCATACATGATCATCATTATACCTTCTCCCCCTTTGTCATCAACAAAAAGGAGAAGTGCAATTATCAATGTTTTAGAGGTATAAGCTTAGGAATTTAGCAAATTTCCAGTCACTTTAGAATATGTAAACTAGTGAGTTTTTCCTCTCTTTTGAGAAGTGCAAGCTAACAATTTTTTGCTTTCTTTGTAATGTTCGAGCTAGCAATTTTTGAAATGTACAAGACAGCATATTTTTGCATCTTCTTAAAATGTGTAACTTAGCAAACATTGTTTATCTTGAGATTTGCAAGATAGCACTTCTTATTTCTCTTTTGAGATGAGCAAGTTAGCAAGTTTGCCTCTCTTTACGATGTGCACGCTAGCATAATTTGCTTTTTCTTGAATTGTACTATCTAGCAAATTTAGGTTCTCTTTTGAGATGTGCACACTAGCAATTCTTTCTTCCCCTTTATCATTGACAAAAAGAGGGGAATAACAATACAATAGGATAACAAGAAAAGTTTGGTGACAAGATATACTTACATAGTAAAAATCATATAATGAAAGATGAGATCATATGAATACTAAAAGACATGACTCATTTTGATAAATATTCTCTAGCAAGAAATCATTCGAGAATAAAAAGTGAGGGATCTTGATTCATATAAAGAAACTATCAAGTTTTGATTCCAAGAATTCAAGATCGATCATGATATAGATAAAACTCATTCAAATCATCAAATCATTAAAATTACTTTCAATAGATTCAAAATGACATACATAGATTTATCCCTTTCTTGTTGAAAAAAAAAATGATAAGATAGAGATAGAGAAATTTTCAAAATGCATTCCCTTTTTAGTTGTTTTAATTCATATGATTGATTTCATACAAGCATACTCAAGTTTTTTATGCCAAATAAAAACATGCATCAACATTCAAAACCGAAAAAGAACTTTCATTACGGCAAAGATCATAAAAATTGTTATTCATAATTTTGAAAGATAAACTCATTAAGTATGATTTCAAATCACTATGCATCATTAAATCATCAAGACACACATTATTTCTTCTTAAAAACATACATAGGACTTATCTTTAGTATTAGATTTAAGTCTAACATTTTGTTTGTAATGCATTTTTTTTAAAAAATGAATCTAACTTTTCATGCTTAATGCTAAGAGTTAACATGCAATTGTCATGCTAAAAATTTAATTATTATTAATTCAAAATCGCTAGAAAGAGAAGCATGATATAATTTTTTTATTTTTTATTTATTTTTACTAACTAATTAAAAAAACAACTCATGAAAAAGCATCAATTAATTTCAAAATAAAGCAAAGGGGTTTTGGTTATCTCGTCGTCGAAAGCCGTTAAGGCGTAGTTTGCCCCCTTACCTTTGTTGGTTTGTTCTTCATCTTCAGATGAACTTGCTTCGTCCCAAGCCACCTTGAGGGTTTTCTTCTTCTTTTGTATCTTCTTCTTTCTAGGTTCATTTTTGTTCTTTGATTCTTATTTTAAGATTTTTTAAGCTTTATTGTGAGGAGTTCAAGGTCATCATCATCATCACTTGAGTCATCACTCAAGTAGTATTCTATTGTTTAAAGTGCCAAATCCTTCATGTTCTTTAGAAGGTAGTTCTCATGTTCAATACAAGTTATTTCATAGGTCATCAATGACCCAATTTTTAGAAAGAGATCGTAAAATTTTATTAACAAGCTCAAGATTCAAAAAACATTTGCCGAAAGCCTTCAAACTATTGACAACATCCGTAAAACGGGTGTATATATCAACAATAGTTTCACTTGGCTTCATATGAAACAATTCAAAATTATGCATCAAAATATTTATTTTAGATTTTTTAATTTTACTAGTACCTTTGTGTGTGATTTTAAGAGTGTGCCAAATATCGTACGCAGTTTCACAAATAGAAATATGATTAAATTCATTTTTGTCTAAGGCGTAAAATAAAGCATTCATAACTTTGGCATTCAAAGAGAAAGTCTTCTCCAAATCATTTTAATTATTCATTGGAAGACAAGACTTTTAAAATCTATTTTTAATAATATTCCATAAATTTAAATCCAAAGAAAGCAAGAAAACCCTCACTTGAGTTTTCTAATATGTGTAGTCCGTTCTATTGAACATGGGAGGACGTCGGTTAAAAAAACTCTTCCGTTTCGATAAAAATCGATATAAAAAATGCTTAACTTTGAAAGTATATAGAAGTGTAGTGTAAGTAAGAATTCAATTTGCAATAAAGGTAAACAACAAGAAGTAAATGCAAACCAAATTATTATAGTGGTTCGGTCGTCATGACTTACATCCACTCTTGATTCCTCTTCCATCGAGGCCACCGGCTTCCACTACTGATCTGCTTTCAATGGGTGAAGATCAACTATCTTTATACAATACTTTTTCCTTTTCATGGGTTTAAGAGACAACCCTTTAGATGAACTTCTAAATACTAGGAAGAAGTGATCCTAAATCCTAAGAGTGTTTCCCAATTTTTCTTAAGTATTTTTCTCTCTTTTTCAACTCAATTTTGTGCTCAATTCTTGTTACTCAATGCAGGAATAGCTGGGGTATTTATAGACCCCAAATGGTTTCAAAATTGGAGCAAAAAAAGGTCTCATCCCGGGTCTTAGTGATACCATTGCCTATAGCATTGACACTGGGTGGTACCACCACCCAATCTGACGGTACCACCATCTAACAATCTCGGAGACTGAGTTTAGGTGGTATCACCACCTAGAATAGTGATATCATCGCCCGACATAATCTTGGAGATTGTGCCACTAATAGTTCCACTTGTTGGGTCACTATTTGGGCCTTTCACTTTGCCCAACAAAGCCCAAACTTAGGCCCAATTGGCTCTTAATTGAGTTGGCTCGATTCCAACCCAATTACGCCTAAAACCTACTTCAATTTAGATAATTATTAGAAAGCTAAATCAAATATTATCTGGCATGTCATTGGTTCATCAATGTCTCGTTTGATTCTTCGGTGCATCATCCTCTCTTGCGACCTATTGCCTAATCAATCAATTGACCTCTACAACTTTGATTTCCTTGGTGCAATTTCTGCTCTTCTTGGCCCGATGCTCGAACCTATGGCCTGAAGCCTTTTGCTGATATGTCGACTGATCCTCTGACTCGACATCCAATCTTCTGACATGTTCTACTCTGGCCCAACATGATTCTTCCTACTTTAATTATCTCTCCCTGATCGAAGCTTCCTGCATCACTCAAAACACAAATTAGATCATAAACACTATCAATTGGTTTTATCATCAAAATCCGAGATTCAATAGATACCATATTGTTTATTAGATATTTTGAAAATAATTTTCTTATAGTTCAAATTTATGTTGATGATATCATTTTCGGTTCTTCAAATGAGTCTTTGCGTGGATCTTTTGTCAATAGTATGAGCCAAGAATTCGAAATGAGTGTAATGGGTGAATTAACTTTTTTCTTAGGATTATAAATTAAACAACTTAGTGATAGAAACTTTGTGAGTTAAACTAAGTATGCTCTAGATCTATAAAAACGATTTAATATGGAAAGTGCTAAGACTATCAATACACCAATGAGCACTTCTACAAAATTGGATATGGACATTGATGAAGAATGTTTTGATAAAAAAACTTGTAGGGGTATGATAGGTAGTTTACTATACATCATAGTAACTAGACCTGATATTATGTTTTGTGTTGGATTATGTATTAGATTTCAATCTAATCCCTATTGAATATCAGATTTTGATGATGAAGTCAATTATAATTTGTTTGATCTAATCCATATGTTGAGAAAAGTGTGTAGGATTAATTACGATGGCAGTAAGACATAAAGCAGGTGTTGTGTTGGAGTTAAGATCGAGATCTCATTGGGAGTTCAAGAGTTTGACAAAAGTCCGAACGTTCGTCAAAATTTCTACGGGAACCAACCGAGAAGTCCAGGAGCTTGTTATAGAAGCTCATCGGAACTCGGCAAGAAGATCAACACAAAGTCTAGTAGCTTTTCGGGAGTCCATCGGAGCACTACCGAGAGTTCGTCAGATATTCACCGGAAGTACGCCGAAAGAGCAATTGATGCACCAAAACAAGAAGAGCTGTGATCATATCTTAATTATCGTAGTTAAAGCGTAAATTAACTTAGGATTGGGAGGTAATCCTACTAACTTAATTAGGGGCCAACTGGGCCCTTAACAGGGTTGATTTGGGCTAGATTGAACAACCCAATCATCCCTTGAATTCCTAGCCAACGGTGGCACCACTTGGAAAGCAGTGCCCCCCAGGATTTCTAGGCGGTGGCACCGCCCAGACTGGCGATAGTACTACTGGTAGTTATTGTTGCTAGCGGTGGTACCGTCGGTAGTTATTGCTACCAGTAGTGGGATCGCCCCTATCAAGCGGTGGTACCCCTAGAGCTCAGTCTCCGAGCTCTGTCAGGTGGTGGTACTGCCTAAACTGAGCGGTAGTACCACCTAGTGTCAGGTGTTAGGCAGTAGTACCACCCAGTAATGGTAGTGGTACCGCTAGGACCCCAGAAATCTAGGATTTGACACTTTTTGGCTCCATTTTTGAAGCCATTGGGGCCTATAAAAACCCCAGCCTTTTATGCATGAAAGGACACAAAACCTATTAGAATAATCTTAAGTTCTTGAGCCTTAAAGTGTTATAAAAGTTAGATTTCTCCTCATTCATCTCTTAGCCTTGTAACCATCCTGTTGAATCTCGGATTTTGATGATGAAGTCAATTGTCATTTGTTATCTAATCTATGTGTTGAGATAAGTGTGCAGGATTAACTACGATGAAAGTTAGACAAGCAGCAGGAGTTGCGCTGGAGTCAAGATCATGATCACGTTGGGAGTTCGAGAGTTCGACGGAAGTTCGGACGGTCGTCGGAGGTTCTGCGAGAACAGATCCGAGAAGTCCGAAGCTTGCCAAAAGGCTCGTGGAACTAGCCAAGTGGATCGTCGCAAAAGTCCAGGAGTTTGCGGGATGTCCCAGAAGAATCACCGAGGGTTCATCGGATGATCGACGGAAGTTCGCCGGAAACTTCATTTGGAAGAAGCGATTGACGACGGAGCAAAGCTGCAGAAGTTGTCTTAGATTTAATCGTAGTTAGCACGTTGATTAAACTTGAAAATGGGAGGTGATCCCATTAGCTTAATCTTGGGGCAATTGGGCCCCCGAAAAGATTGAAATTGGGGCAGAATGGAGCTAACCATTCGGACCCGATTACCAGGCGGTGCAACCGCCCTGGCCGGAGGTGCAACCGCCAACCGCTGTGTCTCCCAGCGAGACTAGGCGGTGCAACCGCCGCTGCCAGAGGTGCAACCGCCCAAAGCTCGATCTTGAAGCTAGGCTCGGCGGTGCAACCTCCACAGCGAGAGAGGTACCCGAAGCTCGGTCTTCGAGCTCAGGCGAGAGGTGCAACCGCCTCGGTCGAGAGGTGGCACCGCTTGGGGCTCGATCTTGAGCGGACTTCAGTGGTGCAACCGCCCGACAGAGAGGTGCAACCGCTTTGGGCTCGATCTCCGAAAACTCGCGGCGGTGCAACCTCTCCAATCAAGAGGTGCAACCACGATCCCGGAATTCGGGATTTGATCGTTTTGAGCTCCAAATTTGAACTGGGTTGGGGCCTATAAATACCCCACCCATTCAGCACTTTGAAGAGACATAGATCCACACCGAATTCTTGATCTTTTCAGGTGATTCTAAGAGCTCAAATTTGTGTAAAATCCAAAAGTTCTCCTCTTTCGTTCTTCAAGTCTTGAGTTGTAAAGAGAGGAGAAAGGATCTGTAAGGGTTGTCTCTTGAGCCCGTCAAAAAGGAGAGAAACTGTAAAGGGCAGTTAGCCTTCGCCCATTGAAGGAAGGCAGCTAGTTGACGTCGGTGACCTGGTCGGAGGAGGAAGTCAAAAGTGGAGTAGGTCAAGACCGACCGAACCACTCTAAATCTCTGGTTTGCTTTTACTTTGAGCACTTTATCATTACTGCAAACCTCCTACATAGCTACTGCCCTCTGCGCTTTTCTGAACGAAGTCTCTAAGTTCTGATCTTTCCGAATCTGCATTCGGGGCGTAAATCGGTGTTTTCATACAATCCTTACACTGCAGTTTACGCTTACGTTTTGATTCCATTTATAACTACAAATTGCCTTCTGCGTATTCATAAAACGGTTTTCAAAGTTCAAAACTGCTTTTAGACGTTAAACTGCATTTAGACGTAAAATTACGCTTTGACGTAAAAACTGCGTTTAGACGTAAACTGCGTTTAGACGCAAAACTGCGTTTAGACGTAAAACTGCGTTTAGACGTAAAACTGCGTTTAGATGTAAAACTGCGTTTAGACGTAAAATACATTTAGACGCAAAACTGCGTTTAGACGTAAAACTCCACTTAGACGTAAAACTGCGTTTAGACACAAACTGCGCTCAAGACGCAAACTGCGCTTAAACGCAAACTGAGTTTAGACGCAAACTGTGCTTAGACGCAATCTACGCTTAGACGCAAACTGTGCTTAAATGCAAACTGCGCTTAGACGCAATCTGCATTAAGATGCAAACTGCATTTAGACGCAAACTGCGTAAACTACACTTAGATACAAACTGTGAATCTGCTTTTACATCGAAATCGTTTTTATCGGACGAACGTAGCTTTCGTTTTTTAAATCGCTGAAAAATTTCCGCTGCACTAATTCACCCCCCCCCTCTTAGTGCTCTCGATCCTAACAATTGGTATCAGAGCAAGGTTAACTCTCTAACGGATTAAAACCCAAGAGAGATGGCATACGCCGGAAACCAAGAGGGGCATTCTATTACACGTCCACCCATGTTCAGTGGAACGGACTACACCTACTGGAAGACCCGAATGAGGATCTTTCTTATTTCTATGGATTTTGAACTATGGAACCTTGTTGAAAACGGATTTTCAAAGTCTTCTCTTCCAATGATCGATTGGAATGAATTGGAAAAGAAGGCTTTTGCTCTTAATGCAAAGGCTATGAATGCCTTATTTTGCGCACTTGATAAAAACGAGTTTAATCGTGTTTCAACTTGCGAAACTGCATTTGATATTTGGCACACACTTGAAGTGACCCACGAGGGCACAAGTAGAGTGAAAGAGTCAAAAATCAATCTATTGCTGCATTCTTTTGAACTTTTCCGAATGAAACCGAATGAAACCATTGGCAACATGTTTACCCGTTTCACGGATGTCGTCAACGGTCTAAAAGGACTCGAAAAAAGTTTTTCGGATTTTGAACTCGTAAATAAAATACTAAGATCCCTTCCTAAAAGTTGGGATCCTAAAGTCACTGCTATTCAAGAGGCAAAAGATCTATGCAACTTCCCTCTTGAAGAACTAATCGGGTCATTAATGACCTACGAAATGACTTGTAAAGCTCATGAAGAGCAAGAAGACATCCTTCCAAAGAACAGGAAGGATATGGCACTTAAAACTTCTGAATGCCACTTGAGAGAAAACTCAAGTGATGAGGACTGTGATGATGACTTGGCACTTTTAACAAGAAAGTTTAAAAAATTCTTCAAAAGAAACAAGTTTAAGAATGATGCGAAAAATAAACTTGAACCCAAGAAGGACCAAGTGATCTACTATGAATGTAAAAAGTCAGGACACTACAAGAGTAATTGTCCCCAAGTCAAAAGAAGAACATCAAAGAAGAAGGCTCTTCAAGCAACATGGGATGACTCGAGCGCATCTGAAAAAGAGGAGTCCAACACCGAGCAAGTTGCTCATTACGCCTTAATGGCCATCGGAGAGGAGGTAACGAATTTATTAGATGCTGATTTATCTTTCGATGAATTATTAAATGCCTTCCATGATTTATTTGATGAATGCAAGATTATCAATAGAAAATACAAATTGCTAAAAAAGGAACATGATGGTCTTACTTGTGATTTTAATAAGTTAAAAATTGAATATCATGATAGTTTAAATTCATGTATCAAATGTCATGATCTAGAAACTTTTCAAAATGAAAACTTGCTACTTAAGGACACCTTGAAGAAATTCGAGGTTGGTAGCAAGTCATTAAACATGATCCTTACAAACAAGGGTCATGTTCCCAAAAGAAGTGGGATTGGATTTGTGAGGAGTGCTCACCAAAATCCAACTACCTTCGTAAAAGGCCGCATCTTACATGTTAGACATCAAAGCAAATGCAACTTTTGTTGCAAGTTCGGACACAGGACGCATTATTGTCCATTCAGGAAATTTAGTCCAAACAAATTGATTTGGGTTCCTAAAGGAACCATGACAAATTCTATGCAACATGATAGAAAATCTAGATCTATTAGTGAGGCACCCAAAAGCAAATGGGTACCTAAAAATCATCCCTTCCTATAAAAACATTAAAACCTTAGGCTGGAGCAAGAATTAATGTTCTGCTCCTTGATTCTCGACAGTCATGACCCAAACGTAATTTGGATACAACAACGAGTGGAAATTATGAAATCACAAAAGCAATTTGGATACAACCTAATGTGACTTTTCAAAATCACGAACACATGTACGACATTGGGAGTATGCACGTTAAAAGTTCTATCTTGATCGTACAAGCGTTTTTGCCTTGAAATAAAAACGCACACGTAATCATGTAAGCAACGTTAATTGCTTTGAATGAAAACTCTCCTCAAGACAAAACCTCCCTGATCAAATCGCAATAAGGTGTTCACTGCCTACAGGCGGTGGCACTTCTCCAGCCAGCGGTGGCACCTCCAGCCATCACGAGTTGCCAGCGGTTGCACCGCTCCAACCAGAGGTGCAACCGCCCGCAACTCTGCCTTTTTAACCCACACTAGGGCCGGCGGTGAAACCGACCCCAACTCACCTCCCTTTCATTCTCTACTCCTCCAAGCCTCCTCCATTCTCATTTCACCCCGTTTAGCTTCCCAAATACTTCCCATTTCGGAGCAAAACATCAAGAATCGCTCCCTGTTTTGAAGATTTCACTAAGGTATTCTCTAAGAACCTCTGAAATTCTGTTTTGTTCTTCATTCACTTTTGTTCACCTTTATCTCTTTAAACAGCAGTAGTTATGGGTTCTAGAAGATCCTCAAGGGACAAGGGAAAGAGGAGATTAGTAGAAGAGTTTGATCTTACCCTTTTGATTCCAAAACCATGCTGAAAAATTTCTCTCTTTCGAACTAAGAAGCATCAATAAGGGAAAATCGTTAGATCTGAATGAACTAAGAGGCGTAGAGACTATCCAATGGTTTGCAAACCTAAATCTACTTCCAATTTTGCATATCAACGAACCCATCTATCCTAGGCTAGTTAGATTGTTTTACAATAACATGCAAATAGATGATGAAGAAAGGATGTCAACCTATCTTTTAGGACAACACATCTCAATCACTGATAGATTCATTTGTGATATGATAGGCATTCCCATGAAAAGCATAGGACTTTACTTTAGAGGATCATGGGATGAAGAAACTATTGGAACATCCTATGTTGGAGCCTTAGGAACAATCTTTGCCAATCCTAACATAGCATTTGTTCCTAAAAGTTGTGAACATCTACTGCCTTTAAACACTAAGATACTTCATCATATCATGACTAGTATAATTCTTCCTAAACAATACCATCATGATGAAGTGAGTCAATTAGAATTAGGAATTATGTACTTAATCATGAAAGGACATAACATTTGTCTTGGCTATCTTATCCAACAAAACATGTTAGAATTATCTAAGAAAGATATGATGCTCCCATATGGTGGTATAATCACTAGAATAATGAAAGCTTACGACATTTAAATACCACAAGAAGAAGAAGTAATGAAAGTAGATAGATTCAGCATAATAAACAAAAATCTACTTTACCGACTAAGATGTCACTATAGAAACGGTAATTGGGTTAGAATGCCTAGAAGAACTGATCCCCCTGAACCTGAACCTGAACCCGAGCCGGAAACACCAGTCTTTAGGAGTACCCAATCTCCTCCGATCTGTCCCTTTGAGGAAACACATCCGGTTGAGCAGACTCACACATCATCCATCGAAGATATTGGGATTCGGATGGACCGATTCGAACAAAGACAAGAACGACTTGAACTTCGACAAGATCAAATCCTAACCGAGCTGCAGCAAATCCATCGTCAATTTGACTCTTTATTTAGGCACTTCAACCTTCCACCTAATGAATGAGCTTGTATGAACATCCGTTGTTGTTATAAACTCCTCATGGACTTTGTTTTTGATATGGTTACCTGACATGTTGTAAACTCCTTTTGTTACTCATCATGAAGGACTTTGTTTTTGATATGGTTACCTGATATGTTGTAAACTCCATATGTTACCCTTTACCTTGATCTGTGAGCATATGCAAATTTACTAACATCTCTTGTTGTTTATCTCGGATTTTGCACTGAAACTAAAATGTTTAAAAAAAAAAAAAAAAAAAACCTTATGCCTTGAAAAATATAAAGCGACATACCAATTTAGTTGATAAGTCAGCAATATGACATTAATATGGTTGCTATTACTGATGTTAATATGGTTGTTATCACTGATACTATGATTAGGCCATACTTGTATCACCAAGAAATATATGATTGCTATCATTGCTATATGCCCTGTATCAAGATATCAAACAAAAATTTGCATCGTAGAGCTTGATATCTTACCATGTGATGCAATGCTACACTTGCTAAAATATTCGAAATGTGTACATCATGAAATGATATCAAAATCTTGCTATACATGTCAATATCATGCCATATGATGAAATGCTACACTTGAAATAGTTGCGTTACAATATCAAAAGCTAACACTGCAAAGGAAGCAAAAATTTGCTAGCTTGCAACTTGCATATTTCAAGAAGCAAGAGTTGCCTTCTTGAATATCTCTAAACTGCTAGTTCTAAAATGTTGTAACACTGCAAGCTTGCATGTGCTATCTTGTATGCCGTAAAAACTTGCATATCTAAAACTTGGCATCACTTGATCAAATAACATGTTGGAAATTATGTGACAAATGTTTTTAATAATCAGTAGCTTACTCATAACTGAATGCATGTAAGAAGTTCATTTTTCGGTTTGAATGCTAAAAATGGGATTTTCCTGTACACTCTTATGAAAACTTCTTGAAAAATGACTTTCCTCCTTCAAGCAACGAACTATAACAAGGAGAAGAGATATTCAAAGTATTATATGTGTCATGCCTTCCTTTATGTGCTTGATAACCTGCTGGAATCACATCTACCATACTTTTTGATAATGCTATCATGCTTTTTGTTGATGACAAAGGGGGAGAAACATATGAATTGATAAACACTGCCATAATCATGTCTATGTCATAGCTGAACTGCCATAATCATGTCTATGTCATAGTTGCAAATACTTGAGTGATGCTATAAACAATGTTATAGTTATGCCATCCTTGCATCACCAAGAGATATATGAACATGTGCTATAGTTTGCATTATGTCTTGAGTTGATATTCTATCTTGTGAAGTAAATGCAAACTTGCTAGAAAATCTCAAATGTGTGCATCATGTAATAATC
Source organism: Musa schizocarpa (assembly GCA_900464855.2). NCBI lineage: Eukaryota > Viridiplantae > Streptophyta > Magnoliopsida > Zingiberales > Musaceae > Musa > Musa schizocarpa. The sequence continues at coordinate 14,312,137 of LS990921.1, read as the reverse complement.
CTTCGCAGCTTTATATGATTACATGATGAATAGTTACAAACACAATTATACAAACTTGATGATGTATGTCAAGCCTTGACATCATTCTTGAAGAGATACATCATGATGGGTATCATGATGGGAGTATTGATAAGTTTAACTGATCTAACTTATCAATACGTCACTTGAATTCTTAGGTCTTGAATTCAAGGTTGACTTATCTCAACTATGGCATATAGATAGGGGGAGTTAAGGATAACTCCATTATCAATTGATTGTCATCATCAAAAAGGGGGAGATTGTTGAATCTCGGATTTTGATTATGAAGTCAATTATCATTTGTTATCTAATCTATGTGTTGAGATAAGTGTGCAGGATTAACTACGATGAAAGTTAGAAAAGCAGCAGGAGTTGCGCCGGAGTCAAGATCATGATCACGTTGGGAGTTCGAGAGTTCGACGGAAGTTCGGACGGTCGTCGGAGGTTCTGCGAGAACAGATCCGAGAAGTCCAGAAGCTTGCTAAGCGAAGCTCGTCGGAATTAGCCAAGTGGATCATCGCAAAGTCCAGGAGTTTGCCGGATGTCCACAGAAGAATCACCGAGGGTTCATCGGATGATCGACGGAAGTTCGCCGGAAACTCGCTGGAAGAAGCGATTGACGCATCGGAGCAAAGCTGCAGAAGTTGTCTTAGATTTAATCGTGAGTTAGCACGTTGATTAAGCTTGAAAATGGGGAGGTGATCCCATTAGCTTAATCTTGGGGCAATGGGCCCCCTGAAAAGATTGAAATTGGGCGAATGGAGCTAACCATTCGGACCACGATTACCAGCGGTGCAACCCGCCTAGGCCGGAGAGGTGCAACTGCCGGGGCTGTGTCTCCCAGCCCGAGAGGCGGTGCAACCGCCCAGCCGAGGTGCAACCGCCCGAGCTCGATCTTGAGCTAGGCGGGTGGTGCAACCTCCCCGACGGAGAAGAAGCCACCGCTGAGCTCGGTCTTCGAGCTCGAGGCGGTGCAACCGCCTCAGTCAGGAGGTGGCACCGCCTGGGGCTCAGTCTTCGAGCCAGACTCAGGTGGTGCAACCGCCCCTGACAGAGAGGTGCAACCGCCTAGGCTCAGTCTCCGAGCTCTGCCAGGCGGTGCAACCTCTCCAGTCAAGAGTCTCTAGTTTGCTTTTACTTTGAGCACTTTATCATTACTGCAAACCTCCTACATGGCTACTGCCCTCTGCGCTTTTACGAACGAGTCTCTAAGTTCTGATCTTTCCGAATCTGCATTCAGACGTAAATCGGTGTTTTCGTACAATCCTTACACTGCAGTTTACGCTTACGTTTTGATTCCATTTATAACTGCAAATTGCCTTCTACGTATTCATAAAACGGTTTTCAAAGTTCAAAACTGCTTTTAGACATTAAACTGCATTTAGATGTAAAATTACGCTTTGACGTAAAAACTACGTTTAGACGTAAACTGCGTTTAGACGTAAAACTGCGTTTAGACGTAAAACTGCGTTTAGACGTAAAACTGCATTTAGACGCAAAACTACGTTTAGACGTAAAACTCCACTTAGACGTAAAACTGCACTTAGACGTAAAACTGCGTTTAGACGCAAACTGCGCTCAAGACGCAAACTGCGCTTAAACGCAAACTGAGTTTAGACGCAAACTGTGCTTAGACGCAATCTGCGCTTAGACGCAAACTGCGCTTAAATGCAAACTGCGCTTAGATGCAATCTGCATTAAGACACAAACTGCATTTAGACGCAAACTGCGTAAACTACACTTAGATACAAACTGTGAATCTGCTTTTACATCGAAATCATTTTTATCGGACGAACGCAGCTTTCGTTTTTTAAATCGCTGAAAAATTTTCGCTGCACTAATTCACCCCCCCCCTCTTAGTGCTCTCGATCCTAACACATCCAAGAAAGAGGAGTGAGACTTGTAAGGGTTCATCTCCTAAACCTGGGAAAAGGAGAAAGTGCTGTAAAGAGGTGTTCGGTCTTCAATTATTGAAGAAAGGCCTTTAGTGGACGCTGGTGACCTCGACAAAGGAGGAATCCGAAAGTGAATGTATGTCACATTGATCGAACCGCTCTAAAACTCGGTTTGCATTTACTTTGAGAAACTTTCTTTTATAGCAAACTACCTCTCCTCCTTAATGTGCTTTAACTATGTTTACATATGCTTTCAAGTAAACACCTTCCGAGATTGGCTTTAATCGTATGACGACTTTACGAAACTGACGCTTTTCATTTGTGCAATTTACATTACTGTAAATCACCTTAGTCTTCTCTTGCACTTTCATGAAAGCTTTCAAGTTCAAATTCTTTCCGAAACGGATTGAATTGAAACCATTTTCATCGGAATCGATTTTAATCGAAACAAGTTTTTTTTAAATAACAAAAGTTTTCCGCTGCACTAATTCACCCCTCATCTTAGTGCCACTCTTGATCCTAACAATTGGTATCAGAGCAAGGTTCACTCTTATTTGGTTTTAAACTCAAGAGAGATGGCATTTGTTAGGATCAAGAGCACTAAGAGAGGGGTGAATTAGTGCAGCGGAAAACTTTCGACGTTTAAAACTGCGTTCATACGACAAGAGAAATTTCAGTAGAAAAGCCGATTCGTAAATTACTTTAACTTGAGATCAGGTAAGAAGCAGTTAAAACAAATCTATAAAGGTAGTTTGCAGTTATGATAGAAATCAGAATGTAAGCGCAAACTGAAATACGATGTTCATACGAGAAAAGCGATTTATGTCTAAACACCGATTCAGAAAATAATGAGCTTGGAAACGAATCGTAAAAGCGCAGAAGGCAGTAAGCTATGAAGGAGGTTTGTAGTAAGGATAATCAGCTCAAAGTAAATGCAAACCAGAGAGCAGTGTGATTTTAGAGTGGTTCGATCAATCTTGACCTATATCCACTTTGGGCTTCCTCCACCGATGAGGTCACTGACGTCCACTAGAGGCCTTCCTTCAATAGGCGAAGGCCAACCACCCTTTTATAGATTCACTCCTTTTGACGGGCTTAGGAGACAACCCTTACAAACTTTTCTCTCCTCTCTTGAAAGATCAGAACTTGGAAGAAAAGAGGGAGAAGAACCTTTAGCTTATACAACACTTTTGAGCTCTAAAAATGATAGAGTAAGATCAGGATTTTGGTGGTTTTTCGTTGCTCTTTCATTGCTGAAAGAGTGGGGTGTTTATAGGCCCCAAACCAGTTTGAATTTGGAGCTCAAAACTGTCATTTTCTGGAATTCCAGGGTCTGGCGGTTGCACCGCCTGACAGAGCTTGAAGACCGAGCCTCTGGACGGTGCCACCGCTTGTCAGGGGCGGTTGCATCGCCCGACAGAGCTCGAAGACCGAGCTCAGGCGGTGCCACTGCCTGACTGGGGCGGTTGCACCGCCCAGCTAGAGCTCGGAGACCGAGCTTAGGCGGTTGCACTACTATCAGAGGCGGTTGCACCGCCCAGCCAAAACTCGGAGACTGAGCCCTGGGCAGTGCCACCGCTGACCCAGGCGGTGCCACCTCTGGGTGAGAGATCTGGGTCCGAATGGGTTGATCTATTTGGCCCAATTTGGTTCTTTCAAGGGCCCAATTATCCTTGGATTAAGTTAATGGGATCATCTCCCATTTCTAACTTAATCATCATGCTAACTATGACAATTCTTAAGACTTTTACTACAGCTTGCTCTGGTGCATCAATCGCTTCTTTCGGCGAGCTTCCGACGAACTTCCGACGAACATCCGACGGACCTCTGGCAATGCTCCTGCTAACTTCCGGCAAACTCCTGGACTTGCGACGATCCACTTGGCGAGTTCCGACGAGCTTCTTTTGGCAGGCTCCTGGACTTCTCGGATTTATTCCCGCAGAACCTCCGATGACCGTTCGGACTTCCATTAAGCTCTCGAACTCCTAATGTGATCATAGTCTTGACTCCGACGCAACTCCTGCTGCATGTCTTACTTTCCATCGTAGTTAATCCTGCACATGTAAAACAAAACTTAGATCGAGTCAATTAATCCTAAGCAATTAACCAAGTTATCTGGCATGTTAGTGGTTCCTCGACGCTTCGTCCGATTCTTCGGCGCATCGTCCTCTCCTGCGGCCTATTGCCCAATTGGCCAGTTTACTCCGCAACTCCGATATCCTTGGCACAATACCCACTCTTCTTGGCCTAATGCTCGAGTCCACGGCCCGAAGCCTTCTATCGATACGTCGACCGATACACCAGCCCGACGTCCAATCTTCTGACATGTTTCTCCGGCACAACATAATTTTTCTTGCTCTAATTGTCTCATCCTGATCGAAGCATCCTACGTTACTCAAAACACAGATTAAAACATAAAAACATATCAAGTGGTTTCATCATCAAAATACGAGATTCAACAATCTCCCCCTTTTTGATGATGACAACCACTTGATGATGGAGTTAACCTTAACTCTCGGAGTTTAAACAAACTCTCCCTATCAATATGCCATATTGATAGAACCTTGAATTCAAACTGAATTCATGTCATTGCAATATTCATCATGAATACTTGCAACACGTCATCATAACATGTCATGTCATCAACATACTTCTCCCCCTTTGTCATCAACAAAAAGGAGAAGTACAACTATTCTTGTGTTTGTAATATGGGTTCAACTCATTGCATGAAAAACATAGTATCATCATGCAATTTTGCTATCATCATAGATATGCAAGGTATTAAGATAGCAAGTTCCATAACATCAAGCTAGCAAATTTTATAATATTTTAGATACAAGCTAGCAGTTTTGAGATGTTCAAGAAAGCAACTCTTGCTTTTTGAAATATGTAAATTTAACAAGTTTTGCTAGATGTGCAAGTTAGCATTTTTGCCTCTTGAGATAGGCAAGATAGCATATTTGCCTCTTTTGAGATAGCAACTTTTTGCTTCTCTTAAGACTACAAGTTAGCAATTTTTACGATATGCAAGTTTCACAATATACAAGCTAGCAAAAATTTTGAAAGCAAATGCAAGATAACTTTATTGTGTAAGCTCATGATTTTTGCTTCCTATTGCAATGTGCAAGTTGCAAGTTTTGCTTCTTGAGATAGGCAAGCTAGCACTTTTGTAATTTTTATTTTTTAAGATAGACAGGCTTGTGATGTTCAAGATGACAAGCTCTTTATTCTCTTTTGAGAAGTGCCATTTTTGCTTTCTTTGCAAAGTGCAAGCTAGCAAAATGTCAAACTGGCAAGAGATAATATTTTACATGAGGCAAGCAAACAATTTGGCAAATGTTACATTTGCATCTTCTCTTTTGAGAAGTGAAAATTTTGCTTTCATCTTGAATTGTGCAAGCTAGCTAGTTTACCTCATTTCATGATGTCCACGCTAGAAATTCTTGCTTCCCCTTTGTCATTGTCAAAAACAAGGGAAGACCCTTATATCAATTTTCATATTACGACAAAGGTAAGTATCAATCTTATTTGTGCATCATTATATATTCAAATTAAAACATACATAATTTTAAAAACCTTATTTTTCATGCACGATACCAAAAAATAAATCAATCATCATTAATGGGCATATCATACATGATACTCAAACATTAAAATTTTTAAGCATTTATCAACATGTTGATCATGATACCAAACATTCATCATTTAAAGCATTCATGATATACATCATATACAATACATCATGTATATCATTATCATAAGTATTGCATACATCATTTTAACTTCATGAATATTTCATCATTGTATGTATCATACCAAAACATTTCAAGCCATGCAAGCCATAAATACAAAGAAATCATGTCATGAAGGATAAAATCATTTGAATACCAAAAGACATGATTCATATAGTAAATATCTTTTTTAAATAAAATATCAAGAAAAATTATAGGAGTACAAAGAAGAGATCTTGTTTTAAAAGAAAATCAAGTAATAACTCCAAGAACTCACAAGGAAAAATCATGATTTATTTAGAAAATCTCCTCTCAAGAGAATATCAAGTAAAATTATAGAAGATCAATTAATGAGAAATTTTGATTTATAATAAAATCTCATATATCGAATGTCGAGAAATCAAAATGATGATTTATATAAAAAAGTATCACAAGTTATATTTAAGAGAAAAATCATCATTCATTTTCAACTCATTCAATTTGTAACATCAATATTTCTTAGATATGCATGATACAAATCTTCAATATATAACATGCATAAATTCAAAAATTGAAAGGAGAAGGGAAGAATTCAAAGGTACGAAGATTTCAACCATCTCATAAACAAATGTAAGACAAAGTCATGAATCCAAAATTCCATGAAACAAAATGATCATCAAAGGTAATCTCATGTTATTCCAAGAAATCAATATCATGATTTTGATAAAACTCATTTCAAATTTAAATCATCAAAATCACTTTTATGGTTCACAAAATTCATAACATAGGTAGATTCATGATTTCATTGATAATATATTTTTCCCCTTTTTTAAGTATTTGATTTCATGTTAGCATGCCTTTTCATTTATGTTAAATAAAAACATGCATCAACATTTAGGATCGAAAAATGAATTTCATCATAGAACCATCAAGATCAATAGATTTTCAAAAAAGAATTGTTATGGTCAAGAAAATCCGAAAATAAAATTTAACACTTTCATGCATTCGGATATGGTTTTGTCATATACACTCATGAAAATAACACATGCTTATCATCATGTATAACTTAAAATCTCATGCATAAAATTGTCAACCATTGTATCAAAAATATTTAATATTTTCATTACATCATTATGCATTCCTTCAAATCAAACATGATTTCATTCAACAATGTTAATCAAACATGATACACATTATTACTTCTTAACCATGATTTCATATTTTCAATCAAAATCATTTTATTTGTTTATCATAAAATATGCAATATTATCATTTTTGAAATTACTAGCATGATCATAATTTTTGTATTTTTATTTTTAAATATGTAATTTTTAAGAAAATTAATTCTAGACTAAAAAAGAAAATACATCATGAAAGCATCAAGTAATTTCAAAATAAATCAGGGGGATTTCGATTACCTTATCATTGAAAGTGGTTAAGGCGTAGTTTGCCACCTCGCCTTTCTTGATTTTCTCCTCGTCTTCGGAGAAGCTTGATTCATCCCACTTTATGTTCTTCTTCTTTGGCTTCTTCCTTCGTTCAAGTTCATTATTTATTTTAGATTTTTGTTTAATAAACTTATTAAGATTTAGTGTTCGAAGTTCAAGTTCATCATTATCCTCATCATGTGCATTGTGCACCATTTCATATGTCATCAACGAACCAATTAGTTCTTCAAGTGGTAAGTTATTTAGGTTTTTAGCTTTTTGTATTGCAGTTACTTTTGAATCCCACTTCTTAGAAAGAGAACACAAAATCTTGTTTACAAGTTCAAAATTCGAAAAACATTTGCCAAGAGCTCTTAAACCATTAACGACATCTGTGAAACGGGTGTACATGTCAACAATGGTTTCGCAAGGCTTCATTCGAAAAAGTTCGTAAGAATGCACAAGAATGTTGATTTTGGACTCTTTCACTTGGCTAGTGCCTTTATGAGTGACCTCAAGAGTTCTCCAAATATCAAAAGCCAAATCATACATCGAAATGCGATTAAATTCATTTTTGTCAAGTGCACAAAACAAGGCATTAATAGCCTTTAAGTTTAAAGAAAAATACTTCTTCTCCAAATCCGACCATTCGTTCATCGGTTTAGAGGGAAGTTAAAAACTGTTTTCAACAATATTCCATAAATCTAAATTCATAGAAATCAAGAAAACTCTCATTCGAGTTTTCCAATAAGTGTAGTCCAATCCGTTAAACAACGGTGGACGAACAACCGAAAAACCCTCTTTAAAGCCATGAAGAGCCATTTCTCTCGGGTGTAAATCCAATATGAGAAATATCGGGCTCTGATACCAATTGTTAGGATCAAGAGTACTAAGAGGGGGGGGGGGTGAATTAGTGCAGCAGAAAACTTTCGACGTTTAAAACTGCGTTCGTACGACAAGAGAAATTTCGATAGAAAAGCCGATTCGTAAATTACTTTAACTTGAGATCATGTAAGAAGCAGTTAAAATAAATCTATAAAGGCTGTTTGTAGTTATGATGGAAATCAGAATATAAGTGCAAACTGAAATATGATGTTCATACGAGAAAAGTGATTTATGTCTAAACACCGATTCGAAAAATACTAAGCTTAGAAACGTAATCGTAAAAGCACATAAGACAGTAAGGTATGAAGGAGGTTTGCAATATGGATAATCAGCTCAAAGTAAATGCAAACCAGAGAGCAACGCGATTTTAGAGTGGTTCGGTCAATCTTGACCTACATCCACTTCTGGCTTCCTCCACCGATGAGGTCACCGACGTCCACTAGAGGTCTTCCTTCAATAGGCGAAGGCCAACCACCCTTTTACAGATTCACTCCTTTTGACGGGCTTAGGAGACAACCCTTATAAACTTTTCTCTCCTCTCTTGAAAGATCAGAACTTGGAAGAAAAGAGGGAGAAGAACCTTTAGCTTATACAACACTTTTGAGCTCTAAAAATCACAGAGTAAGATCAGGATTTTGATAGTTTTTCATTGCTCTTTCATTGCTGAAAGAGTGGGGTATTTATAAGCCCCAAACCAGTTTGAATTTGGAGCTCAAAACTATCATTTTCCAGAATTCCGAGGTTTGGCGGTTGCACCGCCTGACAGAGCTCGAAGACTGAGCCTCTAGGCGGTGCCATCGCTTGTCAGGGGCGGTTGCACCACCTGGCAGAGCTCGGAGACCGAGCTCAAGCGGTGCCACCGCCTGACTAGGGTGGTTGCACCGCCCAGCCAAAGCTCGGATACCGAGCTCAGGCGGTTGCACCGCTGTCAGAGGTGGTTGCACTGCCCAGCTAGAACTAGGAGACTGAGCCCTGGGCGGTGCCACTGCCGACCCAGGCGGTGCCACCTCTGGGCAAGAGATCTGGGTCCGAATGGGTTGATCCATTCGACCCAATTTGGTTCTTTCAAGGGCCCAATTGCCCCTGGATTAAGTTAATGGGATCACCTCCCATTTCTAACTTAATCATCGTGCTAACTATGATAATTCTTAAGACTTTTACTACAGCTTGCTCTGGGGCGTCAATCGCTTCTTCCGGCGAGCTTCCGGCGAACATCCGACGGACCTCCAGCGATGCTCCTACGGACTTCCGGCAAACTCTTGGACTTGCGACGATCCACTTGGTGAGTTCCAACGAGCTTCTTTTGGCAAGCTCCTGGACTTCTCGGATTTGTTCCCGCAGAACCTTCGACGACCGTCTGGACTTCCATCAAGCTCTCGATCTCCTAACATGATCATAGTCTTGACTCCGGCACAACTCCTGCTGCATGTCTTACTTTCCATCGTAGTTAATCCTATACCTGTAAAACAAAACGTATTCTTAAATATGCGCAGCAAAAGTAATGAGGAACTAAAGCATATAAGAAGGTTTGCAATAATGTAAATAGCAATAATGAAATGCAAACCAAGGATCATGCCGATTTTAGAGTGGTTCGGTCAAATGACCTACTCCACTTGCGAGGCCCCTCTTCGATGAGGCTCTCACCTTCCACTAGCAAGTCTCTTGAAATGGAAGGGTAAATACCCCTCTTACAACTCTTTACAAGCGGTTCACTCTCTTACAGATTTTCGAGAAGAGATGAGGTGAACACTAGAAAATTGAAAAGAAGACAAGCTAACACTTTTCTAAGACCTTTCTCTCAAACTCTTGCTGCTCAAAAAGTTGTAATCTTCAACTGAGATTTGAGGGGTATTTATAGGCCTCAAGAGGATTCAAATTTGGGCTCCAAAATTTGGGCTCCAAAATTCAAATTCCCTTTGGGTTCCCGATGCTGGCGGTGCCACCGCCCAGCCCAGGAGGTGTCACCGCCCAGCTCTCGGGCACTGGGCGGTGCCACCGCCTAGCCCAGGTGGTGCCACCGCCTACAGTGTTTTCAGCCCACTAGTTGGGCTTCAATCTTGGCCCAAACTAGTCCGAACTCGGGCCCAATTGTCCCCTACTTGGGTTATAGGATTAATACCTAATCCTAACTCTAATTAACATGCTAACTATGAATTTAAAGATATTTTATAAGCTATTACAAAGTCCATAAGTCAAGACTTCTTCCGGCGAGCTTCCGGTGAACTTTCGGCGGTCTTCCGATAAACTCTCGGAAACCATTCTGCGGACTCCCGGCAAGCTCTTAAACTTCACGATTTGATCTTGGTGAGTTCCAACGAGCTTCTTCGGCAAGCTCTGATCTTTCTCGGTGAACTCTGCGAACTTCCCACGAACCTTCCGGCGAGCTTCCGAAAAAACCCTTCTAAGAAGCTCCCTACTCATTCTCGGCTAGTTCCTAGCTGCGTTCCGACGATCCTTCGGACTTCCGTCGAACTCTTGAACTCCCAACGAATCCTTCATGCTTGACTCCACACTTTATTTCGCTTTATGTCTTCATCGTTATCGTAGTTAATCCTGCACATGCAAACCAAAACTCTACTCCGATCTAGACAGTTTTTACAACGCGAATTGACATTTTGTTGCCCGGCACGTCATTGGTTGGCACTTCGTCTGATTCTTTAGCACATCGTCCTCTCTTGCGGCTTGTTGCCCAATCGGCGGTTGACCTCCGCAACCCCGATATCCTTGGTGCAATTCCGCTCTCCTTGGCCCGATGCCTGACGTTCGAAGCCTTCTGCCGTCCAATATCCTGACGTGATCTCCTCCGGCACAACGTCAATTCCTCCTGCGTTAATTGTCTAATTCTGATCGAGTAGACCTGCATCATTCAAAATGCAGTTAACCATCTAAACACAATCAATTAGTTTCATCATCAAAATCCGAGATTCAACAATCTCCCCCTTTTTGATGATGACAACTAATTGATGACTAACAGAGTTAACCTAAACTCCCCGGAGTTTAACCAAACTCCCCCTATCAATATGCCATTGATAAAACACTTGGATTATCCCAAATCCAAGTAACATTCATCACATGTTATGAAAAAATATTTAAACCATCATGCAAATATATAAAATATTCAATTCAATGCATGAAGTCATCAATATACTTCTCCCCCTATGTCATCAACAAAAAGGAGAAGTAGCTCTAGCTATTTTAAAAGATATGCAAGTTTTTATAACATGAAGCTAGATTTTCATCACAACATATAAGCACAAAAGCATAGCAAGATTTTTAAGTTCAATCATGGCAATTCAACACTTGCTTCTTGTGCAAGATTGCACTTTGTTTTTCTTTGCAAGTAACAATATTTATGATGTTTGATATAGCAAATTTTATATCATGCAAGGTAGCAAACTTTTGTGATGTTCAAGATAGTAAGTTCTTTCAATGAAATGATCGAGCTAGGAAATTTTTACGATATGTAAGTTTTACTACATAAAAGCTAGTAAAAATTTCGAAAGCAAATGCAAGATAGCTTTCTTGTGTAAGCTCATGATTCTTGCTTCCTATTGCAATGTACAAGTTGCAAGTTTTGCTTCTTGAAATAGGCAAGATAGCTCATTTGCTTGAGATTACAAGATAGCATTTCTTGCTTTCGAGATGAGCAAACTAATAAGTTTTGCCCCTTTTTGCGATGTCTACGTTTGTAATTTTTTTGCTTCTCTTGTCTTGTGTAAGCTAGCTATCTCCCCCTTTGTCGTTGTCAAAAAGAAGGAAAGACCCTTTACATCAATTATGACAAAAGTAAGTATCAATCTCATTTGTGCATCATTATATTTTCAAATTAAAACATGCACTATTTCAAAAACTTTATATTTCATTCATGCGCGATATTGAATAAATCAATCAATATTATGAGCATATCATACATGATACATCTTTTTGGCAATAACTCATAGTATTTTAAATCATGATTTACATCATATGCAATACATCACATCATAATTAGAAAGCACAAGTATTGTATGCATCATTGCCAATCATAAATGTTTCATAATGGTATCCATTTTGTCAAATTATATCCTACCATGCATGATCAAATCTTCTCCCTATTTTATCATTGAAAACAAGAAAGAAGTAGGGAAGAGCATAAAAGTGTAAAATATTTCAATCATTTCAAGGCATTTGTATCATAGATATAAAGAAATCATATCATCAAAGATAAGACCATTTGAATACCAAAAGACATTTCATTTAATCAAATATCTTCCTTTTATAAATAACACAAATTGTAGGTGTACAAAGAAGAGATTGTGATTAAAAAAGAATCTCAAGTAGTAAATCCAAGAAATCAAGATCGTAAGTTGAATACAAACTCATTCAAATTTAAATTGTCAAATTCATCAAAATCTCAACATTACTTTCAAGAGATTCAAAATGGTATACATAGATTTATAATAATAATCAAGGGAAAATCTTAGGAGATCATGATATAGATAAAATTCATTCAATCTTATAAGAGAATAAGATATTAATTCAAGCATATAAAATTTCTCAATTCATTATGAATCATAAAAAGAATTATGGTTCCAAAAAATCATGATTCATTTAGGAAAATTTTCTCTTTAGTGCATGATAAGAAGAAATATAGCAATGATACCAATCATAATTCATTTGGATAGTAGATGCTAAAAAGGAACATTGAGGATACAAGATCTTGATTTTTATAGAGTAAATCTCAAGTTATAAATCTCAAGTTATAAATCTCAAAAAATCAAGATAAAGCTCATTTAAATTCAAATCATCAAATCAAAATCATTTTTAAGATATTCATAAAAAGATGATAAAATAGATTCATCAAACCAAGAATATTCAAGAAAAATACTTTTATCTATTTAATTGTTTTATATAAGCATGCCTTTGTCCTTTTGTGCCAAAATATACATATATATTATCAATCATTTAGGATCGAAAAATAAATTTCTTCATAAAACCATCAAGATCATTATGTATAACTTTTAAAAAATCTCATGCATAAAATGGTATCGAAAACATTTAATATTTTCATTCCATCATTTTGAATTGGTTTTATTGAACATAATTTTGAATGATTCTTATAGATAACTAAAACTTCTTTAGTTTTAATTTATAATGATTGACTTTATCTTAGCATGTTCAAATTTTATTCATATGTCAAAACCATACATCATGTTTGAAATCCAAATATAAGGTTCAAAAAAATCATCAAGCCTTCCATTCAAAAGCCATGCATCGTCATTGAAAATCAATATGGAAATCGTCAAAATATACATTCTTACTTCTCAAACACATACATAAGATTAATCTTACTAGGTGTATAAGCATTAGATTTATATCTAACATTTTATTGCATTAACATAACACATGCAATTTTTTAAAAAAATTAATCCTAAACTAAATTAAAAATGACTCATGAAAGTATTATGTAATTTCGAAATAAATTAGGGGGATTTCGATTACCTCATTATTGAGAGTGATTGAGGCATAGTTTGCCACCTCGCCTTTCTTGATTTTCTCCTCGTCTTCGGAAGAGCTCAATTCATCCTAATTTTTGTTCTTCTTGCGTTCAAAGCAAGTAGTTCCATTCTTTTTTCTTTTTAATTTTTGTTTCATTTGTAGTTTAAGTTCACCATCACTTGAGCTTATGCTCGAGTGGTCTTCTTGTGTTCTATGTCCCAAATCCTTCCTGTCCTTTGGAAGGTTGTTCTCGAGTTTTTTTTTTGTCACATTGTTCATTTCGTAGGTCATTAGAGACCCAACAAGTTCTTGAAGAGGAAATGTTTTAAGGTCCTTGGCCTCTTGAATAGCCGTAACTTTTGATTCCCATCTTTTTGGAAGGGATCTTAAGATTTTAGTGACTAGTTCAAAGTTAGAAAAACTTTTACCAAGAGCTTTGAGTCCATTGATGACATCCGAGAAACGGGTGTGCATGTCTCCGATGGACTCACTTGGTTTCATCCGGAAAAGTTCGTAAAAGAGTGCACAAGAATGTTGATTTTGGACTCTTTCACTCATTAGTGCCTTCATGAGTGACCTCAAGAGTTCTCCAAATATCAAAAGCCAATCACAAATCAAAATGCGATTAAATTCATTTTTGTCAAGTGCACAATATAAGGCATTCATAGCCTTTGCATTTAAAGCAAAAACTTTCTTCTCCGATTCATCCCATTCACTCATCAGAAGAGAAGATTTTTTAAATCCATTTTCGACAATATTCCAAAGCTCGAGATTCAACGAAAGTAAGAAAACTCTCATTCGAGTTTTCCAATAGGTGTAGTTCGTCCCATTGAAAAAGGGAGGACGAATGAGAGAGTGACCCTCTTGAAAGCCATAAAGAGTCATTTCTATTTGGGTGTTAAACCAAAGTAGAAAACCGTGGCTCGATACCAATTGTTAGGATCGAGCAGCAGCACTAAGAGGGGGGGAATTAGTGCAGCGGATTAAAACTTCGGTTTTAAAAAAATCTTTAAAGATGATAAGAGCGAACTTGACAAGCTTAATCTTGAAAGTATTCTTAAATATCTGTAAAAGTAATGAGGAACTAAAGCATATAAGAAGGTTTGCAATAATGTAAATAGCAATAATGAAATGCAAACCAAGGATCATGCCGATTTTAGAGTGGTTCACAAATGACCTACTCCACTTATGAGGCCCTCTTTCGATGAGGCTCCCACCTTCCACTAGCAAGTCTCTTGAAATGGAAGGGTAAATACCCTCTTACAACTCTTTACAAGCGGTTCACTCTCTTACAGATTTTCGAGAAGAGATGAGGTGAACACTAGCAAATTGAAAAGAAGACAAGCTAACACTTTTCTAAGACCTTTCTCTCAAACTCTTGCTGCTCAAAAAGTTGTAATCTTCAACTAAGATTTGAGGGGTATTTATAGGCCTCAAGAGGATTCAAATTTGGGCTCCAAAATTTGGGCTCCAAAATTCAAATTCCCTTTGGGTTCCCGATCTTTGGCGGTGCCACCGCCTCAGCCCAGGAGGTGTCACACCCAGCTCTCGGGCCTTCGGTGCCACCACCCCTAGCCTGTGCAAAGCCACCGCCCTACAAGTTTTTTCAGCCCACTAGTTGGGCTTCAATCTTGGCCCAAACTAGTCCTCACTCGCCCAATTGTCCCCTACTTGGGTTATAGGATTAATACCTAATCCTAACTCTAATTAACATGCTAACTACGAATTTAAAGACATTTTATAAGCTATTACAAAGTCCATAAGTCAAGACTTCTTCCCAAGAAGCTTCCGGCGAACTTTTCGCGATCTTAGATAAACTCTCGAAACCATTCTCAGGACTCCCTAAGCTCTTAAACTTTCACGATTTGATCTTGGTGAGTTCCAACGAGCTTCTTCGGCAAGCTCCGATCTTTCTCGGTGAACTCTGTGAACTTCCCACGAACCTTCCGGCGAGCTTCCGAAAAAACCCTTCGGCAAGCTCCCTACTCATTCTCGGCTAGTTCCAGTAGCTTTCCCGACGATCCTTCGGACTTCCGTCGAACTCTTGAACTCCCAACGAATCCTTCATGCTTGACTCCACACTTTATTTCGCTTTATGTCTTCATCGTTATCGTAGTTAATCCTGCACATGCAAACCAAAACACTACTCCGATCTAGACAGTTATTACAACGCGAATTGACATTTTGTTGCCCGGCACGTCATTGGTTGGCGCTTCGTCTGATTCTTTAGCACATCGTCCTCTCTTGCGGCTTGTTGCCCAATCGATGGTTGACCTCCGCAACCCCGATATCCTTGGCGCAATTCCGCTCTCCTTGGCCCGATGCCTGACGTTCGAAGCCTTCTGCCGTCCAATATCCTGACGTGATCTCCTCCGGCGCAACGTCAATTCCTCCTGCGTTAATTGTCTAATTCTGATCGAGTAGACCTGCATCACTCAAAATGCATTTAAACATCTAAACACAATCAATTAGTTTCATCATCAAAATCTGAGATTCAACAGGCACATCATTGGTCCCTCGATGCTTCGTCTGATTCTACGGCGCATCGTCCTCTCCTACGGCCTATTGCCCAATCAGCTAGTTGACTCCGCAACTCCAATATCCTTGGTAAAATACCCACTCTTCTTGGCCCAATGCTCGAGTCCACGGCCCGAAGCCTTCTATCGATATATCGACCGATCCACCGGGCCGACGTCCAATCTTCTGACATGTTTCTCTAGCACAACATGATTTTTCCTGCTTTAATTGTCTCATCCTGATCGAAGCATCCTGCATTACTCAACACACAAATTAAAACATAAACAAATATCAAGTGGTTTCATCATTAAAATACGAGATTCAACAACATTTGCCAACAACCTAGAGGGCCATTCAATTACATGTCTGCCCATTTCATTGGGACGGATTACACATATAGAAAGACTAGAATGAGGATCTTCCTAATTTTAATGGATTTTGAATTATAAAATATTGTAGAAAATGACTTTCAAAAGTCTTCTCTTCTAATGAACGATTGGAATGATTTGGAGAAGAAGACTTTCTCTTTGAATGCAAAGGCTATGAATGCCTTGTTTTGTGCATTAGATAAAAATGAGTTTAATTGAGTATTAATTTGTGAAACGACTTTTGACATTTGGCACACACTCGAAGTGACTAATGAAGGCACTAGTAGAGTGAAGGAGATAAAAATTAATCTTTTAGTGCATTCTTATGAGTTGTTTCGAATAAAACCGAGTGAGATCATTGGAGACATGTACACCCGATTTACGGATGTCGTCAATGGTCTAAAAGGACATGGTAAAAGTTTCTTGGATTTTGAACTTGTTAATAAGATTTTAAGATCCCTACCGAAAAATTGGGATTCTAAAGTAACGACCATTCAAGAGGTCAAAGATATAAATAATTTTCCTCTTGAAAAACTAATTAGGTCACTAATGACTTATGAAATGACATGCAAAGCTCATGAAGTGCTTGAGGACTCCCTTCTAAAGAACAGAAAGGATATAGCATTGAGAATACAAGAAGACCACTTGAAAGAAAACTTAAGTGATGAGGACTTTGATGAAGACTAGCACTATTAACAAGAAAATTCAAAAAAATTATAAAAAAAATAAATTTAAAAATAATACTAAAAATAAATTTAAACTAAAGAAAGAACAAGTGATATGCTATGAATGTAAGAAGCCGAGATACTTCAAGAGTGAATGTCCCCAAGCAAAGAGGAGGCAACTAAAGAAGAAGACACTCAAAGCTACATGGGACGACTCAAGTGCTTCCGAAGAAGAGGAACAACCAACACTAAGCAAGTTGCTCGTTATGCACTAATGGCTACTGGAGATGATGTAACAAGTTCATTAGACACAAATTTAACTTTCGATGAACTTTCAAGTGCTTTTCATGAATTATTTGATGAATGTAGAATTTTAAGTAAAAAGTATAATTCTTTTAAAAAGGAACATGCTTCTCTTATTAGTAATTTTGATAGAGTAAAGATTGAGCATGAAAATAGCTTAACTCCCTGTATTAAATGCCATGATTTAGAAATACTTCAAAAGGAAAACTTGCTACTCAAAGATACTTTGAAGAAATTTGAGGTTGGTAGCAAGTCCTTGAACATGATCCTTGCCAACAAGGGTCACATTCATAGGAAAGGTAGAATCGGATTTGTGAGTAGCTCTTATCAAAATCCAACCACATTTATTAAAGGCCCCACCTTGCATGTATCACCTCACACAAAATGTAACTTTTGTTGTAAACCTGGACATGTTGCGTACAAATGTCCATTAAGAAATATAGTCCACATAAATTGATTTGGGTTACTAAAAGAACCTCAAATAACTCAATGCAATATGATAAGTTATGTAGATCGATTTTTTAGGCACCTAAGATCAAATGGGTACCTAAAAATCTGTTGAATCTCGTATTTTGATGATGAAACTACTTGATATATATTTACGATTTAATCTGCGTTTTGAGTGACGCAAGATGCTTCAATCAGGATGAGACAATTAAAGCAGGAAAATCATGTTGTGCCGAAGGATCATGTCAGAAGATTGGACGTCGGGCCGGTGGATCGGTCGACGTATCGATAGAAGGCTTCAGGCCATGGACTCGGGCATCGGGCCAAGAAGAGCGGGTATTGTGCCAAGGATATCGAAGTTGCGGAGTCAACTGGCCGATTGGGCAATAGGCTGCAGGAGAGGACGATGCGCCGAAGAATCGGACGAAGCGTCGAGGGACCAATGACATGTCGGACAACTTGGTTAATTGCTTAGGATTAATTGTTTCGATCGAAGTTTTGTTTTAAGTGTGCAGGATTAACTACGATGAAAGTTAGACAAGCAGCAGGAGTTGCGCCGGAGTCAAGTCAATGATCACGTTGGGAGTCCGAGAGTTCGATGGAAGTTCGGACAGTCGTCGGAGGTTCTGCGGGAACAGATATGAGAAGTCTAGAAGCTTGCCAAGCGAAGCTCATCGGAACTCGCCAAGTGGATTGTTGCAAGTCCAGGAGTTTGCCGGAAGTTTGCAGGAGCATCACCGAGGGTTCATTGGATGATCGACGGAAGTTCGTCGGAAATTCGCCGGAAGAAGCGATTGACGCACCGAAGCAAAGCTGCAGAAATTGTCTTAGAATTAATCATAGTTAGCACATTGATTAAGTTAGAAATGGGAGGTGATCCCATTAGCTTAATCTTAGGGCAATTGGGCCCCTGAAAAACCGAAATTGGGCCGAATGGAGCT
Source organism: Musa schizocarpa (assembly GCA_900464855.2). Classification (NCBI taxonomy): domain Eukaryota; kingdom Viridiplantae; phylum Streptophyta; class Magnoliopsida; order Zingiberales; family Musaceae; genus Musa; species Musa schizocarpa. The sequence continues at coordinate 14,293,483 of LS990921.1, read as the reverse complement.
ACCCATTCGGACCCTAATTGCACCAGGAGGTGCAACCGCCCAAGCCAGGAGGTAGCACCGCCTAGGCTAAGTCTCCCAGGGAGACTGGGCGGTGCAACCACCCCAGCCAGGAGGTGGCACCGCCTGGGCTCAGTCTCCGAGCGAGATTGGGCGGTGCAACCTCCCTTGACAGAGAGGTAGCACCGCCTGAGCTCGGTCTTCGAGCTCTGGCAGGAGGTGCAACCGCCTCAGTCAGGAGGTGGCACCGCCTGGGGCTCAGTCTCCGAGCCAGACTCAAGCGGTGCAACCGCCCCTGACGGAGAGGTGCAACCGCTTGGGCTCAGTCTTCGAGCTCTGCCAGGCGGTGCAACCGCTCCAGTCAGGAGGTGCAACCGCCTGATCCCGGAATTCCGGGATTTGATCGTTTTGAGCTCCAAATTTGAACTAGGTTGGGGCCTATAAATACCCCACCCATTCAGCACTGAAAAGATACAGACCTACACCGAAATCTTGATCTTTTCTGTGATTCTAAGAGCTCAAAATTGTTGTAAAGCCTAAAAGTTCTCCTCCTTCTTTTCTTCAAAGTTTTGAGTTGTAAAGAGAGGAGAGAAAGGTTATGTAAGGGTTGTCTCCTGAGCCCGTCAAAAGGAGTGAAACTGTAAAAGGGCAGTTGGCCTTCGCCTATTGAAGGAAGGCCTCTAGTTGACGTCGGTGACCTCGTCGGTGGAGGAAGCCAAAAGTGGAGTAAGTCAAGACTGACCGAACCACTCTAAATCTCGGTTTGCATTTACTTTGAGCATTTTATCATTACTGCAAACCTCCTAAATAGCAACTGCCTTCTGCGCTTTTACGAACGAGTTTCTAAGTTTATATCTTTCCGAATCTGCGTTTAGACGTAAATCGACGTTTTCGTACGATCATTACATTGCAGTTTACGTTTACGTTTTGACTCCACTTATAACTGCAAACTAGTTTCTGCACATTTATAAAACACATCTCAAAGTTCAGTATCTTTAGAATTAGTATTTAGACATAAACTACATTTAGACGTAAAACTGCGTTTAGACGCAAACTGCGTTTAGACGTAAACTACGTTTAGACGTAAACTACGTTTAGACGTAAACTGCGTTTAGATGCAAACTGCGTTTAGACATAAACTGCATTTAGACGTAAACTGCGCTTAATCTTAAGTAATCTTAGAATCAGCTTTTACATCGAAATCGTTTTTATCGAACGAACGCAGCTTTCAATTTTAATCGCTGAAAGATTTCCGCTGCACTAATTCACCCCCCCCCCCCCTCTTAGTGCTCATGATCCTAACAATTGGTATCAGAGCCCGGTTTTTCTCATTTCGGATTTACACCCGAGAGAAATGGCTCTTCATGGATTTCAAGTGGGCTCTTCGGTCTTTCGTCCACCGTTGTTTAACGGATTGGACTACACTTATTGGAAAACTCGAATGAGAGTTTTCTTGATTTCTACGAATTTGGATTTATGGAATATCATTGGAAACAGTTTTCAACTTCCCTCTAAACCGATGAACGAATGGTCGGATTTGGAGAAGAAGTATTTTTCTTTAAATGCAAAGGCTATGAATGCCTTATTTTGTGCTTTGGACAAAAATAAGTTCAATCCGATTTCTACGTGCGAAATAACTTTTGACATTTGGCGAACACTTGAAATCACGCACGAGGGAACTAGTAGAGTCAAAGACTCGAAAGTTAACTTTTTATTGCATGGTTTTGAGCTTTTTCGAATGCAACCAAGCGAGACTATAGGCGACATGTACACCCGTTTCACGGATGTCGTCAATAGTTTAAGAGCTCTTGGAAAATGTTTTTTGGATTTTGAACTCATAAACAAGATTTTGAGTTCTCTTTCTAAGAAGTGGGATTCAAAAGTAACTGCAATACAAGAAGCTAAAAACCTAAACAACTTACCACTTGAAGAACTAATTGGTTCATTGATGACATATGAAATGGTGCACAATGCACATGATGAACATGTTGAACACAATCACCTTCCAAAGAACAGGAAGGATTTGGAACTCTGGACAAATGAATGCCACTTGAGCGATGACTCAAGTGATGAGGACAATGATGAACAAAACAACCTTCTAAAGAACAGGAAGGATTTGGGACATAGAACATTTGAAGACTACTCGAGCATAAGCTCAAGTGATGGTGAACTTAAACTACAAATGAAACGAAAATTAAAAAGCAAAAAGAATGGAACTACTTGCTTTGAACGCAAGAAGAAGAACAAAAATTGGGATGAATCGAGCTCCTCCGAAGACGAGGAGAAAGTCAACAAAAGCGAGGCGGCAATCTACGCCTTAACAACCTTCGACGTTGAGGTAATTAAAATGCCTTTGGTTTATTTTGAAATTACTTGATGCTTTCATAATGTATTTTTCCCTTTTAGTTTAGAATTAATTTTCTTAAAAATTACATGTTTAAAAATAAAAATACAAAAATTATGAACATGCTAGTAATTTCGAAAATGATAATATTGCATATTTTATGATAAATAAATAAAATGATCTTGATTGAAAATATGAAATCTTGGTTAAGAAGTAGTAATGTGTATTACGTTGGTTTCCATTGTTATTTCTCGATTTTGATTAAAAATCATGTTTGATTTGAAGAAATGCATAATGATGAAATTAAATATTTTGATTAACAATTTTATGCATGATAATTTAAGCTGATGATAAGCATGTGTTATTTTTATGAGTATATTTGAAAAAAATATGGCAAAAATGTGCTCGAATGCATGAAAGTGTTAATTTCATTTTCGGATTCACTTAACAATCGGTATCAGTATGTAAAACATTTTTCTAAAATGGATTTTATGAAATGAATCCTGCTTATAGATTCCATCTTGAAATATGAATGATAGTGTTTTTGCTTGCAAAGATTTGTTTCACATACATATCTCCCATGATTCATGTGCAGAAAAAGAATTTATAAATCATAATACAATGAGATTTCTTATGCAAAAATAAAGTGCTGTTGTGATTCTTTGCTAAAGAGAATAATTATTAAAATCACAATCTTGATAATTATAACATGAAGCTCTTTATAAATCAAGATCGTTCATTATGCTCCCTACATTTATCAAAAAGGAGTTCTTCAAATGAAATGCAACTTGTCTTTTGATTTCTTAGAATTCAATGAAGTGTCATATTGATATCTTGAAACTCAGAATATTTTAAAATGTGATATTGATAAGAATGTTTCAAGTTGCTCTTTGTACTATATCTTTTCAAATGAATCATGAACCTTGATATCATATATTTCATAATATAGAAATAACAAGATTTCTTTGCCTTGTATGTCTTGTGTGATGATTGTACATCAATTTGCTTTATTAAGAATTATATGAATCTTGATCGTGAACTTGTAATGAACCATGAATCATATCTTTGGTATTCATGAATTGATACTCACAATATGAAAGCATTGATATTCATGACTTGAATTGGATTGAAACATTGTATGCTTAAATTAATCATTCTCCTATGTTTCAAAAATTCCTTAAATGCCTTATGTGATGATTGAAAACTAACTTGCTTTATGATCATGACTTGATCTATGATATAAATGCCTTGAAATGATTGAAATATTTAACACTTTTATGCTCTTCCCCCTACTTCCCTCTTGTTTTCAATGATAAAATGGGGAGAAGCTTTGATCATGCCTGGTAGGATATAATTTGACAAAATTGATACCATCATGATATAAAACATTTATGATGTGCAATTATGCATGCAATACTTGTGCTTTCTAATTATGATGTGATGTATTGCATATGATGTAAATCATGATTTAAAATGCTATGAGTGCTAAGTTACACATTTTGAGAAGAAATTGCTATATTAAAACATTAATATAATTATGAATGCTGATATGATATTATGCATGTAATACTTCAACCTATGATAACGATGCATGCAATGATAAAATATTCATGATGAAAAATTGTCTTGACATTCATGACTTGATTATTCATCCTTTGTCATGATTTAGAAATCATTGTAAAAGGAGAAAGAACTACAAAACTGTATTCTTCCTTTCTTTTTGACAATGACAAAGGAGGAGATAGCTAGCTTGCACAAGTCAAGAAGATGCAAAAACTTGATTGCTAGCTTGCCTATCTTAAGTAGCAAAGATTGCTAACTTGCTTATTTCAAGAAGCAAAAATTGACTTCTTGAACATCACTATCTTGAGTATCTCAAGAAGCAAAACATGCAATTTGCACATTGCAATAGGAAGCAAGAGCTTACACAAGAAAGCTATCTTACATTTGCTTTCGAAATTATTGCTAGCTTATATATTGTGAAACTTATATATCGTAAAAATTGCTAGTTCGTGGTCTAAAGAGAAGCAAAAACTTGCTATCTCAAAAGAAGCAAACGTGCTATCTTGTCTATCTCAAGAGGAAAAAATGCTAAATTGCACATCTAGCAAAACTTGACAAATTTGCATATCTCAAGAAGCAAGAGTTGCCTTCTTGAACATCTCAATATTGCTAGCTTGCACGATGTAGAACTTGCAATCTTGAACATTACCAAAAGTGCTATCTTGTATGCTATAAGACTTGCATATCTAAAACTTGATAGCTTGAATGTTCTAAGCATGATGTAACATTGCTAAATTTTCTGGTTTCAAAACTGCATGGTGATAAAACTTGATATTATGTTTTTCATGCAATGAGTTGAACCAATATCATAAACACTTGATTGTGGTACTTCTCCTTTTTGTTGATGACAAAGGGGGAGAAGTATGTTGATGACATGACATGTTATGCATAAGTTTATGCATAAGTTCATGATGACGTGTTGCAAGTATTCATATAGAATATTGCAATGACTTGAATTCAGTTTGAATTCAAGGTTTTATCAATATGGCATATTGATAGGGGAAGTTTGTTTAAACTCTGGGAGTTAAGTTTAACTCCGTCATCAAGTGGTTGTCATCATCAAAAAGGGGGAGATTATTGAATCTCGTATTTTGATGATGAAACTACTTGATATATGTTTATGATTTAATCTGCGTTTTGAGTGACGCAGGATGCTTCGATCAGGATGAGACAATTAAAGCGAAAAATCATGTTGTCTTAGAAGGATCATGTCGAAGATTAGATGTCGGGCGGTGGGATCGATCGACGATCAACAGAAGGCTTCGGGCCATGGACTCGGGCATCGGGCCAAGAAGAGCGGGTATTGTGCCAAGGATATCGGGTTTGGAGTCAACTGACCGATTGGGCAATAGGCTGCGGGAGAGGACGATGCAATCAAGAATCGAACAGCGTCGAGGGACCAATGACATGTCGGACAACTTGGTTAATTGCTTAGGATTAATTGTCTCGATCAAAGTTTTGTTTTAAGTGTGCAGGATTAACTACGATGAAAGTTAGACAAGCAGCAGGAGTTGCGCCAGAGTCAAGTCAATGATCACGTTGGGAGTTTGAGAGTTCGACGGAAGTTCGGACAGTCGTCGGAGGTTTTGCGGGAACAGATCCGAGAAGTCCAGAAGCTTGTTGCCGAAGCTTCGTCGGAACTCGCCAAGTGGATCGTCGCAAGTCCAGGAGTTTGCGGAAGTCCGCGAGAGCATCACCGAGGGTTCATCGGATGATCGACGGAAGTTCGCCGGAACTTCGCCGAAGAAGCGATTGACGACCAAAGCAAAGCTGCAGAAATTATCTTAGAATTAATTGTAGTTAGCATGTTGATTAAGTTGGAAATGGGAGGTGATCCCATTAGCTTAATCTTGGGGCAATTGGGCCCCCTGAAAAAATCGAAATTGGGCCGAATGGAGCTACCCATTCGGGACCGATTGCACCGAGGAGGTGCAACCGCCTGCCCAGGAGGGTAGCACCACCGGGCTAAGTCTCCTGGGAGATTGGGTGGTGCAACCGCCCCAGCCGAGGTGGCACCGCACCGGGCTTAGTCTCCGAAGCGAGATCGGTGCAACCTCCCCGACAGAGAGGTAGCACCACCGAGCTCGGTCTTCGAAGCTCGGCAGAGGTGCAATCGCCTCCACCGAGGTGGCACCACTTGGGGCTCGATCTCGAGCGGACTCGGCGGTGCAACCGCCCACGATAGAGAGGTACAACCGCTTGGGCTCGATCTTCGAGCTGCTCGCCAGCGGTGCAATCGCCTCCAGTCGAGAGGTGCAACCGCTTTGATCCCTAATTCCAGGATTTGATCGTTTTGAGCTCCAAATTTGAACTGGGTTGGGGCCTATAAATACCCCACCCATTCAGCACTGAAAAGATACCGACCTACACCGAAATCTTGATCTTTTCTGTGATTCTAAGAGCTCAAAATTATTGTAAAGCCTAAAAGTTCTCCTCCTTATGTTCTTCAAAGTTTTGAGTTATAAAGAGAGGAGAGAAAGGTTCTGTAAGGGTTGTCTCCTGAGCCTGTCAAAAGGAGTGAAATTGTAAAAGGGCAGTTGGCCTTCGCCTATTAAAAGAAGGCCTCTAGTTGACGTCGGTGACCTCATCGGTGGAGAAAGCCAAAAGTGGAGTAGGTCAAGACTGACTGAACCACTCTAAATCTTGGTTTGCATTTACTTTGAGCATTTTATCATTACTGTAAACCTCCTAAATAGCAACTACCTTCTGCGCTTTTACGAACGAGTTTCTAAGTTCATATCTTTCCGAATCTGCGTTTAGACATAAATCGACGTTTTCATACGATCATTACATTGCAGTTTACGTTTACGTTTTGACTCCACTTATAACTGCAAACTGCTTTATACGCATTTATAAAACGCATCTCAAAGTTCAGTATCTTCAGAATCAGTATTTAGACTTAAACTACGTTTAGACGTAAAACTGCGTTTAGACGCAAACTGCGTTTAGACGTAAACTATGTTTAGACGCAAATTGCGTTTAGACGTAAACTGCGTTTAGACATAAACTGCGCTTAATCTTAAGTAATCTTAGAATCAGCTTTTATATCGAAATCGTTTTTATCGAACGAACGCAGCTTTCGATTTTAATCGCTGAAAGATTTCCGCTGCACTAATTCACCCCCCCTCTTAGTGCTCTTGATCCTAACAAAATCATCTCTTTTTGTAGAAAAATGTACCATAACAAGCTAGGAGCAAGAGATGGTACCTTAATAGTAGATGCTCAAGGCTTATGACCAAAGATCCAAAATAACTCATAAAGCTCTCTAGCCAAAATAATAAAAAAGGGATCATAAGAATTAAAACTGTTAGTTACAAAATAATACTTATAAGATCATGATGTAATAATTATTTGAAATCTTGTGTGATAAACACCTGATCTTGATCTCTCAAACTTGAAAAATTCTTATGCACAAGTTCCCTTTCTAACTTCTTTTGGATTTCTAAATTTCTAGGATACAATCCCTCTTAATTTTTTTTCGGATCGAATTCTATCTAACAAGATCATGAATGTGTTAAATTTTCGCTTTCGAACTTTCCTGATCACTTACTTGAATCATGATCTTATAGTGTGTGCAATGAGCCATATGCATTTTTCCATACGAGTTTTGAGGAGTTGATATGAATCATATGTATTTACGAGTTCTATTTGAGGTTTAGATATGAATCATTGTGATGAATCATTGAGTTAATATAAATCGTGCACGTGTGGTATGCATTTGTGTGTTGACATGAATCCACTCCCCTTATGTTACATTTTGATATAAGTGTGGATGAGTAAATTTTGTGAGCAATGCTCACTGCCCGTATGCGGTGGCACTGCCCCAACTGGCGGTAGCACCGCCCAGCTGGAACCTGTTATAGGCGGTAGCACCACCCAGTTGGTGGTAGCACCGCCAGCAAACAAGTGTTGTAGGCAGTAGCACCACCCAGCCAGCGGTGCCACTGCTCGCAACCTGTCCCTTTATAAATCCAAGCTAAGGTCGGCAGTAGAACCGACCCCAACTCATTCTCCACTCCCCCAAACAGCTCCAAACCCCCTTTGAACACCATTCTCTCCCTCTAGCTACCCAAAAAAATACCTATTTCCTACTAGATCAAGGATCAATCTCCTACATCCTCTTGAAGATCACAACTAAGGTATTCTCTAAATGACATTGATTTCTCTTTTGTATTATCTACTCTTACTAATTATCTATCTTCATAATAGCAGTCTTTATGGGTTCTAGAAGATCCTCTAGGGACAAAGGGAAGAAGAGATTAGAAGAAAATTATGACTTCCTACTTTTCGATTCTAATCAACATGCCCTAAAATTTTCATCCATAGAATCTAGACATGTTCATAAGGGAAAATATGTTGATTTAGACGAATTAAGTGATTTGGAACCTATTCAATGGTTTGTAAAACTAGACATTCTCCAAATTCTTCAAATAAGTGAACCTATCTACCCTAGACTTGTTAGGCTATTTTATAATAATTTACATGTAGATGAAGAAGAAAGGGTATCTACCTATTTATTAGGACATCATATATCCATTACGGATAGATTAATTTGCGACATCATATGAATCTCGGTAAAAGAAAGAGGGTGTTATTTTAGAGGACAATGGGATGATGAAACAGTTGGGACCACTTTCGTTGATGCCTTAGGAATAATTTTTGACAATCTTAACTTAACGATACTTCCAAAAAGCTATGAACATTTACTACCTTTAAGCACCAAAATACTTCATCACATCTTGATAAGTATCATTCTCTCAAAGCAATATCATCATGATGAAGTAAGCCAAATGGAACTAGGTACCATGTATTGGATTATGAAGGGACATAACAATTGTTTTGGTTACCTAATCCAACAAAACATGATTGAAATATCAAAATAGGACATTATGCTTCCATATGGTGGCTTAATCACAAGACAACTCCATGCCTATAATATTGTTATTCCACCCGAAGAAGAAGTTATCAAACAAGATAGATTTAGTATCATAAATAGAAATCTACTTCGACGAATGAGATGTATATTTAGAAATGAAATATGGACTAGACTACCTAGAAGGACTGATCCCCACCAACTTAAACCAGTACCTGAAACACCAATTTTTAGGGATAATCAATCTCCTCCAACTGGTTCCTTTGAGGAATCACCTCTAGTAGAGCAAGCACCTCCCTCTTCTATTGACGACATAGGGACTTGAATGGATCATTTTGAACAACGATAAGATCGACTTGAACAACGTCAAGATCAAATCTTAACTAAGTTGCAACAAATTCATCAATAGTTTAATACTTTGTTTAGATATTTTAACTTTCCACCACTTGAATAAGCTATGTATGTATTTAGAGAGAAGTGGACACAATTCCTCTTTGTTATGTTGTTTACCTTAATGTTGTGAACTTAAAATGCTACTTACTTTGATGATGACAATGCTGTGCTTTGATGCCTAAAATGCTACTTACTTTGATAGTAAAATTCTGCGCTAACTACTTTGATGGTTAAATTCTGAGCTTACTTTAATGAATATATCACTCTAAGAATTAGATTTGATATATCTTTTGAATGAATAAATTCCTTGATACATTTAACTGTTGGTATTTATGACTTGATGTATTATGATCATTTGCGGAGTTAGGAATAATAATTAGTCCAAATGCATGAATTTGATGTATATCTTTTTCAGACTATCTTTATGAATTTCTTGAATGGAGCTTTCATGAGATTATGCCATATCAAGTTTACTTCATACCCTTGCTCCATCACTTTTGATACACTCAATCACTTCATGGATTTTATTGACAAATGCATCTCTCGGATTTATCTCTTGTGAATTTTTATTAAGAAATGGATTTGATGTGATGATCCTCTCATTATGAAGGCTTATTCACGGAATTTCTTTTATCCTTCATATGATGATTCTTTCACATAAATTCTTTCTTAATGAAGAAGAATTTTTATGATTATTTTTTAATGAGATGACTTGCAAGAATGAGGATTTGATTTCACATGAATATCTTGATCTTGTGAAAATTGAAGCATGATTTAATGAAACTCTTTTATTATTTTTAACTTCATTCAAAGTTGGTTCTCAATGGATTTTCCTCCTTACTCTCCTTCTTCATGTAAAGTTTTGATAAAAAATAAAAAAGGAGAAGTTGATGGAAGCTATCTCTTTGATAATTATAACTTTTAATGTTGAGAACTTTTGAATAATACCATGTCATGAATGCTTGAAATATGATTGGTATGAATTTTTACAATTTGGAATATGACATGAATTTTTACCACACTTACATTGTTGAATTGTTCTCCTTTTTGTTGATGACAAAGCGGGAGAAATAATATCAAAATGTGATAAATTGATGACAAATATATGCAATGTATTTCATCATATATACTTGAAATATTTGCTTGATAAATTTTCTTCATTATGATAAGATATCTAGAGCTTAACTTATAATTTTACAATTGATATCTTGCCATAGAATGATGAATTGCTATCTTTGTCATATTTCATATTTCAAATATCATACTTGAAAATGGATGTCATGCCTTGACATCATTTTGAGAATGTTAGATCATGATAGGAATCATGATGTGTGTATTGATAAATTTAAATGAACTTAACTTATCAATATGTCTCTTGAATTCAAAGGCCTTGAATTCAAGAATGTCTTTTCTCAAGTATGGCATATAGATAGGGGAAGTTAAGGTTAACTCCGTCGTCAATTGATTGTCATCATAAAAAAGGGGAAGATTGTTGAATCTCAAATTTTGATGATGAAGTCAATTGTAATTTGTTTGATATAATCTATATGTTGAGAAAAGTGTACAGGATTAACTATAATGACAGTAAGACATAAAGCAGGTGTTGTGTTGGAGTCAAGATCAAGATCTCATTGGGAGTTTGAGAGTTCGACGGAAGTCTGAACGTTCGTTAGAAGTTCTGCGGGAACCAACCGAGAAGTCCAGGAGCTTGCCATAGAAGCTCGTCGGAACTCACCAAGAAGATCATCGCAAAGTCCAGGAGCTTGTCAGGAGTCCATCGGAGCACTACCGAGAGTTCGTCGGATGTTCGCCGGAAGAGCAATTGATGCACTAAAACAAGAAGAGCTGTGATCATGTCTTAATTCTCATAGTTAGAGCATAAATTAAGTTAGGATTGGGAGATAATCCTACTAACTTAATTAGGGGCCAACTAGGCCCTTAACAGGGTTGATTTGGGCCGGATTGAATAGCCCAATCATCCCATGAATTCCTGGCCGACGGTGGCACTGCTTGGAAAGCAATGCCCCCTAGGATTTCTGGGCGGTGGCACCACCCAAACTAGGCGGTGGTACCGCCAGTAGTTATTGCTGCCAACGGTGGTACCACCAGCAGTTATTATTTCCAGCGGTGGTACCGTAGGCAATTATTGCTGCCAGCGGTGGTACCGCCGGCAGTTATTGCTGCCAGTGGTGGTACCGCCCCTGTCACGCGATGGTACCGTTAGAGCTCGGTCTCCAAGCTCTGTCAAGTTGTGGTACTACCCAGACTGAGCGGTAGTACCGCCTAGTGTTAGGTGTCAAGCGGTAGTACCGCCAGCCTAGTAATGGCAGTGGTACCACTAGGACCTCAGAAATTCAGGATTAGATACTTTTTTGCTTCATTTTTGAAGCCATTGGGGCCTATAAAAATCCCACCCTTTTCTGCATAAAAGGGCATGAAACCTATTGGCATAATATTGAGTTCTTGAGCCTTAAAGTGTTGTAAAAGTTAGAGTTCTCTTTCTTCATCTCGTAGCCTTGTAACCATCCAAGAAAGAGAAGTGAGACTTGTAAGGGTTTATCTCCTAAACCCGGGAAAAGGAGAAAATGCTGTAAAGAGGTGTTCGATTTTCACATATTGAAGAAAGGCCTTTAGTGGACGCCGGTGACCTCGTCGGAGGAGGAATTCGAAAGTGGATGTAGGTCACATTGATCGAACCACTCTAAAACTTGGTTTGCATTTACTTTGAGCAACTTTCTTTTATAGCAAACTGCCTCTCCTCCTTGCTGTGGTTTAACTACGTTTACATATGCTTTTAAGTAAATACCTTCTGAGATTGGCTTTAATCGTACAAAGACTTTACGAAACTGATGCTTTTCATTTGTACAATTTATATTACTGCAAATCACCTTAGTCTTCTCTTGCACTAGCGGTACCACCGCCCAGAGTGGTTGTACCACTACCTGACATAGTCTTGAAGATTGTGCCATGACGGTGCCACTTCTTGCATTACTATTTGGGCCTTTTATTAGGTCCAACATAGTCCTTACATGGGCCCAACTGGCTCATAATTGGGTTGGCCCAAATCCAATCCCATTTACGTGCTAACTACGAAATCTAAGGCATACTTAAGCTAAATAAGTCCCTAGGTCTTGGTTTCTTCCGGCAAGCTTCCGGGGATCTTCCAACGAACTTCTGACGTTCTCCCGGCAATGTTCTAACGGACTTCTGGTAAGCTCCTGGACTTCATGACGATCTTCTTGGTAAGTTCTAATGAGCTTCTTCCAGTAAGCTCCTGGACTTCTCGGCTGGTTCCTGTAGAACTTCCGATGAACATTTGGACTTCCGACGAACTCTCGAACTCCCAACGAAATTGCATCCTTGACTCCGGGACTTCATTTTGCTTCATGCCTTGCCATCATAGTTAATCCTACACATGTAAAACACACTTTGATCTAGACAATTATTACTAAGCATGAATCATGTTGTCTGGTATGTCATTGGTCCATCGATGTTTCGTCCGATTCTTTGGCGCATCGTCCTCTCTTGCAGCCTATTGCCCAATCGGCCAGTTGACTCTGCAACTTTGATATTCTTAGCTCAATATCCGCTCTTCTTGGCCCGATGCTCGAATCCATGGTCCGAAGCCTTCTGTTGATACGTCGACCGATCCTCCGGCCCGACATCCAATCATCTGACATGTTTTCCTCCGGCCAACATGATTCTTCCTACGTCAATTGTCTCATCTTTATTGAAGCATCCTATGCCACTAAAAATACAGATCAAATCATAAACACTTATCAATTGGTTTCATCATCAAAATCTGAGATTCAACAAAAATAAAATTCGATTGCATTATCTACGGCTGAAGTTGAATATGTAGCAACAGGTGTATATTATGCACAAGTTATTTAGATGAAAAATACTTTAGAAGATTATGAAATTTATTAAAAAAATATCCCTATAAAATACGATAATACTAGTGCTATTTGTTCAATAAACAATCTTATTCAACACTCAAGAACTAAACATATTGATATTAGTCATAATTTTATTAGAGATCATGTTAATAACCACGATATATCTCTAAAATTTATTGATACAAAATATCAATTAGCTGATATCTTTACAAAACTATTGAATGAGGAACAATTTGATTTTAGGCATATTAAATCTTCCTAATGCATGAATTCCTCTTATACATTTTTTTGATTTCTCAGTTTTCCTTTTAAATCGAGATTATTTCCTTTCATTCCTTCTTCTTGCTATTTACATAAAAAGAGATTTGGTATTCACAACTTGATCTTTTATTTTTCATGTGATGATCATGAATCCTTCCTCTTTCTATTTACAAAAGTAGAGCTTTGATTTATGGACTTTCAGATTCATGACTTAATCTTTCTTTTGTTCATGTGATGGTTGAAATTTTTACACCATTGATTTCCTATGATTCTCTTGAGTTTTCATGACTTGAGTCTTTTTACTTTAAGAAGACCTGTCAAAATGATTCATGACATTTTGGATTCATAACATGATATTTCAGATTCATGTGATGATTGAAATTTTTACACCATTAAATTCTCCCCCTTTATTTTTTTTATATAATGACAAAGGGGAGAAAGAGAAGTGCTATCTTGCACATCTCAAGAAAAATCAAAAGTGCTAGCTTGCAATCTCAAGAGAAGCAAAGTGTTAACTTATCCATCTCAAGAATCAAAACTTACAAACTTGCACATCTCAAAAGAGAATTGCTAGCTGACACATATTGCTAACTTTCACATCTCTAAAACTTACTAGTTTGCATGTTCTAAAGTGATGATATATGCAATAATGTATTAAAAACTTAAAATTATGTAAAGATTTGAAATTATGTGATAAGACCCTAGGGTTTCATCATGGAAGAAAAGGGAGAAAAGGAAATGATCACTTTGAGAGGATTAGCTTCCTTGATCACTTCGAGGGGATCGACCTCCTAGGGTTTGTTAAAAGACTGAATAATATTTCATTGTCTGCCCAAAAGAAACGATTACATCACTATTTATAGAGTTCCACCAAGAGTCCACTAGGATTTTTAATAATAAATAAATATTAAATAAACTTTTACCCGACTCTATCTGAACTAAACAGACTCAATAAACATTATTCAAAAGCTCATAAAATAAAAAGGTCCTAACAATTCCTCCCTCTTCAAATCTGCCTTGTCCTCAAGGCTAAATAGTATCAAACTCGGGAAGTTTCTCTTTCAGCACTTCAGTAACAGGGTATCTGCGGCGCATGACAACCCATTGATTGAGTAAATACGGTCTCCACTTCTTGATGGTGTAAGCAATAGGTTAGCCTTTTGGTGTTGTAGTCTTTTGAAAAACCCTCTCCATCTGATGGCTAGTGGCAGTTGTGACCTTACTTCTACGTCTTCCCTTTATGATCACTTGCTTTCCATTAATAAAAAACTTCATGATTTGTTTAGAAAAATTTCATGAAATATCACCCAAAGTTGATAGCCATTCAATTGCGAGTACTACTTCGAAGTCTTCCAAGGTTAGCAAAAAGAAGTTCACAAGCAACTCTTGGCCCTACAAAGTTAGTTTAATCTTTAAGCACTTGCTATCATAGGTTAAAATCCATACATTGGCGACCTTTACTTCAAATTTATTATAGACTTTAAAGTGGTAAGCCAATTGGTTGACAACCTTACTGTCCAAAAAATTATTAGTGCTGCTAGTATCAATCAAAACTGTAACATGTTGATGTTCCAAAGTTCCTCCAACTTTCATAGTTTGTAGGTTAGAGTAGCTGGCTAATGCATGCACTGCATGTATGATAGGTCCAACATCGTCATTAGAATCCAAACCTTCATGATCAAAGTCTACATTGTTAGCTTCCGGTTCCTCCTTAATTGGTTTAATCATAAGAAGTTGCCCTTGTTTACATTGATGCTCTCTACTCTACTTTTCATTACAATGCCAGCACAAACCCTTCACTGATCTTTCCTTGAGTTCTTCTTTGGTTAGTCTTTGAGTGTTAGGGTTCCGGCTAGGAATAGATAGGGCGGGTGGCTTGTTGATTATCTGTTTCTTATCACTTTTATTTTGACGATTTTCTCTGCTAATTTTTTCCTCATGTAAACATGCAAATGATATCGCAGCGATTATAGTACGGGGTTTATGAGCTTTAACTTCATACCAAATATTTATATTAAGTCCTTCGATATATGTGCCCACTAGTTGTCATTCAGACCAATCTTTAGCTTGATTTGATAATCTTTCAAACCTACTTTGTGTTATGATCCTTTTATTTTTCCTTTTATTTTCTGTGCTTTCCTTTTATTTTTTACGTATTTATTAAGTCTATTTATTTTAGCTAAAGTCGGAACTCTATAAATAGGGATGTAACTACTTCTTTTCAATTATCTATGAAAAATACTATTGTCTTTTGACAAACCCTAGGAGGTCGATCCCCTCGAAGCGATCAAGGAGGCCGATCCCCTTGAAGTGATCATCCCTTTCCCTTCTTCTTTTTTACGATAAGACTTTAGGGTCTTATCTGTTGGTATCAGAGCGGCGATCCTTGGCGTTCTCATTGCACCGTAGCTATCAAAAAAGAAAAAAAAAGGGAATACGGGTGTTACCCCGGTGACCAACGAGAAGGGTCCCCTGCTTCCCTTCTTCCCCACCACTGCCCCTGCTCTCCGGCAGGCTGCACCCTACAATGACCCTTGCTGCCTCCTTCTCACCGCTAGTGCTGCTTCCTGGTCGATCGACCAATGTCGTCGCTGCCCCCACAGCCAGCGACCTCTCCTCCTCGCTTCCCTATCTCGCTCGAGCAAGAAGGACCAACGACACCGCCTCCCTGCCAATTGACCACCCCTTCGTTGTTGATACTATCGGTGATGCTACCCTAACTTCCCTACCACCATGCCCCCCCCCCCGACTCTATCTGAACTAAACAGACTCAATAAACATTATTCAAAAGCTCATAAAATAAAAGGGTCCTAACAATTCCTCCCTCTTCAAATCTGCCTTGTCCTCAAGGCTAAGCAGTATCAAACTCGAGGAGTTTCTCTTTCAGCACTTCAGTAACAGGGTATATGCGGCGCATGACAACCCATTGATTGAGTAAATACGGTCTCCACTTCTTGATGGTGTAAGCAATAGGTTAGCCTTTTGGTGTTGTAGTCTTTTGAAAAACCCTCTCCATCTGATGGCTAGTGGCAGTTGTGACCTTACTTCTACGTCTTCCCTTTATGATCACTTGCTTTTCATTAATAAAAAACTTCATAATTTGTTTAGAAAAATTTCATGAAATATCACCCAAAGTTGATAGCCATTCAATTGCGAGTACTACTTCGAAGTCTTCCAAGGGTAGCAAAAAGAAGTTCACAAGCAACTCTTGGCCCTACAAAGTCAGTTTAATCTTTGAGCACTTGCTATCATAGGTTAAAATCCGTCCATTGGCGACCTTTACTTCAAATTTATTATAGACTTTAAAGTGGTAAGCCAATTGGTTGACAACCTTACTGTCCAAAAAATTATTAGTGCTGCTAGTATCAATCAAAACTGTAACATGTTGATTACCAAAGTTCCTCCAACTTTCATAGTTTGCAGGTTAGAGTAGCTGGCTAATGCATGCACTGCATGTATGATAGGTCCAATATCGTCATTAGAATCCAAACCTTCATGATCAAAGTCTACATTGTTAGCTTCCGGTTCCTCCTTAATTGGTTTAATCATAAGAAGTTGCCCTTGTTTACATCGATGCTCTCTACTCTACTTTTCATTACAATGCCAACACAAACCCTTCACTGATCTTTCCTTGAGTTCTTCTTTGGTTAGTCTTTGAGTGTTAGGGTTCCGGCTAGGAATAGATAGGGCGGGTGGCTTGTTGATTATCTGTTTGTTATCACTTTTATTTTAACGATTTTCTCTGCTAATTTTTTCCTCATGTAAACATGCAAATGATATCGCAGCAATCATAGTACGGGGTTTACGAGCTTTGACTTCATACCAAATATTTCTATTAAGTCCTTCGATATATGTGCCCCCTAGTTGTCATTCAGACCAATCTTTAGCTTGATTTGATAATCTTTCAAACCTGCTTTGTGTTAGGATCCTTTTATTTTTCCTTTTATTTTCTGTGCTTTCCTTTTATTTTTTGTATATTTATTAAGTCTATTTATTTTAGCTAAAGTCGGAACTCTATAAATAGGGATGTAACTACTTCTTTTCAATTATCTATGAAAAATACTATTGTCTTTTGACAAACCCTAGGAGGTCGATCCCCTCGAAGCGATCAAGGAGGCCGATCCCCTCGAAGTGATCATCCCTTTCCCTTCTTCTTTTTTACGATAAGACTTTAGGGTCTTATCATTTGGTATCAGAGCGGCGATCCTTGGCGTTCTCGTTGCACCGTAGCTATCAAAAAAAAAAAAAAAGGGAATACGGGTGTTACCCCGGCGACCACCGAGAAGGGTCCCCTGCTTCCCTTCTTCCCCACCACTGCCCCTGCTCTCCGGCAGGCTGCACCCTACAATGACCCTTGCTGCCTCCTTCTCACCGCTAGTGTTGCTTCCCGGTCGATCGACCAATGCCGTCGCTGTCCCCCCAGCCAGCGACCTCTCCTCCTCGCGTCCCTATCTCGCTCGAGCTAGAAGGACCACCGGCACCGTCTCCCTGCCAATTGACCACCCCTTCGTTGTTGATACTATCGGTGATGGTGCCCTAACTTCCCTACCACCGTGCCCCCCCCGGGTCGCAACCACAGCCGCTGGTTGCCCCCCCCCCTCATGGTGACCGAAACAGGGCAACTCACCGCTGCTGCGCTTATTTCCAGCCGCGCCTCCACTAGTCGCGCCTCCTCCAGCACTCCTCTTCCCCTCGAGCGTCGTCACCGCCCAACCAACCTAGCACCACTACCAGCCACCATGCGACGACCATCGCTTGCCTCCCAACCTTTGCTCCCCCTTGCTCAGCTTCCTCTGTAACCGAAACAGAGCAAGCATAGGCAACTCACCTTGCTGCCCTTGTTTCTAGCCGCGCCACAATCGCATGGGTTCCCTTACTGCTGCGAACGTCGGCTGCCGCCACCATCGCTGCTACTGTGAATATGCCCTTGATTAGACATCAGAAACAAGAACTAGGGATTACCGACTTATAATCATACGCAATGGCTGTCGATAACTCAGTGAAGGCACAAATGGAAGCATTGGAAACCAGAATTAAGAATCGGTTACAAGAAACTCTTCATGATTTCAAAAAGAGCTTATTGGAGCACTTTAGCGGGTTTCAACAAGATGAGAGCTCTAGTTCTACGTTGAACAGATTGAGAGATACAGAAAAAGGGCCCTAGGATGGTGACACACACTACCCACGCATCAGTGTAGAATTTCCACGATGGGAAGATGGGGATCCGACTAGTTGGATCTCTAGGGCAAAATTTTTTTTTGTTTTCACAGAACCCCAGAAGAATCCAAGGTAGAAGTGGCCTCAATCCAGCTCGATGGAAATGCAATCTAGTGGTATGATTGATACGAAACTTACTATGGAGTTCCTTCGTGGGAGCAGTTCAAAAGAGGGCTTCTTGTTCTCTTTGGCCCATCTGAATATGAGAATGTTGATGGCCAACTCGCCAAAATTCGTCAAACTTCTACAGTGTTGGAATATCAGAGTAGATTTGAAAGATTGTCCAACCAAGCCAGAGATTGGTCAGAATGACAACTTCTGGGTACATTTATTGAAGGGCTTATTCTCGAGATCCGGTGTGATGTTAAGGATCGTCAACCTCGCACTATGATGGTTGCGATTTCATTTGCATGCCTACATGAGGAAAAAATCAATGTGGAATATCGTCGAAACAAAGGTGCCAATAAATAGGTGATTAGCAGGCAACCTACCTCATCTACTCCTAGTCGAAACCATAACACTAGTAGACTAACCCGAGAAGAACTCAAAGAAAGGTTAGTGAAGGGTTTATGCTGGCATTGCGATGAAAAGTGGAGTAAAGAGCACCGATGCAAACAAGGAAGACTTATGATGATTGAACCGATCGAGGAGGAACCGGAAGTAGAAGTATCGAATTCCGATCATGAAGAAGTGGAAACTGATGATGATGTTGAAGCCATCACACATACAGTGCATGCATTGGCTGGCTACTCTAATCCACAAACTATGAAAATTGGGGAAACTCTGAAACACTAGTCTGTCACTATTTTGATTGATATGGGTAACACTAATAATTTTATGGATAGGAAGGTAGCAGCCGGATTAGCTTACCACATCGAATGCTATGACATATTTGAAGTCAGGGTTGCCGATGGACAGATTTAACCTGTGACAACAAGTGCTCAAAGATAAAACTAATTTTGCAAGGTCAAGAATTATTTGTGGATTTCTTTTTATTACCTTTGGAAGACTATGAAGTGGTGCTTGGAATTGAATGACTATCAACCCTAGGTGATGTCTCCTGGAATTTTTCTAAACTAATTATGAAGTTCTTTATTAATGGAAGGCAGGTGACTCTCAAAGGAAGATGTGGAGGTAAGGTTACAACTATCACTAGCCATTAGATGGAGCGGGTCTTTCAGAAGATACACACTGGATTTTTGGTGCAATTGCATAATATTGAAAAGAAAGTGACAGTGAACATTCCGGCTGGAAATATTGAATCATTGCTAACAGAGTTTGCAGATATATTTACAGAGCCACACGAACTTCCACCTCTTAGATGTCATGATCATCGGATCCCACTATTACTCGAGAAGGCACCAACCAATGTCCAACCCTATAGATATCCACATTTCCAAAAGGTAGAGATAGAGAGGATTATCACAGAGATGTTCAAAATTGGAGTTATACGAGCTAGTGTTAGCCCATATTCCTCCCCAGTCTTACTAGTCAAAAAGAAGGATGGCTCATGGCGGATGTGTGTCGACTATTGAGCACTTAACAATATTATAGTGAAAGATAAATATCCTATTCTAGTAGTGGATGAACTATTGGACGAATTAGGAGGAGCTCAGGTCTTCACTAAATTGGACCTACGATCGGGTATCATCAAATCAGAGTACATGAAAGTGATGTTCAGAAAACTACATTCAGGACACATAATAGCCATTATGAGTTTCTAGTAATGTCTTTTGGGTTAACCAATGCACCCTCTACCTTCCAGAGTTTAATGAATAATATATTTCGGGCTCATCTCTGTAAATTTGTTTTGGTTTTCTTTGATGATATTTTAATATACAGTTATTCCCTAGAAAGTCATTTATTACATTTAAGAATTGTCTTTAATATTCTTCGTGAGCATGGTCTTTTTGTCAAGAAATCCAAGTGCAGTTTTGGGCAACCTAAGGTTGAGTACCTCGGCCATATCATATCTCAAAAGGGTGTTGCAATTGATCCTTCAAAAATCCAAGTGATGACAGACTGGCCAATTCCAAAGTCAATCAAAGCTTTAAGGGGGTTCTTGGGACTAACAGGCTATTATTGAAAGTTTGTAAAGAATTATGGCAAAATTAGTGCCCCCTTGACGTCACTTCTAAAGAAAAATGCATTCAGATGGTCAGAAGAGGCAACTCAAGCATTTCATTTCTTGAAAATTGCAATGACTACTACACTCATGCTTGCTTACCCGATTTTAATAAGATGTTTATGATTGAATCTGATGCTTTTAGAGTTGGAATAGGGGTTGTATTAACGCAGGAAGGTCGGCCTATCGCTTATGCGAGTAAGGCTCTTTCCCCTTCCTATTTGAGTTTATCTATTTATGACAAGGAGATGCTAGCCATAATACATGCAGTCACAAAATGGAGACCCTACCTAATTGGTCGACGATTTCAAATACGCACTGGTCACAAAAGCCTCAAATATTTTCTAGAGCAAAAGATTTCTTCTTCAGAGCAGCAAAAATGGGTCACAAAGCTACTGGGATTCGATTATGAGATCGTTTATAAAAAGGGGAGTGAGAATTTAGTAGCAGATGCCCTCTCACGCCTTCCAGAATAAGTTGAACTAGTAGCTATTTCTATTTCTATTTGCGAGACTTGGAAGTTATCAAAAGGGAATGGTCAAATAATCTTGAGATCCAAAACATCATTAAAAAATTAGAAAAAGC
The DNA here is from genome assembly GCA_900464855.2 of Musa schizocarpa. Classification (NCBI taxonomy): domain Eukaryota; kingdom Viridiplantae; phylum Streptophyta; class Magnoliopsida; order Zingiberales; family Musaceae; genus Musa; species Musa schizocarpa. Next base: position 14,272,226 of record LS990921.1, on the reverse strand, counting down.
CCTAGGTTCTATCTTAAATTATAGTTGGGATTCGGTGGACTTGCCCTATAAAGGCCGAATAGTGGTTGCCCCACATTCTTCTTGCCAAGTAATAATTCTGAAAGAGTTCCATTCATCACCAATTGCTGGTCACTCGGGATTTCTCCGCACTTATAAGCGAGTTCGACAACATTTTTACTAGAAAGGTATGAAAAATTTTATCAAGAAATTTGTTACTAAATGTGATGTTTACCAACGTCACAAAAGTGAGACAGTAGCCACCCTAGGCTTACTACAGCCCCTCCCTATTCCTAATGCTACTTGGACCGACATATTTATGAATTTCATTAACGGTCTCCTACCATCTCAAGGAAAGAGTACTATACTTGTTATCGTGGATAGGCTTATAAAGTATGCTCATTTCTATGCTTTACGACATCCTGCTGCAAGTGTTGCTCGTATTTTTGTGGAAAACATAGCTAAATTGCATGGGAGTCCCTATTCCATTGTTAGTGATAGAGACAAGATTTTTACTAGCTCTTTCTGGACAAAAATTTTTCGTTTACAAGGTACTCAGTTGAATATGAGCATTGCTTATCATCCACAAACATATGGGCAAACTGAAGTGGTAAACAAGTGCCTAGAAAATTACCTCTGATGCTTTACTAGCGACAAGCCGAAGGAATGGATTAAATGGCTTCCCTAGGCAGAGTGGTAGTATAATACCTCTTACCTTTCTTCTATTAAAATGACTCCATTTAAAGTAGTTTATGGTCAACCCCAACCTACAATTACAAAATATATACCCGGTTCTTCTAAAGTTGATCAAGTGGACAAGGAATTGATGGATAGAAATAAGATTATTCAGCTTTTAAAGGATAACCTCATAGCCGCACAAGCAAGAATGAAACAACAAGCTGATAAACACCGAAGTGAACGAGAATTTACTGTGGGTGATTGGGTTTTCCTTCATCTTCAACCCTACAAGCAAACTTCCATAAAGGTCCGATCTTCCATGAAGCTATCTCCTCAGTTTTTTAGGCCTTATAAGGTATTAGAACGCTTTGGACCAGTTGCCTATCGCTTGGATTTGCCTGCTAGCTTTAAAATACATCTAGTCTTTCATGTTGCATGCCTTAAAAGGAAATTGGGTGAAGATGCAATAGTGCACTGCCATTTGCCAGACACTTCTACTACTGGGGAAGTTCAAGCTCAACCATAAGCCATACTTGATCAACGAGTTATAATATACCGTAGACATCCTATAATTGAAGTGCTGGTGCAATGGGCCAACTTACTAAAGGAAGATGCCACTTGTGAGTCCTACAGCATGCTTAAGGAGAAGTTTCCCAAATTTGATACTGCTCAACCTTGAGGACAAGGCTAAATTGAAGGAGGTGGGATTGTTAGGATCCTTTTATTTTTCCTTTTATTTTTTGTGCTTTCCTTTTATTTTTTGCGTGTTTATTAAGTTTGTTTAGTTTAGCTAAAGTCGGAACTTTATAAATAGAGATGTAACTGTTTCTTTTCAGTATGAAAAATACTATTCTATCTTTTGACAAACCTTAGGAGGCCGATCCTCTTGAAGCGATCAAGGAGGTCTGATCCCCTCGAAGCGATCAAGGAGGCTGATCCCCTCGAAGTGATTATCCCTTTCCTTTCTTCTTTTTTACGATAAGACTTTAGGGCATCCCCTCGAGGCTGATCCATCTGAGTCCCTATGTTGTCGAGAGATGAGGGAGGTGCTTGCACTACTGGAGGTGATTCCTCATAGGCTGATCCATCTGAGTCCCTATGTTGTCGAGAGATGAGGGAGGTGCTTGCACTACTGGAGGTGATTCCTCATAGGGACCAATTGAAGGAGATTATTCCTAAAATTTGGTATTTCAAGTTCTGATTCGAGTTGGAGGGGATCAGTCCTTCTAGGCAGTCTACTCCATATACCATTTCTAAATGTATATCTCATCCATCGAAGTAGATTTCTATTTATGATACTAAATCTCTCTAGTTTTATAACTTCTTCTTCAAGTGGAATGACAATATCATAGGCATGTAGTAGTCTTGTGATTAAGCCATCATATGGAAGCATCATGTCCTTTTTTGATAATTCAATCATATTTTGTTGGATTAGGTAACCAAAACAATTATTATATCTCTTTATGATCTAATACATGGTACCTAGTCCCCTCGAAGCGATCAATTATTATATCTCTTCATGATCCAATACATGGTACCTACCTCATCTTCTATAGTGTTAGAATATCAAGTGCATCCGAAGAAGAAAAGCCTACCATCACCGAGCAAGTTGCTCACTATGCACTAATGGCCATTGGAGATGAGGTAGTAAGTTCATTTGATGCAAATTTATCCTTTGATGAACTATTAAATACTTTTCATAATTTATTTGATGAATGCAAATCAATTAGTAAAAAAATTAAATTGTTAAAAAAGGAGCATCCTTCTCTTATTAGTAATTTCGATAGATTAGAGATTGAGCATAATAGTAGTTTAACTCCTTGTATGAAATGTGATGAACTAAAAATACTTAAAAAATAAAATTTGCTACTCAAAGAAATCTTAGAAAAATTTGAGGTTGGTAGCAAGTCTTTGAACATGATCCTTGCCAATAAGAATCATGTTCATAGGAGAAGTGGAATCGGATTTGTGAGTAGCTCTCACCAAAATCCAACCACTTTTGTTAAAGGCCCGACCTTGCATGTTTCACCTCACACTAAATGCAAATTTTATTGCAAACTCGGACATATTGTCTATAAATATTCACTTAAAAGATATAGTCCACATAGACTAATTTGAGTTCCTAAAAGAACCTCAAATGACGCAATGCAACATGATAAGATATGTAGATCAATTTTTGAGGCACCCAAGATTAAATGGATACTTAAAAATCATCCTTTTTTGTAGAAAAATGTACCATCATAAGATAAAAGCAAGAGATGGTACATTGATAGTGGATGCTCAAGGCATATGACCGGAGATCCATCTCAATTCTCTAAGCTCACTAGCCTAGATGAAGGATATGTCACCTTCGGAGACAACAACAAGGGTAAAATTATTGGCAAAGGAACCATAGGTAACAAATCCAACCTTTTTATTGAAGATGTGATATTGGTTGATTGTTTAAAGTATAACCTCTTGAGTATTAGTCAATTGTGTGATAAAAGATACATTGTTAAATTTGAATATAATGCTTGTATTATTGAAAAATCATACAAAAACACATCTATGATTGTACTAAAATAAAATAATATTTACACTATTGACATTAATGATCTTTGCAATGAAATATGTTTTTCGGTCTTGAATGACGATGCTTGGCTTTGGCATAGGAGATTTGGTCATGCTAGCATGAAACTAATCTCTCAAATTTCATCTAAAGAACTTGTGAGAGGAATTCCTTACATTAAGTTTGTTAAAGACAATATGTGTGATGCATGTCAACTAGTAAAACAAATAAAAGGTAGTTTCAAACCAAAAAATCAAATAAGCATCTCTAGATCATTACAATTGATCAATATGGACTTGTTTGGACAAATTACTACATCAAGCCTAGGAGGTAGCAAGTATGCCTTTGTTATTATTGATGATTATAGTAGATATACGTGGACTTACTTCCTAGCATACAAAAATGATTGCTTTAGGTATTTCTATAAGTTTTGTAAACTTATTCAAAATGAAAAGGGCTTTATGATTTTGTCAATTCGAAGTGATCACGGTGGTGAATTTCAAAATCGTGATTTCTAAGAATTTTGTGAATCTAATGGATACAACCACAACTTCTCTACTCCAAGAAATCCTCAACAAAATGAAGTAGTAGAAAGAAAGAATATAAACTTATAAGAAATGATAAGAACTACGTTGAATGAACATAGCCTACCTAAATATTTTTAGGCCGAAGCCATAAACACAGCATGCTATATCATGAATAGAGTTCTAGTAAGAATCTTACTCACCAAAACTCCTTATGAGTTGTGGAACAACAAAAAACTCAATGTTTCATATTTTAAAGTTTTTGGGTATAAGTGTTTTATCTTGAATGAAAAAGATGCCTTAGAAAAATTTGATGCTAAATCTGATGAAGGAATTGTTCTTGGCTATTCTTCTATTTCTAAAGTATTTTGTATCTTTAATAAAAGAACTTTAATTATAGAAGAATCTATTCATGTTGTTTTTAATAAAGTTTCCGAAGTTAAGAAAAATGATTTTGATGATGATGTTAATTTTGATGCTTTGAATTTAAATGAAACCCCTTCTCCATCTAGCAACTTAGATGCATCTACTTCTGAAACATCCTTACCCAAGGATTGGAAGTATGTAGATGCTCATCCTAAGGAGCTAACTATATGAGACACATCTAAAGAGGTTCAAACACATTCCTCTCTTAAAAATTTTTATGCAAACGTCGCTTTTCTCTATCAAATTGAACGTAAATGTATTGAGCAGGCCTTGAAAGATGATTCATGGGTCATCGCAATGCAAGATGAGTTAAATCAATTTGAGAGAAATGAGGTGTGGAAGCTTGTTCCTAGGCCAAATGACCATTTATTTATTGGTACTAAATTGGTCTTTATAAACAAGCAAGATAAATCTGATATCGTGGTTAGAAACAAGGATAGATTAGTGGCCAAAGGTTTCAACCAAGAAGAAGGTATCGATTATGAAGAAACCTTCACTCCTGTGGCTCGATTAGAAGCCATAAGGATGTTCTTTGCCTATGCTAGTAGCAATAATTTTAGATTATTTCAAATGGATGTTAAAAGTGCTTTTCTTAATAGCTTTATCTCCGAAGAAGTTTATGTTGAATAACCTCCTAGATTTAGAATGATAATTTTTCTAATCATGTGTTTAAATTGACTAAAGCTCTCTATAGATTGAAGCCCCAAGGGCTTGGTATAAGAGACTTAGCTTAATTCTAATTCATAATAATTTCTCTAAAGGCAAGGTCGATACTACATTATTTATTAAATATTTTAAAAATAAATTTCTTATTGTTTAAATTTATGCTGATGACATTATTTTTGGTTCTACAAATGAATCCTTATGTGAATCATTTGTGAAAAGCATGAGTCTAGAATTTGAAATGAGCCTAATGGGGGAACTAACCTTCTTTTTAGGCTTATAAATTAAACAACTTAGCAATGATATTTTCTTAATCAAACAAAATATGCTTTAGACTTGCTAAAAAGATTTAACATAGATAGTTCAAAGGCTATCGACACTCCTTTGAGTACATTCACTAAGTTAAATATTGATAAAAGTGGAGAAAGCTTTGATCAAAAAGCTTATAGGGGTATGATAGGTAGTTTGCTTTACCTCACCGCAACTAGACCAAACATCATGTTTAGTGCAGGACTTTGTGCTAAATTTCAGTCTAACCCTAAACAGTCTCGTTTAAAAGCTATTAAAAGGATATTTAGATACCTAAAAAGAATACCTAAACTAGGATTATGATATCCTAAATCTAAGAACTTTGAATTGCTTAGTTATGCTAATGCGGATTTTGCTAGATGTAGTTTAGATAGAAAAAGCACATTCAGAATATATCAATTTTTAGGATATGTACTTGTTTCTTGTTTCTTCTAAGAAACAAAACTCGGTTATATTATCTACAACCGAACCCAAGTACATAGCTGCAAGTGCATACTGTGCTCAAGTTATATGGATGAAAAACACTTTAAAGGATTATGGAATTGACCTAAAAAATATACCTATAAAGTGTGACAATACTAGTGCAATATACTTGGCCAAAAATCCTATTCAACACTCTAGAACTAAACACATTGATATTAGGCATCACTTTATACGAGATCTTATTAATAATCATGATGTAATATTAGAGTTTATTGATACAAAACATCAATTAACCGATATATTTACAAAACCCTTAAATGAAGAACAATTTGACTTCATTAGAAGGGAATTAGGGATATTAAACTATCCGAATTCATGAATTTGTTAAATTTTTATTTTCGGACTTTCTTGATCACTCACTTGAATCATGATCTTATAGTATGTGCAATGAGCCATATACATTTTTCCATATGAGTTATTATGATACTTGCATACAAATTTTATATGGTAAATCATGAAATCACAGTATGCATTTTTTTTTTCGAGTTCTATACAATGTTTGAGTATGGTATACATTTTATATGATGAATCATGAACGCATAATCTTTAATACGAATTTTACATGAATGAATCTTTTAGTATAATGCAAATTTTACATGATGAAGTAAATAAGGTTGTGTGCTTCACAACAATAAAAATCTTGCAAAATTGGAATCACCTGTGATAGCACCAAACACTAGTGTGAGCAGGTGCTTACTGCCCGTAGGCAGTACCACTGCCTAGCTGGCAGTTGCACTGCCAATTGTCACGAGTGGCAAGCGGTAGCACCGCCCAGCTAGCGGTGCCACCACCCGCAACCTTTGCCCTATAAAAAGCAACTTAGGGCCGGCGGTAGAACCAACCCCAAGCCCTCCTAAATTGCTTTCTCACACCTCTAAACACCTCTCCACCCCTCATTCTTCTTGATCCTCCTCTAGAAACTCAAGGAAACCCTCCTCTCCTTCAAATTCAAGGATCAATCTCAACCTTTCAAGAAGATTACTACAAGGGTAATTCTTAAACCTCTTCTCTCAATTTATTAATAGATCTTGCCTCTTATGTGTAGCTCTCTCATCATTTATGTGTTTAGTCTCATGACTTCTAGAAGATCCTCTAGGGATAAAGGGAAGAGGAGATTAGATAAAAATTATGACTCCCTACTTTTCGATTCTAATCAACATGCCATAAAATTTCCTTCAATAGAGTCTAGACATATTCACAAGGGTAAATATGTTGATTTAGACAAATTAAGTGATTTAGAACCTATTCAATGGTTTGCTAATCTAGACATTTTCCCAATCCTTCAAATGAGTGATCCTATCTACCTTAGACTTGTTAGGCTATTTTACAACAATTTACATGTAGATGAAGATGAAGGAGTATCTACTTATCTATTAGGATATCATATACCCATTACGGATAGAACCATTTGCAACATCATAGGAATTCCGGTAAAAGAAAGAGGGTGTTATTTTAGAAGACAATAGGATGATGAAACAGTTGGGATACTTACGTTGAAGCTTTAGGAACAATTTTTAGCAATCCTAACTTAACGATTCTTCCAAAAAGCTGCGAACATTTACTACCTTTAAGCACCAAAATACTTCATCACATCTTGATAAGTATCATTCTCCCAAAGCAATATCATCATGATGAAGTAAGCCAAATGGAACTAGGTACCATGTATTGGATCATGAAGAGATATAATAATTGTTTTGGTTACCTAATCCAACAAAATATGATTGAATTATCAAAAAAGGATATGATGCTTCCATATGATGGCTTAATCACAAGACTACTACATGCCTATGATATTGTCATTCCACTCGAAGAAGAAGTTATAAAACTAGAGAGATTTAGTATCATAAATAGAAATCTACTTCGATGGTTGAGATATATATTTAGAAATGGTATATGGACTAGACTGCCTAGAAGGACTGATCCCCTCCAACTCGAATCAGAACTTGAAATACCAAATTTTAGGAATAATCTCCTTCAATTGGTCCCTATGAGGAATCACCTCCAGTAGTGCAAGCACCTCCCTCATCTCTCGACAACATAGGGACTCAGATGGATCGATTGGAACAATGTCAAGATCGACTTGAATAATGCCAAGATCAAATTATGATTGAGCTGCAGCAGATTTATCAACAACTCAATACCCTGTTTAGACATTTTAATTGGCTAATACCTGAATAATTAATTGTGACTTTTTGCTAATGACAAAGGGGGAAGAAATGAATGTCCCATTCTTTTATTCTGCTTACTTTAATGTTGTAATCCTATGTTGTTTACCTTGATGTTGTAAACTTAAAATGCTACTTACTTTGATGATTACAATTCTGTGCTTTGATTTCCATGTTATCTCTTCAAATGATGAGTATGATATCATGTTTATCTTGATGCTGAAAATTTCTATCAATATTAGGCTTATCTTGATGCTAAAAATTTCAGTAAATATCATGGTTACCTTGATGCTAAAAATTTCAGTCAATATCATGCTTACTTTGATGCTGAAAATTTCTATGATTTTGGCTATAAAATGGATGTCATGTCTTAATATCATTTCTATCGACGAATATGTGGTATCATCTTTAGATTTGGTAAATCATGGTGTGCATGATGATAATAAGTCTAAATTATCAATTTGATGCTTGAATTCAAAGGCATTGAATTCAAGAGTATATTTTCTCAATTATGGCATATAGATAGGGGGAGTTAAGATTAACTCCATCACTAATTGGTTGTCATCATCAAAAGGGGGAGATTGTTGAATCTCGAATTTTGATGATGAAATCAATTGATAAATTATTTGATCTAATCCATATGTTAAGATAAGTGTGTAGGAGTAACTACGATAGCAGTAAGGCGTAAAGTAGATGATGGGCCAGAGTCGAAGACTTGGACGATATATCGGGAGCTCGCCGAGAGTTCATCATCACCGGAAGCATATTGGAAGACTCGTTGAAAGCTCGTCGAAAGATCGCCAGAAGTAAGTCGGAAGACTAGCCAAGAGTTGATAGGGAGTTCGTCAGAAGCTCACTAGAAGACTCGTCGAAAAGTTCGCCAAAAGATGCCAAAGTGAAAAATCGACGTACCGGACCATGCTTACCTTAATCATAGTTAGAACGATAATTAGAGTTGATTTGGAAGGTAATCCCAACAACTCTATTAGGGGCCAACTAGGCTTAGAGTTGGGCTGGTTTGGGCCAGAGTTAAGGCCCAACCAGGATGTTGAATTCCTGGCCGATAGTTGCACCACTTGGAAAACAGCACCTCAGGTGGTCTGGGCGGTGGTATCGCCCAGACTAGATGGTGGTACCGTTGGCAGTTATTGCTGCTAGCAGTGGTACCACCCAGACTGAACGGTAATACCGCCTAGTGTCAGATGTCAGGAGGTAGTACTGTCCAGTAATGGCGGTGGTACTGCCAGTACTCTAGAAATCCAGGATTAGATACTTTTTGGCTCCATTTTTGAAAGCCATTTGAGTCTATAAATACCCCACCATTTTTATTAGAAAAAGGCATTGAAGTGTGATTATAATCTTGAGTTATTAGGGTGTACAAGTGTTGTAAACAAGTGCTAGAGTTCTCTTCCTCCCTTTCTAAATTTTGAGATCATTTAAGAGAGGTGTGAGACTTATAAGGGTTCTCTCCTAAACCCAACAAAAGGAGAAAGAGCCGTAAAAGGTGATTGGTCTTCATCTATTGAAGGAAGGCCTATAGTGGATGTCGGTGACCTCGATGGAGGAGGAATCCGATAGTGAATGTAGGTCACATTGACCGAACCACTCTAAATCTAGTTTGCATTTCATTTTGAGCAATTTTCTTTAACTGCAAATCATTTCATAGCAAAGTGCTTCTTCTCCTTATCTTGCTTTCACTACACTTACACTCTCTTACATTTTAAAGTTACTATCTTTCTGAATCGATTTCCTTCGAACGTACGAAATATTTTCTGAAATTGTAAAAAGTTTTCCACTGCACTAATTCACCCTCCCTCTTAGTGCCACTCTTGATCCTAACAAAAACAGGAAGGATTTTGTACTTAGAACAAAAGAAGACCACTTGAGTGAAAGCTTAAGTGATGGTGAAATTAAACTTCTCATAATAAAGATTAAAAAGTTTTTAAAACAAGAATAAAAAATTAAAAGTAAACTTAAAAAGAACACAACTACTTGCTATGAACGCAGAAAGAAGAAAGCACTTTAGGACGAAACGAGTACCCCTGAAGGAGCAAACCAACAAGGGCAAGGTGGCGAACTACGCTTTGACGACTTTCATCAACGAGGTAAACAACTCAAACGAAACCCCTTTACTTTATTTCGAAATTACATGATGCTTTTCATGAGTTGTCTTTAAATTTAGAAATAAATAAAAATAAAAATAAAATATTAGGATCATGCTAGTAATTTTGAAAATGATCATAAAAATTACATGTTTTATGATAAATGAACAAAATGTTAATCTAATGCTTGTAGACCTAGTAAGATTAATCTTATGTATGTGTTTAAGAAGAATGAATGTGTATCATGATGATTTTTATTGATCTTGATGATTTCTATGATTTTTCTTGTTTTTTCGATTTTAAACTATGATGTATGGTTTTCATACGAAAAACTTGAGCATCCTAATATGAAATCAATCACATAAAATGAAAAACATAAAAAGAAAAATGTATTATCATTATAATCAAAATGATAAACCAAATCGCTTGTTTAAAGAAGCCTTATATTTAAATGTGTTATATTTTTTGTCATGGTGATAAATTTTGTTTTTTGGTTTAAATGATGATATATGTTTTTATTTTGCATAAAAAGACAATGGCATACTTGTATGAAACCAACAACTTAAAATGAAACATCGCTATCTTATTGATTTTTTGATAAAAGATTAATGAATCTCTTGGATTATGAAAATGATTTGAATTTAATGGGTTTTATCAAAATCATGATCTTGATTTCTCGATATTTATAACTTGAAATCATTTATGAATCAAGATATCTTATTATGTGTTCTTGTATCTTCTTATTGAGATTTATCTAAATAAATCATGGAGGTTCTTTCGATATTCATGAATTAATTATAACTTGTGATATTTTTTTAATGGATCACCATCTTGATTTCTCGATATTTGATACATTAGATTTTTCTATGAATCAAGATCTTGTTTTTGAACTCCTATATTTCTTCTTACCATTTATCAAAAAAGGAGAGATTAATGAATCTATCTGTCCTTTTCTTTTTTTGAATCTCTTGAAAATGATTTTGATTTGATGATTTAAATTTGAATGAGCTTTATCTTGATTATTTAAAATGTATAACTTCAGATTTCTTATGCATGAATTAAGATATTATATCATTTTTTTTTCTCTTATGTCTCTTTTTTCCAATTGCTAAAGAGAAATAAATGATCAAAATATTGATTTAATGCATGAAGTGATAAATGTTTAAAAATTTCAATATCTTAGCATCATGAATATTATGCCCAAAATGATATATCATGAATGCTTGAGTATCATGTGTGACATGCCCATAGTGATGATTGGTTTATTTTTGGTATCATGCATGAAGTAAGAATGAAATGTAAGGTTTTAAAATTGTGCATGATTTAATTTGAAACTATAATGATGCACAAACATATTGAAAAAAGATTGATACTTTAACTTTGTCATGATTTGAAAATTAATGTAAAGGAAAAAAGAATTACAACATTGTATTCTTTCCTTCTTTTTGACAATGACAAAGGGGGAGAAAAATTGCTAGCTCAAGATGCAAAATTTTTTCCAACTTTCATGTGTAAAAAACATGCTAGTTTGAACATTGTAAAGAAAAGCAAATATACTAACTTGCACATCTAGCAAAATTTACAAACATGCAAAACTTAAAATTTGCTAGCTTGCATATTCTAAAATGATGCATTGCTATCTTGCATTTTTTTTCAAAAACTTGTTAACCTTCATTCTTCAAAGAGAAGTAACACTTGCTAAATTGCTAGCTTCTATATTGTAAAATGATGTAAAATTTTGTTAGCTTGTGTTTTGCAAAGGAAGCAAAAAAATCGCACTTCTCAAAAGAGAAGAAAGAACATGTTATCTTGAACATCACCAAAGATTGCTAGCTTGCCTATCTTAAGAAAGAAAAATGCAAACTTGCAAAATTTACAATCTTGCACATCTTCAAAATTAATTATGATTTGGTGATTATGCGTGTTGTAAGGTGATGAACAAATTGTTAGGATCAAGAGCACTAAGAGGGGGGGGTGAATTAGTACAGTGGAAAACTTTCGACGATTAAAACTGCATTCGTACGATAAAAGCGATTTTGGTAGAAAAGCCAATTCGTAAATCACTTTAACTTGTGATCAAGCAAGATGCAATGAAAGTAAGTCTATGAAGGCAGTTTGCAGTTATGATGAAAATTAGAATGTAAGTGTAAACTGAAATATGATGTTTGTACGATAAAGCTGATTTACATATAAATGCCGATTCGAAAAATACTGAACTTTGAAACATGATCGTAAATGCGCAGAAGGTAGTAAGCTATTGAGGAGGTTTGCAGTAAAGATAATATAAAGTAAATGCAAACTGAGATTTTAGAGTGGTTCGGTCAATCTTGACCTACATCCACTTTTGGCTTCCTCCACCGACGAGGTCACCGACGTCCATTAGAGGCCTTCCTTCAATTGGCGAAGGCCAACAACCTTTTTACCGTTTCACTCCTTTTGATGGGCTTAGGAGACAACCCGTATAGAATATTCTTTCCTCTCTTGACAGATCAAAACTTGGAAGAAAAGAGGAAGGAGAACTTTTAACTCATACAACACTTTTGAGCTCTAAAAATCACAGAGTAAGATCAGGATTTTGGTGGTTTTTGGTTGCTCTTTCATTGCTGAAAGAGTGGTGTATTTATAGGCCCCAAACCAGTTTGAATTCCGAGCCCAAAACTGTCAATTCTTGAAATTCCGAGGTCTGGCGGTTGCATCGCCTGACTGGGGCGGTTGCACCACCTGGCAGAGCTCGGAGACTGAGCCTCTGGGCGGTGCCACCGCTTGTCATGGGTGGTTGCACCTCTTGCTAGAGCTCGGAGACCGAGCTCAGGCGGTGCCACCGCCTGACTGGGGCGGTTGCACCACCCAGCTAGAGCTCGGAGATTGAGCCCTGGGCGGTGCCACCGCCGACCCAGGTGGTTCCACCTCTGGCCAAGTAATCTGGATCCGAATGGGCTGATCCATTCGGCCCAATTTGGGTCTGTCAATGGCCCAATTGCCCCAAGATTAAGTTAATGAGATTACCACCCATTTCTAACTTAATCATCGTGCTAACTATGAATTTCTTAAGACATTTACTGTAACTTGCTCCGGTGCGTCAATCACTTCTTCCGGCGAGCTTCCGTCGATCATCCGATGAACCCTCGGTGATGCTCCTGCGGACTTCTGGTAAACTCCTAGACTTGCAACGATCCACTTGGCAAGTTCCGACGAGCTTCTTTGGCAAGTTCCTGGACTTCTCGGATTTGTTCCCGTAGAACCTCCGACGACCATCCGAACTTCCGTCGAATTCTCGAACCCCCAACGTGATTATAGTCTTGACTCCGGCGCAACTCCTGTTGCATGTCTTTCTTTCATCATAGTTAATCCTGCACACTTAAAACAAAACTTCGATCGTGATAATTAATCCAAAGCAATTAACTAAGTTGTCCGGCATGTCATTGGTCCCTCGACCCTTCGTCCGATTCTTCGGCGCATCGTCCTCTCCTGCGGCCTATTGCCCAATCGGCCAGTTGACTCTATAACTTTGATATCCTTGGCGCAATACCCGCTCTTCTTAGCCCGATACCCAAGTCCACGGCCCGAAGCCTTCTATCGATACGTCAACCGATTCATCGGCTTGACGTCTAATCTTCTGACATGTTCCTCCGGCACAACATGATTTTTCCTGCTTTAATTGTCTCATCCTGATCGAAGCATCCTACATCACTCAAAACACAGATTAAAATATAAACACAATTATCAATTGGTTTCATCATCAAAATACAAGATTCAACACAAATTTGCTTGCTATATGTTATAAAACTTGCATGATGATAAAACTAGAGATTATGCAATGATTAGAATTTGTATGTCTAAACACTTAGAGTTGAACTTCTCAATTTTGTTGACGACAAAAGGGGAGAAGTATGATGTTATACATGATTTTATCATGACATATTACTTAGATTTTTATATCCAAGAGTTCTATCAATATGACATATTGATAGGGAGAGTTAAAGTTAACTATGTCATCATAAAAAAAGGGGAGATTGTTGAATCTTGAATTTTGATGATGAAACTAATTGATAGTATTTATTATTTGATCTGCATTTTAATTGACATATGTAGCTTCGATCTGAGAGAGACAATTAAAGCATGAAGAATCATGTTGGGCCGGAGAGAAATATGTCAGAAGATTGGACGTCGAGCCGGAGGACCGGTCGACATATCGGTAGAAGGCTTCGGGCCATGGGTTCGGGAATCGGGCCAAGAAGTGTAGTGTTAGGATCAAGAGTGGCACTAAGTGGGGGGGGGGGGGGAATTAGTGTAGCGGAAAACTTTCACGATTTCATAAAATTATTTGTTTCGTTTAAAACCAATTCCGACGAAAATTGTTTCGATTCAATCTATTACAGAGAGAAGTTGAACTTGAAAGCTTTCGTAAAAGTGCAAGAGAAGATTAAGGATGTTTGCAGTAAAGTAAATTGTACAAATGAAAAGCAAACCAGAATTTAGAGTAGTTCGGTCAAGGTGACCTATATCCACTTTTGGATTCGTCCTCCGATGAGGTCACTGGCATCTACTAAAGGCCTTCCTTCAATAGGTGAAGACCGAATACCTCTTTATAGCACTTTCTCCTTTTCCCGGGTTTAGCAGACAACCCTTACAAGTCTTACTCCTCTTTCTTGGATGGTTACAAGGTTAAGAGATGAAGGAGGAGAACTCTAACTTTTACAATACTTTTATGACTCAAGAATTCAAGATTAAGCCAATACTTTTATGCCCTTTCATGCAGAAAAGGGTGGAGTTTTTATAGGCCCTTATGGCTTTAAAATTGGAGCAAAAAAGTGTCATATCATTGGAATCCGGGGTACTAGCAGTACCACCGCCATTATTGGGTGGTACTATCACCGTTGATCTAACTCTGGGCAGTTCCACCGTCGAACAGGGGTAGTACCATTGCTGCCAGTGGTACCACCACCCTGTCTGGGCGGTACTATCGCCGTTGATCTAATTCTGGGCAGTACCACCGCCGAATAGGGGTAGTACCATTGTTGCCAGTGGTACCACCACCCCGTTTGGGCGATACCACTGCCCAGAAATCTAGGGGCACTGCCATCCAAGCGGTGCCACTGTCGGCCCTGGTTTTCAGGGGCTGAATTAGGTGCTTAATTCGGCCCAATTCAACCCTGTTAAGGGCCCAATTGGCCCCTAATTAAGTTAGTGGGTTCATCTCCCAATCCTAACATAATTTATGCTATAACTATGATAACTAAGACATAATTTATAGTGCTTCTTGTTCCGGTGCGTCAATTGCTCTTCCGACGAGCTTTCGACGTACTTCCGACGAACATCCGACGAACTCTCGGCAATGTTCTAGCGGACTCCTGGCAAGCTCCTAGACTTTACAATGATCTTCTTGGCGAGTTCCGATGAGCTTCTTTGGCAAGCTCCTGGACTTCTCAGTTGGTTCCGGTAGAACTTCCGACGAACGTCCAGACTTCCGTTGAACTCTCGAACTCCTAATGAGATCTCGATCTTGACTCTGGTACAAATCCTGCTTTATGTCTTACTGCTATTGGAGTTAATCTTGCATACTTTTCTTAATATATAGATTAGATCAAACAAATTATAATTGATTTCTTCATCGAAATTCGAGATTCAACAATCTCTCCATTTTTTATGATGACAATCAATTGATGACGGAGTTAACCTTAACTCCCCTTATCTATATTCCATACTTGAGAAAAGACATTATTGAATTTAAGGTCTTTGAATTCAAGAAACAAAATGATAAGATAAGTTTATTAAACTTATCACATGCATATCATGATTCCTATCATAATCTATTGTTCTCAAAATATGATGCCAAGTATGATGTCAAGTTATGACATCCATTTTTAAGTATGATATTTCAAATATGAAAGATGACAAAGATAGGAATTCATTATTCTATGGCAAGATACCAATTGTAAAATAGCAAGTTAAGTTTTAGATATCTTATCATAATGAAAGAAATTTATCAAGCAAACATTTCAAGTGTATATGATGAAATACATTGCATACATTTGTCATCAATTTATCATATTTTGGTATTATTTCTCCCTCTTTGTTATCAACAAAAAAGGAGAACAATTCAACAATGCAAGTGTGGTAAAAAAAAATCATGCAAGTTTTACACTCAAAAGTTCTCAGCGATAGATTCCAACAACTTTTCCCCCTTATCATCATAATTTTGCATGAAGAAGAGGAAAGAAGGTAAGGAGGGAATATATTAAGAACTAAGTTTGTGAAATGATTTGAATAAGTCAAAAATGTTAAAACATACTTTCATTTTGACAAAGAAAAGGGATTCATGAAAAGGATTGATATATCCATATGAAATCAAATCCCTACAAAAATTATCACACAAATGCTTTCATTATCACACACGAGAATTCATTTTTCAAGAATTAATATATAAATTGAAATTCCTTCAATTATTCATGGGAGAGGAGTCTCACATGAAGAAAAAATTCACGAATAAAACTTCACAGTGAGAAGAGCATTATATCAAATCCATTTCTCATTAAAAATTCATAAGAGTGAAATCTGTGAGAGATGCATTTGTCAATTACTTCCATATATCAAACAATCAAGATATGTATAAACACTTCATGCATTTATAAAATGTTTTGTCATAGCCTTTCATCACTACTTGCATGAGGTAATATCATTAATACTTTTAGCACTCAAAGGTTAAGAATCCGATGTATGATTAAAAATTCTCAATATTCAATAAAAATCATAATCATCAAAGTAAACATGATATTGCATCATTGTATGATAACATGCTTATCATTTAAAGAGATCACAATATCATAGAAACTTTCAGCATCAAAGCACAAAATTCCAAGTAAACAATTTATTAAAGCACACAACCTTATCATCATATAAAGTTCACATCATAAAATTATCAGTATAGAATTTAAGTGAGTGATACAAAGAATCAAGAAAGTCTGAAAATAAAATTTAACAAATTCATGCATTTGGACAAATTAACATTCATAATTCTTTTCTAATAAAATCAAATTACATCATGATTATTAACATGATCTCGTATAAAGTGATGCATAATATCAATATGTTTAGTTTTAGAGTGTTGAATGAGATTTTTTATTATACATATTACACTTATGTTATCACATTTTATGGGAATGTTTTTAAGATGAATCTTATAATATTCTAAAGTGTTTTTCATCCACACAACTTGTGCACAACATGCACTAGCTGCAATATACTGGTTTCGGTTGTAGAGAGTGCAGCCGAATTTTTTTCTTGGAAGATCAAGAAATAAGTGCGTATCCTAAAAATTGACATGTTCCGGATGTGCTTTTCTATCTAATCTACATCTAGCAAAATCCACATTAGCATAAGCAATTAGCTTAAAGTTCTTGGATTTTAGATATCATAATCCTAGATTTGTGGTTCCTTTAAGATATCTAAGTATTCTCTTAACTGCTTTAAGATGAGATATCTTAGGATTAGATTGAAACCTAGCACAGAGTCCTACACTAAACATGATATCCGGTCTAGTTGCGGTGAGGTAAAGTAAAGTTTCTATCATACCCCTATAAGCTTTTTGATCAAAGCTTTCTTCACTTTCATCAATTTCTAACTTAGTGGAGGTGCTCATAGGAGTGTTGATAGCCTTTGAGCTATCCATATTAAACCTTTTTAGCAAATCTAGAGCATATTTTGTTTGACTAAGAAAAATATCATTACTTAGTTGTTTGATTTATAAGTCTAAAAAGAAAGTTAATTCCCCCATCAAACTCATTTCAAATTCAAGACTCATACTTTTAGCAAATGACTCACATAGAGATTCATTTGTAGAACTGAAAATAATATCATCAACATAAATTTGAACAATAAGAAAATTATTTTCAAAATTTTTTTATAAACAATGTAGTATCGACCTTGCCATTAGAAAAATTATTTTCGATAAGAAATGAGCTAAGTCTCTCATATCAAGCCCTTGGTGCTTGTTTCAATTCATAGAGAGCTTTAGTCAATTTAAAGACATGATTAAGGAGATTATCATTCTCAAATCTGAGAAGTTGTTCAACATAAACTTCTTCGGAAATAAAGCCATTAAGAAAAGTACTTTTAACATCCATTTGAAATAATTTAAAATTATTACTACTAGTATAGGCAAGGAGCATCCTTATGGCTTTTAATCGTGCCACAAGAGCGAAGGTCTCTTTATAATCAATCCCTTTTTCTTGGTTGAAACTTTTGGCCACTAATCTAGCCTTGTTTTTAACCATGATACCAAATTCATTTTGCTTGTTTCTAAAGACCCATTTAGTACCAATAACTAAATGGTCATTTGGCCTAGGAACAAGCTTCCACACCTTATTTCTCTCAAATTGATTTAACTCATATTACATTGCAATGACCCATGAATAATCTTTTAAGGCATTATCAATGCATTTTGGTTCAATTTGGGAGAGAAAAGCGATGTTGGCACAAAAAATTCTTAAGAGAAGAATGAGTTTGAACCCCTTTAGATATGTCTCATATGATTAGCTCCTTAGGATGAGCATCTACATACTTCCAATCCTTGAGTAAAGATGTTTCGAAAGTAGATGTATCCAAGTTGCTAGATAGAAAAAGGGTTTCATTTAAATTCAAAGCATCAAAATTAATATCATCATCAAATCATTTTTCTTAACTTAAGAAATTTCATTAAAACAACATAAATAGATTTTTCTATAATCAAAGTTCTTTTATGAAAGATACGAAATGCTTTAGAAATAGAAGAATAGCCAAGAAAAAATTCTTCATCGGATTTAGCATCAAATTTTTCTAAGGCATCTTTTTCATTCAAGATAAAACACTTACACCCAAAAACTTTAAAATATGAAACATTGGGTTTTTTGTTGTTCCATAACTCATAAAGAGTTTTGGTGAGTAAGGGTCTTACTAGAACTCTATTCATAATATAACATGCCGTGTTTACGGCTTCAGCCTAAAAATATTTGGGTAGGCTATGTTCATTCAACATGGTTCTTGTCATTTCTTGTAAGTTTCTATTCTTTCTTTCTACTATTCCATTTTGTTGAGGATTTCTTGGAGTAGAGAAGTTGTGGTTGTATCCATTAGATTCACAAAATTCTTAGAAATCATGGTTTTGAAATTCACTACTGTGATCACTTTTAATTGATGAAATAATAAAACTCTTTTCATTTTGAATAAGTTTACAAAACTTAGAGAAATACCTAAAACATTCACTTTTGTGTGCCAAAAAATAAGTTCATGTGTATCTACTATAATCATCCATGATGACAAATGAGTATTTGCTACCTCCTAGGCTTGATGTAGCAATTAGTCCGAACAAGTCCATATGGATCAATTGTAAAGGTCTAGAGGTGCTTATTTGATTCTTAGGTTTGAAGCTATCTTTTATTTGTTCTTCTAGTCGACATGCATCACACATTATCTTTGACGAACTTGATATGAGGAATTCCTCTTACAAGTTCTTTAGATGAAATTTGAGTGATTAGTTTCATGCTAGCATGACCTAATCTCCTATGCCAAAACCAAGCATCATCTTCAAAATCGAAAAACACATTTCATTGTAAAGATCATTAATGTTAATAGTGTATATGTTATTTTATTTTAGTGCAATCATAGAGTTGTGCTTTTTACTCAAGATTCTATATTCATCAAATAATTCATGAAAAGCACTTAAAAGCTCATCGAAAGTTAAATTTTCGTCTAATGAACTTATTACCTCATCTCTATTAGGATCAGGAGCACTAAGAGGGGGGGGAATTAGTGCAGCGTAAAACTTTCGATGATTAAAATTGCATTCGTACGTTGAAATCCGATTCTGACGTAAAAGTCATTTCGTGTAGATAATAAATTTGAAAGCTTACGGAAACATATTTGAAGTAAAGTAAGAAAGGCAGTTTGTAGTTAAGATAAATAGCAAGAATAAAATGCAAACCAGAGAATACTGTAGTTTATAGTGGTTCGATCAATCGTGATCTACATCCACTCCTCCGATTCCTCTTCTGTCGAGGCCACCGGCATCCACTAATGATCTTCCTTTACTAGGCAAAGATCAATCTCCTTCTTACACCGCTCTTCTCCTTTTACCGGATTTAGGAGACAACCCTTACAAGCACTCACTCTCCTCTCTTAAACAGAATTCTAACACTTAAGCTAGAGGAGGGATTTCTCAACTGATTTATATAGTGTTTTTTTCCTTTTTTGCTCTCTATGCTTATGTGAATTAACTAGGGATGAGAGGGGTATTTATAGGCTTCAAGTTGATTCAAACTTGGAGCCTAAAAAATCTCATCTCGGGTTCCCCGGGCACGGGTGATACCATCGCCCAAGGCACAGTGCTGGGTGGCACCATCACCCAGACTGGCGGTACCACCACCTGGCACCCTACCAGGGGTGGTACAACCACCCAGACTAGCGGTACCATCACTTGACACAGTCTCGAAGACTATGCCACTACGATGAGTCTTCTTGGGGCACTGTTTGGGCTTCTTATTAGGCCCAACATAGTGATTACATGGGCCTAGCTGGACCCTAATTAGGTTGGCCCAAATCCAATCCTAATTACATGCTAACTATGATTCCTAAGACATATTCTAAGCTAAACAAATCCTTATGTCAATTCTTCCGGCGAGCTTTTGGCGATCTTCTAGTGAACCTTCGACGAACTCTCGGCAATATTCTAGCGGACTCCCGGCAAGCTCCTGGAGTTCACGACAATCTTCTTGGTGAGTTCCGACGGGCTTCTCTAGCAAGCTCCGTGACTTCTCAGTTGGTTCCCGCAGAACTTCCGACGAACTCTTGAACTCCCAACATGATCTCAATCTTGACTTTGTGTCTTCATTTTGCTTCATGTCTTGCTATCATAGTTAATCCTACACATGTAAAATACACTTCGATCTAGACAATTAATCTTAAGCATCTAATCAAGTTGTCTGGCATGTCATTGGTCCCTCGACGCTTCGTCTGATTCTTCGGTGCATCATCCTCTCTTGCGAGCTATTGTCTAATCGGCCAGTTGACTTCCCAACTTTGATATCCTTGGCGTAATATCCGTACTTCTTGGCCTGATGCCTGAATCCACAGCCTGAAGCCTTCTGTAGATACGTTGATTGATCCTTCGGCCTAACATCCAATCATCTAACATGTTCCTCCGGCCCAACATGATTTTTCTTGCTTTAATTGTCTCATCTTGATCAAAGCATCCTGCGTCACTCAAAATATAGATTAAAACATAAATATATATCGATTGGTTTCATCATCAAAATCTAAGATTCAATAGTCTCCAACAGCCATTATTGCATAGTGAGCAACTTACACGGTGTTGGTTGGCTCCTCTTCTTTTGAAGCAGTTGAGTCGTTCCATGTAGCTTTGAGAGCCTTCTTCTTTGGTTGCCTCCTCTTTGCTTGGGGACATTCACTCTTGAAGTGTCCCGGCTTCTTGCATTCATAACATATCACTTGTTCTTTCTTAGATTCAAATTTATTTTTAGTATCATTTTTAAATTTATTTCTTTTTATGAATCTTTTGAACTTCTTTTTTAAGAGTGTCATGTCATCATCAAAGTCCTCATAACTTAGAGTTTTCTTTCACGTGGTATTCTTGTGTTCTCAATGTCATATCCTTCCTGTTTTTTGGAAGGGTGTCCTCGAGCTCTTCATGAGCTTTACATGTCATTTCATAGTTCATTAGTGACCTAATTAATTCTTCAAAAGAAAAATATTTAGATCTTTGGCCTCTTAAATGGCCGTTACTTTAGAGTCCCAACATTTTAGAAGGGATCTTAAAATCTTATTAACAAGTTCAAAATCCGAGAAACTTTTACCAAGTCCTTTTAGACCATTAACGACATCCGTAAATCGGGTGTACATGTCTCTAATGGTCTCACTCGGTTTCATTCAAAACAACTCATAAGAATGCACTAAAAGATTAATTTTTGACTCCTTCACTCTACTAGTGCCTTCATGAGTCACTTCAAGTGTGTGCCAAATGTCAAAAGCTATTTCACAAATCAATACGTGATTAAACTCGTTTTTATCTAATGCACAAAACAAGGTATTCATAGCCTTTACATTTAAAGCAAAAGTCTTCTTCTCCAACTTATTTCAATCATTCATTGGAAGAGAAGACTTTTGAAAGCTATTTTCTATAATATTTCATAATTTGAAATCAATTGAAATTAGGAAGATCCTCGTTCTAGTCTTCCAATATATGTAATCCGTCCCATTGAACATGGGCGGACGTATAATTGAATGACCCTCTAGGTTGCTAGTAAATGCCATCTCTCTTGGGTTTAAATCCAAATAAGAGTGAACCTTGCTCCGATACCAATTGTTAGGATCAAGAGTAGCACTAAGAGGGGGGTGAATTAGTGCAGCAGAAAACTTTCACGATTTTAGAAAATTATTCGTTTCGTTTAAAACTGATTCCGATGAAAATGGTTTCGATTCAATCTGTTTCAGAGAGAAGTTGAACTTGAAAGCTTTTGTAAAAGTGCAAGAGAAGATTAAGGAGGTTTGTTGTAAAGTAAATTGCATAAATGAAAAGCAAACCAGAATTTAGAGTGGTTCGGTTAAGGTGACCTACATCTACTTTCGGATTCCTCCTCCGATGAGGTCACCGGTATCTACTAAAGGCCTTCTTTTAATAGGTGAAGACCAAACACCTCTTTATAACACTTTCTCCTTTTCTCGGGTTTAGGAGACAACCCTTACAAGCCTCACTCTTCTTTCTTGGATGGTTACAAGGTTAAGAGATGAAGGAGAACTCTAACTTTTATAACACTTTTATGACTCAAGAATTTAAGATTAAGCTAATACTTTTATGCCCTTTCATGCAGAAAAGGGTGGGGTTTTTATAGGCTCCAATGCTTCAAAATTGGAGCCAAAAAAGTGTCACATCCTCGGAATTTGGGGTACTAGCGGTACCATCGTCGTTATTGGGCTGTACTATCGTAGCTGATCTGACTCTGGGTGGTACCATCATCAAACAGGGGCGGTACCACCGCCCAGTTTGGGCAGTATCATCACTCAGAAATTTAGGGGCACGGCCTTCCAAGCGGTGCCATCGTCGGCCCTGGTTTTCAGGGGCTGAATTGGGTGCTCAATTCGACCTAATTCAGCCCTATTAAGGGCCCAATTGGCACCTAATTAAGTTAGTGGGATCACCTCCCAATCCTAACTTAATTTATGCTCTAACTACAATAATTAAGACATAATTTATAGTGTTTCTTGTTCCGGTGCGTCAATTGCTCTTCCGACGAGCTTCTGGCATACTTCCGGTGAACATCCGACGAACTCTCGATAATGTTCCGGCGGACTCCCGGCAAACTCCTGGACTTTACAATGATCTTCTTGGCGAGTTCCGATGAGCTTCTTTGGCAATCTCCTGGACTTCTCGATTGGTTCTGGCATAACTTCCGATGAACGTTCAAACTTCCGTCAAACTCTTGAACTCCCAATGAGATCTTGATCTTGACTTTGGTAAAAATCCTGCTTTATGTGTTAGTTCTTTTGTAGTTAATCCTGCACACTTTTCTCAACATATAGATTTGATCAAACAAATTACAATTGACCTAATCATCAAAATCCGAGATTCAACAAGTGAAAATTACACAAAGGATATCGAAGTTGTAGAGGTCAATTGGCTGGTTAGGCAATAGGCTGCAAGAGAAGACGATACGCCAAAGAATCAGACGAAGCATCGATGAACCAATAACATACTGGACAACATGATTCGAGCTTTGTAATAATTATCTAGATAGAAGTTGGTATTAATTGTGCATGATTAACTATGATTATGATTGAGGCATAAAGCAAAATAAAGTCCTAGAGTCGAGAATGACATTTCATTGGGAGTTCAAGAGTTCGTCGAATGTTTAGACGTTCGTCGAAAGTTTTGTCAGAATTGATTGAGAAATCTAGGAGCTTGCTAGAGAAGCTCATCGAAACTCGCTAAGAAGATCATCATGAAGTCCAGGAGCTTACCGGGAGTCCTTTGGAACATTGCCGATAGATCTTCGGAAGTTTGCCAGAAGATCGCCGGAAGATTATCGGAAGCTCGCGGGAAGAAACCAAGACTAATCGAAATGGATTTGCTTAATGTATGCCTTAGAATTCATAGTCAGCACATAATTGAGATTAGAATTGAGTCAATCTAATTAGGGGCTAGTTTGGCCCATGTATGCAATGTGTTAGGCCCAATGAAATGCCCAAATAGTGACCCAACAGGTGGCACTGTCATGACATAGTCTCCAAGACTGTGTCAGGCAGTGGTACCGCCTAGACTCAATCTCCGAGGTTGTCATGTAGTGGTACCACCAGATTGGGTAGTGGTACCACCTAGTGACAGGGTGTTGGGTGGTGGTACCGCCCTTATCAAGTGGTAGTACCGTCAGTACCCAGAGGACCCAAGATGAGACATTTTTAAGCTCCAAGTTTGAATCCACTTGAGACCTATAAATACCCCTCTCATCCCTAGTTAACATACACAAGTACAGAGAGTTTAAAAGTAAGAAAACACTATAGTAATCACTTGAGAAATCCCCTCCTCTAAGTTCTAAGTTTAGAATTCTATTTAAAGAGGAGTATGTGCTTATAAAGGTTGTCTTCTAAACTTGTGAAAAGGAGAAGAGGAGTGTAAAAGGGTAGTTGGTCTTCGGCCATTGAAGGAAGACCATTAGTAGATGCCAATGGCCTCGACGGAAGAGAAATTGGGAGTGGATGTAGGTCACGATCGAACCACTATAAACTTGGTTTGCATTTCTTTTGAGCAATTTACTTTAACTGCAAACTTCCTTACTTGCTATACTCTTCCATACGCTTTCAATTTAAGCATCTTTACGAAACTGATTTTTATCGTACGAAGATTTTTGAACCGATGACTTTTATCCATTGCACTATGTTAGAACCCTTGTATATTCTAAGCTTGGGGTTGATCACTTTAGGGGATCAGCCTCCTTGAAACTCTATAGGGGTTCTTTCCTCCAAATTGCTATTCAAAGACTATAGAAAAGATTCATCTATTGCTTGTTAAAAGAGGATGAATACATGGCTATTATAGGGCTTCTAAACCTTAACTCCTAATAGGACTCATACTCAAGACTCCAATTCCTTTACAACTCCTAATGCTTCTCTAAGAACAACTCATAATAGAACTCCTACTCAAGACTCATATTCCTTTAAAACTCCTAATGCTTCTCTAAGAAATAACCTCCTAACCCTAGCTGGCCTCTTCACCTCTTTAATAGAGGTTGGCTAGGTAGGTTAATATGAATGCCCCTCTCAATTAGGACTCTCCTAGCTAGAGTTCTAATAGACACACCCTCTTCAAATCAGTCTTATCCTCGAGTCTAATGATTCATAAATTCCGGGAAGTTGATCTTCAAGTCATCATAGTTCTCCCAAGTGGCACCTTCTACTGGTAAGTTTGCCCACTATATTAGCACTTCAATAGTGGGCCGTCGTCGTCGAGTCATGATTCGTTGATCAATAATAGCACTCAGGTAGGTCTAGAGTTATCCTTGGGTAGTCATATTTGGTGGATGATTTTGGGTTGTTTCCAAGCACCTATTCACCACTTCCGTCTAGTTGTCGATTTGTGGGTGATACGCCGTACTCCTTTTTAATTTAGTACCCTGCGTCTGGAATAACTCTTTGGAAGGTGGTAGCCCTTCGATAAAGTCCATTGAGATGTCAGTTCACACTAAGTCCAGTATGGGTAGTGGTTGTAGCTTCTCTAGACTTGCCACTATTTCACCCTTATGTTGTTGACATACATCACATTGTGCCACATATTCAGCAATAATTTTTTTTTATCCCTATCCAATAAAAATTTTGCTTCACTCTTTTGTAGGTTCTAAGGAATTTGGAGTGCCTTGCTGAAGGTGTGGAGTGCATTTCATACAGGATGATTTTGATGCAAGAGGAGTTATGTATAAGCACAATGCGACCTTTGTAGCGTAGATCCCTCGAATCCCAAGCGTAGTGGGCTATTGTACTTGGATCCTCCTTCAATTTTTTTATGATGTTGCTGATCTCTGGATCCTTCTTCCATTCTTCCCTAATATCCTTAAGGAAATTGGTGGTAGGAAGGGAGATGGCTGAAAATTTAGCTTGCTCAAGTAGTCGTGAGAGTGCATCTGCAACAACGTTTTCTTTCCCCTTTTTGTAAATAATTTTTTAATCAAATATAAGAAGTTTGGTTACCAATTTTTGCTACTCAGGGGATGATATCTTTTGCTCTAAAAAGTACTTGAGACTTCTATAGTCGTCTTTGATTTGAAAGCGTCGCTCGTTCAAGTATGGTCTCCACTTGGCCACCGCATGCACAATTGCGAGCATCTTCTTATCGTAAATAGTCATCTTAAGATAGGAAGGAGATAACGCCTCACTGGTATAAGCCAGGGGGCGACCATCTTGCATTAGTATAGTACCAATTCTGACTCCGGAGGCATCGGCTTCAATAACAAAAGTCTTGCTGAAGTCAGGTAGCGTTAGTATGAGCGTTGTCATCATGGCTACCTTAAGTTTGTCGAAGGCAGCGGAGGCTTTGTCTGACCATTAGAAGGCATTTTTTCCATAGAGAAGCGAGGGATGCGCCGATCTTCCTATAGTCCTTAACAAATTTTCGTTAGTAGCCCTTTAGTCTAAGGAACCCGCGTAGTAATTTCACGTTTGTAGGTTTCAGCCAGCCTTGCATTGCTTCAATTTTTGTTGGGTCTACCATCACTCTTTCTTATGACATTATGTGCCCAAGGTACTCTACTTTTTGCTAGAGAAATCTGCACTTTAGCAACACGAATTTACGAAGAAAGCTTCAAAAAATATCGTTCATAAGACTTTGAAAGGTTGAAGGAGTATTAGTGAGTCCAAAAGGCATTACTAGGAATTCATAATGGCCGTTATGTGTACGGAATGCAGTTTTTGGAATGTTGTCTTCACATACTTGAATTTGGTGGTAATCGGATCGGAGGTCCAACTTCGTGAAGACTCGAGCTCCTTTTAACTCATCAAAAAGTTCATCGCCACTGGTATTGGGTACTTGTTCTTGATGGTGATGTCATTTAAAGCTCGGTAGTCAATGCATATCCACCAAGTTTCGTCCTTCATGTGTACAAGTAACACCGGTGAGGAATAGGGGCTGCAACTTAGCTGAATCACCCTTATTTCAAGCATCTCCTTTACGATATTTTCAATTTCATCCTTCCAGAGGTGATGATATCGGTACGGCCGAGTGTTCGCTAGTGGCTTACCCAGAAGGATTGGAATCCGATGGTCATATTGCATAGTAGGACGAAGACCGCGCAGCTCAGCAAAAATGTCAGCGAACTTGCTGCAACCTTCGATATGGAGTGTCATTTGAGCAGCAACCTTACTGTTTAGGAAGTTATTAGTACTACTTGTGTTGATGAGAACAGTGATCGGTTGTTGTTTGAGAAGGCCTCCAACTTTCATCGTTTACGG
This sequence comes from Musa schizocarpa, assembly GCA_900464855.2. NCBI lineage: Eukaryota > Viridiplantae > Streptophyta > Magnoliopsida > Zingiberales > Musaceae > Musa > Musa schizocarpa. The sequence continues at coordinate 14,244,847 of LS990921.1, read as the reverse complement.
GTTTGAGTAGCCGGCTAGTGCGTGTACCGTAAAGTTGGTCAATTGTGGCTCTTCTTCCGTATCTACTTCTTCATGTTCAAGGCTCTCTTCTGGAAGTTCAATGACCTCTTCTTCTACTGGTTCAGTCACAAGAAGTCTCCCTTTTTTACAGTGATGCTCACGGCTCCACGACTCGTCGTAGTTCCAACATAACCCCTTCGCAAATTGCTCTCGAAGCTCTTCTCTTGTCAACCTTTTTGGTGTAGGGGCTTGGTCAAGAGTAGGAGGGGCTGAGGACTTCAGTATTGCTGGTCGGGGAGTGACTCTAGTCCTCTAGGCTTCATGGTTTAATCGCTCCTCTTGAAGTCGTGCGAAATAGATGGTTGCCATAAGCGTGTACGATTGTTGCGCTTTAACTTCTCCCTGGATCTCTGGCTTCAAGCTCTCAATGAAGATCCCTAATAGTTATTTTTCAGACCAATAACAAGTTTAATTAGATAGCCTTTCAAACCTGATTTGGTACTCCTAAATTGTGGAGATTTGTCGGATCTTTGCTAGTTGTCCGTCAATGTTCTCGTAATCGATTAGTTTGAAGTGGATCAGTAGTCCTTTAAATTGTCACCATGAGAGGACTCCATGAGTGTATTCAAACCAGTCAAACCACCGTATGACATCCCCTTCAAGATGTATAGCCGTAATTGTTAGTCATAGGTGCCCAGCAAGCCAATCACGTGAGTGATGGCACGTGTGACTTAATATAGAATCTTTTTGCTTATTATATTTTGGCATATATCACTTTATAACTATTGCATAAATGTATACATATATTGTGATGTCCTTGGATTTGTGCAATGGGAATCGGATCGTGATGAGATCACGATAGTGAGATCGATTCACCTTTAAACACATATCCTAAATAATCCCGGTCATAGGTTACTCGAGAGGGATATCGTGATAACCGGACGGACTGGTGTGCTGTATACCCATCCATATGATGGATGCAGCTGGTCTCATAGCTGCTTGTGTAGGGACACTAGGGATACAGTACAGGTGCTCATTAGAGAATGAGTTCACTGATTGATCCGCTTACGGAATGCTGGATGGTTGATGATGCCTTATTGTCAGACAGCGATTCCGTAGTCCTAGTGGTGTATCTGTTCCTTAGACTTGAGACACCAAGGATATCCTGTATGAGTGCTCCACTCTTTGATACCAGACTTATAGGTTTGGCTGTCCCAGATCTAGTACAGCTGGTCATTGGGAGTGGTAGTCGACCTTACAAGGGCTATTGAGTGTCGATAGAGGATCATCCACTCTCGGCGTCATGAGAGGAATATCCCATGTGTTCTTGCTCAGACAAATCGCAGGCCAGGGTCATACGGGTTAAGAGAGAAAGAGTTCTCCGGGAGAATCCAATTAGAGCAAGACTCGAGAAGAAACCGTGTGGGTTTGACAACACCATCCTCGATATACGGTCTCTGGTATATTAGATGGATGAAGGACTATAGGTACACGGTAACTAAGGACAGACAGGTCCAATGGATTGGATTCCCCTGTATCGTCTGGGGACTACAGCGTAGTGGCCTAGTACGTCTGTAGTCGATGAGTCGAGTGAATTATTACAGAGATAATAATTCACTGAGTTAGAAGGAGTTCTGACAGGTATGACTCACGGCTAGCTCAATATTGAGCCTAAAGGGTCACACACATATGGTAGGCATTGCGATGAATAGAAGTTCAGATATGAGATATCCGACGGAGCCCTTGTCTTATTGGATGCAGATCCAATACCCACTAGGGGAGGACCCATTAGGGTTTGACAGGGGACCTCTGTTGAATCTCAGATTTTGATGATGAAGTCAATTGTCATTTGTTGTCTAATCTATGTGTTAAGATAAGTGTGCAGGATTAACTACGATGAAAGTTAGACAAGCAGCAGGAGTTGCGCCGGAGTCAAGATCATGATCACGTTGGGAGTTCGAGAGTTCGACGGAAGTTCGGACGGTCGTCGGAGGTTCTGCGAGAACAGATCCGAGAAGTCCAGAAGCTTGCCAAGCGAAGCTCATTGGAACTCACCAAGTGGATCGTCGCAAAGTCCAGGAGTTTGCCGGAAGTCCGCAGAAGAATCACCGAGGGTTCATCGGATGATCGACGGAAGTTCGCCGGAAACTCGCCGGAAGAAGCGATTGACGCATTGGAGCAAAGCTGCAGAAATTGTCTTAGATTTAATCATAGTTAGCATGTTGATTAAGTTGGAAAATGGGAGGTGATCCCATTAACTTAATCTTGGGGCAATTGGGCCCTTGAAAATATTGAAATTGGGCCGAATGGAGCTAACCATTCGGACCCTGATTGCACCAGGAGGTGCAACCGCCTAGGCCGAGGTGGCACCGCCTGGGCTATGTCTCCCAGCCGAGGCTGATGCAACTAACCGCCCCACCAAGAGGTGCAATCGCTTGGGCTCAGGTCTCCGAGCTCTGCCAGGGCGGTGCAACCTCTCCAGTCGGCGGTGCAACCGCCTGAGCTCGGGCTTCGAAGCTCGGGCGAGAGGTGCAACCGCCTCCTCGGCGTGGCACCGCCAAGAGGCTCGATCTTGAAGCTCGCCAGCGGTGCAACCTCTCCATCGAGGAGGTGCAACCACCGATCCCGAAACTCTGGGATTTGATCGTTTTGAGCTCCAAATTTGAACTGGGTTGGGGCCTATAAATACCCCACCCATTCAGCAGACAAAAAAGCAAGAGACCTACACCAAATCTTGATATTCTCTGTGATTCTTGAGCTCAAAATTGTTGTAAAAGCCTTTAAGTCTCCTCCTTCTGTTCTTTAAGTTTCTGAATTGTAAAAGTGAGGAGAGAAAGGTTCTGTAAGGGTTGTCTCCCCGAGCCCATCAAAAGGAGTGAAACTGTAAAGGGGCAGTTGGCCTTCGCCCATTGAAGGAAGGCAGCTAGTTGACGCCGGTGACCTCGCCGGAGGAGGAAGCCAAAAGTGGAGTAGGTCAAGACTGACCAACCACTCTAAATCTCTGGTTTGCTTTTACTTTGAGCACTTTATCATTACTGCAAACCTCCTACATAGCTACTGCCCTCTCTGCGCTTTTACTTAACGAAGTCTCTAAGTTCTGATCTTTCCGAATCTGCATTCAGACGTCAATCGGTGTTTTCGTACGATCTTTACACTGCAGTTTACGCTTACGTTTTGATTCCATTTATAACTGCAAATTGCTTTCTGCGTATTCATAAAACGCTTTTCAAAGTTCAAAACTACGTTTAGACGTAAAATTACGCTTTGACGTAAAAAATGCGTTTAGACGTAAAACTGCATTTAGACGTAAAACTGCGTTTAGACGTAAAACTGCGTTTAGACGCAAAACTGTGTTTAGACGTAAAACTGCACTTAGACGTAAAACTGCACTTGGACGTAAAGCTGCACTTAGACGTAAAATTGCGTTTAGACGCAAATTGCGCTCAGACGCAAACTGTGTTTAGACGCAAATTGTGTTTAGACGCAAACTGCGCTTAGACGCAATCTGCGCTTAGACGCAAACTGCGCTTAAATGCAAACTGCGCTTAGACGCAATCTGCATTTAGACGCAAACTGCATTTAGACGCAAACTGCGTAAACTACACTTAGATACAAACTGTGAATCGGCTTTTACATCGAAATTGTTTTTATCGGACGAACGCAGCTTTCGTTTTTAAATCGCTAAAAGATTTCCGCTGCACTAATTCACCCCCCCCCCTCTTCTTAGTGCTCTCAATCCTAACAATTGGTATCAGAGCAAGGTTAACTCTCTAACGGATTAAAACCCAAGAGAGATGGCATACGCCGGAAACCAAGAGGGGCATTCTATTACACGTCCACCCATGTTCAGTGGGACGGACTACACCTACTGGAAGACCCGAATGAAGATCTTTCTTATTTCTATGGATTTTGAACTGTGGAACCTCGTTGAAAACGGATTTTCAAAGTCTTCTCTTCCAATGATCGATTGGAATGAATTGGAAAAGAAGGCTTTCGCTCTTAATGCAAAGGCTATGAATGTCTTAGTTTGCGCACTTGATAAAAACGAGTTTAATCGTGTTTCAACTTGTGAAACTGCATTTGATATTTGGCACACACTTGAAGTGACCCACGAGGGCACAAGTAGAGTGAAAGAGTCAAAAATCAATCTGTTGTTGCATTCTTTTGAACTTTTCCGAATGAAACCGAGTGAAACCATTGGCGACATGTTTACCCGGTTCACGGATGTCGTCAACGGTCTAAAAGGACTCGGAAAAAGTTTTTGGATTTTGAACTCAGAATAAGATACTAAGATCCCTTCCTAAAAGTTGGGATCCTAAAGTCACTGCTATTCAAGAGGCAAAAAGATCTGCAACTTCCCTCTTGAAGAACTAATCGGGTCATTAATGACCTACTTAAATGACTTGTAAAGCTCATGAAGAGCAAGAAGACATCCTTCCAAAGAACAGGAAGGATATGGCACTCAAAACTTCTGAATGCCACTTGAGAGAAAACTCAAGTGATGAGGACTGTGATGATGACTTGGCACTTCTAACAAGAAAGTTTAAAAAAGTTCTTTAAAAAGAAACAAGTTTAAGAATGATGCAAAAATTAAACTTGAACCCAAGAAGGACCAAGTGATCTGCTATGAATGCAAAAAGCCGACACTACAAGAGTGATTGTCCCCAAGTCAAAAGGAGAACATCAAAGAAGAAGGCTCTTCAAGCAACATGGGATGACTCGAAAGCATCCGAAGAAGAGGAGTCCAACACCGAAAGCAAGTTGCTCATTACGCCTTTAATGGCCATCGAGAGGGAGGTAACAAATTTATTAGATGCTGATTTATCTTTCGATGAATTATTAAATGCCTTCCATGACTTATTTGATGAATGCAAGATTATCAATAGAAAATACAAATTGCTAAAAAAGGAGCATGATAGTCTTACTTGTGATTTTAATAAGTTAAAAATTGAATATCATGATAGTTTAAATTCATGTATCAAATGTCATGATCTAGAAACTTTTCAAAAAGAAAACTTGCTACTTAAGGACACCTTGAAGAAATTCGAGGTTGGTAGCAAGTCATTAAACATGATCCTTACAAACAAGGGTCATGTTCCCAAAAGAAGTGGGATTGGATTTGTGAGGAGTCCTCACCAAAATTCAACTACCTTCGTAAAAGGCCCCATCTTACATGTTAGACATCAAAGCAAATGCAACTTTTGTTGCAAGTTCGGACACAGGACGCATTATTGTCCATTCAGGAAATTTAGTCCAAACAAATTGATTTGGGTTCCTAAAGGAACCATGACAAATTCTATGCAACATGATAGAAAATCTAGATCTATTAGTGAGGCACCCAAAAGCAAATGGGTACCTAAAAATCATCCCTTCCTACAAAAACATTAAAAACTTAGGCTGGACCAAGAATTAATGTTCTGCTCCTTGATTCTCGATAATCATGACCCAAATGCAATTTAGATACAACAACGAGTGGAAATTATGAAATCACAAATGCAATTTGGATACAACCTAATGTGACTTTTCAAAATCACAAACATATGTACGACATTGGGAGTATGCATGTTAAAAAGTCTATCTTGATCGTACAAGCGTTTTTGCCTTGAAATAAAAACGCACACGTAATCATGTAAGTAACGTTAATTGCTCTGAATGAAAACTCTCCTCAAGACAAAACCTCCCTGATCAAATCACAACAAAGTGTTCACTGCCTACAGGCGGTGGCACCTCTCCAGCTAGCGGTGGCACCTCCAGCCATCACGGGTTGCCAGCGGTTGCACCGCTCCAGCCAGAGGTGCAACCACCCGCAACTCTGCCTTTTTAACCCACGCTAAGGCCGACGGTGAAACCGACCCCAACTCACCTCCCTTTCCTTCTCTACTCCTCCAAGCCTCCTCCATCCCCATTTCACCCCGTTTAGCTTCCCAAATACCTCCCATTTCGGAGCAAAACATCAAGAATCGCTTCCTGTTTTGAAGATTCCACTAAGGTATTCTCTAAGAACCTCTTAAACTCTGTTTTGTTCTTCATTTACTCTTGTTCATCTTTATTCCTCTAAATAGCAGTAGTTATGGGATCTAGAAGATCCTCAAGGGACAAGGGAAAGAGGAGATTAGTAGAAGAGTTTGATTTTACCCTTTTTGATTCAAAAAACCATGCTGAAAAATTTCTCTCTTTCGAACTAAGAAGCATCAACAAAGGAAAATACGTAGATCTGAATGAACTAAGAGACGTAGAGACTATCCAATGGTTTGCAAACCTAAATCTACTTCCAATCTTGCAGATTAACGAACTCATCTATCCTAGGCTAGTTAGATTGTTTTACAATAACATGCAAATAGATGATGAAGAAAGGATGTCCACCTATCTTTTAGGACAACACATCTCAATCACTGATAGATTCATTTGTGATATGATAGGCATTCCCATGAAAAGCATAGGACTTTACTTTAGAGGATTATGGGATGATGAAACTATTGGAACATCCTATGTTGAAGCCTTAGGAACAATCTTTGCCAATCCTAACATAGCATTTGTTCCTAAAAGTTGTGAACATCTACTGCCTTTAAACACTAAGATACTTCATCATATCATGACTAGTATAATTCTTCCTAAACAATACCATCATGATGAAGTGAGTCAATTAGAATTAGGAACTATGTACTTAATCATGAAAGGACATGACATTTGTCTTGGCTATCTTATCCAACAAAACATGTTAGAATTATCTAAGAAAGATATGATGCTCCCATATGGTGGTATAATTACTAGAATAATGAAAGCTTACGACATTCAAATACCACCGAAGAAGAAGAAGTAATGAAAGTAGATAGATTCAGCATAATAAACAAAAAATCTACTTCACCCCACTAAGATGTCACTATAGAAACGGTAATGGCGGGTTAGAATGTCTAGAAGAACTGATCCCCCTCAACCTTTCCTAACCCGAACCCAGCAGGAAACACCAAGTTTAGGAGTACCCAATCTCCTCCGATCTGTCCCTTTGAGGAAACACATCCAGTTGAGCAAACTCACACATCATCCATCGAAGATATTGGGATTCGGATGGACCGATTCGAACAAAGACAAGAACGGCTTGAACTTCGACAAGATCAAATCCTAACTGAGCTGCAGCAAATCCATCGACAATTTGACTCTTTATTTAGGCACTTCAACCTTCCACCTCATGAATGAGCTTGTATGAACACAATCATCCGTTATTGTTATAAACTCCTCATGGACTTTGTCTTTGATATGGCGGGTTGTAAACTCCTTATGTTACTCATCATGAAGGACTTTTGTTTTTGATATGGTTACCTGATATGTTGTAAACTCCATGTGTTACCCTTTACCTTGATCTGTAAGCATATGCAAATTTACAAATATCTCTTGTTGTTTATCTCGAGTGTTACATTGAAACTAAAATGTTTTAAATACCTTATGCCTTGAAAAATATAAAGTGACATACCAATATAGTTGATAAGACATCGATATGAAACATCAACTAGCTGATATCTTTACAAAACCCCTAAGTGAAGAACAATTTGATTTCATAAGAAAAGAATTAGGAATGTTGATGTGTCCGAATACTTAAACTAGTTAAAATTATTTTTCGAACGTTATTACTATTACATGCCTTGGCATCACCTGATCAAATAACATGTTGGAAATTATGTGACAAATGTTTTTAAAAATCAGTAGCTTACTCATACCCGAATGCATGTAAGAAGTTCATTTTTCGGTTTGAATGCTAAAAATGGGATTTTCCTGTACACTCTTATGAAAACTTTTTGAAAAATGACTTTCCTCCTTCAAGCAACGAACTATAACAAGGAGAAGAGATATTCAAAGTATTATATGTGTCATGCCTTCCTTTATGTGCGTGATAACCTGTTGGAATCACATCTACCATGCTTTTTGATAATGCTATCATGCTTTTTGTTGATGACAAAGGGGGAGAAACATATGAATTGATAAACACTGCTATAATCATGTCTATGTCATAGTTGCAAATACTTGAGTGATGCTATAAACAATGTTATGGTTATGCCATCCTTGCATCACCAAGAGATATATGAACATGTGCTATAGTTTGCATTATGTCTTGAGTTGATATCCTATCTTGTGAAGTAAATGCAAACTTGCTAGAAAATCTCAAATGTGTGCATCATGTAATAGTCCTTCGCAGATTTATATGATAATATTCAATTACATGATGAATAGTTACAAACACAATCATACAAACTTGATGATGTATGTCAAGCCTTTCAAGCCTTGACATCATTCTTGAAGAGATACATCATGATGGGTATCATGATGGGAGTATTGATAAGTTTAACTGATCTAACTTATCAAAACGTCACTTGAATTCTTAGGTCTTGAATTCAAGGTTGACTTATCTCAACTATGGCATATAGATAGGGGGAGTTAAGGATAACTCCATTATCAATTGATTGTCATCATCAAAAAGGGGGAGATTGTTGAATCTCAGATTTTGATGATGAAGTCAATTGTCATTTGTTGTCTAATCTATGTGTTGAGATAAGTGTACAGGATTAACTACGATGAAAGTTAGACAAGCAGCAGGAGTTGCGCCGGAGTCAAGATCATAATCACGTTGGGAGTTCGAGAGTTCGACGGAAGTTCGGACGGTCGTCGGAGGTTCTGCGAGAACAGATCCGAGAAGTCCAAAAGCTTGCCAAGCGAAGCTCGTCGGAACTCGCCAAGTGGATCGTCCAAAGTCCAGGAGTTTTCCGGAAGTCCGCAGAAGAATCACCGAGGGTTCATCGGATGATCGACGGAAGTTCGCCGGAATCTCGCCGGAAGAAGCGATTGACGCATCGGAGCAAAGCTGCAGAAATTATCTTAGATTTAATCGTAGTTAGCACATTGATTAAGTTGGAAAATGGGAGGTGATCCCATTAACTTAATCTTGGGGCAATTGGGCCCCTGAAAAGATTGAAATTGGGCGAATGGAGCTAACCATTCAGACCCCGATTGCACCGGAGGTGCAACCGCCTAGGCCGTGAGGTGGCACCACCGGGCTATGTCTCCCAATGAGACCGGCGGTGCAACCGCCCCACCAAAGAGGTGCAACCGCCTGGGCTCGATCTCGAAGCTCGCCAAGCGGTGCAACCTCTCCAAAGGCGGTGCAACCTCCGAGCTTGGTCTTCAAGCTCACGGCAGAGGGTGCAACCACCTCCCCGACAGAGGTGGCACATCCCGCAGGCTCGAGTCTTCGAGCTCGCGCTGGCGGTGCAACCTCTCCAACCGGAGGGTGCAACCGCTTGATCCCGAATTCGGGATTTGATCGCTTTTGAGCTCAAATTTGAACTGGGTTGGGGCCTATAAATACCCCACCCATTCAGCACAGAAAAAAAAGAGACCTACACCAAATCTTGATCTTCTCTGTGATTCTTGAGCTCAAAATTGTTGTAAAGCCTTTAAGTCTCCTCCTTCTGTTCTTTAAGTTTCTGAATTGTAAAAGTGAGGAGAGAAAGGTTCTGTAAGGGTTGTCTCCTGAGCCCATCAAAAGGAGTGAAACTGTAAAAGGGTAGTTGGCCTTCGCCCATTGAAGGAAGGCAGCTAGTTGACGTCGGTGACCTCGTCGGAGGAGGAAGCCAAAAGCGGAGTAGGTAAAGACTGACCGAACCACTCTAAATCTCTGGTTTGCTTTTACTTTGAGCACTTTATCATTACTGCAAACCTCCTACATAGCTACTGCCCTCTGCGCTTTTACGAACGAGTCTCTAAGTTCTGATCTTTCCGAATCTGCATTCAGACATAAATCGGTGTTTTCGTACGATCTTTACACTGCAGTTTATGCTTACGTTTTGATTCCATTTATAACTGCAAATTGCTTTCTGCATATTCATAAAACGCTTTTCAAAGTTCAAAACTGCGTTTAGACGTAAAATTACGCTTTGACGTAAAAACTGTGTTTAGACGTAAAACTGCGTTTAGACATAAAACTGCGTTTAGACGCAAAACTGCGTTTAGACGTAAAACTGCATTTAGACGTAAAACTGTGTTTAGACGTAAAACTGCGTTTAGACGCAAAACTGTGTTTAGACGTAAAACTGCACTTAGACGTAAAACTGCACTTAGACGTAAAGCTGCACTTAGACGTAAAACTGCGTTTAGACGCAAACTGCGCTCAGACGCAAACTGTGTTTAGATGCAAACTGCGCTTAGACGCAATCTGCGCTTAGACGCAAACTGCGCTTAAATGTAAACTGCGCTTAGACGCAATCTGCATTTAGACGCAAACAGCATTTAGACGCAAACTGCGTAACCTACACTTAGATACAAACTGTGAATCGGCTTTTACATCGAAATTGTTTTTATCGGACGAACGCAGCTTTCGTTTTTAAATCGCTGAAAGATTTCCGCTACACTAATTCACCCCCCCCCCTCTTAGTGCTCTCGATCCTAACAACCTCTATAAATAGGAGGGATTCAGAGCCCCATGGGCTAGAGAGCTTTTGTTTGCCTTTTCCTATTCTCCTCTCCATCTCCACCTCAGAGTAGGTCTGGAGTTTTGAGGAGCGTCGTCGCAACCCTGCTATGTGGATCACCGCTAGAGAGGAGGACGCTTGACCTCCTTCACCCTCTCCTAAGGATCTGCAAGGAAACATGGATATATGATCTCCCTAGGTAACACAATCTACTATATATGCAGTTTCATGTTTCACGGATTTTTGCTTACCAATCTTCGCACGATGACGAACATCTCTTTGGGAATCGGGGATTTTGTTTTTCTTGTTCTTCTGCTGTGCATATGTTGTCGCCCCCAAGGATTTACCAACAGTGGTATCAGAGCCAAGTTGCTCGTGCGAATGATTGGTTTTGAACTGCGTGTGTTGTGTTTAGGAAGAATTTTGACATCAAAATTGTTGACGCAAAAACAAGGAAGGGCAGCAATAGTTGTTGCCCTCGATCTGCGTGCATACAGCACAACCGAAGGTGGGCAATACAGGGCCTGCGTCTGCTGCAGCCGGTCGGGGTCCTACTTGCAGCAGGCTTGCTGCTGACGGGGCTAGCAGCCCACGGGCAAAGGCGCCGCAGGGCAGCGGCGCTCGCCGCCACTGCTCCCGCGGGCGAAACCCCCCCTAAGGGGCGGTCACCCGGCGGAACAGCACCGCCTGCGGAGGTGGCGGCACCCGAAATGTCCTTGATTTCAAAAAAAATAATTAATTAAAAGGTTTAGTTGATTATTATTTTTTATTATTATTATCTAGTAGTCCTACATGATGATGATAATTTACACATGTGATGTATGATGTGTGGACGGATGATCATGGACCGTGTGATGTGTGTACCTGTGATTATTATTATTAAGGTCTGCGAACCTCCATTATATTTCTCGTTTATTGTCGGGCCTACGTGCCTATGATTAAGTTGTAATCACATGAGGAGGCACAGCGGGAGCGTGGATACGATAGCGGGACCCACGAGACGGACGATCGTGATGCATGAAGATGCATCAAGATGTCGACGGAACTGACAAGGACGAAATGGACGATCACAGGGCATGGAGATACACCGTTGCACACATAGATCTTGATGTGAGTGATTAGGCCTACTGGCTCGAGCCTAATCATATTAGGTTGTGGTCCATGATCATCTGGTGTAATTGCTTATACACATACTAGATATGTATATATATTTGCATGCGATGTAGATATATATTAAATATGTATATGTGTGACATGTCATATTATGAGACCAAATCACAGAAACATCTCTCGATAATATTAAGTCGGTAAACGTGAGGCAATTAGATTGACCCACGTGACCTTCCATCGTTATAAGTAGGAACCGATTCCCGGTGTAGGTTGAGTTGGTTGAGTCCCTCAAGACTCACCTATATCGCGATTCGCTATCTTGCTTACGACATAGAGATGTCACCGGTGACCTGAGGGCATGGTATACTTGGTTGAGTCCCTCGAGGGTATATCATCAAATCAGACTCATCTTATAACGAAGGTGTTGACTTAACCGAGCATCATGGTTGGTCGAGTCCCTCGAGGCCATGGTGATTCGGAGGCTGAATAGGACGGGAATCACAAGGAGTTGTGATCGATAAGAGTTGCCTACCTTTTAGGCTTAGTGTGATTGGTCGAGTCCCTCGAGGTTACACTAAGACACTGATTGGATCCTGATCCCCACTAGAAGTCTACCGGAGACTTCCGTTTCACGTGTTGAGGGTGTCGCGTGACTCGTTAGTAAAATAGTGGGAGCATATTAAGATAGAAATCCATATCTTGATAGTTTATTTCTTGCAAAATCTGCATGTTATTCATTTCTGCTGCATCTTTATTTTCAGAAAATGTCGCTTTCAAATCCCTTACGTGGCATACTTGATGTCAACCGCCTCACTGGTCTAAATTATACGGATTGGCTCCGTAACTTGAGAATTGTTCTCACAGTGGAGAAAATTGTGTACATCCTTGATACAGTGATGCCTGCGCTCGAAGAAGGGGCAAACGAGGATGAGATCGCTCGCTACGTGAAGTACATTGATGACTCCACTCTTGCTCAGTGCTATATGTTGGGCTCTATGACTCCTGAGTTACAGAGACAACATGAAAAGATGGATGCCAGATCCATTCTCCTACATGTCCGCAAATTGTTTGAGGAACAGGGAAGGACTCAGTGATATGAGATATCTAAGAGCCTCTTCCGCGCTAGGATGATTGAGGGGACACCGGTTCAGAACCATGTCCTAAAGATGATTGAGTGGATATAGAAACTCATAGGTCTAGGAATGGTCCTAAAGGATAACTTGTGTGTGGACATTGTGCTTCAGTCCCTACCAGATTCCTTTTCACAGTTCATAATGAATTTTAATATGAACAAGCTTGAAGTGACTCTCCTAGAGCTTCTCAATATGTTGAGGGAGACAGAGAGTACTATCAAGAAAGAGAAGCCAGTTCTCTACACTGGTGAGACCAAAAGGAAAAGGAAAGCAGAAAGGTCCCTTAAGAAGGGAAAGGGCAAGGTCAAACCAGGTAAAGCAAAGGTTACTAAGAAAGACCCAGCAAAGGACAAAGGCCAGTGCTTCCACTATGGTAAAGATGGGCACTGGAAGAGAAACTGCAAAGAGTACCTTGCAGAAAGGGTGAAACAAAAGCTTGATGAAGCTTCAGGTACATTCATGATCAGTCTCCATTTGTCAGACTCTTATAATAACATATGGGTATTGGATACCGGTAGTGCTTATTATATATGCAATTTGTTGCAGGTTCTAACAAGGCCTAGGAGACTAGAGAGTGGCGAGATGGACCTCAAGATGGGTAATGGAGCAAAAGTTGCTATAGTAGCTGTTGGCGAGGTCGCCCTACATCTGCATAGTGGAGCTTTTATTGCATTAGATGCATGTTATTTTGTTCCTTCTATTATCAAAAACATTATCTCCATTTCATGTTTAACAGTTAGTGGATATAAATTTGTTTTTGAGAACAATGGTTGTTCGATATTATTAGATGATAAGATCATCATGAAAGGAACATTGCATAATGGTTTATTTATATTAGACACCACTCCACATATCATGAATGTAAATGTGTCCAAAAGGAATCAAGATGAGTTGAACAGTGCATACCTGTGGCATTGTAGGCTAGGTCACATCCATGAAAGAAGGATTCAAAAGTTGCTAAATGATGGATATCTAGATCCATTCGACTATGTGTCATATGCAACTTGTGAGCCTTGCATTCGTGAAAAACTGACCAACTCTCCATTTAGTGGAACTAGAGAGAGAGCCACTGAGTTATTGGAACTCATACATAGTGATGTATGTGGACCCATGTCAACTCATGCCATTGGAGGTTACTCGTACTTCATTACATTTACTAATGATTTCTCAAGGTATGGATATGTGTACTTAATGAAGTACAAGTCCGAGGCCTTTGAGAAATTCAGAGAGTATAAGAATGAGGTGGAGAACCAGACTGGAAAGAGTATCAAAACTCTTCGATCAGATCGAGAAGGTGAGTACTTAAGTACAGAGTTCACTCAGTTCCTCAAGGACCATGGGATATTATCCCAATGGACACCTCCTTATACACCTCAACTCAATGGTGTCTCTGAAAGGAGAAATCGTACATTATTAGATATGGTACGGTCCATGATGAGTTTCGCTGACCTACCCATCTCATTCTGGGGATATGCCCTAGAAACCGCAGCTTACCTTCTAAACAGAGTTCCAACTAAGTCGGTAGTGTCTACACCATATGAGATATGGAAAGAGAAGAGGCCTGATCTTAAGGTTGTTAAGATTTGGGGCTGCCCTACACATGTTAAAAGACACAACCCCGATAAGTTAGAATCAAGGACAAAGCGATGCAAATTTGTGGGATACCCCAAGGAAACTTGTGGGTATTATTTCTATCATCTCGAGGACCAAAAGGTTTTTGTAGCTAAGAGAGCAGTATTCCTTGAGAAGGAACACATTCTTGGTGGAGATAGTGGGAGAATGATAGAATTGAGCGAGGTTGGAGAATCCAGCTCAAGCACCACTCTACAGCCCGAGTCTGTTCAGGTACCTAATACACAAGTTTCAACTTTACGCAGGTCTGATAGAGTATCCCACCCTCCTGAGAGATATGTAGGACATATTAGAGGAGAGGATGCAGAGGATATTGATCCTCAGACCTACGAGGAGGCTATTATGAGTATAGACTCCGGGAAGTGGCAAGAAGCCATGAATTCTGAGATGGATTCTATGTACTCTAATAAGGTTTGGAACCTAGTTGATGCGCCCGAAGGTATTGTACCCATCGGTTGCAAGTGGATCTTTAAGAAAAAGATCGGAGTAGATGGAAAGGTAGAGACCTATAAAGCAAGGCTAGTAGCTAAGGGGTATCATCAAAGGCAAGGTGTTGACTATGACGAAACCTTCTCACCCGTAGCAATGCTAAAATCCATCATAATTCTATTGGCTATTGTAGTACACTATGATTATGAGATCTGGTAGATGGATGTGAAAACCGCATTCCTCAATGGGAACCTCGAGGAGGAGGTGTATATGATACAACCTGAGGGATATGTGTCCAAGAACTGTCCAGATAAGGTGTGTAGGTTGCTTAGATCCATTTATGGATTAAAGCAAGCTTCCCGAAGTTGGAACATAAGATTTGATGAGGCAATCAGATCTAATGACTTCGTTAAGAACGAAGATGAGCCTTGTGTATACAGAAAGGTAAGTGGGAGCGCTATTACCTTTTTGGTGTTGTATGTGGATGACATCCTGATCATTGTGAATGACGTAGGAATGCTATCCACGGTAAAGGCTTGGTTATCTAGACACTTCTCCATGAAGGACTTGGGGGAAGCATCCTATATTTTGGGGATTAGAATCTATAGAGATAGATCCAAGAGGATGCTTGGCTTGTCCCAATCCAGGTACATAGAAACCATTGTCAAAAGGTTTGGCATGAAAAATTCCAAGAGAGGTCTCAAACCGATGAGACATGGGATATCGCTTTCTACGAGTATGTCCCCAAAGACTCCAGAAGAAAGGGCGAACATGGATATGATACCTTATGCCTCAGCAATAGGGTCTATCATGTATGTCATGCTATGTACTAGGCCTGATATAGCGCATGCTCTGAGTGTCACGAGCAGGTATCAGGCGGATCCAAGCTTTGAGCACTGGAAAGCAGTAAAGTGTATCCTTAAGTACTTGAGAAGGACTAAGGATATTTTACTAGTATATGGAGGTAATAGCCTTAAGGTTGAAGGCTACACTGACTCAAGTTTTCAATCTGATATCGATGATAGCAAGTCGAATTCAGGGTATGTGTACACCTTGAATGGCGGAGTAGTGTACTGGAAGAGTTCCAAGCAAGATACCACTGCTGACTCGACCACAGAGGCGGAGTACATTGCTGCATCAGATGCAGTAAAGGAGGGAGTTTGGGTGAAGAAGTTCATCACAGATTTGGGAGTCGTGCCGGGTAGCGAAGAGCCGATCTCCCTATATTGCGACAACAACGGGGCGATTGCTCAAGCAAAGGAACCTAGGTCTCATCAGAAACCTAAGCATGTTCTGAGGAGGTTCCACCTTATTAGAGAGATCGTGACCCGAAGAGATGTAGTAGTGGAAAGAGTTTCATCCGAAGATAACATTGCAGATCCACTAACAAAGCCATTGTATCAGAATTGTTTTGAGCGTTACAGGGGTCTGATGGGGATTAGACACATAGGTGATTGGCTTTAGGTCAAGTGGGAGATTGCTAGACATAGGTGCCCAGCAAGCCAATCACGTGAGTGATGGCACGTGTGACTTAATATAGAATCTTTTTGCTTATTATATTTTGGCATATATCACTTTATAACTATTGCATAAATGCATACATATATTGTGATGTCCTTGGATTTGAGCAATGGGAATCGGATCGTGATGAGATCACGATAGTGAGATCGATTCACCTTTAAACACATATCCTAAATAATCCCGGTCATAGGTTACTCGAGAGGGATATCGTGATAATCGGACAGACTGACGTGCTGTATACCCGTCCATATGATGGATGTAGCTGGTCTCATAGCTGCTTATGTAGGGACACTAGGGATACAGTACAGGTGCTCATTGGAGAATGAGTTCACTGATTGATCCGCTTACGGAATGCTGGTGGTTGATGATGCCTTATTGTCAGACAGCGATTCCGTAGTCCTAGTGGTGTATCTGGTCCTTAGACTTGAGACACCAAGGATGTCCTGTATGAGTGCTCCACTCTTTGATACCAGACTTATAGGTTTGGCTGTTCCAGATCTAGTACAGCTGGTCATTGGGAGTGGTAGTCGACCTTACAAGGGTTATTGAGTGTCGATAGAGGATCATCCACTCTCGGCGTCATGAGAGGAATATCCCATGTGTTCCTGCTCAGACAAATCCCCGACCAGGATCATTCTGGTTGAGAGAGAAAGAGTTCTCCGGGAGAATCTGATTAGAGCGAGACTCGAGATGAAACCGTGTGGGTCTGACAACACCATGCTCGATATACGGTCTCTGGTATATTAGATGGATGAGGGACTATAGGTACATGGTAACTCAGGACAGACAGGTCCAATGGATTGGATTCCCCTGTATCGTCTAGGGACTACGGCGTAGTGGCCTAGTACGTCCGTAGTCGATGAGTCGAGTGAATTATTACAGAGATAATAATTCACTGAGTTAGAATGAGTTCTGTCAGGTATGACTCACGGCTAGCTCGATATTGGGCCTAGAGGGTCACACACATATGGTAGGCATTGCGATGAATAGAGGTTCGGATATGAGATATCCGACGGAGCCCTTGTCTTATTGGATGCAGATCCAATACCTACTAGGGGAGGACCCATTAGGGTTTAACAGGGGACCTCTATAAATAGGAGGGATTCAGAGCCCCATGGGCTAGAGAGCTTTTGTTTGCCTTTTCCTATTCTCCTCTCCATCTCCACCTCAGAGTAGGTCTGAAGTTTTGAGGAGCGTCGTCGCAACCCTGCTGTGTGGATCACCGCTAGAGAGGAGGACGCTTGACCTCCTTCACCCTCTCCTAAGGATCTGTAAGGAAACAGGGATATATGATCTCCCTAGGTAACACAATCTACTCTATACGCAGTTTCATGTTTCGTGGATTTTTGCGTACCAATCTTCGCACGACGACGAACATCTCTTTGGGAATCGAGAATTTTGTTTTTCTTGTTCTTCTGCTGCGCATATGATGTCGCCCCCAAGGATTTCCTAACAGTAATTTCTACCATAGATGCATCCGCGATTTTATGGTACCAAAAATATTACTCCACGCGAGAGATCCAACCAATCGGATCTCCTTCTTCCCATCTTAGGAAGTCCACCCTCATGCGTGGATAGTTGGGATCGATCATAGAGCCTCCCCTCTTTTGGAAGCCATCTCTTCAGGCTTGGTGTGATTGGCCAGAGCTCTCTCCTTGATGTGATTTCTTCAAACTTGGTGGTCGGCCTAAACCAATCGGGTCTCCTTGAAGTTTTCTGGAATTTTATGATGTTGAATCTTGGATTTTGATAATGAAGTCAATTGTCATTTGTTATCTAATTCATATGTTGAGATAAGTGTGTACGATTAATTACGATGAAAGTAAGACATGCGTTGGAGTTGCACCGGAGTCAAGACTATGATCACATTGGGAGTTCGAGAGTTCAACGGAAGTCCGGACAGTCATTGGAGGTTCTGCAAGAACAAATCCGAGAAGTCCAGGAGCTTGCCAAAAGAAGCTCATCAGAACTTGCCAAGTGGATCATCACAAGTCCAGGAGTTTGTCGGAAGTCCGCAGGAGCATCACCGAGAGTTCATCGGATGATCGATAGAAGTTCGCCGGAAACTCGCCGGAAGAAGCGATTGATGCACCGGAGCAAGTTGCAGTAAATATCTTAAGAAATATCGTAGTTAGCACGATGATTAAGTTAGAAATGGGAGGTGATCCCATTAACTTAATCTTGGGGCAATTAGGCCCTTGACAGACCCAAATTGGGCTGAATGGATCAGCCCATTCGGACCTAGATTTCTTGGTCAACGATGGCACCACCTGGGTCGGCGGTGGCACCGCTCAGGGCTTAGCCTCCGAGCTAGGCTGGACCACCCCTAACAGGTGGTGCAACCGCCCCTAACAGGCGGTGGAACCGCTTGAGCTCGGTCTTTAAGCTTTGCCAAGCGGTGCAACCGCCCTAGTTAGGCGGTGGCACCGCCAAGGCTCAATCTCCGAGGGAGACTAGGCGGTATAATCACCCCTGTCAGGCAGTGGCACCGCCCAGAGGCTCAGTCTCCGAGCTGCCAAGCGGTTGTACCGCCCCAGTCAAGTGGTAGTACCGCTAGGACCCCGGAAATCCGGGAAATGACATTTTTAAGCTCCAAATTCAAACCAGTTTGGGGCTTATATATACCCCACCCTTTCCTGCATGAAAGGGCACCGAAAATCCAATCTTACTCTGTGATTTTTAGAGCTCAAAAGTGTTGTAAAGGCTAGAAGTTCTCCTCCTCCTTTTCTTCCAAGTTTTGACCTTTCAAGAGAGAAGAGAAATTCTGTAAGGGTTGTTTCCTAAGCCCATAAAAAGGAGTGAAACTATAAAAGGGTGGTTGGCCTTCGCCTATTGAAGAAAGGCCTCTAGTTGACGTCGGTGACCTCGTCGGAGGAGAAAGCCAAAAGTGGATGTAGGTCAAGATTGACCGAATCACTCTTAAATTGTGGTACTCTCTGGTTTGCACTTATTCTTACTGCTTATCTTACTTCAAACCTCCATATGTGCTTTACTTCCTCTTTAATTTTGTTGCACTCCTTTACGAACTCGCTTTCAAGTTAAGTTTCTAAAAATAGTTTTACGTCGAAAATGATTTCATCGTCTTTAACTTGTTTTTTAAACGTCGAAAGTTTTCCACTGCACTAATTCACCCCCCCCCCCATCCCTTAGTGCTCTTGATCCTAACAATTGATATTAAAGCGAGGTTAACTCTCAAATGGATTAAAACCCAAGAGAGATGGCATACGCTGGAAACCAAGAGGGCCACTCTATTACACGTTCACCCATGTTCAATGGGACGGACTACACCTATTGGAAGACCCGAATGAGGATCAATGGATTTTGAACTTTGGAATCTTGTCAAAAATGGTTTAGGACTTCTCACAAATCCGATTCCACTTCTTTTGGGAACGTGACTCTTGTTTGCAAGGATCATGTTCAAAGACTTGCTACCAACCTCGAATTTCTTCAAGGTGTCCTTAAGTAGCAAGTTTTCCTTTTGGAGAGTTTCTAGATCATGAAATTTTTTACATTGAGCTAAACTATCATGATATTCAGTTTTTAATTTATCAAAATTGCTAACAAGACTATCATGCTTATTTTTCAGCAATTTATATTTTCTACTAATTATTTTGTATTCATCAAATAAGTCATGGAAGGCATTTAATAATTCATCAAATGATAAATTTGCATCAATTAAATTTGTTACCTCTTCTCCGATGGCCATTAAGGTGTAATGAGCAACTTGCTCGGTGTTGGACTCTTCTTCTTCGGATGCGCTCGAGTCATCCCACGTTGCTTTAAGTGCCTTCTTCTTTGATGTTCTCTTCTTGTCTTGGGGACAATCACTTTTGTAGTATCCCGACTTTTTGCACTTGTAGCAAATAACTTGGTCCTTTTGGGTTCAAGTTTATTTTTTGTGTCACTTTTAAACTTGTTTCTCTTAATTAATTTTTTGAATTTCCTTGTTAGAAGCGCCAAGTCATCATCACAGTCCTCATCACTTGAATTTTCTCTCAAGTGGTCATCTAAAGTTCTAAGTGTCATATCCTTCATGTTCTTTGGAAGGATGTCTTCTTGCTCTTCATGAGCCTTGCAAGTCATTTCATAGGTCATTAATGACCCGATTAGTTCTTCAAGAGGGAAGTTGTTTAAATCTTTAGCCTCTTGAATAGCAATGACTTTAGGGTTCTAACTCTTAGGAAGGGATCTTAGAATCTTATTTACGAGCTCAAAATCCGAAAAACTTTTGCCGAGTCCTTTTAGACCATTGGAGACATCCGTGAAACGGGTGTACATGTCGCCAATAGTCTCACTCGGTTTCATTCGGAAAAGTTCAAAAGAATGTATCAAAATATTGATTTTTGACTCTTTCACTCTACTTTTGCCTTCGTGAGTCACTTCGAGTGTATGCCAAATATTAAACGCGGTTTCACAAATCGAAACACAATTGAACTCATTTTTATCAAGCGCACAAAATAAGGCATTCATAGCCTTTGCATTAAGAGTGAAAGTCTTCTTCTCCAATTCATTCTAATCGATCATTGGAAGAGAAGACTCCAACCACCTTCATAAAAAGCCCCATCTTACATGTTTGACACCAAAGCAAATGCAACTTTTGTTGCAAACATGGACACAAAATGCATCAGTGTCCATTCAAGAAAATTAGTCCGAACAAATTAATTTGGGTTCCTAAAGGAACCATGATAAACTCTATGCAACATAATAAACAATGTAGATCAATTTTTGAGGCACCCAAAAGTAAATGGGTACCTAAAAATTATCCTGTCTTGTAGAGACGTAAACCATCACAAGCTGGAAGCAAGAAATAATATCCTGCTCTTTGGATTCTCAATATTCATGACCCGAGATCCAAAAAGAACACGCGATGCTCCCTAGCCTAAATAACAAAAAGAGGATTAGAAAATTAAAATTACAAGAGCGATACAGATACAATCCTATTTGATCCCTTAGAATTGGTAACCCATGATTCTCCCTTCACATATCCTCTGGATTTCCGAACCCATCAAATTGATTTATTCGTTACTTTCGAATCCAACTATATCATAAACTTATGTCTTGTAAGCAAAGTTTGTCATGAACTTGCAAAGCTTACCAACTTGGATAATATGTCATAAACATGTGTACGACATTTGAAGTAGAGTATGCGTGTCACAAGATCTATCTTGATCGTGCAAAATTTCTCATCTTAAAATAAAAATTCTTACGTAATTACGTAAGTAAAGTTGATTGCTCCATAAATGAAAACTCTTCTTAAGTCAAAAACATTCAAATCAGACCACATAGCTATCCGAACAAGTGCTCACCGCTTGTAAGCGGGCCTAGTTGGGGGGAGATTGCTAGTCATAGGTGCCCAGCAAGCCAATCATGTGAGTAATGGCACATGTGACCTAATATAGAATCTTTTTGCTTATTATATTTTTTTGCATATATCACTTTATAACTATTGCATAAATGCATACATATATTGTGATGTCCTTGGATTTGTGCAATGGGAATCAGATCATGATGAGATCACGATACTGAGATCGATTCACCTTTAAACACATATCCTAAATAATCCCGGTCATAGGTTACTCGAGAGGGATATCGTGATAACCGGACAAACTGGTGTGTTGTATACCCGTCCATATGATGGATGTAGCTGGTCTCATAGCTGCTTGTGTAGGGACACTAGGGATACAATATAGGTGCTCATTGGAGAATGAGTTCACTAATTGATTCGCTTACGGAATGCTGGATGGTTGATGATGCCTTATTGTCAGACAGCGATTCCGTAGTCCTAGTGGTGTATCTGGTCCTTAGACTTGAGACACCAAGGATGTCCTGTATGAGTGCTCCACTCTTTGATACTAGACTTATAGGTTTGGCTATCCCAGATCTAGTACAACTGGTCATTGGGAGTGGTAGTCGACCTTATGAGGGCTATTGAGTGTCGATAGAGGATCATCCACTCTCAGCGTCATGAGAGGAATATCCCATGTGTTCTTGCTCAGACAAATCCCTGGCCAGGATCATTCGGGTTGAGAGAGGAAGAGTTCTCCGGGAGAATCCGATTAGAGCGAGACTCGAGAAGAAACCGTGTGGGTCTGACAACACCATGCTCGATATACGGTCTCTGGTATATTAGATGGATGAGGGACTATAGGTACACGGTAACTGAGGACAGACAGGTCCAATGGATTGGATTCCCCTGTATCGTCGGGGGACTACGGCGTAGTGGCCTAGTACGTCCGTAGTCGATGAGTCGAGTGAATTATTACAGAGATAATAATTCACTGAGTTAGAATGAGTTCTGACAGGTATGACTCACGGCCAGTTCGATATTGGGCCTAGAGCGTCACACACATATGGTAGGCATTGTGATGAATAGAGGTTCGGATATGAGATATCCGACGGAGCCCTTGTCTTATTGGATGCAGATCCAATACCCACTAGGGGAGGACCCATTAGGTTTTGACAGGGGACCTCTATAAATAGGAGGGATTTAGAGCCCCATGGGCTAGAGAGCTTTTGTTTGCCTTTTCCTATTCTCCTCTCCATCTCCACCTCAGAGTAGGTCTGGAGTTTTGAGGAGCGTCGTCGCAACACTGCTGTGTGGATCACCGCTAGAGAGGAGGACGCTTGACCTCCTTTACCCTCTCCTAAGGATCTGCAATGAAACAGGGATATACGATCTCCCTAGGTAACACAATCTACTCTATACGCAGTTTCATGTTTCGCGGATTTTTGCATACCAATCTTCGCACGACGACGAACATCTCTTTGGGAATCGGGGATTTTATTTTTCTTGTTCTTCCGCTGCGCATATGATGTCGCCCCCAAGGATTTCCCAACAGTAGCACCGCCGGCTATCACGTGTTGCAAGTGGTTGCATCGCCCCAACCAACGGTGCAACCACCCGTAATCTTGCCCCCTTTTAAACCGAGCTAGGGCCGGTGGTGGAACCGACCCCAACTCACTCCCTTCCCCTCTTTACACCTCCAAAGCTTCTCCACCTCTATTTCTCCCCTCTTAGCATCCCAAATACTCCTCATTTCGAAGCAAAAGATCAGCAATCTCTCCTTCTCTTGAAGATTTCACTTAAGGTATTCTCTAAGAAGCCTTTAAATTCTGTTTTTGAGTCATTTACTCTTGCTCATTACTATCTTCTTAAATAGCAGTAGTTATGGGCTCTAGAAGATCCTCTAGGGACAAAGGGAAGAGGAGATTAAAAGATGACTTTGATCTTACCATTTTCGATTCAAAATATCATGTTGAAAATTTTTCTTCCTTCGAATTTAGAAGTGTCAATAAGGGAAAACATGTAGATCTAGATAAACTAAGAGTCTTAGAGACAATCCAATCGTTTGCAAACTTAGATCTACTCCCAATTTTATAAATTAGTGAACCCATCTATCCAAGACTTGTTAGATTATTTTACAACAATCTACAAGTAGATGAAGAAGAAAGAGTGTCTACCTATCTCTTAGGACAACACATCTCCATCATGGATAGATTCATTTGTGATATGATAGGCATTCCCATAAAAAATAGAGGTCTTTATTTTAGAGGATCGTGGGATAATGAAACAGTTGCAACAACATATGTTGAAGCCTTAGGAACAATTTTCGGTAATCCCAACTTAGTGATAGTTCCTAAAAGCCGTGAACATCTACTACCACTAAACACTAAGATACTTCATCATATCCTAGCTAGCATCATTCTCCCTAAACAATACCATCATGATGAAGTAAGTCAAATGAAATTAGGAACCATATATTGGATCATGAAAGGACATAACATCTGTTTTGGTTACCTTATCCAACAAAACATGATAGAACTATCTAAGAAAGACATGATGCTTCCATATAGTGGTATAATCACTAGAATACTTAAAGCCTACGATATTCCAATACCACCCGACGAAGAAGTGATGAAAGTAGACAGGTTTAGCATAATAAATAAAAATCTACTTCACTGATTGAGATGTTTTTATAGAAACAGTAATTGGGTTAGAATGCCTAGAAGAACCAATCCCCCTCAACTAGAACCAGAACCCGAAACATTAGTGTTTAGGGGTACTCAATCTCCTCCGATCTATCCCTTTGAGGAAACACATCCATTTGAGCAAGCTCCTGCATCATCTATCGAAGACATTGGGATTCAGATGGACCGATTTGAACAAAGATAAGATCGGCTTGAACATCGACAAGATTAAATCCTATCTAAGCTGCAGCAAATTCATTGACAATTTGACTCCTTGTTTAGGCATTTTAATTTTTCACCTCCTGAATAAGCTTGTATATGTATATGTGGACACAATCACCTCTTGTTGTAACAATTACGTTGTTGTAAACTCTTTATGTTACTCACCTTGATCACAATGCCTTGATAACTACTAATCTTTGATATGGTTACTTGATGTATTAATTGGTGAGCATATGTAGGATTACATTGTTTAATCTCATTACTCATTGTCGGATTTCACGTTGAAATTAAATGTTTCTATAATGCCTACTTTGAAAACCTTGTGTCTTGGTCTCCATGATAAATATGATTTGGGAAAGTAATATAGCCATGAAATTGATGTGTCATTACCATGATGTTAATGTGTCATGATATTACCATGATGTTGATGTATTGCCATGATGTTAATGTGTCATTATATTGCCATAATACTAAACATCAACTAGCTGATACTTTTACAAAACCACTAAGTGAAGAATAATTTGATTTCATTAGAAGAGAATTAGGAATGTTAATATGTCCGAATGCATGAACTTGTTAAGATTAATTTTCAGATTTTTTTTTCAAATCACTTAATTACCATGATGATTTTACATTATTACATGCCTTAATTACATGTTGGAAATTATGTGTTTTGGATACAAAAAATTTCATGATAATAAGCATGTTTTATCATCATGATTGAATTTGAAAATCTATAGCAAAACCTCGTCCGAATGTATGAAAGTGTTAAATTTCATTTTCGGATCTTCTTGATCCTAACAGTCGGATTTTCTTAATACATTATCCTCTTCCGAACTTAATAAGCATACATCATATCGAGTTTGATTCTCATTATTGATTTAGATTCTCATCATTGACATATGGAATCAACTAGCAAATACATCTCTCATACACCTATCATATGAAAAATATTTTTTGAGAAATGAATTTGATGAAATGATTCCTACTTGTAAATTCCTTCTTATATGGATGATAGTGTTTTTACTTGCAAAGATTTATTTCACATACATATCTTGATCCTTGTAAAAATGAAGTATAATTTAATCTCTCATCGATTTTAACTTCATTCAAAGTAAACTCACAAATAGCTGGTATCACAAATAGCCTTCCTCCTTCATGCAAAAAGATAATAACAAATAGAAAGGAAGAAGTATTCAAAGCTATCTCCATGTCATGTTTTCCTTGAGATGTTTGCATAATTGGTATCCTATCACTTACTGTTGAAAAATGACATGAACCTAGTTATGACATAATTACCGCACTTATGCTTAAAATTTACTTATATCGTTCTCCTTTTTATTGATGACAAAGGGGGAGAAATATATGAATTGATGCTATGAGTGCCATATTTGAATGAGAAATATATGAATTGATGCTATGAGTGCCATACTTGCACTATGTTATTGCCATATTTGCACTATGTTATTACCATATCATGATAAGATATCAAAAACTTGCATAGCAACTTTACTTGTTGATATCTTGCCATGTGATGCTACGATTACTAAACACTTGAAACATTTCTATTATGTTAAGATTTCAAGAACTTACATCGCAGTCTTATATGTTGGTATCTTACCATATGATGAATTGCTACGATTGCTATCTCTCATATTTGAAATATAAAACTTGAGAATGGATGTCAAGTCTTGACATCATTTTTAGTAAGATACATCGTGATAGGAATCATGATGGAAGTAATTGATAAGGTTAAGAGTTCTTAACTTATTAATAAGTCTATTGAATTTAAAGGCCTTGAATTCAACAATGACTTATCTCAAGTAT
The DNA here is from genome assembly GCA_900464855.2 of Musa schizocarpa. NCBI lineage: Eukaryota > Viridiplantae > Streptophyta > Magnoliopsida > Zingiberales > Musaceae > Musa > Musa schizocarpa. Next base: position 14,218,548 of record LS990921.1, on the reverse strand, counting down.
GGCATATAGATAGGGGGAGTGAAGGTTAACTCTGTTATCAATTGATTGTCATCATAAAAAAGGGGGAGATTATTGAATCTCGGATTTTGATGATGAAGTCAATTGTCATTTGTTATCTAATCCATATGTTGAGATAAGTGTGCATGATTAACTACGATGAAAGTAAGACATGCAGTTGAAGTTACGCCGAAGTCAAAGACTATGATAACGTTGGGAGTTCGAGAGTTCGACGGAAGTCCGGACGGTCGTCGGAGGTTCTGCGGGAACAAATCCGAGAAGTCCAGGAGCTTGCTAAAGAAGCTCCCCGGAACTCGCCAAGTGGATCGTCGCAAGTCCAAGAGTTTGCCGGAAGTCCGTAGGAGCATCACCGAGGGTTCATCGGATGATCGACAGAAGTTCGCCGGAAGCTCGTCGGAAGAAGCGATTGATGCACCGGAGTAAGTTAAATGTCTTAAGAAATATCGTAGTTAGAACGATGATTAAGTTAGAAATGGGAGGTGATCCCATTAACTTAATCTTGGGGCAATTAGGCCCTTGACAGACCCAAATTGGGCCGAATGGATCATCCCATTCGAACCCAGATTTCTTGGCCAGCGGTGGCACCGCCTGGGTCGGCGGTGGCACTGCCCAGGGCTCAGTCTCTGAGCTAGGCTGGGCAGTGCAACCGCCCCTGACAAGCGGTGGAACCGCCTGAGCTCGGTCTTCGAGCTCTGCCAAGCGGTCGCACCACTTGGGCTCAGTCTCCGAGCAAGACTGGGCGGTGCAACCGCCCCTATCAGGTGGTGGCACCACCCAAAGGCTTAGTCTCGGAGCTGCTAGGCGGTTGTACCGCCCCAATCAGGAGGTAGTATCGCCAGGACCCCGGAATTTTGGGAAATGACATTTTTGAGCTCCAAATTCAAACCAGTTTGGGGCCTATATATACCCCACCCTTTTCTGCATGAAATTGGCACCGAAAATCCAATCTTACTCTATGATTTTTAGAGCTCAAAAGTGTTGTAAAGGCTAGAAGTTCTCCTCCCTCTTTTCTTCCAAGTTTTAAGCTTTCAAGAGAGGAGAGAAATTTTGTAAGGGTTGTCTCCTAAGCCCGTCAAAAGGAGTGAAACTGTAAAAGGGTGGTTGGTCTTCGCCTATTGAAGGAAGGCCTCTAGTGGACGTCGGTGACCTCGTCGGAGGAGGAAGCCAAAAGTGGATGTAAGTCAAGATTGATCGAACCACTCTAAAATTGCGGTGCTCTCTGGTTTGCATTTATTCTTGTTGCTTACCTTACTACAAACCTCCATATGTACTTTACTTCCTCTTTACTTTTGCTGCACTCCTTTACAAACTTACTTTCAAGTTAAGTTTCCGAAAATGATTTTACGTCGGAAACGATTTCATCGTACGAACGCAGTTTTAAACATTGAAAGTTTTCTACTACACTAATTCAACCCCACCTTCTTAGTGCTCTTGATCCTAACATATGAAACTAATTATGAAATTTTATAGTACGGAGAAACAGGTGATACTGCACAGGAAATGTGGGGGCGACATAACGACAATTTGCACACAACGAATGGAGAAGGTTTTGCACAAAGCATGTAGCGGCTTTTTAGTACAACTTAAGCAAAAAACTAAGGGAGAGCCAACAGAATTTGAAGATCCAAACCTACTTCCTTTGCTTGCTGAATTTTCAGATATATTTGATAAACCATACAACCTACCTTCTACCCGTTGGTATGATCATTGTATATCGATTCTTCGGAGCAAACCTCCAGCAAATACTCGACCATATCAATATCTACATCTCCAAAAGGATGAAATAGAAAGGATTGTAAAAGAGATGCTCAAAACATGAGTTATTCAGCTATGTTACAGCCCCAACTTTTCACTGGTGCTTCTCGTACAAAAGAAGGACGAAACATGGCGAATGTGCGTTGATTACCAAGCTCTCAACAGCATAACTGTCAAGGACAAATACCTTATTCTAGTAGAAGATGAATTGCTTGATAAATTAAAGGGAGCATGAGTCTTCATAAAGCTGGACCTTTGATCTAGGTATCATCAAATACGAGTGTGCGAAGAAGATATACCGAAAACTACCTTTTGAACACACAACGGCCACTACGAATTTTTGGTAATGCCCTTTAGTCTCACCAGTGCTCCCTCCACCTTCCAAAGCCTTATGAATGATATTTTCCGGAATTATCTTCGTAAGTTTGTGCTAGTTTTCTTTGACGATATCCTTATTTACAACCCTTCTCTTGAAAGTCATTTTCAACACTTATGACTTGTTTTGACGATTTTGTGAGAACATATTCAGCACTTACAACTTGTTTTGATGATTTTGCGAGAACATATCAAAGTGCAGCTTTCTTCAATAAGAGGTGGAATATCTTGAGCATATCATATCAAAGGAAGGTGTGGCGGTAGACCCCTCCAAAATTGAAGTAATGTAGAATTGGCTAATCCCGAGGAACATAAAATCGCTACGCGGTTTTCTCGGTTTAACAGGCTACTACCGCAAGTTCATAAAAAAATATAGAAAGATCAGTACACCCCTTACTTTCTTGCTAAAAAAAGATGCTTTTCAATTGTCGGACAAAGCCACCACCGCCTTCGACGAACTTAAAGCCGCAATGATGACAACGCCCGTACTAGCGCTACCCGACTTCGGCAAGACTTTTGTTATTGAAGTTGATGCCTCCGGAGTCCGAATTGGTACTATACTAATGCAAGATGGCTGCCCCTTCACTTATACCAGTAAGGCATTATCTCTTTCCCATCTCAAGATGACTATTTATGATAAGGAGATGCTCGTAATTATGCATGCGGTCACCAAATGGAGACCTTACTTGATCGGGCGATACTTTCAAATCAAGACCGACCATAAAAGCCTAAAATATTTCTTGGAGTAGAAGATATCTTCCCCCGAACAGCAAAAATGGGTAACAAAGCTTCTTGGATATGATTATGAAATAACTTACAAAAAGGAGAAAGAGAATGTTGTTGTAGATGTGCTTTCGTGGCTACCCGAGCAAGCTGAATTTTTGGCTATTTCACTTTTGACCACTGACTTCCTTGATGATATTAAGAAGGAATGGCAAGAAGATTTGGAGACCAGTAAGATCATAAAAAAATTGGAGGAAGCATCGAGCTCCGTGGCTCATTACAGTTGGGACTCAAAAGAATTGTGCTATAAGAGACGCATTGTACTCGTGCCAAATTCCACTTGCATAAAGACTATCCTTCAAGAAATGCATTCCACACCTATGGTCGGGCACTCCGGGTTCCTTAGAACCTATAAGAGAATTAAGCAGCATTTTTATTGGGTAAGAATGAAAAATATTATTACTAAATTTGTGGCACAATGTGATGTATGTCAACGACATAAAGGCGAGACAATGGCAAGTCCCGAAAAGCTGCAACCTCTACCCATCTCAGACTCAATATGGACTGATATATCAATGGACTTTATCGAAGGGCTTCCCTCATCACAAGGAAATGGTACAATTCTTGTTGTGGTTGATCGCCTTATAAAATATACTCACTTTTGTGCTGTTCATAATCCCTACACTGTTTCTAGTATTGCTCAAATCTTTATGGAGAATATTATAAAATTACATGGGATGCCGAGATCTATTGTAAGTGATCATGAAAGAGTCTTCACGAGTAGATTTTGGATAGAGTTATTCTAAATGCAGGATACTAAATTGAAAATGAGTACGGTATATCACCCACAAACTGACGGTCAGACTGAAGTGGTGAACAGCTGCTTAGAGACATATCTCAAATACTTCACCAGTGACCGGCCAAAAGAGTGGACAAAGTGGCTTCCTTGGGCCAAGTGATGGTATAATACAACTTATCATTCATCCACAAAATGTACTCCCTATGAGGCTATGTATGGCCGACCTCCCCCTGTGATCCCAAAATTTGTGTTGGGCACCTCTAAAGTAGAATAAGTAAACAATGAACTACACGACAGAGACAAAATACTGAAGTTGCTAAAAGATAATCTCACTACAACTCAAGCAAGGATGAAATAGCAATATGATCAACACAAAGGCGAAAGAGAATTTTCAGTAGGAGATTGGATCTACCTATGACTCTAGCCATATAAGCAAACATCAATCTAGACCAGAGCATCTATGAAGCTTTCACCTCGGTTCTATGGACCCTACCAAATTTTAGAGCACATCGGAGCAGTAGCATACAAATTGGACTTACCTGTCAGCTCCCGAATCCATCTAATCTTCCATGTGTCGGGTTTAAAGCTCATGCTAGGACAAAGTAAGACAGCCCAAAGACATCTACCAAATATGACTACCCAACGAGAACTCCAAACTCAACTGAGTGTCATTATTAATCGATGGATCATGACTCGACGACGATGACCCACTACTGAAGTGCTAATATAGTGGGCAAACCTATTAACAGAAAATGCCACTTGGGAGAACTATGACGACTTGAAGATCAAATTCCCAGAATTCATGGATCGTCAGCCTCGAAAACAAGGCTTATTTGAAGAGGATGGGTCTGTTAGGACTCTAGCTAGGAGAGTCCTAATTGAGTTTCATTAAAAGGTACATTCATGTAAAACCTACCTAGCTAACCCCTATTAAAGAGGTGATGAGGCCGGCTAAGGTTAGGATTAGTTTGGAGGTTGCTTCTTAGAGAAGCATTAGGAGTTAGTTATGTTAGGATCAGAGCGGCACTAAGAGGGGGGGGGGTGGTGAATTAGTGCAGCGGATTAAAACTCGTAAGTTTGAAATCGATTTCGTAAATGTGTAGAGATTTCGATTCGATGAAGGATGATATATCTAAAATAGCTCGAGTAAAGAAAGTCAAGAGTGGAGAGAAGAAAATCAAACAGTTTGCTGCTAAGAAGATAAGTGGTTTAGAAAATTAAACACTCACATATTCAAGGAACACCACAATGTAAAGTGGTTCGGTCAAATGACCTACATCCACTTATGAAGCCTTCTTCGATGAGGCTCCCAACTTTCTCTAGCAAATCACTTTGAAGGAGAAGGGCCAAATACCCCTCTTACAATCTTTTTACAAGTGGTTCATACTTTTACAGATTTTTTAAAGAGAAAAAGGGAGGTGAACACTTAAGCCATTGAAAACAAGACTTTGCTAAAACTTTTTCTCAATCTCTAACTTCTCAAAAAGGTGTTGTCTTTACTGAGAATTGAGAAATATTTATAGGCTCCAAGAGGATTCAAATTTGGACTCCAAATTTGAATTACTTTTGGGTTCCCGGTACTAGCGGTGCCACTGCTTGTTAGTGGCGGTGCCACCACCTATCAGTGTCTGACACTGACAGTGTACTGGCGGTGCCACCGCCGAAACTCACGGGTTCTGGGCGGTACCACCACCGGAACTCTCAGGTTCTGGGTAGTGCCACCACCCAATCCGGTCAGGTGTTGGCCGGTGCCACCGCCCAACCTTATGGGTCACTGGTTGGGCTCCTAATTTGGCCCAAACCAGTCTATATTAGGGCCTAGTTGGCCCCTAACCAGGTTATAGGATTAACCCTTAATCCTAACCCTAATTACACGCAAACTATAAAATTAAGACATAGTCCTAAGTAGGTTTTTAACCGGCAACGTCGAGTTTCCTTCCAGCGAGCTTTCCGGCGAACCTCTAGCGGACTTCCAATACACCCTCGGATTTCTTCCGGTGGACTCCTAGTATGCTCCCGGTCTTGTGGCGAGTTCAGTGAGTCTTTGGCAAGTAGTCGAACCTTCTTGGTGATCTCCATGAACCTCCGACGATCTCTTCGGCGGACTTCCGAAAACTTTGGCAAGTCCCTGATTCCTTCTCGATTGGTTTTGGCAACACTTCCAATGATTCTTCGAACTTTCGATGGACTCTCGAACACCCATCGAACTTGACTCTGGTAGACTTGCTTTATGTCTTCAAGCTATCGTAATTAATCTTGTACACTTAACTCAATAATATGGATTAGATCAATTAACCCATCAATTGACTTCATCATCAAAATTCGAGATTCAATAATCTCCCACTTTTTTAAGATGACAATCAATTGATGACGGAGTTAATTATAACACCCCCTATCTATATGCTATATAATGAGAAGATAAAAACACTTGAATTCAATCTCTTTGAATTCAAGTCTAAACCGATAAGTTCTATCCGTTGAACTTATCGTTATTCTCTTTAAGCATGAGCAAATACGAAACTTAGTATTTCTCATAATTTCAAGCTATGAAAATTATTTTCAAGTCGAATAATAAAAGACAATTATCATTTCGACAAGAGATATGAAATTTCAGCATGAATCTCATGATATAAATATAAGGCATGATTTCATATAATCATAAGATGAAACGACAACCAATCTAAAAACTTTAATATTGCAGTATTCTTAAAATGTTTTACGATGCATATAAGATATTTTTCATTGCATTATACAACATATAGGATTTTGCAATACATATAAGTCATGCTATCATATTTGCACAAGTCATCAGTCTTTTGCTCATTCTTCTCCCCCTTTGTCATCAACAAAAGGAAGGAGATGAGGTTTTAAGCATACAATTTGTGATCATAAAATCATCTCATAAAAAAAATTCAGCATTAAGATCAATCATACAAAATTCAGCATTTATAATATCATACAAAATGCATCTCATAAGAAAAATTCAGCATTCATACAAAAAGGAGATGGTGAAATTGACAAAGATTCATGCAAAATAACATGAAGGTGCCATCAAAATGTTGATAAAATTTTGGATAGAAACATCCAACATCGCATGTCAAGGTAGCATAATAAGAAAACACATCAATTATTCCTTAGGAGGAAATCTATAGTTTCTATGCATGACATCTATCTTTTGGTTCATCTGTCATAGTTTCCTCAAAATTTCAACTTGCTGTAATTGAATTTACTCTTGTTGTGATTTGAGTTGCTCTTGTTGTGACTTGATTTGATTTAATTATGTCATAATGGGATCTTCAGAAGATGAAGGAGGAGCTGATTCTGAAGGTGTTGCACCAAAGGGACTAGGAGAAGGAGATTCATTTCCCCTAAAAATGGGTGTTTCAAGGTGTTCTATTAGTGGGGGAACTGGATCAGTCTTTCTAGGTTGCCTAATCCATATACCATTGCTAAAAGTGCACCTAAGTCTTTTGAGTAGGTTTCTGTTGAAAGTGTTAAATCAATCGACTTGGATTATTTCTTCATCAGGTGAGACATAAATATTATGGGCAAGTATTAATTGAGTGACTAACCCCCCATATGGTAATATTGTGTCTTTAGTTATTATATCCTGCATATGTTACCGGATTAAGTATCCAGAACAATTATGTTGGTCGATCATAATCCAATACATAGTACTTAACTCTATTTGACTAATCTCATCATGATGAAATTGTTTAGAAAGTTTGATGCTTAACATGATGTGATAAAGAAATTTAGAATTAAAGGGCAACAAGTGCTCACAACTTTTGGGAATCATGCCTAGGTTCAGATTTGCAAAAATAGTTTCTAAGGCTTCGGAGTAAATTGCTCCGATTGCATTGATATCCTATTTATTTCTAAAATAACAATCCTTATCCTTTTCGGTAATTCCAATTAGTTCACATATAGTGCTATCAAAGATTTGAATTTGTGTTTCTAAGAGGTAGGTAGTTAAGCTATCATTGTCCATACATAAGTTTGCATAAAATAACCTAACTAATCTAGGATAAATTGGTTCATTGATTTGTAGGAGAGATAAGACATTTAAATATGCAAACCATCTAATGGGTTCTAGGTTTTCAAGTTCATCTAGATCGATATGTTTGCCCTTATGTATTGTTCTTGTTTCAAAATTAGGAAACCTAAGAGCTACTTCATTAGATCTAAAAAGGTTTTGGTCATAGGAATCTCCTTCCCCCCTCTTCCCTTTGGTTCTTGATGATCTCTTAGGAGTCATATCTAATCAAGATGATAGATCAAGAAAGAACCGTAAAATATAGGCCAAATAATGAGAGGAATAAAGAAAAATTTCAGATCTTACCTTATGGAGATTTCCTTGGGAGGTAGAGAGATTGATCCAAAAAGAATCCCTCTCTTAGGCTTCTAGAGGTTAGAATGAGGGTGAGAGATGTTTAAAAGGTTTTGTGGGAGTTCTAGGGAGGGTTCTCATGGGTTGGGAGCGGTTCCACCATTGACCCTAACTCACCTATTTATATGGGGTTTCTCATGTGGTGCCATTGCCAATCCGAGCGGTGCCACCGCTTGGGGACCGAGCGCCCAGGCGGTGCTACCATCGGTTCTGGCGGTGCCACCACTGGTGTGCTAAGAATGATTTTTTTGTTCCCTTTTTTTAATTTTCAGAAGTGTTTGATTCAAGATAGGATAGTGTCTTGGATCGCTCTTTAAGATGTCATTCAAAATCGAAAAAGGAGGAAGTCAATCTCAATGAAAGCACCAAAGTCAAATCCACAAAACCTGAAAAGAGGATAAATTTTTTTTTAAAATATATTCAATCAAGCTCATTCACAAGGACAATTCAACATACCTAATTCTCTTCTAATAAAGTCAAATTGATCTTCATTTAAGGCTTTTGTAAAAATCTCCGTTAATTGATGTTTTGTCTCGATAAATTCTAGAATGACATTATTATTAATGACATGATCGCGTATAAAATGATGCCTAATATCAATATGCTTAGTTCTAAGTGTTGAATTAGATTTTTGGTAAGACAAATAGCACTTGTATTATCACATTTTATGGGAATGTTCTTCAAGTAAATTCTATAGTCTTCCAACGTATTCTTCATCCAAACAACTTATGCACAACATGCACTTGTAGCTATGTATTCGGCTTCCACCATAGACAGTGCAATCGAATTTTTTTTCTTGAAAGTCTAAGAAACAAGTGCATATCCTAAAAATTAACATGTTTTGGATGTGCTTTTTCTATCTATCCTGCATCCGCCAAAATCGGCATCTCCATAAGCTATTAAATCAAATTTATCGGATTTTGGATACTATAATCCTAAATTGGGAGTTCCTTTAAGATATCTAAAGATTCTTTTAACACTTTTAAGATGAGATAATTTAGGATTAGATTGAAACCTTAGGCAAAGTCCTACACTAAACATGATATCCGGTCTAGTTACGGTGAGGTAAAATAAACTACTTATCATTCCCCTATATGTTTTGTGATCAAAGTTTTCACCATTTTCATCCATATCTAACTTAGTGGAAGTACTCATAGGAGTGTTTATCGCTTTTGAACCATCCATGTTAAATCGTTTTAACAATTCTAATGTATATTTAGATTGATTAAGAAATATACCATCACTAAGTTGTTTAATTTGTAATATTAAAAAGAAGGTTAATTCTCCTATTAAGCTCATTTCAAATTCATGACTCATACACTTGGCAAATGATTCACATAGTGATTCATCCGAAGAACCAAAAATAATATCGTCAACATAAATTTGAACAATAAGAAAATTATTTTCAAAATGTTTGATAAACAATATAGTATCAACCTTGCCTTTTGTAAAATTATTTACAATAAGAAAGGAACTAAGCCTTTCATACCAAGCTCTAGGAGCTTGTTTTAAGCCATAGAGAGCCTTAGTCAATTTAAATACATGATTAGGAAGAAGAGAATTTTTAAATCCGAGAGGTTGTTCAACATACACTTCTTCGGAAATAAAACCATTCAAGAAAGCACTTTGACATCCATTTGAAATAGTTTAAAATTATTACTATTAGCATAGGCAAGGAGCATCCTAATGGCTTCTAATCTTGCCATACCGCATTTATCTTGCTTGTTTCTAAAGACTCATTTAGTACCAATAACTAAATGGTTACTAGGTCTAGGAACAAGCTTACATACCTCATTTCTCTCAAATTGGTTCAATTCCTCTTGCATTGCAAAAACCCATGAATCATCTTTCAAGGCTTTGTCAATGCATTTAGGTTCAATTTGAGAAAGGAAGGCGACATTAGCACAAAAATTCTTGAAGGAAGAATGAGTTTGAACCCCTTTTGATGTATGTCCTATAATTAACTCCTTTGGATGAGCATCTACATACTTCTATTCCTTGGATAAGGAAATTTCGGAAGAAGATGCATCCAAGTTGCTATTTTAAGGACGGGGTTCATTTAAATTCAAATTATCAAAACCAAGATCATCATCAAAATTATTTTTTTTTAACTCAGAAATTTCATTAAAATCTACATGAATAGACTCTTCTATAACTAAGGTTCTTTTGTTAAAAAGATGAAAAGCCTTATAGCGGAAGAGCAACCAAGAAAGATGCTTTCATCGGATTTAGTATCAAATTTTTTTAAGGCATCTTTTTCATTCAAAATAAAGCATTTGCAACCAAAAATTTTAAAATAAGAAACATTTGGTTTTTTGTTATTCTATAATTCATAGGGAGTTTTTGATAGAGATGGTCTTATTAGAACCCTATTCATGACATAGCAAGTCGTATTAACGGCTTCGGCCCAAAAATACTTAGGTAGACTATGTTCATTTAACATGGTTCTTGCCATTTCTTGTAAATTTCTATTTTTTCTTTTAACTACCCTATTTTGTTGAGGATTTCTCGGAGTGGAGAAGTTGTGATTATATTCATTGGATTCATAAAAACTTTGGAAGTACGGTTTTGAAATTCGCCACCATGATCACTCCGAATTGATGAAATCATGAAGCCTTTTTTGTTTTGATTAAGTTTACAAAATTTAGAGAAACATTTGAAACAATCACTTTTATGAGCCAAGAAATAGGTCCAAGTGTATCTACTATAGTCATCTACAATTGCGAAGGCATATTTGCTTCCTACTAGGCTCGTTGTGTCAATTGGTCCAAATAAGTTTAAATGGATCAATTGCAATAGTCTAGTGGTAATAATTTAATTTTTTGGTTTGAAACTAGTTTTTATTTGTTTTCCTAGTTGACAAGCATCACACACTTTGTCCTTAACAAACTTCATATTGGGAATCCCTCATACTAATTCTCTAGATGAAATCTTAGATATTAGTTTCATACTTTAATGACCCAATCTCCTATGCCAAAGCAAAGCATCATCATTTAAAATGGAAAAGCATATTTTATTATTAAGTTCATCAAGGTTGATGGTGTAGACATTATTTTGTTTTAAGGCAATCACTGATATGGTATTGCTTGATTTTTTAATAATGCACACATTAGATTCAAATCTAATGATGTAACCTTTATCGCATAATTGACTAATGCTTAAGAGATTATGTTTCAATCCATCAATTAGCAACACATCATCAATTAAAAAACTTGATTTGTTACCTATGGTTCCCTTGTCAATGATTTTACCTTTGTTGTTGTCTCCAAAGATGACATACCCTTCTTTTTTGCTAGTGAGCATAGAGAAATGAGATGGATCTCCGGTCACGTGTCTTGAGCATCTACTATCAAGATACCATCTCTTGCTCCTAGCTTGTGAGTTTGTCTACAAAAGAGGATGGTTTTTAGGTATCCATTTGATTTTGGGTGCCTTAAAAATTGATCTACTAATTTTGTCATTCATCATTGAATTGTTTATAGTTCCTTTAGGAACCCATATCAACTTATGTGGACTAATTTTCTTAAATGGACATTTGTAAACAACATGTCTGGATTTATAATACAAGTTATATTTCAAATGAGGTGAAATATGTAATGTGGGTCCTTTAATGAAGGTGGTAGGATTTTGGTGAGATCCTCTCACAAAACCAATTCCACTTCTATTTACGACGTGCCCCTTATTTGCAAGGATCATGTCCAAGACTTTGCTACCGACCTTAAACTTGTTTAAGGACTCTTTAAGTAGCAAATTCTTATCTTTTGTTGCTTCTAAGTGTTCACACTTAGTGCATGGAGGAGTTTGAAGATTATCAAGCTTATTTTGTAATAAGACAATCTCTTTCTTTAATAGATTGAACTTCTTACTAATAGTTCTACACTCATCAAATAATTCGTGAAAAGCGATAGAAAGTTCATCGAAAGATAAATCTTCATTAATTAAATCACATGCCTCTCCACCTAAAGTCATTAGCGTGAAGTTTGCCTCCTCTTTGTTGCTAGCTTCTTCATTCTCGGAATCACTTGAGTCGTCCCAAGTCACTTTTAAAGCTTTCTTCTTCTTCGGTTTCTTCTTCTTAGCTTGGGGGCATTCATTTTTGAAGTGCCCCGGCTTCTTGCATTTGTAGCATATTACTTGGTCCTTTTTATGTTCAAGTTTGTTTTTGGTGTCATTTTTAAATTTGTTCTTTCTTATAAATTTTTTAAATTTTTGAGTTAAAAGTGCAATGTCATCGTCATTGTCCTCATCACTTGATATTCCTTTAAAGTGGTATTCTTGTGTTCTAAGTGGCATATCCTTCCTGTTCTTTGGAAGGGGGTTCCTGAGCTCTTCATGAGCATGACACGTCATTTCACAGGTCATAAGAGACCCAATAAGTTCTTCGAGAGGAAATGCTTTAAGGTTCTTGGCCTCTTGAATGGTCATAACTTTTTGATCCCAACTCTTTGGAAGGGATCTTAAAATTTTAGTTACTAGTTCAAAGTTAGAAAAACCTTTACCAAGAGCTTTGAGTCCATTGATGACATCCATGAAATAGGTGTACATGTCTCCGATGGACTTACTTGGTTTCATCCGGAAAAGTTTATAAGAATGTACAAGAATGTTGATTTTGTTAGGATCGGAGCGGCACTAAGAGGGGGGGGTGAATTAGTGCAGCGGATTAAAATAACATTGGTTTAAAAACTTTCATACGATAAAAACCAGTATCGATGAAAATTGATTTGGAAGCTTGATAACTTAGAAGCGTATGGAAGCGTAGTGACTAAGTAAAGAAATTTGCAGTATGTAAATGACAAGAGTAGAATGCAAACCAGATAACACAACAGTTTTAAAGTGGTTCGGTCAAAATGACCTACATCCACTTGCGAAGCCTTCTTCGAAGAGGCTCCCAACTTCCACTAGCAAAATCTCTTTGTAGGGGAAGGACTAATACCCCTCTTACAACCTTTACAAGTGGTTCACACTCTTATAATTCTTTTCAACAAGATGGAAGGAGGTGAATACTTAAGCAATTTGAAAACAAAAACTTGCTAAAGACTTTACTAAGACTTTTAGCTCACTCTCTTGCTTCTCAAAGGTTGTTATCTCAGCTAAGAATTGAGGGGTATTTATAGGCCCCAAGAGGATTCAAATTTGGGCTCCAAAATTTGAATTCTCTTGGGTTTCCGAGGTTGGCGGTGCCACCGCCCGATCTCTCAGGTGTTGGGCGGTGCCACCGCTCAGTCCAGCGGTGCCACCGCCCAGTTCTTGGGTTCTGGGCGGTGCCACCACCTAATCTGGCCGTGCCACCGCCTACAGTGTTTCAGCTCACTAGTTGGGCTCCAAACTTGGCCTAAACCAATCCGAACTCGGGCCCAATTGGCTCCTACTTGGGTTATAGGATTAATACCTAATCCTAATCCTAATTAACATGCTAACTACGAATTTAAAGACATTTTCTAAGCTATTACAAAGTCCATAAGTCAAGACTTCTTCCAGCGAGCTTCCGGTGAACTTTCGACGGTCTTCCGATAAACTCTCGGAAACCATTCTACGGACTCCCAGCAAGCTCCTAGACTTCACGATTTGATCTTGGTGAGTTCCAACGAGCTTCTCGGCAAGCTTCGATCTTTCTTGGTGAGCTCCATGAACTTCCAATGAACCTTTCGGTGAGCTTTCGAAAAACCCTTCGGTAAGCTCCCTACTTATTCTTGGCTAGTTCCGGTAGCATTCCCGATGAACCTTCGAACTTCTGTCGAACTCTCGAACTCCCAACGAATCCTTCACACTTGACTCCGACACTTTGTTTCACTTTATGTCTTTGTCATTATCATAGTTATTCCTGCACACACAAACTAAAACTCTACTCCGATCTAGATAATTATTACAACGCGAATCGACATTCTGTTGCCCGGCACGTCATTGGTTGGCACTTCGTCCGATTCTTTAGCGCATCGTCCTCTCTTGCGGCTTATTGCCCAATCGGCGGTTGACCTCCATAACCCCGATATCCTTGGTGCAATTCCGCTCTCCTTGGCCCAATGCTCGACGTCCGAAGCCTTCTACCGTCTAATATCCTAACGTGATCTCCTCCAGTGCAATGTCAATTCCTCCTGCGTCAACTGTCTAATCCTGATCGAGTAGACCTGCATTACTCAAAATGCAATTAAACATCTAAACACAATCAATTAATTTCATCATCAAAATCCGAGATTCAACAATCTCCCCCTTTTTTATGATGACAACTAATTGATGACTAATGGAGTTAACCTTAACTCCCCGGAGTTTAGCCAAACTCCCCCTATCAATATGCCATTGATAGAACACTTGGATTATCCCAAATCCAAGTAACATTCATCACATGTTATGAAAAACATTTAAACCATCATGCAAATATAAATAAAATATTCAATTCAATGCATGAAGTCATCAATATACTTCTCCCCCTATGTCATCAACAAAAAGGAGAAGTAGCTCTAGCTATTTTAAAAGATATGCAAGTTTTTGCAACATGAAGCTAGATTTTCATCACAACATATAAGCACAAAAGCATAACAAGATTCTTAAGTTTAATCATAGCAATTCAACACTTGCTTCTTGTGCAAGATTGCACTTTGCTTTTCTTTACATGTTCTAACTAGCAAAAGCTTTCTCCCCTTTATATTTGTCGAAAAGAAGGGAAGAGTACAAGCTAGCCAACATTTGCCTTGAGCTAGCAATCTTTCTCCCCCTATGTCATTGCCGAAAAGAAGGAGAGGAACCAATGATTTAGACTTTTACATAAATTATGAATTTGCATCAATCAATATTTCAATCATCACATGATATATACAAGACAAAAATGCAAAGAAATCATGTCATGAAAGACATCAATTGTTAAACATGATATGATAATAGTCTCAAAATTTTCAATTTGCGATACATGTGATACATTACAATACTAAAAAACTTTAATGCGATGCTTTTAAGGATATCAACCTATTTTTGATACAAAGCATGGCAATAGCAATTATATTGCAAGTTTTCTAAGTTTTGCATTTTTTGCTTCTTTTGAGATAGCAATTCTTTGCTTCTCTATAAGCTAGCAACTTTTACGATATGCAAGTTTTACTACATACAAGCTAGCAAATTTAAAGATATGCAAGTTGGCATATTTGCTTTTCTTTACAATGTGCATGATAGTATTTCTTTGTAATGTTCAAGATAGCAAATTGTACATCATGCTAGCTAGCAAATTAAAGATGTTTAAGAAAGCAAGCTCTTTCTTTTCTTTTGAGAAGTATCATTTTTGCTTCCTTAGCAAAATGCCAACCTAGCAAGGGACAATGTTTTACATGAGGCAAGCAAACAATTTGGCAAGTGTTACATTTGCATCTTCTCTTTAGATGTGCAAGAAAGTAAGCAAGTTTTTGCATTTTCTTGACTTGTGCAAGCTAGCTAATTTCTTTCTGAGATAACCCTTTACATCAATTCAAGATAGCACATTAGCAACTCTTTCTCCCCCTTTGTGGCAAAAGGAAAGGAAGATTCAAGTCATGAATATCAAAATAATAATTTTATCATGAATATTTCATTATTACGTGCATCATTATCATACGTTAAAGTATTGCATACATAATACCAAATCATCATATATATTTTTAAAACATATAAACTCGTCATTATATGCATGATTCTAAATCATCATTCATATTATTTCAATCATTGTTTCAATCATCACTATAACTCATCATGCACAAAATGTAAAATCATCTAACATGAAACAAACATTTATTTTCAAAATATTTATCACTATTTTCATGTATGATAATAAAGTATTCATGATATACGTTATATGCATATATCATCACAATAAAAAGTAATTGCATGCATAATTTCAAATCATAAATGTTTCAAATCATGATGGTATTAACTTGTCAAATTTCAACCTACCATTCATGATCATAACTTTTCATCAAAACAAATTAATGAATATTTCATGTATTCATATCGTCACGTAAGGAATATCAAAGAGAAAATAATTGGGTGATTAGATAAATATTTCATGAATACAAGGAATTACATAAAAATCATACCATAAAATATTAGAATATGTGAATGCCAAAAGACATGATTTCTTTTTGAAAAGCCTCCTCATAAATAATCAAAGGAAAATCTTAGGAGATCAAATAATAAGAGATTTTTAAATAAAATTTTAAGTCAAGAATTTTCAAAAAGGATATTCTCTTTAGTAAATCACAAAAAGAAACGTAGGAGAAAAAGATTTCAATTCATGCATAAGAACACTTATGATTCATATTGAAATTTTTCTCAAAATGTAAGAGAATAAAGAGTAAGAAATCTTGATTTATAAATGATTTCATGTTATAAATTTCAAGAGATCAAGATCATGATTTCGATAAAAATTTATTCAAATTTAAATCATCAAAATCATTATCAAAATCCAAGAGATTCACAAAGATGATACAAATGGATTCATCAAAATCAATAAGATTGAGCAAAATAATTTTCAAGAATGTTTTCCTCTTTTTGATTGTTTCAAAACATATGATTTTGTTTCATTTATGCCAAATAAAAACATGTATCATGTTTGAAACCGAAAGTGTAAGATTTGTTACAACAAAAATTAATAAGGCACTTTCATTATGGTAAAAATCAATAATCCATAAATCACAAGATTCATCATGCATAATTTCGAAATTTATTAAGCATGATCATTATGCATGACATAAAATCATCAAGATACACATGCATGGATTAATCCAAAGCATTATCACATATTATATAATTATCATCCCTAATGTTGCATACATCATTCAACATTTCAAAACATAACATGCATGAAACCTTAGCAATATACTTTTCGTGATCAAATTTTTAATTTTTCAAAGATACTAAAAAGAAAAAAAACATGATATAATTTTTGAAAAATAATTTTTTTATTTCCTATTCCTACTATCTAAATTAAGCACTCATGAAAGACTTCAAGTAATTTCAAAATAATTCAAGAGAGTTGAGTTACTTACCTTGTAGTCGAAGCCCGTCAAAGCCCAATTCGCCGTTTCACCTTTGGAAGTTCTTGATTCATCCTTGGGTGCCTTCCTTTTTTTTGGCCTCTTCCTCCGTTCAAGTTCATTATTTATTTTAGATTTTTGTTTAATGAACTTATTAAGATTTAGTGTTCGAAGTTCAAGTTCATCATTGTCCTCATCACTTGAGTCATCGCTCAAGTGGTATTCATTTGTCTGGAGTTCCAAATCCTTCCTATTCTTTGGAATGTGGTTCAAGTGTTCATTGTGTTCATCATGTGCATTGCGCACCATTTCATATGTCATCAATGAGCCGATAAGTTCTTCAAATGGAAAAATATTTAAATATTTTGTTTCTTGTATTGCGGTTATTTTAGGATCCTAACTTTTTGGAAGGGATCTTAAGATCTTGCTTATGAGATCAAAATTCGAAAAAGATTTACCAAGAACTCTTAGATTATTGATGACATCCGTGAAACGGGTGTACATGTCGCCAATAGTCTCGCTTGGTTGCATTCGAAAAAGCTCAAAATCATGTAATAAAATGTTAACTTTTGAGTCTTTGACTCTACTAGTTCCCTCATGCATGATTTCAAGTGTTCGCCAAATATCAAAAGCCGTTTCACACGTAGAAATCTAATTGAACTCATTTTTGTCCAAAGCGCAAAATAAGGCATTCATAGCCTTTGCGTTTAAAGAAAAATACTTCTTTTCCAAATCCGACCATTCGTTCATCAGTTTAGAGGGAAGTTGAAAACCGTTTTCAATGATATTCCATAAATCCAAATTCATAGAAATCAAGAAAACTCTCATTCGAGTTTTCCAATAAGTGTAGTCCAATCCGTTAAACAATGGTGGACGAACAACCGATAAGCCCTCTTGAAAGCCATGAAGAGCCATTTCTCTTGAGTGTAAATCCGAAATGAGAAAAACCAGGCTCTGATACCAATTGTTAGGATCGGAGCGGCACTAAGAGGGGGGGGTGAATTAGTGCAGCGGATTAAAATAACGTTGGTTTAAAAACTTTCATACGATAAAAACCAGTATCGATGAAAATCGATTTGGAAGCTTATTAACTTAGAAGTGTATGGAAGCGTAGTGACTAAGTAAAGAACTTTACAATATGTAAATGACAAGAGTATAATGCAAACCAAATAACACAACAGTTTTAAAGTGGTTCAGTCAAAATGACTTACATCCACTTGCGAAGCCTTCTTCGAAGAGGCTCCCAACTTCCACTAGCAAAATCTCTTTGTAGGGGAAGGACTAATACCCCTCTTACAACCTTTACAAGCGGTTCACACTCTTAGAATTCTGTTCAACAAGATGGGAGGATGTGAACACTTAAGCAATTTGAAAATAAAAACTTGCTAAAGACTTTGCTAAGACTTTTAGCTCACTCTTTTGCTTCTCAAAGGTTGTTATCTCAGCTGAGAATTGAGGGATATTTATAGGCCCCAAGAGGATTCAAATTTGGGCTCCAAAATTTGAATTCTCTTGGGTTTCCGAGGCTGGCGGTGCCACCGCCTGTCGGTGGAGGTGCCATCGCTCGATCTCTCGGGTGCTGGGCGGTGCCACCGCCCAGTTCTTGGGTTCTGGGTGGTGCCACCGCCTAATCTGGTGGTGCCACCGCCTACAGTGTTTCAGCTCCCTAGTTGGGCTCCAAACTTGGCCCAAACCAGTCCGAACTCGGGCCCAATTGGCCCCTACTTGAGTTATAGGATTAATACCTAATCCTAACCCTAATTAACATGCTAACTATGAATTTAAAGATATTTTCTAAGTTATTACAAAGTCCATAAGTCAAGACTTCTTCCGGTGAGCTTCTGGTGAACTTTCGACGGTCTTCCGATAAACTCTCGGAAACCATTCTGCGGACTCCCGGCAAGCTCCTAGACTTCACGATTTGATCATGGTGAGTTCCAACAAGCTTCTCGGCAAGCTTCGATCTTTCTTGGCGAGCTCCACGAACTTCCAATGAACCTTCCGGTGAGCTTCCGAAAAACCCTTTGGCAAGCTCCCTACTTATTCTTGGCTAGTTCCGACAGTATTCCCGATGAACCTTCGAACTTTCGTCGAACTCTCGAACTCCCAACGAATCTTTCGCACTTGACTCCGACACTTTGTTTTGTTTTATGTCTTTGTCATTATCGTAGTTATTCCTGCACACACAAACTAAAACTCTACTCCGATCTAGATAATTATTACAACGCGAATCGACATTCTGTTGCCCGGTACGTCATTGGTTGGCGCTTCGTCCGATTCTTTAACTCATCATCCTCTCTTGCGGCTTGTTGCCCAATCGACAGTTGACCTCCGTAACACCGATATCCTTGGTGTAATTCCACTCTCCTTGGCCCAATGCCCGACGTCCGAAGCCTTCTCTCGTCCAATATCCTAACGTGATCTCCTCCGGTGCAACGTCAATTCCTCCTGCGTCAACTGTCTAATCCTGATCGAGTAGACCTGCATTACTCAAAATGCAGTTAAACATCTAAACATAATCAATTAGTTTTATCAAAATCCGAGATTCAACAGATTTTGGACTCTTTCACTCGGCTAGTGCCTTCATGAGTGACTTCAAGAGTTCTCCAAATATCAAAAGCCGAATCACAAATCGAAACGCGATTAAATTCATTTTTGTCAAGTGCACAAAACAAGGCATTTATAGACTTTGCATTTAAAGCAAAAACCTTCTTCTCCGATTCATCCTATTCGCTCATCGGAAGAGTAGATTTTTGAAATTCATTTTCGACAATAGTCTAAAGCTTAAAATCCATGGAAATAAGGAAGATCCTCATACAAGTCTTCCAATACGTGTAATCCGACCCATTAAACATAGGCGGACGTGTAATAGAGTGACCCTCTTGTATGCCGGAGTAAGCCATCTCTCTTGGGTATTAAACCAAATATGAGGGTGAGCCTTGCTCTTATACCAATTATTAGGATCGGAGCAGCACTAAGAGGGGAGGGTGAATTAGTGCAGCAAATTAAAACTCATAAGTTTGAAATCGATTTCATAAATGTGTAGAGATTTCGATTCGAGGAAGTATGACCTAACTAAAATAGCTTGAGTAAAGGAAGTCAAGAGTGGAGAGAGGAAAACCAAACAGTTTGCTACTAAGAAGATAAGTGGTTCAGAAAATTAAACACTCACACATTCAAGGAACACCATATTGTAAAGTGGTTCGGTCAAATGACCTACATCCACTTACGAAGCCTTCTTCGATGAGGCTCCCAACTTCCACTAGCAAATCACTTTGAAGGGGAAGGACCAAATACCCCTCTTACAACCGTTTTATAAGTGGTTCACACTCTTACAGATTTTTCAAAGAGAAAGAGGGAGGTGAACACTTAAGCTATTGAAAACAAGACTTTACTAAAGCTTTTTCTCAATCTCTAACTTCTAAAAAAGGTGGTCTCTGTTGAGAATTGAGAGGTATTTATAGGCCCCAAGAGGATTCAAATTTGGGCTCCAAATTTGAATTACTTTTGGGTTCCCGGTGCTGGCGGTGCCACCACCTGTCAATGGCGGTGCCATCGCCTATTAGTGTCTAACACTAACAGTGTACTAGCGGTGCCACCGCTGGAACCCTCGGGTTTTGGGCGGTGCCACCGCCCAGTTCGACGGTGCCACCGCCCGACCTTTCGAGTTCTGGGCAGTGCCACTGCTTGACCTTACGGGTCACTGGTTGGGCTCCTAATTTGGCCCAAACTAGTCTATATTAGGGCCTAGTTGGCCCCTAACCATGTTTTAGGATTAACCCTTAATCCTAATCCTAATTACATGCAAACTATGAAATTAAGACATAGTCCTAAGCAAGTTTTTAACTGGCAACGTCGAGTTTCCTTCCGATGAGCTTTCCGGCGAACTTCCAGTGGACTTCCGATACACTCTCGAATTTCTTCCGGCGGACTCCCAGCAGGCTCCCGGTCCTGTGGCGAGTTCAGCAAGTCTTTGGCAAGTAACCAAACCTTCTCGGTGATCTCCGTGAACCTCCGACGATCTCTTCGGCGGACTTCCAAAAACTTCGGCAAGTCCTTGATTCCTTCTTTGTTGGTTCTAGTAGCACTTCCGACGATTCTTCGGACTTTTGGCAAACTCTTAAACACCCATCGATCTTGACTCTGGTAGACTTGCTTTATGTCTTCAAGCTATCGTAGTTAATCCCACACACTTAACTCAATAATATGGATTAGATCAATTAACCCATCAATTGACTTCATCATCAAAATCCGAGATTCAACGGGTTAGAAGTAAGAGTCTTGAGTATAAGTCCTATTAAGAGTTGGTTAGAAGTGGAAGTATTTAGTAGGAGTCCTATTAGGAGTTGGGGTTTACAAGCCCTATAAATAGTCATGTATTCATCCTCTTTTCTCAAGAAATAAATGAATCTTTTTAGTAGCCTTTGAGCAGAAACCTGGAGGAAGGAACTCCTATATAGTTCCAAGGAGGCTAATCCCCTAAAGAGATCAATCCCAAGCTTAGAATCTGCTAGGGTTCTAATAGAATCCAATCCATTAGACATGTCTATCCTCAGTTACCATGTATCTATAGTCCCTCATTCATCTAATATCTTAGAGATCGTATACCAAGCATAGTGCTATTAGGCCCATATGGTTTCTACTCGAGTCTTGCTATAATCGAATTCTCTTGGAGAACTCTTTCTCTCTTAGTCTGAATAACCTTGGCTAGGGATTTATCAGAGTAAGAACATATGAGATATTCCTCTCATAATATTGAGAGTGGACGATCCTTTATCGACACTTAATAGCCCTCGTAAAGTTGACTGTTATTCCTGATGACCGGTTGTGCTAGATCTAGAACATCCGGATCTATTGGTCTGATATCAAAGAGTGGAGTACTTATACAGGACATCCTTGGTGTCTAAAGTCTAAGGATTAGATACACCACTAGGATAATAGAATCACTATTTGATAATAAGGTATCATCAATCATTCAGCATTTCATGAGCAGATCAATCAGTGAACTCATTCTCCAATGAGCACCTGCACTATATCCCTAGTGTCATCACACAAGCAGCTTTGAGACTAGTCGCCTCTATCATATGGACGGGTATACAATACACTAGTTTATCCGATTATCTCAATGTCCCTCTTGAGTAACATATAACTAAGATTATCTAGGATCAATATTTAAAGGTGAATCAGTCTCATTATCGTGATCTCATCGTGATTCGATTCTCATTGCACAGATCCATAAACATCATAATATATTTATGCAACAAGTAATATAAATTGAGAAAATACCATAATAGTAATAAGTAAAAAGAATGCATATTATGTCACATGTATTATTACTCACGTGATCGGCTTATAGGTCACTTATGACTAGCAATAGACACTACCGACTTAATTTGAACTTTATTCAGAAGGTAAGCTGCGGACTCTAAGACATATCCCCAAAATGAGATAGGTAGGTCAATGAAACTCTTCATGGACCGCACCATGTCTAACAATATGTGATTCCTCTTTTTGAATATACCATTAAGTTGAGGTGTATAAGGAGTTTTCATTGGGATAGAGTCTCATGGTCCTTAAGGAATTGGATAAACTTTGTACTCAAGTACTCACCTCCTTGATTTGATCGAAGAGTCTTGATACTCTTTTCATTCTAGTTCTCTACCTCGTTCTTATATTCCCTGAATTTTTCATAGGCCTCAGACTTATACTTCATCAAGTACACTATTAGAACCCTTTTATTTTCTAAGCTTTTGAATAATGTTTATTGAGTCTGTTTAGTTCAGTTAGAGTCGGGTAGAGGTTTATTTAATATTTATTTATTATTAAGAGTCCAAGTCCTGGTGGACTCTAGGTGGAACTTTATAAATAGTGATGTAATCATTTTTTTTTGGTAGACAATGAGATATTATTAAGTCTTTTGACAAACCCTAGGAGGTTGATCCCCTCAAAGTGATCATCCCCTTTCTCCCCTTTCTTCCATGATAAAATTCTAGGGTCTTATCATTTGATATCAGAACAGTGATCCTCGGCATTCTCACTACAGTTATTATTGAAAAAAAAAAAGAGAGAGACAAGAGAGAAAAGGCCGGTAGCCCGCACCCTTGCTTCCCTTCTCCACCATTGTTGCCGCTGTAGGGCAACTCCTTCTCCACCACCGCCACTGCTCCCCAACCACCAATCTCCCCCTCTCCAGCACTGTCATTGCTTCTTGGACAGGGTAACTCACATTCGAATCACTACCCCTACTCCCCGGCAGCCCGCACCCCTGCCGCGACCCTCGCTGCCTCCTTCTCCACCACCATTGCTGCTTCCCGGTCGCTCGACCACCACCATCGCTGCTCCCCGGCCAGCGACCTTCCCTCCTCGCTGCCCCCATCTCGCTCAAGCAAGAAGGGCTATGACTACTATTTCATTGCTAGTGGACCACCCCCTTGTCGCTTCTACCATCGGTGACGCTGCCCTAGCCGCACCACCATCGTTGCCTCCCCTTGGTCGTAGCTTTGGCCATGCAATCCTTCGGCATCGCTGTTTTTGTGGTGCGATAGAAACAGAGCAGGCACCGGTCCCTCTACTATCGCAGGCATCGGTTGCCACCATCGTTGCCGCAACTTCCTGGCCAGCGATGACCGTCGCCTGCCTCCCAACTGCAACCCTCGCTGCCTCCCCTTGGGTTGCAGCCATAGCCGCTCGCCCACCATCGTTTCCCGGCCAGCAACCACGCACCCCTATTTCCCCTCTCCACCATCGCAACTCTCCGGCCAAGGATGACCGCCGCCCGCATCCCAGCCGCGACCCTCGCTACCTCCTCCTCGACCACCATCACCGCTACTCCCCGACCAGCGATCTTCCCTCCTCACATCCTTACATTGCCCTACCTCAACCCCAGCAATGCATGCACCATCGATTCCTCTTCTAAACCCCGGTCACTTCAATGCTGCCTCCCTCCTCACGACGATAGAAATAGGGCAGCAACTCTTCCTCCTCGCAGCGACCGCAGCACTGCCCTTGGCGTTCGTTTCCTCAATAGCTTTGTGTCGATAGTGCTAATGCCCTTGACCAGACATCAAAAATAAGAACTGGGGATTACAGATTTGTAGTCTTACGCAATGGCTATCGATAACTCAATGAAAGCACAAATGGAAGCATTGAAAATCAGAATTGAGAACTGGTTGCAAGAAACACTTAATGATTTCAAAAAGAGCCTATTGGAGAGCCTCAATAGATTTTAACAAGATGGGAGCTCAAGTTTTACGTTAAACAGATCTGGAGATACAAGAAAAGGACCCCATGATTATAACACAAACTACCCACGCATTAAGGTAGAATTTTCGAGATGGGAAGATAGGGATCTGACCAGTTGGATATTTAAGGTAGAAATTTTTTTTCACTTTCACTAGACCCCAGAAGAATCCAAGGTAGAAATAGCCTTAATCCAGCTAGACAAAGATGCAATCCAAGGGTATGATTGGTATAAAACTTGTCATGGAATTCCTTTGTGGGAGCAATTCAAGAGAGGGCTTCTTGTTCGTTTTGGCCCATCTGAATATGAGAATATTGATGGATGGCTCACCAAAATTTGTCAGACTTCTACAGTGTTGGAATATCATAGCAGGTTTGAAAGATTATCAAATCAAGCCAAAGATTAGTCTTAACAATAATTGGTGGGCACATTTATCGAATGACTTAATCTAAATATTCGGTGTGAAGTCAAGACTTGTCAACCCCGCACTATGATCGCTATGATATCATTTGCATGTTTACATGAGGAAAAAATCAATAGGAAAAATCGTCGAAATAGAAGTGACAACAAACAAATGATCAGCAAGCCACCAGCCCTATCTATTTCCAAATAGAACCCTAACACTCAAAGACTAACCCTAGAAAAACTCAAGGAAAGGTCAGCGAAGGGTTTGTGTTGGCACTGTGATGAAAAGTGGAGTAGGGAGCACCGATGTAAACAAGAGCAATTTCTTATGATTGAACCAATTGAGATGGAATTGGAAGCTAACAATATAGACTTTGATCATGAAGGTATGGATTCTAATGACAATGTTGGACCTATCATACATACAATGTATGCATTAGCCGGCTATTCTAATCTACAAACTATGAAAGTTGGAGGAACTTTAGAACATCAACATGTTAGAGTTTTGATTGATACTCGTAGTGCTAACAATTTTATAGATAATAAGGTTGTCGATCGATTGGCCTACCCCATTGAAGGCTGTAATAAATTTGAAGTAAAGGTTGTCAATGGGCATATTTTAACTTGTGATAGTAAGTGCTCAAAGATTAAACTAACTTTCTAGGGCCAAGAGTTGCTTGTGGACTTCTTTTTGCTACCCTTGGAAGACTTCGAAGTGGTGCTCGGAATTGAATGACTATTGACTTTGGGTGATGTTTCATGGAATTTTTCTAAACTAATCATAAAGTTTTTTATTAATGGAAAGCAAGTGATCCTAAAGGGAAGATGTGGAAGTAAGGTCACAACTATCACTAGTCATCGGATGGAGAGGATTTTTCAGAAGACTACAATACCAAAAGGCTAACCTATTGCTTACATTTTCAAGAAGTGGAGACCGTACTTACTCGATCAATGGGTTGTGATGCGCCACAAATACCCTGTGACTAAAGTGCTGAAATAGAAACTTCCCGAGTTTGATGCTGCTCAACCTTGAGGACAAGGCTGATTTGAAGAGGGAGGAATTGTTAGTACCCTTTTATTTTCTGAGCTTTTGAATAATGTTTATTGAGTCTGTTTAGTTCAATTAGAGTCGGATAGAGATTTATTTAATATTTATTTATTTATTATTAACAATCCAAGTCTTGGTAGACTTTAGGTGAAACTCTATAAATAATAATATAATTATTTCTTTTCGGTAGACAATGAGATATTATTAAGTCTTTTAACGAACCCTAGGAGGTCGATCCCCTCGAAATGATCATCCCCTTTTCTCCCCTTTCTTCCATGATAAAATCCTAGAGTCTTATCTTACACTTGTCCATACTTAGAGAAATCATCAATGAAAATAATGAAGTAGGAGTAACCACCTATGGCCTAAGTTGATATTGGGACTACATACATTGTTACGCATGAGTTCCAATAGCTCAGTGGCTCTTTCTTCAGTTTCACTAAATAAAGAGTTGGTTAAGTTTCTGCAAAGGCAAGGTTCTTAAGTTGCATGTGACTTATAGTCGAATAGATCTAAGTATCCATCATTCAACAACTTTTGAATCCTTCCCTTATGGATATGACCTAGCTTACAATGTCACAGGTATGTATTATTCACTTCATCTCATTTCCTATTGGATACACTTACATTCATGATATGTAGAGTAGTATCTAACATAAATATCAAGCTTGGTATATAGTATACCATATATGATAAACCTTATTATTGAGGCATAAGATATCATATCTATGTCTGTCCTTTCTTTAGGAGTCTTTAGGGACATACTCCTAAAAACTAATATCCAATGTCTCATCGATATGAGACATCTCTTGAAATTTTTCATGCCAAACCTTTTGACAATGGTGTCTATGTACCTAGATTGGGACAAGTCAAGCATCCTCTTAGATCTATCTTTATAGATCTGAATCTCCAATATGTAGGATGCTTCCCCTAAGTCCTTCATGGAGAAGTGTTTAGATAGCTATGCCTTTACAGTAGAAAGCATTCCTACATCATTCCTAATGATCAAGATGTCACCTTCCTATACACACAAGGCTCATCTTCATTCTTAACGAAGTCATAAGATCTGATCACCTCATCAAATCTTATATTTCAACTTCGGAAAGCTTGCTTTAGTCCACAGATGGACCTAAGCAACTTGCACACTATATCTGAACTATCCTTGGACACGAATCTCTCAGGTTATATCATATACACCTCCTCCTCGATGTTTCTATTGAGGAACGTGATTTTCACGTCCATCTACTATATCTCATAATCATAGTGTGCTGGAGGTTGTCATTGAGGAACGTAATTTTCACGTCCATCCATCAGATCTCATAATCATAGTGTGCTATAATTGCTAATAGAATTCAGATTGATTTTAGCATGGCTATGGGTGAGAAGGTTTCGTCATAGTCAACACCTTGCCTTTGACGATACCCTATTAGCCACTAGCCTTACTTTATAGGTCTCTATCTTTCCATCTACTCTAATATTCTTCTTGAAGATCCACTTGCAACCAATGGGTACAATACCCTCAAGTGCATCAACTAGGTTCCAAACTTTATTGGAGTACATGAAATCCATCTCAAAATGTATGGCCTCTTACTACTTCCCAGAGTCTATACTCGTAATAGCCTTCTCGTAGGTCTGAGGATCAATATCCTCAATATCTTCTCTCATAATATGTCCCATATATATCTCAAGAGGATGGGATACTCTACCGGACCTACATAAAGTTAGAACTTGTGTGCTAGGTACCTGAACAGATTCAAGCTATGGAATGGTGCTTGAGCTAGGTTTTCCAACCTTGCTCAACTCTATTACACTCCCACTATCTCCACCAAGAATGTGTTACTTCTTAAGGAACACTGATCTCTTGGCTATAAAGACTTTTTGGTCTATAAGGTGATAGAAATAATACCCATTAGTTTTCTTGGGGTATCTCATGAATATTCATCATTCCATCCTAAATTCTAATTTGTCGGGGTTATGTATTTTAACGTGGGCAGGACAATCCCAAATCTTAATAACCTTAAGATCGAGCTTCTTTCCTTTCCATATCTCATATAGATTAGATATCACCGACTTAGTTGAAATTATATTCAAAAGTAAGTTACAGTCTCTAGGGCGTATCCTCATAATGAGACGGGGAGATAGGCGAAACTCATCATGGACCGCACCATGTCTAAAAGTATATGATTCCTTCTTTCAGATATACTATTGAGTTGGGGTGTATAAGTAGGTATCCATTAGAATAGAATCCCATGGTCCTTGAGGAACTAGGTGAACTCTGTACTCAAGTAATCACCTCCTCGATCTAATTGAAGAATCTTGATACTCTTTCCAATCTGATTCTCCACTTCATTCTTATACTCCCTAAATTTCTCGAAGGCCTTGGACTTGTACTTCATCAAGTACACATGTTTATACCTTGAGAAATATTTAGTAAAAGTAATGAAGTAGGAGTAACCACTTATGACATGAGTTGACATGAGACCATATACATTACTATGTATGAGTTCCAGCAACTTAGTGGCTCTCTCTCCAATTCTACTAAATTGGGAGTTGGTTATCTTTCCACGAAGGCAAGGCTCGCAAGTTGCATATGACTCATAGTCGAATGAATCTATGTATCCATTATTTAGTAATTTTTAAATTCTCCCCTCATGGATATGACTTAGCCTACAATGCCACAAGTATGCTTATTCACCTCATCTTGTTTCTTCTTAGACTCACTTACATTCATGATATATGGAGCAAAGTCTAGCGTAAGCAAAATATTAAGTGATGTCCCTCTAGTGATGATCTTGTTATCTAATAATATTGAATAATCATTATTCTCAAAAACTAATTTATAACCATTAATTGTTAAACATGAAATGAAAATAATATTTTTGATAATAGAGGGAAGAAAATAGCATTCATCTAATGCAATAATAGCTCCACCAAGCAGATGTAAAGTGACCTCGCCGATAGCAACAACAGCAACTCTTGCTCTATTGTCCATCTTGAGGTCCATCTCGCCTCTCATCAATCTCCTAGGCTTTGCTAGAACCTACAATGAATTGCAGATGTGATAAGCACTAACGGTATCCAATACTTATGTGTTATCATAAGATTCTGACAAATGAAGACTGATCAAGAATATACTTGAAGCTTCTCCGCTTTTGTTTTGCCCTCTCTATAAGATACTCTTTGTAGTTCTTCTTCTAGTATTCATCTTTCCCGTAGAGGAAGCATTGGTCTTTGTCCCTTGTTGGGTCTTTCTTACTTAACAATCTTCACTTTACCCGATCTGCCCTTGCCCTTGCCCTTCTTAAGGGACTTTTCTATTTTCGTTTTCATTCTCGTCTCACCAACATAGAGAATTGGCTTCTCTTTCTTTATGGTGCTCTCTACCTCCCTCAACATATTGAGAAGCTCAGGGAGAGTCACCTCAAGCTTGTTCATATTAAAATTTATTATGAACTAAGAAAAATTCGGTAGGAACTGAAGTATAAGGTCTACACATAGGTCCTCCTCTAGGGCCCTTCCTAGACTTGTGAGTTTTTCTATCCACTCAATTATTTTTAGGACATGGTTCTGAATCGGTGTCCCCTTGGTCATCGTAGCATGGAAGAGACTCTCGGATATCTCATATTGCTAAGTCCTTCCTTGTTCCTTAAATAATTTATGGAGATGCAAGAGAATGGATCTAGTATTAATCTTTTTGTTAGGAACGAGTCGGCACTAAGAGGGGGGGGGGGTGAATTAGTGCAATGGATAAAATCACGTCGGTTTGAAAAATTCATTTTGATTAAACTCGTTTTGTAAAAATGCTTAATTTGAAAGCATATGGAAGAGTATAGCAAGTAAAGAAGTTTACAGTGAAGGTAAATTGCTCAAATAGAAATGCAAATCATTTTATAGTGGTTCGGTCGTCGTGACCTACATCCACTCCACCGATTCCTCTTTTGTCAAGGCCATCGGTATCTACTAATGATCTTCCTTCAATGGGCGAAGATCAACCACCCTTACAACTCGATTCTCCTTTTGACAGGTTCAGGAGAGAACCTTTATAACCCCGCTTACTCCCCCTAAATAAAATTCTAAACACTAAGACTAGAGGAAGAGAACTCTCAAGATTACAATAGTGTTTTTCCCAATTTGTATACTCAGTTGTATGTATGTTAACCAAGGATGAGAGAGATATTTACAGGCCTTAAGTTGATTCAAACTTGGAGCCTAAAAAGGTCTCAGCCCGGGTTTCCCGAGTCCTAGCGGTACCACCACCGGGGAGACTATGTTTGGGCGGTACCACTGCCCATACTAGTAGTACCACCGCATAACACTAACACTGGGCGGTACTACCACTTAGGAGACTGTGTCTGGGCGGTACCATCGCCAGACACTAACACTGGGAGGTACCACTACCCAGTCTAGCGGTATCACCTCCTAACATAGTCCCGGAGACTATGCCACGACAGTGCCACCTGTTGGGTCATTGTTTGGGCCTTCTACTTAGCCCAACATAGCCCAATCATGGGCCCAACTGGCCCCTAATTGGGTTGGCCAATTCCAATCCCAATTATGTGCTAACTATGAATTCTAAGGTATACACTAAGCAAATCTGGTCTAGTTAGTATTGGTTTCTTCCGGCAATCTTCCGACAAACTTCCAATGATCTCTCGGCAATGTTCCAACGGACTCCCAACAATCTCTTGGACTTCACGATGATATTTTTGGTGAGTTCCGACGTGCTTCTTTAGCAGGTTCCTGGACTTCTCGGTTAATTCTGGCAAAACTTTCATTGAATGTCCGAACTTCCAACGAACTCTCGAACTCCCAACGAAATCTCATTCTTGACTTCAAGACTTCATTTTGCTTTATGCCTTGATCTCTATCATAGTTAATCCTACACAAGTAAAACCTACTTCGATATAGACAATTATTACAAAACTTGAATCATGTTGTCCGGCATGTCATTGGTTCATCGGCGCATCGTCCTCTTTTGCAACCTATTACCCAATTGACTAGTTGACCTCTGCAACTCCGATATCCTTAATGCAATTTTTGCTCTTCTCGACCCGATGCTTGAACTCATAGCCTGAAGCCTTCTGTCGATACATCGACCAATCCTCTAGCTCGACTCCAATCTTCTGATATGTTCTATTCCGGCCCAACATGATTATTCCTGCTTTTTAATTGTCTCTCCCTGATCAAAGCGTCCTGCATCACTCAAAATGTAGATCAAATCATAAACACTATCAATTGGTTTCATCATCAAAATCTAAGATTTAACAATCTCCCTCTTTTTGATGATGACAACCAATTGATGACGGAGTTTAAACAAACTCCCCCTATCAATATGCCATATTTATAGAACTCTTCGATTCAAAAAATCAAGTAACATGTTATGATAAAATTATACATAACATCATCATAATTCTCCCTCTTTGTCATCAATAAAAAAAGGAGAAGTACAACTTTCAAGTATTTGAGATATAAGCTTTATAACATTGTATAATAAACATAATATCAAGATTTAAGCTAGCTAATTTAGCAAATGCTACATCATATTAGAAATACAAGCTAGAAGATTTTATATCAATTCAGAGCATTCACGCTAGCAAGTTTTATGCAGAGTTTAGCATGTTTGCAATATTTAAGCTAGCAAGTTTTCGAAAAGAATGCAAGATAGCATTCTTGTTGAAGTATGCATGCTAGCAATTCTTGCTTTCTTTTTCAATGTGTAAGCTATAAGTTTGGCTTCTTAAGATAGGCAAGATAGTACTTTTGCTTTTCTTAAGATTACAAGATAGAATTTCTTGCTTTTGAGATGAGCAAACTAGCAAGTTTTAGATGTGCAAGGTAGTAAGATAGCAAGTTTTACAACATACAAGCTAGCAAATTTTTCTATCATTTTAGAAAGTGTAAACTAGCAATATTTAAGATATTTAAGAAAGAAACTTTTGCTTCTTGAAATAAGCAAGTTTGCAATATTTGCTTCTTGTTTGAGATGAGCAAGCTAGCATGTTTTTGCATCTTCTTGAATTGTGCAAGCTAGCAAATCTTTTTTTTTTGAGATGTGCACACTAATAATTCTTTCTCCCCCTTTGTTATTATCAAAAAGAAGGGAAGAATACAATTGTGTAATTCTTTTTCCCTTTACAATAATTTTCAAATCATGACAAAGTTAAAGTATCATTCCTTTTTTAATATGGTTGTGCATCATTATAGTTTCAAATTAAAACGTGCACAATTTTAAAACCTTACATTTCATCCTTATGCATGATACCAAATAAATCAATCATCACTAGGGCATGTCATACATGATACTAAGACATTAAAATTTTTAAGCATTTATCACTTATTTTCTTCCCCTTTCCATCAATTTTCAAATCATCACATAAAGAATGACAAGAAAATTTAATTTGGTGATGAGTTATACTTCATGAAAACAAGGGAGTATCGAAACATGGAAGAAAAATCAATTTATGTATACAATATTCCAAACATCAAAGCACATCATCTCAAGTTGTGAGAAAAAATAATCAAGGAAACATTATGATTTATTTGGACAAATATTCTCTTTAATAAAATATAAAAAAAATATTCGAGAATAAAAAGTGAGTGATCTTGATTCACATAAGGAAAATATCAAGTTTTGATTCCGAGAATTCAAGATCATGATTTCAATAATGCTTCCTTTTAATATATAGCACGTAGAATCATAGGAGATCAAATAGTAAAAGATATTCAAAAGAAATTTGAAGTCATTAATTCCGAAAGAGATATTCTCTTTAGTAAATGGCAAAAAGAGACATAAGAGATCAAATGATATAATATCTTGATTCATGCATAAGAAATCTCAAGTTATAATTCTTGAAAAATCAAGATAAAAGCTCATTCAAATTTAAATCATCAACTCAAAATCATTTTCAAGAGATTCAAAATGGCATAAGTAACTTTATCAATCTCTTAGTAAAAAAAAATCGATAAGATAGAGAAAACTACTTTCCTATTTTTAGTTGTTTTAATTCAAGTGATTTATTTCATAGAAGCATACCTTTTTCATTTATGCCAAATAAAAAAACATACATCAATGTTTAATACCGAAAAAGAGCTTTCATTACACTAAAGATCAATAATCTATAAATCACAAGAATCAACATGCATAATTTTGAAATATAAACTCATTAATCATGATTTCAAATCATCATTACATTTTCATTAAGACATCAAGCACAGTTTCGTTGAACATAATGTTGAATGATTATTAAAAATATCTAAACTTCTTTAGTTTCAATTTGTGTGATTGACTTTATATTAGCATGTCCAAATATTTATTCTTATGTCAAAACCATGCATCATGTTTAAAATCGAAAACAAAAGACAAGATTCATCACAAAAATCATTAAGCCTTCCATACAAAAGCCATACATCTTCATCGAAAAGCAATATAGAAATCATCAAGATACTCATTATTACTTCTTTAAAACATACATAGAATTAATATTTTTAGGTATACAAGCATTAGATTTATATCTAACATTTTATTGTATTATCATAAAACATGCAATTGTCATGATCTTTTTCAAAATTACTAGAAAGATAAGCTTGATCCTAAAACTTTTAACATTTTCATTACATCATTAAACATGCAATTTTCAAAAAGAAATTTATATAACTTTTTTAACTAATTTAAAAACAACTCATGACATGTATTATGTAATTTTGAAATAAAGCAAAGGGGTTTTTGTTACCTCGTCATCGAAAGTCGTTAAGGCATAGTTTGCCATCTCGCCTTTGTTGGTTTGTTCTTCATCTTCAGATAAACTCGATTTATCCTTTGGTAAATTTTTCTTTTTAAGTTTATTTTTATTTTTGGATTTACGTTTTAAGAACTTTTTAAGTTTTATAGTGAGAAGTTCAAGTTCATCATCACTTGAGCTTTTGCTCGAGTGGTTTTCATTTGTTCTAAGTGTCAAATCCTTTATATTCTTTGGAAGGTAGTTCTCCAGCTCTTCATTAGCAATGCAAGTCATCTCATAGGTCATTAACGACCCGATAAGTTCTTCAAGTTGAAAAGTATTCAAATCATTGGCCTCTTGAATGGCCGTTAATTTAGGATCCCAAGTTTTAGAAAGAAATCGTAAAACTTTATTAACAAGTTCAAAATTCAAAAAACTTTTACCAAGAGCTTTTAGACTATTGATGACATCCGTAAAACAGGTGTACATGTCTCCAATAGTCTCATTTGGTTTTATTCAAAATAGTTCAAAATCATGCATCAAAATATTTATTTTAGAGTCTTTAACTCTACTAGTGCCTTCATGTGTGATTCCAAGAGTGAGTCAAATGTCAAAAGTCATTTTCACAAGTAGAAATCCATTAGAATTCATTTTTGTCTAAGGTGCAAAATAGAGAATTCATAGCTCTAGCATTTAAAGAAAAAATTTTCTTCTCCAAATCATTCCATTCTTTCATTAGAGCAGAAGACTTTTTAAAACCATTTTCGATAATATTCCACAAATTCAAATCCATAGAAAGTAAGAAAACTCTCATCTGAGTTTTCGAATAAGTGTAGTCCGTCCTAGTGAACATGGAAGGACGAATGATAGAAAAACCTTCATGAAATCCAAAAAGAGTCATTTCTCTTAGGTGTTAAACCAAATGAGAAATAACATGGCTCTGATACCAATAGTTAGGAATAAGTCAGCAATAAGAGGGGGGGTGAATTAGTGTAGCGGATAAAATCATGTTGGTTTGAAAATTTCATTTCGATTAAACTTGTTTCGTAAAGATGCTTAAATTGAAAGCGTATGGAAGAGTATAGCAAGTAAGGAAGTTTGCAGTGAAGGTAAATTTATCAAATAGAAATGTAAACTATTTTATAGTGGTTCAGTCGTCGTGACCTACATCCACTCCATCGATTCCTCTTCCGTCGAGGCCACCAGCATCCACCAACGATCTTCCTTCAATAGGCAAAGATCAACCACCCTTATAACTTGATTCTCCTTTTGACAAGTTCAGGAGAGAACCTTTACAACCCCACTTACGCCTCCCTAAATAGAATTCTAAACACTTAGGCTAAAGGAGGAGAACTCTCAAGATTACAACAGCATTTTTCCCAATTTGTATACTCAGTTGTGTGTATGTTAACTAGGGATGAGAGATGTATTTATAGGCCTTAAGTTGATTTAAACTTGGAGCCTAAAATTATCTCATCCCGAGTTTCCCGAGTCCTGGCAGTACACCGCTTGTGTTGGGCGGTACGACTGCCTATAGCACTGACCCGTACCACCTCCCAATCTGGTGGTACCACCACTTGGGAGACTGTATCTAGTTGGTACCACTGCCCAGACTAGCGGTACCACCGCCTGACACTGACACTAGGTAGTACCACGACCCAGTCTAGCGATACCACCACTTGATATAGTCTTAGAGACTGTGCCACGATAGTGCCACATGTTGGGTCATTGTTTGGGCATTCTACTTGGCCCAACACAGTCCAAACATGGGCTCAACTGGCCCCTAATTGGGTTGGCCCAATTCCAATCCTAATTATATGCTAACTATGAATTCTAAGGCATACACTAAGCAAATCTGGTCTGATTAGTCTTGGTTTCTTCCAGCGATCTTCCGACGATTTTCGATGATCTCTCGGCAATGTTCCAGCAGACACTCAGCAAGCTCCTGGACTTTACAACGATCTTCTTGGCAAGTTCCAATGTGCTTCTTCAGCAAGCTTCTGGACTTTTCAGTCAATTCTAGAAGAACTTCCGATGAATGTCCGAACTTCCGACGAACTCTCGAACTCCCAACGAAATCTCGTTCTTGACTTTAGGACTTCATTTTGCTTTATGCCTTGATCGCTATTGTAGTTAATCCTGTATAAGTAAAACCTACTTCGATCTAGACAAATATTACAAAGCTTGAATCATGTTGTCCAGCATGTCATTGGTTCATCGATGCTTCGTCTAAATCTTCGGCGCATCATCCTCTCTTTTGGCCTATCACCCAATCGACTAGTTTACCTCCGCAACTTTGATATCCTTGGTGCAATTTTCACTCTTCTTGGCTCGATGCTTGAACTCAAGGCCCGAAGCCTTCTACCGATACGTCGACCGATCCTCTAGCTCGGCGTCCAATCTTCTGACATGTTCCATTCCGACCGAACATGATTCTTCCTACTTTTTAATTGTCTCTCCCTGATCAAAACTTCCTGCGTCACTCAAAACGTAGATCAAATCATAAACACTATCAATTGGTTTCAACATCAAAATCCAAGATTCAACACTTTTTATATTATCTCTGTAATTCAAGAGTCATAGAGCCCAACATTTAACACTAAGCAAGAGTGGAATCATCTATGTACTTTACGTAGCAAGTAATCTCATCCTCGCATACCTCTTCCTCAAGCGTAGACATCACTGTATCAAGGATATACATGATTTTCTCTGCCGTGATAATGATTCTCAGGTTGCGAAGCCAATCGGTATAATTTAGACCAGTGAGGCGGTTGATATCAAGTATGCCACATAAGGGATTTGAATGCAACATATTTCTAAAAATCAAGTTATAGCATAAATAAATAACATATATATTTTATAAAAAAATAAATAATTAAGATAATAACTTCTATCTTAATCTACTCCCACTATTTTCTCACAAATCACATAACTCCCTCTGGTATGTGAATCGGAGACCCCCAATAGATCTCTAGTGGGGATCGGGATCCAATCATCGTCTTAATGTAACCTTGAGTGACTTGACCAATTACACTAAGCCCGTAAAGGTAAACAACTCTTGCTAATCACAACTCTTTGTGATTCTCATCCTATTTGGCCTCCGAACTACCATGGCCTCAAGTGACTCGACCAGCCATGGTGTTCGGTTAAGTTATCACCATCGTTATAAGATGAGTCTGATTCGACAATATGTCATTGAATGACTCGACCAAGCATACCATGTCCTAAGGTCATCGATAGCATCTCTATGTCATAAGCAAGATAGCAAATCATGAAATAGGTGAAAGAACAAAAAAATAAAAACTCAAATTTCCCAAAAAGGTGTTCATCGTCGTGGGAAGATTGGTACGCAAAATCTGTGAAACTAAAAACCATGCATGAGATAGTTGTGTTACCTTCATAGATTGTATATTTTTAAATCATATAAGAGGATGAAGGAGGTCAAGCGTCCTCTGTTTAGACCGAAATTGGTACTAAGAAGGGGGGTGAATTAGTGCTAATGATAAAAATGTCGACGATTTAGAAACACCATTTCGATAAATCCCGTATCATAAATAATATCAAAAGTGTGCTTCAATTGAAGTAAATGTAATAAGCAATTAAAACATAGAACAATAGTAATGAAGAGTAGAAAGAGAGTGCACTCCAAATTTATTGTGGTTCGATCGTCGTGACCTACGTCCACTACCGATTTCTCTTCCATCGAGGCCATCAACGTATACCAACAATCTTTCTTCGATGGGTGAAGACTAACTACCCTCTTACAACTCTTTCTCCTTTTCACAAGTTTAGGAGACAACCTTTACAGCTAGCTTGCCCATTTCAAGAAGGAAAAGTGGTTATCTTGCAAAGTTTTTGCTTAAACTTCTCATTTCACAAATTTGCTAGCTTGCATAAAATGGTGTAAAACTTACTTGCATAGTTCAAATACTTATTGAATGATTCTCCTTTTTATTGATGACAAAGGGGGAGAAATCATGAATAGAATTATGCAAAATGATGTTGAATTTAGTATCATGCATGAAGTGATAAATGGTTAAAAATGCATTAGTATCATGTATGTTAGGTCCAAGATGATGTTAATTTTGGTATCATGCATGAAATGATAAATGGTTAAAAAATACTTTAGTATCATGTATGTTATGCCCAAAATGATGTTAATTTTGATATCATGCATGAAGTGATGAAATTGTATATGTTATACTTTGATGACTTGAAACTATGATGATGCACAATATATGAAATTTTGATATATTGGATTTGATCACTATAATCGAAATTGTTTCACTTGAATTCAAAGGTTATGATTCCTTCTGAATTAAGTTTACCTTATATCAATATGGCATATATATAGGGGGAGTTATAGTTAACTCTGTTATCAATTAGTTGTCATCATCAAAAAGGAAAAGATTGTTAAATCTTGGATTTTGATGATGAAATCAATCGATGAATTAATGATCTAATCCATGTGTTAAGATAAGTGATGCAGGACTAACTACGATTGTGAAAAAGAAAATATAATTAAAGAAGAATCGAATATTAGGCCGGAGTTAATGATCGGGCATTGGGCCAGATGAATCGGGGGATATACCAAAGGATCAGACAATGCAATGAAAGCTTGTTGGAAGTTCGTCGGGGGTTCACTAAAAGCTTGCCGGAAGTTCACTAGGAGTTCACCGAAAGCTCGCCGGAAGTTTGCCAAGAGTTTGCCGGGAGTTCGTCGGAAGTTCACCAAGAGTTCAGTTGAACAATCAACGTGTCGGAGAACAAGATTGCTTATATCGTAATTGTATTAGTCTTAACTATCGTAGTTAGAACTTTAATTGAGTTAGTTTTAGGAGAAATCTTACTAACTCAATTAGGGGCCTAGTTAGGCCCTAAACAAAGCTGAATTGAACCAGTTGGATGGCCCATTCAGCCACTTGGAGTCACATTAAACGGTGGTCTGGGCGGTAGAATCACTTGAGGCTCAACCTCCTAAGTGGTCTAAGTGGTGGTACCGACGGTAGTTAATGTTGCTAGGCGATGGTACCGCCTTGTCAAGCAGTGGTAGCGCTAGAGCCCAGTCTTTGAGGCTCTATCAGGTGGTAGTATCGCCCAGTTTGGGCGATGGTACCTGTTGAATCTTGGATTTTGATGATAAAATCAATTGATGGGTTATTTGATCTAATCAATATTATTGAGTTAAGTGTGCAGGATTAACTACGATAACCAGAAAACACAAAGCAAGGATACCGGAGTCAAGTTCGATGGACGTTTAAGAATCCGAAAAATCGTCGGAGATGCTGTCGGAACCAACCGAGAAGAAATCGAGAACCTGTCGGAAGTTTGCCAAAGAGATCGTCGGAGGTTCACGGAGATCACCGAGAAGGCTCGGCTACTCATTAAAGTCATCACAAGTTCCGGAGCTTGCTGGGAGTCCGTCGGAAGAAGTTCGTCGGAAAGCTCGCCGGAACAAGACTCGACGTTCGCGGTTGAAAAATTGCTTAGGATATGTTTTGTTATGTAGTTAACTTGTAATTAGAATTAGGATTAAGAGACAATCCTATATCCTAGTTAGGGGCCAACTGGGCCCAAAATTAGACTTGGTTTGGGCTAAGTTTGAAGCCCAACCAGTCAACCGAAAAGTCTGGCGGTGGCATTGCCAGACTGGGCGGTTGCACCACCCAGCACCCGAGAGCTGGGCGGTGGCACCGCCCAGTGCCCGAGAGCCAGTCAGTGGCACCGCCACTGACAGGCGGTGGCACCGCCAGCATCGGGAACTCCACGAGAATTCAAATTTGGAGCCCAAATTTGAATCCTCTTGAGGCCTATAAATACCCCTCAAATCTCAGTTGAGATTACAACTTTTTTTAGTAGCAATTGATTGAGAGAAAGGTCTTAGAAAAGTCTTAGAAGGTCTTGTTTTCAATTTGCTAGTGTTCACCTCATTCCTTCTCGAAAATCTGTAAGAGAGTGAACCGCTTGTAAAGAGTTGTAAGAGGGGTATTTACGCTTCCCTTTCAAGAGATTTGCTAGTAGAAGGTGGGAGCCTCATCGAAGAGGGGCCTCGCAAGTGGATGTAGGTCATTTGACCGAACCACTCGAAAATTGGAGTAATCTCTAGTTTGCATTTACTTATCGCAATTTATCTTATTGCACACTTTCTTACGTACTTTATATCCTTGCTGCACTTCTCTACGAACACGCATCTAAGTTAAACTTTTCAAGTTCAGTTTTTCTATCGTGCCAACGATTTCAAAAACTAACGTTTTAATCCGCTGCACTAATTCACCCCCCCCCCCTCTTAGTCCTCTTGATCCTAACAATTGGTATCAGAGCAAGGTTATCTCTCATATTTGGTTTAATACCCAAGAGAGATGGCTTACTCCGGCATGCAAGAGGGCCATTCTATCACACGTCCACCTATGTTTAATGGGTCGGATTACACGTATTGGAAGACTCGGATGAGGATCTTCCTCATTTCTATGGATTTCGAGCTTTGGACTATTGTTGAAAACGGATTTCAAAAATCTTCTCTTCCGATGAGCGAATGGAATAAATCGGAGAAGAAGGTTTTTGCTTTAAATGCAAAGGCTATGAATGCCTTGTTTTGTGCACTAGACAAAAATGAATTTAATCGTGTTTCAATTTATGATTCGGCTTTTGATATTTAGAGAACTCTTGAGGTCACTCATGAAGGTACTAGCCGAGTGAAAGAGTCCAAAATCAACATTCTTGTGCACTCTTACAAACTTTTCCGAATGAAACCAAGTGAGTCCATCGGAGACATGTACACCCGGTTTAAGAATGTCATCAATGGACTCAAAGCTCTTGGTAAAGATTTTACTAACTTTGAACTAGTAACTAAAATCTTAAGATCCCTCCCTAAAAGTTGGGATCCAAAAGTTACGGCCATTCAAGAGGCCAAAGACCTTAAAACATTCCCTCTTGAAGAACTCATTGGGTCTCTAATGACCTACGAAATGACATGTCAAGCTCATGACGAGCTCGAGAACCCCCTTCCAAAGAACAGGAAGGATATGGCACTCAAATCATAAGAAGACCACTTGAAAGGAACATCAAGTGATGAGGACAGTGACAATGACATTGCACTTTTGACTCAAAAATTCAAAAAATATTTAAGGAAGAA
Source organism: Musa schizocarpa (assembly GCA_900464855.2). Classification (NCBI taxonomy): domain Eukaryota; kingdom Viridiplantae; phylum Streptophyta; class Magnoliopsida; order Zingiberales; family Musaceae; genus Musa; species Musa schizocarpa. The sequence goes on along the minus strand of LS990921.1, from coordinate 14,177,952 downwards.
TAAATTTAAAAATAATACAAAAAATAAATTTGAACAAAAGAAGGACCAAGTGATTTGCTATGAATGCAAAAAACCAGGACACTACAAGAACGATTGCCCTCAAGCCAAAAAGAGAACACCAAAGAAAAAGGCACTCAAGGCAACATGGGATGATTCAAGCACGTCCGAAGAAGAGGAGTCCAACACCGAGCAAGTTGCTCACAACGCCCTAATGGCCTTCGAAGAAGAGGTAACGGATTTAATTAATGCATATTTACCTTATCATGATTTATTAAATGCCTTCCATGAGTTATTTGATGAATGTAAGACAATTAGTAGAAAATACAAATTGCTAAAAAAGGAGCATGATAGTCTTACTTGTGCTTTTGATAAATTAAAAACTGAATATCATGATAGTCTAGCTCCATGTGCTAAATGCCATGATTTAGAAACTCTCCAAAATGAGAACTTGGTACTTAAGGACACCTTGAAGAAATTCGAGGTCAGTAGCAAGTCCTTAAACATGATCCTTACAAATAAGGGTCACGTTCCTAAAAGGAGTGGAATCGGATTTGTGAGAAGTACTCACCAAAATCCAACCACCTTCATTAAAGGTCCTATCTTACATGTTCAACACCAAAGCAATTGCAACTTTTATTGCAAATATGGACATATAATTTACCAATGTCCATTCAAGAAAATTAGTCCGAACAAATTGATTTGGGTTCCTAAAGGAACCATGATCAAGTCTATGCAACATGATAAACAAGTTAGATTAGTTTTTGAGGCACCCAAAAGTAAATGGGTACCTAAAAATAATTCCTTCTTGTAGAAACATACACCATCACATGCTAGGAGGAAGAGATGGTATCTTGATAGTGGATGCTCAAGGCATATGACCGGAGATCCATCCCAATTCTCTAAGCTCACTAGCATGGACGAAGGCTATGTCGCCTTCGGAGATAACAACAAAGGCAAAATCATTAGCAAGGGAACTATAGGTAACAAATCAAGTTTTTCCATTGATGATGTGTTACTAGTTGATGGATTGAAACATAATCTATTGAGCATTAGTCAATTATGTGATAAAGGTTATATCGTTAGATTTGAATCAAATATGTGCATTATTGAAAAACCAAATCATAACATGACTATGATTGCTTTAAAATAAAATAATGTCTATAGCATCAATCTTGATGAACTAAGTAATGAAATGTGTTTCTCCGCCGTACATGATGATGCTTGGCTTTGGCATAGGAGATTAGGCCATGCAAGCATGAAAACAATATCTAAAATCTCATCTCAAGAATTAGTACGAGGGATTCCGAATATGAAGTTTATTAAGGATAAGGTATGCGACGCATGTCAACTAGGGAAACAAATAAAAACAAGCTTCAAACCAAAAAATTAAATTAGCACCACTAGACCGTTACAATTGATCCATTTGGACTTATTTGGACCAATTGATACAACAAGTCTAGGTGGAAGCAAATATGCTTTTGTGATTGTGGATGACTACTCTAGATACACTTGGACCTATTTCTTAACTCACAAAAGTGATTGTTTCAAGTGTTTCTCTAAATTTTGTAAACTCACTCAAAACGAAAAAGGTTTCATGATTTCATCAATTCGAAGTGATCATGGTGGCGAATTTCAAAACCATAACTTTCAAAATTTTTGTGAAGTTAATGGATACAATCATAACTTCTCCACTCCGAAAAATCTCCAACAAAATGGAGTAGTTGAAAGAAAAAATAGAAACCTACAAGAAATGGCAAGAACTATGTTAAATGAACATAGTTTACCTAAGTATTTTTGGGCCGAAGCCGTAAATACGGCTTGCTACATCATGAATAGAGTCCTAATAAGACCTTCCTTATCAAAAACTCCCTATGAATTATGGAATAACAAAAAACCAAATATTTCCTATTTTAAAGTTTTCGGTTGTAAATGGTTTATTTTAAATGAAAGGGATGCCTTAGGAAAATTTGATGCTAAATCCGATGAAGGCATCTTTCTTGGTTACTCTTCCATTTCAAAAGCTTTTCGGGTTTTTAATAAAAGAACCTTAGTAATTGAAGAGTCTATTCATGTAGTTTTTAATGAAGTCTCAAATTTTAAGAAAAATGATTTTGATGATGATCTTGGTTTTGATAATTTGAATTTAAATGAACCCCCTCCTCAAAATAGCAACTTGGATGCACCTTCTTCCGAAATTTCCTTACCTAAGGAATGGAAGTATATAGATGCTCATCCAAAGGAGCTAATTATACGGGATACATCTAAAGGGGTTCAAACTCGTTCCTCTTTCAAGAATTTTTGTGCTAATGTTGCCTTCCTTTCTCAAATCGAACCTAAGTGCATTGACGAGGCCATAAAAGATGATTTTTGAGTTATTGCAATGCAAGAGGAATTGAATCAATTTGAGAGGAATAAGGTGTGGGAGCTTGTTTCTAGACCTAGTGACCATTTAGTCATTGGTACTAAGTGGGTCTTTAGAAACAAGCAAGACGAAAATGGTATCGTGGTTAGAAACAAGGCTAGATTAGTGGCCAAAGGTTTCATCCAAGAAGAAGGTATCAATTACGAAGAAACCTTCGCTCCCGTGGCTCGATTAGAAGCCATAAGGATGCTCCATACCTATGCTAGTAGTTATAATTTTAAACTATTTCAAATGGATGTCAAAAGTGCCTTCTTGAATGGTTTTATTTCTGAAGAAGTATATGTCGAACAACCTCCCGGATTTGAAAATTCTCTTCTTCCTAATCATGTATTCAAATTGACTAAGGCTCTCTATGGCTTGAAACAAGCTCCTAGAGCTTGGTATGAAAGGCTTAGTTCCTTTCTTATTTTAAATAATTTTACCAAAGGCAAGGTTGATACTACATTGTTTATTAAATATTTTGAAAATAATTTTCTTATTGTGCAAATTTATGTTGACGATATTTTTTTTGGCTCTTCGGATGAATCACTATGTGAATCATTTGCCAAATCTATGAGTCATTAATTTGAAATGAGTTTAATGGGTGAATTAACTTTCTTTTTAGGATTACAAATCAAACAATTTAAGGATGGTATATTTCTTAACCAATCTAAATATACATTAGAATTGTTAAAACGATTTAACATGGATAATTCAAAAGCAATAAACACCCCTATGAGTACTGCGACTAAGTTAGATATGGATGAAAATAATGAAAATTTCGATCAAAAAACATATAGGGGAATGATAGGTAGCCTACTCTACCTCACCACGACTAGACCGGATATTATGTTTAGTGTAGGACTTTGCACTAGGTTTCAATCAAATCCCAAATTATCCCATCTTAAAAGTGTTAAAAAAATATTTAGGTATCTTAAAGGAACTCCAAATTTAGGATTGTGGTATCCAAAATCTGAAAATTTTGATTTAATAGCTTATGCAGATGCCGATTTTGGCGGATGCAGGATAGATAGAAAAAGTACATCCGGAACATGCCAATTTTTAGGACATGCACTTGTTTCTTGGACCACCAAGAAACAAAATTCGGTTGCACTATCTACGGCGGAAGCCGAATACATTGTTGCAAGTGCATGCTGTGCATAAGTTGTTTGGATGAAAAATACATTAGAATACTATGGAATTCACTTTAAAAATATTCCCATAAAATGTGATAATACTAGTGCCATATGTCTTACTAAAAATCCAATTCAGCACTCTAAAACTAAGCACATCGACGTTAGGCATCATTTCATACATGATCATGTCCTTAACAATGATGTTGTTCTAGAATTCATTGACACAAAGCATCAATTAGCATATATATTTATAAAAGCCCTAAATGAAGACCAATTTGAATTTATTAGAAGAGAACTAGGCATGTTAAATTTTCCTTGAAAATAAGCTTATTTGAATATATTTTTCAAAAAATATCTTTTTAAAATTCTGGATATATGCTGATTTTTCCTTTTAAAGCTGAATTCTGGATAAGTATTTTTGGCAGATTTGAATGATTAATCTTAATGTTGTATTCTTTCTCTAATGATTTTATGATATTTTGTGAATCTCGAAATTAATGGCTTGATTATGAGTTTCAAGTTGACGTAGTGAATTTGAATGGGTTTGTAATCAAATTATGATATTGACTTATTTGAAGTTACTGTTGAATCTCGTATATTGATGATGAAACCACTTGATATGTGTTTATAATTTAAACTGCATTTTGAGTGATGCAGGTCTACTCGATCAGGATTAGACGATTAACGCAGGAGGAATTGACGTTGTGCCGGAGGAGATCACGTCAGGATATTGGACGGTAGAAGGCTTCAGACGTCGGGCATCGGGCTAAGGAGAGCGGAATTGCGCCAAGGATATTGGGGTTGCGGAGGTCAACTGCCGATTGGGCAACAAGCCGCAAGAGAGGACGATGCGCTGAAGAATCGGACGAAGCGCCAACCAATGACGTGTCGGGCAACGGAATGTCGATTCGCGTTGTAATAATTGTCTAGATCGGAGTAGAGTTTTAGTTTGTGTATGCAGGAATAACTATGATAATGAGGAAGACATAAAGCGAAACAAAGTATCGGAGTCAAGCGCAAAGGATTTGTTGCGAGTTCGAGAGTTCGACGGAAGTCCGAAGGTTCGTCGGGAATGCTGCCGGAACTAACCGAGAATGAGTAGGGAGCTTGCCGAAGGGTTTTTCGGAAGCTCGCCAGAAGGTTCGTTGGAAGTTCGCGGAGCTCGCCGAGAAAGATCGGAGCTTGCCGAAGAAGCTCGTTGGAACTCGCTAAGATCAAATCGTGAAGTCTAGGAGCTTGCCGGGAGTCCGCAGAATGGTTTCCGAGAGTTTATCGGAAGTTCGTCGGAAGCTTGCCGGAAGAAGTCTTGACTTACGAACTTTGTAATAGCTTAGAAAATGTCTTTAAATTCGTAGTTAGCACGTTAATTAGGGTTAGGATTAGGTGTTAATCCTATAACCCAAGTAGGGGCCAATTGGGCCCGAGTTCGGACTAGTTTGGGCCAAGATTGAAGCCCAACTAGTGGGCTGAAAACACTGTAGGCGGTGGCACCGCCCAGCACTATCAGGGTCAGAAACTGACAGGCGGTGGCACCGCCACTATCAGTGGCGGTGCCACCGTCAGCATCGGGAACTCCAAGAGAATTCAAATTTTGGAGCTCAAATTTGAATTCTCTTGAGGCCTATAAATACCCCTCATTTCTCAGCAGAGGACACAACCTTTTGAGTAGCTAGAAGTTGAGAAAAGCCTTAGGAAAAGTCTTGTTTTCAATAGCTTGAGTGTTCACCTCCTTTCTATTCATTGAAATCTTTGTAAAAGGGTGAACCACTTGTAAAAGGTTGTAAGAGGGGTGTAAGAAGGAGGTTGATCTCCGCCTAGTAAAGGAAGATCATTAGTGGATGCCGGTGGCCTCGACGGAAGAGGAATCGGAAGAGTGGATATAGGTCACGATTGACCGAACCACTATAAACTACCGTCTTCTCTGGTTTGCATTTACTTATTGTCATTTATATTACTACAAACCATTTGCACTTTGATGCTCTACTTATTTGTCTCCTTCTTACGTATCCCTTCAAGTTAAAACGCAATCGAAACGATTTCAAACGAAACGTTGCATTTATCGTACGAAGTTTCCGAAAGTGTTTAAATCGTCGAAAGTTTATAATACTTTACCGTTGCACTAATTCACCCCCCCCCCCTCTCTTAGTGCCGCTCCGATCCTAACACTTGGTATCAGAGCTTGGTATTTATCATTTCGTATTTACACCCGAGAGAAATGGTTTTTCATGGCTTTCAAGAGGGCTTTTCGGTTGTTCATCCACCGTTGTTTAACGGATTGGACTACACTTATTGGAAAACTCGAATGAGAGTTTTCTTGATTTCTATGAATTTGGATATATGGAATATTGTTGAAAATGGTTTTCAACTTCCCTCTAAACCGATGAATGAATGGTCGGATTTGGAGAAGAAATATTTTTCTTTAAACGCAAAGGCTATGAATGCCTTATTTTGCGCTTTGGACAAAAATGAGTTCAATCAGATTTCTATGTGCGAAATGGCTTTCGATATTTGGCGAACACTTGAAATCACGCACAAGGGAACTAGTAGAGTCAAAGACTCGAAAGTTAACATTTTATTGCATGATTTTGAGTTTTTTCAAATGCAACCAAGCGAGACTATAGGCGACATGTACACCCGTTTCACGGATGTCGTCAATAATCTAAGAGTTCTTGGTAAATCTTTTTCGAATTTTGATCTCGTAAGCAAGATCTTAAGATCCCTTCCAAAAAGATGGGATTCTAAAATAACCGCAATACAAGAAACAAAAGATTTAAATATTTTTCCACTTGAATAACTAATTGGTTTGTTGATGACATATGAAATGGTGCACAATGCACATGATGAACAAAATCACCTTCCAAAGAACAGGAAGGATTTGGAACCCCGAACAAATGAATACCACTTGAGCAATGACTCAAGTGATGAGGACAATGATGAACTTGAACTTCGAACACTAAATCTTAATAAGTTTATTAAACAAAAATCTAAAATAAACAATGAACTTGAATGGAGGGAGAGGCCAAAGAAGAGGAAGGCAACCAAGGATGAATCAAGAACTTCCAAAGGTGAAACGGAGAATTGGGCTTTGACGGGCTTCGACTACAAGGTAAGTAACTCAACTATCTTGAATTATTTTGAAATTACTTGATGTTTTCCATGATGTATTTTCTCTTTTCTTTTGAATAATTATTTTTCTTGAAAATTGTATGTTTTATGTTAATAGAATAAAATGTTAGATTTAAATAATCATATATATGTGCTTGAGAAGCAAGAATGTGTATTTTGATTATTTCCATATTAACTTTCAATGATGATGCATGGTTTTTATATGGAAGGCTTGATGATATTTCTTTTAAACCTTGTCTTTGGTTTTCAAACATGATGTATGTTTTTGACATAAAAACAAAACTTGAGCATGCTAATATAAAGTCAATCACATAAATTAAAACTAAAGAAGTTTTAGTTATTTATAAGAATCATTCAAAATTATGTTCAATGAAACCATTGCATAATGATGTAATGAAAATATTAAACATTTTGAAACCATGTTTTAGTGTCATGCATAATGATCATGCTTAATAAATTTCAAAATTATGCATATGAATCTTGTGATTTATGGATTATCGATTTTTACCATAATGAAAGTGCCTTATTAATCTTTGTTGTAATAAATCTTACACTTTCGGTTTTAAACATTATACATGCTTTTATTTGGTATAAGTGAAATAAAATCATATGAATTGAAACAACTAAAAAGAGGAAAATATTTTTTCCTTGAAAAATTATTTTTCTCTATCCTATTGAACTTGATGTTTATTATGATAAATCTATGTATACCATTTTGAATCTCTTGAAAGTAATGTTGATATTTTGATGATTTTGATGATTTAAATTTGAAATGAGTTTTATCAAAATCATGATATTGATTTCTTGAAATAACATGAGATTACCTTTGATGATCATTTTGATTCATGGAATTTTGGATTCATGACTTGGTCTTACATTTGTTTATGAGATGGTTGAAATCTTCGTACGTTTGAATTCTTCCCTTCTCCTTTCAATTTATGCATGTTATATGTTAAAGATTTAAAACCATGTTTTGGTATCATGCATATCTAAGAAATATTGATGTGACAAATTGAATAAGTTGAAAATAAATGATGATTTTTCTCTTGAATATAACTTGTGATATTTTTTATATAAATCATCATTTGATTTCTCGACATTCGATACATGAGATTTTATTATAAATCAAAATTTCTCATTAATCGATCTTCTACGATTTTACTTGATATTCTCTTGAGAGGAGATTTTCTAAATGAATCATGATTTTTCCTTGTGAGTTCTTGGAGTTATTACTTGATTTTTCTTTTAAAACAAGATCTCTTCTTTGTACTCCTATGATTTTTCTTGATATTTTATTTAAAGAAGATATTTACTATATGAATCATGTCTTTTGGTATTCAAATGATTTTATCCTTCATGACATGATTTCTTTGTATTTATAGCTTCCATGACTTGAAATGTTTTGGTATCATGCAATGATGAAATATTCATAAAGTTAAAATGATGTATGCAATACTTATGATAATGATGTACATGATGTATTTATTGCATATGATGTGTATCATGAATGCTTTAAATGATGAGTGTTTGGTATCATGATCAACATGTTGATAAATGCTTAAAAATTTTAATGTTTGAGTATCATGTATGATATGCTTATTAATGATGATTGATTTATTTTTCGGTATCGTGCATGAAAAATAAGGTTATTGAAATTGTGTATGTTTTAATTTGAATATATAATGATGCACAAATAAGAATGATACTTACCTTTGTCATAATATAAAAATTGATATAAGGGTCTTCCTTTCTTTTTGACAATGAGAAAGGGGGAGCAAGAATTTCTAGCGTGGACATCATGAAAAGAGGCAAACTAACTAGCTTGCACAATTCAAGATGAAAGCAAAAAATTGCACTTCTCAAAAGAGAAGATGCAAATGTAACATTTGCCAAATTGTTTGCTTGCCTCATGTAAAATATTATCTCTTGCTAGTTTGGCATTTTTGCTAGCTTGTATGTTGCAAAACTTGATCACTTTTTCAAACATTTTGCTAGCTTACACTTTGCAAAGAAAGCAAAAATGACACTACTAGAAGAAAGAGCTTGTTATTTTGAACATCACAAGCTTGCCTATCTTAAGAAACAAAAATTATAAAAGTGCTATCTTGCCTATCTCAAGAAGCAAAACTTGCAACTTGCACATTGCAATAGGAAGCAAGAATTATGAGCTTACACAAGAAAGTTATCTTACATTTGCTTTCAAAATTTTTGCTAGTTTGTATATTGTGAAACTTACATATCGTAAAAATTGCTAGCTTGTAGTCGAAAGAGAAGCAAAAAGTTGCTATCTCAAAAGAAGCAAATGTGCTATCTTGCCTATCTTAAGAGGCAAAAATGCTAACTTGCACATCTAGCAAAACTTGACAAATTTGCATATTTCAAGAAGCAAGAGTTGCTTTCTTGAACATCTCAATATTGCTAGCTTGCATGATGTAGAACTTACTATCTTGAACATTACCAAAAGTGCTATCTTGTATGTTGTAAAACTTGCATATCTAAAACTTGATAGCTTGAATGTCCTAAGCATGATGCATTACTTGCTAAATTTTCTAGCTTCAAAACTGCATGATGATAAAACTTAATATTATGTTTTTCATGCAATGAGTTGAACTTATATTACCAACACAAAGAATTGTGGTACTTCTCCTTTTTGTTGATGACAAAGGGGGAGAAGTATGTTGGTGACATAACATGTGATGTATAAGTTTTATACATATGTTCATGATGATGTGTTGCAAGTATTCATGATGAATATTGCAATGACTTGAATTCTGCTTGAATTCAAGGTTCTATCAATATGGCATATTGACAGGGGGAGTTTGTTTAAACTCCGGGAGTTAAGGTTAACTCCGTCATCAAGTGGTTGTCATCATCAAAAAGGGGGAGATTGTTGAATTTCGTATTTTGATGATGAAACCACTTGATATGCGTTTATAATTTAAACTGCATTTTGAGTGATGCAGGTCTACTCGATCAGGATTAGACGATTAACGCAGGAGGAATTGACGTTGCGGACCGGAGGAGATCACGTCGAGGATATTGGACGCGGTATTCTTGGACGTCGGGCATCGGGCTAAGGAGAGCGGAATTGCGCCAAGGATATTGGGGTTGCGGAGGTCAACTACCGATTGGGCAACAAGCCGCAAGAGAGGACGATCGTTGAAGAATCGGACGGGCGCCAACCAATGACGTCTTAGGAGCAACGGAATGTCGATTAGCGTTGTAATAATTGTCTAGATCGAGTAGAGTTTTAGTTTGTGTGTGCAGGAATAACTATGATAATGAGGAAGACATAAAAGCGAAACAAAGTGTCGGAGTCAAGCACAAAGGATTTGTTATGAGTTCGAGTTCGACGGAAGTCCCAAGGTTCATCGGGAATGCTTTGCCGAAACTAGCCGAGAATGAGTAGGGAGCTTGCGAAGGGTTTTTTCGAAGCTTCGCCGGAAGGTTCGTTGGAAGTTCGGAGCTCGCCGAGAAAGATCGGAGCTTGCCAAGAAGCTCGTTGGAACTTCGCCAAGATCGAATCGTGAAGTCTAGGAGCTTGCGAGTCCGCAAAATGGTTTCCGAGTTTATCGAAGACCGCCGGAAGTTCGTCGGAAGCTTGCCGGAAGAAGTCTTAACTTACGAACTTTGTAATAGCTTAGAAAATGTCTTTAAATTCGTAGTTAGCACGTTAATTAGGGTTAGGATTAGGTGTTAATCCTATAACCCAAGTAGGGGCCAATTGGGCCCGAGTTCGGACTAGTTTGGGCCAAGATTGAAGCCCAACTAGTGGGCAGAAAATACTGTAGGCGGTGGCACCGCCTGGGCTGGGCGGTGGCACCGCCCAGTGCCCGAGAGTTGGGCGGTAGCACCGCCTGGGCTGGGCGGTGGCACCGCCCAGCACTGTCAGGGTCAGAAACTGACAGGCGGTGACACCGCCAGCATCGGGAACTCCAAGAGAATTCAAATTTTGGAGCCCAAATTTGAATCCTCTTGAGGCCTATAAATACCCCTCATTTCTCAACAGAGGACACAACCTTTTGAGTAGCTAGAAGTTGAGAAAAGCCTTAGGAAAAGTCTTGTTTTCAATAGCTTGAGTGTTCACCTCCTTTCTATTCATTGAAATCTTTGTAAAAGGGTGAACCACTTGTAAGAGGTTGTAAGAGGGGTGTAAGAAGGAGGTTGATCTTCGCCTAGTAAAAGAAGATCATTAGTGGATGCCGGTGGCCTCGACGGAAGAGGAATCGGAAGAGTGGATGTAGGTCGCAATTGACCGAACCACTATAAACTACCGTCTTCTCCGGTTTGCATTTACTTATTGTCATTTATATTACTGCAAACCATTTGCACTTTGATGCTCTACTTCTTTGTCTCCTTCTTACGTATCCCTTCAAGTTAAAACGCAATCGAAACGATTTCAAACGAAACGTTGCATTTATCGTACGAAGTTTCCGAAAGTGTTTAAATCGTCGAAAGTTTATCATACTTTACCGTTGCACTAATTCACCCCCTCTTAGTGCCGCTCCGATCCTAACAGTTACTACTTGAAATTTGTTTTCGATCCCAATCTCTTCCTTGTACATCTACAATTTTTAGAAAGAAGAGATTTGATAAAATGAATGAATGCTGAATTTTCCTTTAAAATGAATTTAGCATACTTAACTTTGAATGGTAATTTTTTTCTAATCAATGCTAAATTCCTATTGCTATAATCACAAATTATGTGCTTCAAGTCTCATTCCCTTTTTGTTGATGACAAAGGGGGAGAAAAGTGATGACTTGTATCATTTCAATAGCATGACTTATATAAATCGCAAAAGCTAGTGTAATATGAATGTCTTATATGCCTTGCAAAATCCTTGAGAATATCACAAAATCGATTGATCATATTGAATGCATGTCTAAAATGTATAATCATAAAATTCATGTTGAAAATCTTTTGTCGTAGTAAAATTTGTCTCTTATCTTTCGACTTGAAAAGGATTTTCATCGAAATTTCGCATTTACATTATACTTAATGAGAATAATGATAAGTTCTACGGTTAGAACTTATCGGTTTATGCTTGAATTCAATGAGATGGAATTCAAGTGTTTTATCTTCTCATAATATGGCATATAGATAGGGGGAGTTATGTTTAACTCCGTCATCAATTGATTGTCATCATCAAAAAGGGGGAGATTGTTGAATCTCGGATTTTGATGATAAAATCAATTGATGGGTTATTTGATCTAATCCATATTATTGAGTTAAGTGTGCAGGATTAACTATGATAACCAAAAAACACAAAGCAAGGATATCGGAGTCAAGTTCGATGGACGTTTAAGAGTCCGAAGAATCGTCGGAGATGCTGCCGAAACCAACCGAGAAGAAATCGGGAACCTGTCGAAAGTTCACCGAAGAGATCGTCGGAGGTTCACAGAGATCACCGAGAAGGCTCGGCTACTCATTAAAGTCATCACAAGTTCGGGAGCTTGCTGGGAGTCCGTCGGAAGAAGTTCGTCGGAAAGCTCGCCGGAACAAGACTCGACGTTCGCGGTTGAAAAATTGCTTAGGATATGTTTTGTTATGTAGTTAACTTGTAATTAGGATTAAGATTAAGAGATAATCCTATATCCTAGTTAGGGGCCAACTGGGCCCAAAATTAGACTTGGTTTGGGCTAAGTTTGAAGCCCCACTAGTCAACCGAAAAGTTTGGCGGTGGTACTGCTAAACTGGGCGGTTGCACCACCCAGCACCTGAGAGCTGGGCGATGGCACCGCCCAGCACTGTCAGCGCTTGACACTGACAGGCAGTGGCACCGCCAGCATCAGGAACTCCACGAGAATTCAAATTTGGAGCCCAAATTTGAATCCTCTTGAGGCCTATAAATACCCCTCAAATCTCAACTGAGATTACAACTTTTTTTAGCAGCAATTGATTGAGAGAAAGGTCTTGAAAAGTCTTAGAAGGTCTTGTTTTCAATTTGCTAGTGTTCACCTCATTCCTTCTCGAAAATCTGTAAGAGAGTGAACCGCTTGTAAAGAGTTGTAAGAGGGGTATTTACCCTTCCCTTTCAAGAGATTTGCTAGTGGAAGGTGGGAGCCTCGTCGAAGAAGGGCCTCGCAAGTGGATGTAGGTCATTTGACCGAACCACTCAAAAATTGGAGTAATCTCTGGTTTGCATTTACTTATCGTAATTTATCTTACTGCAAACTTTCTTACGTACTTTATATCCTTGCTGCACTTCTCTATGAACACGCATCTAAGTTAAACTTTTCAAGTTCAGTTTTTCTATCGTGCCAACGATTTCAAAAACTAACGTTTTAATCCGCTGCACTAATTCACCCCCCCCTCTTAGTGTTCTTGATCCTAACAGTACCACCCAGTATCAATATGCAAGTGGTGGTACCGCCTAATACTGACGGTACCAGAAACTCAGGATGAGACACTTTTTTGCTCCATTTTTTAAGCCATTAAGGCCTATAAATACCCTACTCTTTCCTGCTTGAAAGAGCACGAAAGTGTGAATTGACTAATGCTCAAGAGGTTATGCTTTAAGCCATCAACCAACAACACATCAATAAAAAAGTTGGATATGTTATCTATGGTTCTTTTGCCAATGATTTTACCTTTGTTATTGTCTCCGAATGTGACATATCCTTCATCTAGGCAAGTGAGCTTAGAGAATTGAGATGGATCTCCGGTCATATGTCTTAAGCATCCACTATCAATGTACCATCTCTTGCTCTTAGCTTATGATTGTATATTTTTCTACAAAAAAGGATGATTTTTAGGTACCCATTTGACCTTAGGTGCCTCAAAAATTGATCTATATAGCTTATCATGTTGCATTAAGTCATTTGAGGTTCTTTTAGGAACCAAAATCAATCTATGTGAACTGTATCTTTTAAGTGGACATTTATAGGCAATATGTTCGAGTTTGCAACAAAAGTTGCATTTAGTGTGAGGTGAAACATGCAAGGTCGGGCCTTTAACAAGGGTGGTTGGATTTTGGTGAGAGCTACTCACAAATCCGATTCCACTTCTCCTATGAACATGACCCTTATTGGCAACGATCATGTTCAAAGACTTGCTACCAACCTCAAATTTTTTTAAGGTTTCTTTGAGTAGCAAGTTTTCCTTTTTTAGTATTTCTAGTTCATCATATTTCGTACAAGGAGTTAAACTACTATTATGCTCAACCTTTAATCTATCTAAATCACTAACAAGAGAAGCAAGCTCCTTTTTTAATAATTTATATTTTTTACTAATTAATTTACATTCATCAAACAAATCATGAAAAGTACTTAATAATTCATCAAAAGATAAACTTGCATCAATTGAATTACTTACCTCATCTCCGATAGCCATTAGCACATAGTGAGCAACTTGCTCGGTATTAGTTGGTTCCTCTTCTTCGGATGCACTTGAGTCGTCTCATGTTGCTTTGAGAGCCTTCTTCTTTGGTTGCCTCTTCTTGGCTAGGGGACATTCGCTCTTGTAATGTCCCGGCTTCTTGCATTCGTAGCATATTATTTAATCTTTCTTGGGTTCAAATTTATTTTTAATATCATTTTTAAATTTATTCCCTTTTATGAATTTTTTGAATTTTCTTGTTAAGAGTTATAAATTTTCATCAAGGTCCTCATCACTTGAGTTTTCTTTCAAGTGGTCTTCTTGGGTTCTTAGTGTCATATCCTTCCTATTCTTTGGAAGGGTATTCTCAAGCTCTTCATGAGCTTTACAAGTCATCTCATAGATCATTAGTGACCCAATTAGTTCTTTGATAGGAAAATTATTTAGATCTTTGGCCTCTTGAATGACCGTTACTTTAGGGTCCCAACTCTTTGGAAGGGATCTTAAAATTTTATTAATAAGTTCAAAATTCGAGAAACTTTTACCAAGTCCTTTTATACCATTGACGACATCCGTAAATCAGGTGTACATATCTCCAATGGTCTCACTTGATTTCATCCGAAACAACTCATAAGTGTGCACTAAAAGATTAATTTTTGACTTTTCACTCTACTAGTGCCTTCATGAGTCACTTCGAGTGTGTGATAAATATCAAAAGTCATTTCACAAATCGACGCTCAATTAAACTCATTTTTATCTAATGCATAAAACAAGATATTCATAGCCTTGGCATTTAAAGTGAAAGTCTTCTTCTCCAACTCATTCCAATCGTTCATCGGAAGAGAAGACTTTTGAAAACCATTTTCAACAACATTCTAAAGCTCAAAATCCATTGAAATTAGAAAGATCTTCATTCTAGTCTTCTAATATATGTAATCCATCCCATTGAACATGGGTGGATGTGTAATTGAATGAAGATCTTTCAATTCTAAAGCTCAAATGTCATATCTCTTGGGTTTTAAACTAAATGAGAGTGAACCGAGCTCTAATACCAATTGTTAGGATTAAGAGCGGCACTAAGAGGGGGGGGGGGGGGGATGAATTAGTGCAGTGGAAAACTTTTTGATTTCTTAAAATATTTCATACATTCCATGGAAATCGATTCGAAAAGATAGTAACTTGAAACATAAGGGAGTGTAAGCATAGTGAAAGCAATATGAGGAGGAGAAGCAGTTTGCTATGAAATGATTTGTAGTTAAAGTAAATTGCTCAAAGTAAGTAGATTACCTTCCAAATCAACTCCAATTATTGTTCTAACTATAATTAAAGCAAGCATGGTCTGGTACATCAATTTTTCACTTGGCGATCTTCCAGCGAACTTCTCGATGAGTCTTCCGATGAGCTTCCAGCGAACTCCCAACCAACTCTCAGCTAGTCTTCCGGCGTTCTTCCATAGATCTCTCGATGAGCTTTCGGCGAGTCTTCCAACGTGCTTTTGGTGATCTCACGATGAACTCTCGGCAAGCTCTCGGTATATCGTCTGAGTCTTCGACTTCGGCTCATCATCTGCTTTACACCTTATTGCTATCGTAGTTAATCCTACATACTTATCTCAACACATGGATTAGATCAAATAATTTACCAATTGATTTCAATATCAAAATCCAAAATTCAATAAAATTCCAAAAGTATATGAATCAAAGTTCTACTTTTATAAATAGAAAGAGGAAGGATTCATATGGAAATGATCATCTCATAAAAGATTAAGTATACCAAAAGTCCATGAATAAATTTTTACTTTCATATGAAGGAGGAAGGATTCAAGGACATGATCATCATATAAAAGATCAAGTATGCCAAAAATCCATGAATCAAATCTCTTCTTTGGTGAATTGCAAGAAGAATGAATGAAGGAAACAATATTGATTTAAAAAGAAAACTCAAGTAATGAAAAATCGAGAAATTCAAAAAATGTATAAGAGGAATTCATGCATTTGGAAGATTTAACATGCCTAATTCTCTTATGACATAATCAAATTATTCCTTATTCAATGGTTTTATAAAAATATCAGCTAATTAATATTTTGTATCAATAAATTCTAGAGATATATCATGATTATTAACATGATCTCTAATAAAATGATGTCTAATGTAAATATATTTAGTTCTAGAGTGTTGAATGAGATTCTTTGTTAAATATATTGTACTAGTGTTATCGCATTTTATAGGGATGTTTTTCAAATAAATTGCATAATCTTCTAAAGTATTTTTTATCCAAATAACTTATCTATAACATACACCAACTACTCTATATTCAGCTTTAGTTATAGATAATACAACAAAATTTTATTTCTTGGAAGACCATGAAATAAATGCATGACCTAAGAGTTGACATGTTCTAGATATGATTTTTCTATCTATTCTACGTCAAGCAAAATTAGCATTAACATAAGTAATTAATTCAATTTTTTTTTATTTTGGATACCATAATCCTATATTAGGAGTTTCTTTTAAATATCTGAAATCCTCTTAACTACTTTTAGGTAAGATTGCTTACGATTAGATTAAAATCTAGCACATAATCCAACAGTAAACATAATATCTGATCTAGTTATGGTGAGATATAGTAAACTACCTATCATATCCCTATAAATCTTTTGATCAAAATTTTCTCCATCATGGTCCATACCTAACTTTGTGGAAGTGCTCATTGGTGTATTACTAGCCTTAGAACTATCCATATTAAACCATTTTAATAGATCTAAAGCATATTTAGTTTGATTAACAAAAAATTCATCACTAAGTTGCTTAATTTGCAATCCTAAGAAGAAAGTTAATTCACCCATTAAACTCATTTCAAACTCTTAGCAAAAGACTCACATAAAGACTTATTTGAAGAACCAAAAATAATATCATCAATATAAATTTGAACTATAAGAAAATTATTTTTAAAATATTTAATAAACAATATGGTATCAACCTTGCCTTTCAAAATATTATTCTTAATTAAAAAGGAACTAAGTCTCTGATACCAAGCCCTTGGAGCTTATTTCAAATCATAGAGAGCCCTAGACAACTTAAAAGTATGATTTTAAAAAATAGCATTCTCAAATCTGGGTGATTGTTCAACATAAACTTCTTCATAAATAAATCCATTAAGAAAAGTACTTTTAACATCCATTTGAATAATTTAAAATTATTACAACTAGCATAGGAAATAAGAATCCTTATGGCTTCAAGTCTAGCCATAGGAGCGAATGTTTCTTTATAATCGATACCTTCTTCTTGGTCGAAACCTTTGGTCATTAATCTAGTCTTGTTTCTAACCACGATACCAAGTTTATCTTGCTTATTTCTAAAGACCCATTTGGTACAAATTACTAATTAGTCACTAGGTCTAGGAACAAACTTTCATACCTCATTTCTCTCAAATTGATTTAACTCTTTTGGCATTGTAATAACCCATGAATCATCTTTTAGGGCTTCGTCAATGCATTTTGGTTCAATTTGAGATAAGAAGGCTATATTCATATAAAAATATTTAAAAGAATAACATGTTTGAACACCTTTTGATGTATCTCTGATGATTAGCTCCTTAGGATAAGCATCTACATACTTTCATTCCTTTGGTAAGGATTCCTTATAAGTAGATGTATCCAAGTTGCTAGGAATAGGAGAATTTTCATTTAAATTCAAAATGTCAAAATTAAAATCATCATCAAAATTTTTTTTCTTAAATTCAGAAATCTCATTAAAAATAACATGAATAGATTCCTCTATAACCAAAGTTCTTTTGTTAAAAACACGAAAAGCTTTAGACAAAGAGGAATAACCAAGAAAAATGCATCTTTTGCATTTAAAATGAAACATTTACAACCAAAAACTTTAAAGTATAAAATGTTTGGTCTTTTATTGTTCCACAATTCATAAGGAGTTTTAAAAAATAATGGTCTTACTAGAACCCTATACATGACATAGCATGTCGTGTTAATGGCTTCGGCCCAAAAATATTTGGGTAGGCTATGTTCATTAAGCATGGTTCTTGTCATTTCTTATAAACTCCTATTTTTTCTCTCAAAAACTTCATTTTGTTGAGGGTTTCTTGGAGCAGAGAAGTTATGGTTATACTTATTTAAATCATAAAAAAATTTTAAATCATGGTTTTGAAATTCACCATAATTTTTAAAATCATCTTACAAGTTCTTTAGTTATACTTTGTTAAATTAGTTTTATACTTGAATAGCCTAATCTTTTATGCCAAAGCCATGTACCATCATTTAAAATTGAAAAGCAAGTTTCATCTAAAACTCATCAAGATCAATAGTATAGACATTGTTGATCCTTAAGACAATCAAAGATCTATTTATGTATGGTATTTCTATAATACAAGCATTAGATTTAAATTTGATGTTATAACCTTTATCACATAATTGACTAATGCTTAGTAAATTATATTTTAAATCATCTACTAATAAAATATTTTCAATCAAAAGGATTGATTTGTTACCTATATTTCCTTTGCAAATAATTTTTTCTTTATTATTGTCTTTGAAGGTGACATTTCATTCGTCTTGACTAGTGAGCTTAGAGAAGTGTGTTGGATCTCCGGTCATGTTCCTTGAGCATCCACTATTAAGGTATCATCTCTTGCTCTAGCTTATTATTGTAATCACATCTAAAGGAAATGGGGTTTTCTTTTAGGTATCCATTTAACTTTGGGTCCCTCATAAATAGATCTACTTATCATTGAGTGATTTATGGTTTCTTTAGGAACCCAAACTAATTTATATGTACTATACCTTTTAAATGGATATTTGTAAATAAAATTATCATATTTTTTACAAAAAATAATTTTTTTTTTAGGTGAGATATGTAATATAGATCCTTTAACGAAGATAGTTGGCTTTTATTGAGTGCTACTCACAAAGTTAATTCCTTCCTTTCTATGAATATGACCCTTATTAGTAAAGATCATGTTTAAAGATTTGTTACCTATTTTAAAATTTTTTAATATTTCTTATAGTAATAAATTTTCCTTTTTAAATGACTCTAACTCTTCACATTAAGTACAAAGAGTTAACAGACACTTATTATGCTTATTTTTTAATTTTTCAAGTTCGCTAGAAAGAGAAGCATAATCATTTCTCAATCATTTATATTTTTACTAACTAATTTACATTCATCAAATAAATTATGAAAAGCACTTAATAATTCATCAAAAGATAAATAGGCTTCGATTGAGTCACTTACCTCCTCGCCAAACGTCATTAATGCGTAGTTAGCAACTTCTTCTTTATTGGTTGGCTCCTCGTCTTCGAATGCACTTAATTCGTCCCAAGTTATATTGAGTACTTCTTTGGTAGTTTCTTCTTTACTTGGGGACATTCATTTTTGAAGTGCACCAGCATCTTGCATTCATAGTATATTATTTGATCATTTTTTAGTTCACTTTTGTTCTTAATGTCTTGTTTTATTTTGTTCTTAATTTTATTTTGTGCCAAGTCATCATCATCATCACTTGAGTTTTCACCCAAATGGCCTTCTTTGGTTCTAAGTGTCATGTTATTCATATTTTTTGGAATGTTGTTCTCAAATTCATCATGTGCTATACATGTCATTTCATAGGTCATCAAATACCCGATAAGTTCTTCAAGAAAAAAGTTATTTAGGTCATTACTCTAGGATCCCAACTTTTTGGAATGGATCTTAATATCTTGTTAACAAGTTTAAAATCAGAAAAACTTATACCACCTACTTTTAGACCATTGACGACATCCGTAAAATGGGTATACATGTCTCCATTGGTCTCGCTTGGTTTCATGCGAAATAACTCATAGCTATGAACCAAAAGATTAAGTTTTGACTCTTTAACCCTACTTGTGCCTTCGTATGTGACTTTGAGAGTGTGTCAAATATTATGTGTAGTTTCACATATAAAAACCCGATTAAATTTATTTTTATCAAAAGTATAAAATAAAGAGTTTATCGCTTTAGTATTCAAGGAGAAAGTCTTCATTTCCAAATCATTCCATTCATTCATTAGTTTGGAAGACTTCTTAAAACTACTTTCAATAATGTTCCACAACTTGAAATCCATAGAAAACAAGAAAATTCTTATTCTAGTTTTTCAATATGTGTAGTCCGTCCCATTAAACATAGGAAGACGAGTGATAGAAAGACCCTTTTGATTACTAGTAAAAGCCATTTCTCTTATGTGTTAAACCAAACGATAAAAATCTTGGCTTTGATACCAACTGTTAGGACCGAAATCACTAAGAGGGGGGTGAATTAGTGCTGATGATAAAAACGTCGATGATTTAGTAAAACCATTTTAATAAAGCTCGTATTGAAAATGATATCGAAAGTGTGCTTTACTTGAAGTAAATGTAATAAGAAATTAAAACATAGAACAATAGTAATGAAGAGCAGAAAGAGAGTGCACACCAAATTTATAGTGGTTCGATCATCGTGACCTACGTCCACTCTCGATTTCTCTTCCATCGAGGCCACCGGCGTACACTAGCAGCCTTCCTTCAATAGGAAAAGACTAACTACCCTCTTACGACTCTTTCTCCTTTTCACAGATTTAGGATACAACATTTACAAGCCTCACACCTCTCTTAGAATGATCACAAAGCTAAAGGAGGAGGACACTTAGCACTTTTTCAACACTTTTATAACCCAAAATCTTAAGACTTTTATTCATACTTTCATGCTCTTTTATACAGGAAAGAGTGAGGTATTTATAAGCCCCAATAGCTTCACAAAAAGAGCCAAAAAGTCTCATCATGGGTTTCCAAGGTACTAGCGGTACCACCGCTAGTATTAGGCGATACCACCACCAGTATTGGGCGATACCACCGCCTACAGACTGATATTGGGTGGTACCATTGCCCAGTCTGAGTGTTACCACCACCTGATAGAGCCTTGGAGACTGGGCTCTAGCAGTACCATACTTGACAAGGTGGTACCACTACTTGACAGCATTAACTGTCGGTGGTACAATCGCCCAGACCACCTAGGAGATCGGGCCTCAAGCAGTTCCATTGTCGAGTCTAAACGATGCCACCGCCTGACGTGGCTTCAAGTGGTTGAATAGGCCATCCAATGGGCCAAATTCAGCCTGGTTTAAGGCCCAATTAGCCTCTAACTAAGTTAGTAGGATTTCTCCCAAAACTAACTCAAATTAAAGTCCTAACTATGATAGTTAAGAATAATATAATTACGATACAAGTAATTTGAGTTGTCTGACACATTAATTGTTCAACCAAACTCTCAATGAACTTCCGATGGACTCCCAATGATCTTCCGACAAGCTTTCGATGAACTCCCAACGAATTTTTGACGAGCTTTCAGAGAACTCTTAGTGAGTTTTTGGTGAACTCCATACGAGCTTTCGGTGAACTCTTGACAAACTTCTGACGAGCTTTCGGTGAACTCCCGATGAACTTTCGGTGAGCTTTCATAGCATCGTCTGATCCTTCGGTGTATCTACCGATTCATCTAACCCAATGCCTGATCATTAACTCCGACTAAACATTTGATTCTTCTTTAATTTTTTAACCTTTTTCACAATCACAATTAGTTCTATATCACTTATCTCAACACATGGATTAGATCATTAATTTATTAATTGATTTCATCATCAAAATCTGAGATTCAACATCGTCCTCTCTAGCGGTGATCCACATAATAGAGCTACAATGACACTTCTCAAATCTCCATACCTGCTATCTGAGGAGGAGATGGGGAGAGGAGAATAGGAGGTGGTAACTAAGAAGCCCCGGCCTATGGGCCTTTAATTCCCTCCTATTTATAGAGGTCGCTAAGTAACTTAACCCTAATGGATCCTACCCTATTGGGTATTGGATCTCCATCCAATTATCCAAGTCTCTTAGACTAGTGAATCTCTATCCAATAATCTCTTATTAGCTTTTATTGGATCTTATCCATGGGATCCAATAATTCAAGGGCTTATTGGATATCCAATAAGATAGTGGCTCTGGCGGATATCTCATATTTGAATATCTACTCGTCACAATACCTACCATATGTGTATGACCCTCTAGGCCCAATATTAAGCTGGCCATGAGTTATACCTATTAAAACTCCTTCTAGCTCTGTGAATTATTATCTTCATAATAATTCACTCGACTCATCGATTGTGAGCGTACTAGGTCACTACGTCGCAATCCCTAGACAATACAAGGAAAAACAATCTATTAGACCTATCTATCCTCAGTTATTTTGTACCTATAGTCTCTCATCCATATAATATCCCAAAGGCTATATACCAGGCATGGTGTTCTCAGGCTCATACGGTTTCTCCTCGAGTCTCGCTCTAATCGAATTCTCCCGGTGAACTCTTTCTCTCTCAATCCGAATGACCTTGGCCAAGGATTTGTTTGCACAAAAATACAAAGGATATTTCTCTCATGATACCGAGAGTGGATGATCCTCTATCGACATTCAATAGCCCTTGTAAGGTTGGCTACCACTCCCAATGACCGGTTGTACTAGATTTGAAACTTCCAAACATATACGTTTGGTATCAAAGAGCGGAGTACTCATATAGGACATTCTTGGTGTCTTAAGTCGAAGGACCAAATACACTACTAGAACTATAAAATCACTTTCTAACAGTAAGATATCATCAACCATCCAGCATTCCATGAGATAATCAATCAATGAACTCATTCTCCAATGAGCACCTACATTGCATCCTTAGTGTCCCCACATGAGCAGCTATGAGAGTAGCTACCTCTATCATATAGATGGATATATAACACACCATTCTATCTGGTTATCTCGATGTCCTTCTAGAGTAACCTATGACCGAGATTATTTAAAGGTGAATCAATCTCATTATCATGATCTCATCCCGATCCGATTTCGATTACACAGATCCATGAATATCACAATATATGCAACACACAAGATAAAGTAATAAAATATCAAATAATAATAATTAGCAAAAAGATTATATGTCATGTCACATGTACCATCACTCACGTGATTGCCATACAAGGCACCTATGACTAGCAATCATCATAAGTTGAAGCATTGCATACATAATACCAAATCATCATATATATTTTTAAAATATAAAATCATCATTATATGCATGATTCTAAATCATCATACATAATTTCAAAATATAAAGTTATATCATACCCTGCATGATCATCATCATAACTTCTCCCCCTTTGTCATCAACAAAAAGGAGAAAAGTGAAACTAGTAAGTTTTTGAAATATGCAAGTTAGTAAGCAAGCTTTACTTCACTTTGCAAAATAGCAAACTAGCATGTTTTACTTCTTTTTTAAGTATGAAGTGCTAGTCATAGATGCCTTGCAAGCCAATCACATGAGTGATGGCACATGTGACATAGCACGCATTCTTTTTTACTTATTATATTTTAATATTTTTATCATTTTATATTACTTATTATATATATATATATATATATCGTGATGTCCATGGGTCTGTGCAATGGGAATCGGATCATGATGAGATCACGATAATGAGACTGATTCACCTTTAAACACAGATCCTAAATAATCCTGGTCATAGGTTACTCGAAAGGGACATTAAGATAACCAGATAGACTAGTGTACTGTATACCCATCCATATAATAGAGGTAGTTGGTCTTATAGCTGCTCGTGTGGGGACATTACGGATACAGTGCAGTGCTCATTGGAGAATGAGTTCACTGATTGATCCGTTCACGGAATACTGGATGATTGATAATGCCTTATTGTCAGACAATAATTTCGTAGTCCTAATAGTGTATCTGGTCTTTAGACTTGAGACACCAAAGATATCCTATATAAGTACTCTATTCTTTGATATATGACTTATAGGTTTGGAAGTTCTAGATCTAGTACAACCGGTTATTGAGAGTGACATCCAATCTTACTAGGGCTATTGAGTGTCGATAGAGAATCATCTGCTCTCGGTATCATGAGAGAAATATCCTATGTGTTCTTGCTCAAGCAAATCCTTAGCCAAGGTCATTCGGATTGAGAGAGAAAGAGTTCTTAAGGAGAATTTGATTAGAGCGAGATTCAAGGAGAAACCGTATATGCCTGACAACATCACGCCCGATATTTAGTCTTTGGGATATTAGATGAATGAGAGACTATAGGTAAATGGTAACTAAGAACAGATAGGTTAAATGGATTGGATTCCTCTGTATCGTCTGGGGACTACGGCATAGTGGCCCGCCCAATACGTCCGTAGTCGATGAGTCGAGTGAATTATTATGGAGATAATAATTCACTGAGCTAGAAGGAATTTTGATAGGTATGACTCACAACCAGCTTGATATTAGGCATAGGGGATTACACACATATGGTCGGCATTGTGATGAGTAGAGGTTCGGATATGAGATATCCGCTAGAGTCCCTATCTTATTGGATATCCAATAAGCCCTTGAATTATTGGATCCCATGGATAAGATCCAATAAGAGCTAATAAGAGATTATTAGGTAGAGACTCACTAATCTAAGAGGCTTGGGTAATTGGATGAAGATCCAATACTCAATAGGGCAAGATCCATTAGGGTTAACTAGGGGACTCTATAAATAGGAGGGAACTAAAGGCCCATAGGTTGGGGCTCTTAGTAGCCACCTCCTATTCTCCTCTTCCCTTCTTCTCCTCAGATAGCAGGCTTGGAGATTTAAGGAGCATCGTTGCAACCCTACTATGTGGATCACCACTAGAGAAGAGGATGCTTGACCTCCTTCATCCACTCCTATAGATCTACAAGGATTCAAGTATATACGATCTCTCTAAGTAACACAACTATCTGTCTGATATGTAGTTTTTGATTTTATGGATTTCATGCACCAATTTTCTCACGACGACAAATACATATTGGGAAATTTAGGATTTTTGTTTTATATTCTTCCGTTGCGGATGTGATGTCACCCCTAGATTTCCCAACATGAAGGCTAGCAAGTTTTGTTTCTCTTGAGATATGCGAATGAGTACTTTTGCTTCTCTTTTAAGATGTGCAAGCTAGTAATTCTTTGCCTTTCTTGGGATATGTTAGATAGCAAGTTTTTGCTTCTTCTTGAATTGTGCAAGCTAGCAAATTTTATTTCTCTTTTGAGATATGCATACTAGCAAGTTTTGCCTCTCTTTGTAATGTGCAAGCTAGCAATCTTTGCTTCGTTTTTGAGATATGCAAGCCTGCAAGTTTTTCTTTCCCTTTGTCATTATCTTAAAGAAGGGAATAAAATAGTGTTGTAATTCTTTTCCCTCTATATCAATTTTCAAATCATGGCAAATATTAATAACAAGATAAATTTACATCAATAGTTCAATCATCAAAAATAAAAAACCAAGTCATGAATATCGAAAGACCATGAAACGATCTTGATTAAAAAAGAAAACTTAATTCATAAAAATCGAGAAATCAATATCATGATCCAAAAAATGTATAAGAAAAATTTATGCATTTAGGAGATTCAACATGCCTAAGTTTAACATTCAAGCTAGCACTTTTGATTCTCTTGAGATGCTAGCAATTTTCGTTCTCCCTTTGTTATTGTAAGAAAGAAAAAGAAGGGAATAATATAATGGTGCAATTCATTTCCGTTTACATCAATTTTTAAATTATTATATGAAGAATATTAAGAAAAATTAATTTGGTGATGAGATATACACTTCATGAAGACATGAGAATCAAATTGTGAATCAAATATCAAGTTGTGAATCAAATATCAAAAAATCAAGAGAAAAATTATGATTCATTTGGATAAATCAAATAGCGAAAAGAATAATCAAGTAAATGATCTTGATTCATAAAAATCTTAAGTTATAATTATTAGGGAATCAATATCATAATTTGGATAAAACTTGTCTTTTGTAAAAAGCAAAAAGAATCATAGGAGAAAAAATAATAAAATATTTCGATTCATGCATAAGAAATCTTAAGTTATTAAGATCATGATTTATAAAAAAATCTCATGTTATAAATATGAGAATTCAAGATCATGATATAGATAAAACTTCTCTTTAGTAAAGAAACATAAGAGATCAAATAAGATATCTTGATTAAAAAAATCTCAAGTATCAAACAAGAGGTTTGGATAACACTTATTTAAATTTAAATCATCAAATTAGCAAAATCACTTTTATAGATTCATAAAAAATAACATAAATAGATCATTAATCTCTTTTTGAAAGATTCGATAAACTTTTAGGGATAGAGACATTTTCAAGAATAATACATTCCTCTTTTTTATTTTAATTTAAGCGATTGATTTCATACAAACATGTACTTGTTCTCTATGCCAAATCCATGCATCATTAATTAAAATCGAATAATAGAAAATCATCACAAAATAAATTATTAAGATCAATAAGCCATAAATCACAAAAATCATCATGCACAATTTTAAAATATAAACTCATTAAGCATGATTTCATTAAACAAAAAGTATATTCAATCAAAATCATTTTGTTTCGGCTAGTGAGCTTTGTGAAGTGTGTTGGATCTCCGATCATATGCCTTGAGCATCTAGTATCAAGATATCATTTTTGCTCTAAGCTTTTGATTGTAGATATTTCTACAAGAAATGTGGGTTTGCTATTGGTACCCGTTTGACTTTGGGTCTCTTATGTTTAAATCTATCTATCTTGATTTTTGGCATAAAGTCATTTATGGTTTCTTTAAGAACCCAAACTAATTTGTGTGGATCATACTTTTTGAATAGACATTTATATGCAAAATGACAATGTCTATCACAAAAATTACACTTAACCTTAGGGGTAATATATAATATAGGTCCTTCAACAAATGTGGTTGGCTTTTGTTGAGTGTTACTACTCACAAAATCGATTCCTTCTTTTCTATAAATATAACTCTTATTGGCAAGAATCATGTCTAAAGATTTGCTACTAATTTTAAAATTTTCTAATGTTTGTTTTAGTGGCAAATTTTTCTTTTTGCATGAATCTAATTCTTCACATTGAGTGCAAAAGGTTAACATGCAATTATCATGCTCATTTTTTTAATTTTTCATATTTACTAGAAAGAGAGATATGATTATTTTTTAATAATTTATAATTTTTACCAACTAATTTAAATTTATCAAATAAATCATAGAAAGCATTAAGCAATTGATTGCCTTAGTAAAGGAGTTTCGGTTGAGTCATTTACCTCGTTGTCAAGAGCCATCAAGGCATAGTTCACTACTTCGTCTTTATCTATTTGCTCCTCATCTTTGGATGCAATTGATTCATCCTATGTCGTCTTGAATACTTTCATTTTTTTTGGTAGACACTTCTTTTTAAGTTTATTTTTATTCTTAGATCCTTGTTTTAATATCCTTTTAAGCTTTATTGTTAAGACTTCAAAGTCATCATCACTTGAGATTTCGCTCAAGTTGTTCGGCATATCATTGGTTCATCTAGCGCTTCATTTGACCCTTCGTTGCATCATCCTCTCCTTCAGCATATTATCCAATTGGCATATTGACTCTCACGCCTTCCCTTGGTGCAATGTCCGATCATTCGGCCCGATGCCCAAACTCATAGTATGAAGTCATTCCGACAGTCAACCATTCCTCCAGCCTGACATCCAATCTTCTGATATATTCTACTTTGGCCCAATGTCTTATTCTTCTTGCTTTAATCGAATTTTTTTTTCTTGATCGAAGTTAGTCCTACATTACTCAAATGCATATTAGATCATAATTTCATCAATTGATTTCATCATCAAAATCCAAGATTCAACAAGATATATCTAAAATTATTATGCATTATCGCACCTGTCAAGTAGCTAAGACTAGAAAGTATAACATAAGTCTAAGCACCCTACTATTAGTCCTATACTTACTTTAAAAAGATATATGTATGGACTTTATTTTAGGCTTTCCTTATGGTGTTGCTAGGTATAATTCTATCTTTGTTATTGTTGATTGATTTTTAAATATATCACACTTTATTCTTTGCTCCAAGACTTCTTATGCCTCTCATATAGCAAAGTTTTTCCTTAAATAAGTCTTTAGGTTGCACAATCTCTCCAAATTTATCGTGTCTAATAGAGATGTATGTTAAAAATTATTAGGGACTAAACTTATATTCTCCTCAATGTACCACCCCTAGACGATCAAACTAAAATGGTCAATAGGTTGTTGGATGACTTATTTTAATATTTAATAGTTGATTACATAGCTAACTAGGATAAGGTACTTCTTATAGTCGAGCTTACATTTAATAGCATCATTAATCACTTAATCAATCTTAGTCCATTTCAAGTTGTACTTTGCTATCAACCTAAAAAACCTATCCATCTTGCCCCTCTTTCTCCCCACGTGTGTTCCTCACACTATTGAATCTTTTACTAAATACATTTATGAGTTGCATGATAAGGTTAGTGCTAGTCATAAGTAACCTTCTTTTTCTAAGAAAAATTTTAAGATTTTCTTTTCTTTTCTTCCACTATGATAATAAATCCCAAATGATAAAATCAATTGATGAGTTTACGATTTAATGTGTTATTTGAGAAAAGTGATACAGGACTAACTTCGATCAGAAAAGATAAAATGATTGAAGCAAGAAGAATCAGACGCTATAGTCAAAAAATGGGCATCGAGTCGGAAGAATCGGACGTTGCACCAAGATCGGAAGTTGCAGGAGTCAACTTGTCGATGGATCAGGCGATAAGCTGAAGGTTCGGACGATGCGTCGGAAGTTCGTCGAAAGTTCATCAAAAGTTCGTTGGAAGTTCGCAGGAGTTCGGATGAACAAATGACAAGCCAAACAACTTAGATTTACTATCTTGTAATTGTTTAAGTCCTTATTATCGAAGGTAGGTCTTAATTTGAGTAAGGTTTGGGTGTAACCCTACTAACTCAATTAGGGGCCAACTAGGCCTGAGTTAGAACTGTTTTGGGCTAAGTGAAAGGCTCATTCAATGGCCTTTAGTTGGCCCAAGTGGTGGCACCACTTGAGGCTCGATCTCCTAGGTTGTTTGGGCTATGGTACCGCTAGAGCCTAGTCTCCGAGGCCTTGTCAAGAGATGGTACCGTCAGATTGGGTAGTGGTATCATCCAGTGTCAGAGTCAAACTAGGCAATGGTACTACCTAGTGTTAAACTAACAAGTGGTGGTACTACCAGTTGCCAGTCTTACAAATGGTGGTACCGCCCAATAATGATTGTGGTACCACCAGTACAATAAAAACTCAAGATGAGACACTTTTTAGCTTTTTTTTTTAAGTCATTTGGAGCCTATAAGTATCCCAGTCTTTCCTACTTATAAAGCATGAAATTGAGAATAAAATTCTTGATATTCTGAGTTGCAGAAGTCTTGAAAAAGTGCTAAATATCCTCCTCCTCTTTCTTACTTCCTTAAGTTTTGTGATCATTCTAAGAGAGGTGTGAGACTTATAAATATTGTCTCTTAAACCTGTGAAGAAGAGAAAGAATTATAAGAGGGTAGTTGGTCTTCTCCTATTGAAAGAAGATCGTTAGTGGACGTTGGTGGACTCGACGGAAGATAAATCGAAAGTGGACATAGGTCACAACAACCAAACCACTATAAATTCGGTTTGCATTTACATTCTGCCTTTCATTGCTATTACTCTCTGAGTTAATTGCTTAGTTCACTTACTCCAAGTCAAACACATTTCTAATATGAATTTTTGTATCAAATGAAAGTTTATCAAAATCGATAATTTTATTGAAAGCACTAATTCACCCCCTCCCCCCTCCCTCTTAGTGTCGAAACGGTCCTAACATGTGATGCTACCCCATATTTTCTAATAGTTAAATGAAAGATTACTTTAAGTAATAAATTATATAAGTCGACAGCATATGTGCATAGTAGGTATCAATTTTTTAGGAGGGATGATAAGTGATAGTAAGGATCTAACAAAAGAGATATCCCACTAGGATCATAAAAAAAATTATATGCTAAAAGCATAGGTCCTTTTAAGATACTATAGAGGGTTTGTGATAATATCTATATCCTTGAGCTTTAAGAAAATATGAGCATTGACAATATCTTCAATGTGGAGGTCTTATCGCCCTACCATGTAAGGGTGTTCTAATTGATTTGAACCAAATTGTTAATGGTTGAACCAAACTAAACTATTTTTTTTTGTTCTATTCAATTAAAGTAAGGTAGTCATAACCAAAATCAATTCAGATCTACCTAATCGAACTAATTTAAAACTGATTAATTTGATTCTATTAATTGGTTTATAATTTTAAATAATTTAAAATATATATTTTTAAAATGAACATATTCAATCCAATTAAACCAAATTGAAATTTTGGTCTAATTGGATGACATAATTGATAGTACCCTTAGTTCTAGAGTTCTCTCTATACTTTGACCGTGCTAGTCATAGGTTCCCTATAAGCCAATCACGTGAGTGATGGCACGTGTGACTTGAGATACAGTCTTTTTTCTTATTATTATTATTTGATATTTTATCACTTTATATTGCCTATTATATGAATACATTGTGATATCCATGAATCTATGCAATGGGAATCGGATCATGATGAGATCACGATAATAAGACTGATTCACCTTTAAACACAGATCCTAAATAATCTCAGTCATAGGTTATATATAGAGATATATCTATTCTTGGGGATTCGAATATATAGAGATAGATCCAAGAGGATACTTGGCTTGTCCCAATCTAGGTACATAGACACCATTCAAAAGGTTTGGCATGGAAAATTCTAAGAGATGTCTTATACCGATAAGACATAGGATATCGCTTTCTAGGAGTATGTCCCCAAAGACTTCTGAAGAAAGGGCGAACATGGATAGGATACCCTATGCCTTAGCGATAGGGTCTATCATGTATATCATGCTATGTACCAGGCCTAATATAACGCATGCTTTGAGTGTCACGAGTAGGTATTAGGTGGATCCAAGCTTAGAGCACTAAAAAGTAGTAAAGTGTATCCTTAAGTACTTGAGAAAGACTAAGAATCTTTTATTGGTATATAGTCTTAGGGTTGAAGGCTACATGGACTCTAGTTTCCAATCTGATGTTGATGATAGCAAGTCGAATTCGAAGTATGTATACACCCTAAATGGAGGAGTAGTATGTTGGAAGAGTTCCAAGCAAGATACTACTGCTAACCCGACCACAAAGGCAGAGTATATTACTATAGCAGAGGCAGCAAAGGAGAAAGTCTGGATGAAGAAGTTCATCATAAATCTGGGAGTCATGACAGGCAATGAGGAGTTGATTCCCTTATATTGCAACAACAATAGTGGGATTGCTCAAACAAAGGAACCCAAGTCTCATCAGAAGTCTAAGCACATTCTAAGGAGGTTCCACCTGATTAAAGAGATCGTGACTCGAGGAGATGTCACAATGGATGAAGTTCTATCCGAAGATAAAATCGTAGATCCATTGACAAAGTCGTTGTCTCATATTGTCTTTGAGCGTCATAGATGTTAGGATCAAGAGCGTACTATGAGTGGCGGGGGTGAATTAGTGCAACGAAAAACTTTCGTCGGTTAAAATCTAATTTCGTCAAAAACTGTTTCGAAAAGATCTTCAAATTGAGAGTGTGCAGAAGTGTGGTTGATGTAAAGCAATGAAGGCAGTTTGCAGTTAAGATAAATAGCATAAAGTAAATGCAAACCGAGATTTAGAGTGGTTTGGTCAATCTTGACCTACATCCATTTTTGGCTTCCTCCTCCGACGAGGTCACCGACGTCCACTAGAGGCCTTCCTTCAATAGGCGAAGGCCAACCACCCTTTTATAGCTTTTCTCCTTTTGACGGGCTTAGAAGACAACCCTTACAAGTTTTTACTCCTCTCTTGAATGATCAACACTTAGAAAGAAAGAGGGAGAAGAACTTTAGCTTTTACAGCATTTTTAAGCCTTCAAATACTCAGAATTAAAGCAAGCTTTTGGTTCCCTTTCATACAAGAAAGGGTGGGGTTTATATAGGCCCCAATCAGTTTGAAATTGGAGCTCAAAAGTATCCATTCTCAGATTTCCGGGGTCCTAGCGGTACCACCGCCATAACTAGGTGGTACTATCGCCTGTCATCTGTCATTGAGTGGTATTACCGTTCAGTTTGGGCAGTACTACCGCCTGACAGCACTCGAAGACCGAGCTCAAGCGGTACCACCATTGGCAGTAATAACTGCTAGTAGTACCACCGCCTGACAGGGGCAGTACTATCGCCTAGAACTCTTGGGAGACAGAGTCTCCTGGGCGGTGCCACCGCCGGCCAAGAATTCTGGGTCTGAATGGGCTGTTCCATTCGAACCAATTTAGGTCTATTAAGGGCCCAATTGGCCCTTGATTAAGTTAGTGGGATCACCTCTCAATCATAACTTAATCTACATATAAACTACAACAATTAAGACATCATTACTGTAATTCGTGTTCCGGTGCATCAATCGCTTCTTCCGGCGAACATCCGACGAACCCTCGACGATGCTCCGGCGGACTCCTAGCAAGCGCCTGGACTTTGCGGTGATCTTCTTGGCAAGTTCTGACGAGCTTCTTTGGCAAGCTCCTGGACTTCTCGAATTGTTCCCGCAGAACTTCCGTTGAATGTTTGGACTTGCGACGAACTCTCGAACTCCCAATGTGATCTTGGTCTTGACTCCGGCTCAACACATACTGCATGTCTTACTGCCATCGTAGTTAATCCTGCATACTTATCTCAATATATAGATTAGATAAACAAATGACAATTGACTTCATCATCAAAATCCGAGATTCAACAATCTCCTCCTTTTTTATGATGACAATCAATTGATGACGGAGTTAACCTTAACTCCTCCTATCTATATGCCATACTTGAGATAAGTCATTCTTGAGTTCAAAGTCTTTGAATTCAAAAGACATATTGATAAGTTAATTTTATTTAAACTTATCAATACCCTCATCATAATTTCTATCATGATATAGCAATTCTGAAAATGATGTCAAGGCATGACATCCATTTTCAAGTCTTATATTTCAAACATGAAGGATAACAATCATAGCAAATCATCATATGGTAAGATATCAATATTGTAAAATTACAATGTAAGCTCTAGATATCTTAACATAATGCAAACATTTCAAGTGTATAGCAATTCATTCTATCATCAATTTACCACATATTTCTCCCCCTTTATTATTAATAAAATGGAGAGTGATTCAAGCGTATTTCAAGTGTGGTAAAAATTTATGTCATAAAAAGATTCATGTCATTTTTCAACAATAAGTGGTAAGATACCATTCATACAACTTATTTCTCCAGCAATCATGATATGGTATTATTCAAAAGTCCATTAAGGAGATAGCTTTCATTACTTCTTCCCTTTTTTTATTTGTCATTAACATTTTGCATGAAGGAGGAAAGCCATTAAGAACTAACTTTGAATGAAGTTTAAAAATAATAAGAGATTAAATCATCCTTCATTTTTATAAGGATCAAGATATACATGTGAAATTAAATCCTTGCATGTGTCCATCAAAAAAAATTCTTCCTTAATCAAAAAGGAATTTATGTGAAAGAATGATTACATCAAATTCATTTCTTAAAAAAAATTTACAAAAGATAAGTCCATGAGAGATGCATTTATCAATTAATTCCATGTATCAAAAATTATTTAGTGATGAAGCATGGATATGTAATAAATTCGATATAGTATAGGCTCATGAAAACTCTATTCAAGAAATACCTTAAATTCGGAAGAGAAATACAACAAAATCATGCATTCAGACAATGTTTTGTTATAGCTTTTCAATTACAATCATGAAGGTAAACATGTTCATTATCATGGAAATTTTTAGCATCAAGGCACATAATTTTCAATACAAAATTTAAGTGAATGATCAAAGAATCAAGAAAATCTGAAAACGAGATTTAATAAATTCATGCATTCAGACAAGTCAACATTCCTAATTCTCTTCTAATAAAATCAAATTGTTCTTCACTTGTTTTGTAAGAATATCGGTCAATTGATGTTTTGTATCAATAAACTCTAGGATTACATCATGATTAGTGATATGATCTCGTATAAAGTGATGCCTAATGTTAATATATTTTATTCTAGAGTATTGAATGAGATTCTTTGTTAAATATATTGCACTTGTGTTATCACATTTAATGGGAATATTTTTAAGATGAATTTTATAATCTTCTAAGTTGTTTTTCATCCACACAACTTGTGCATAGCATGCACTAGCTGTAATATACTCAGCTTCAGTTGTTGATGGTGCAACCGAGTTTTATTTCTTAGATGACTAGGAAACAAGGGCATGTCCTAAAAATTGACATATTTCTGATGTACTTTTTCTATCTAGTCTACATCTAGCAAAATCCGTATCAACATAAGCAATTAACTCAAAATTCTCGGATTTTGGATACTATAATCCTAGATTTGTGGTTCCTTTAAGATATCTAAATATTTTGTTAACTGCTTTGAGATGAAATATATTATGATTAGATTGAAACCTAGTACAAAGTCCTACACTAAACATGATATCTAGTCTAGTTGTAGTGAGGTAAAGTAAGTTTCCTATCATACCCCTATAAGTTTTTTTATCAAAGCTTTCTCCACTTTCATCAATTTCTAACTTATTGGAGGTGCTCATAGGAGTGTTGATAGCTTTTGAGCTATCCATATTAAACCATTTTAGCAAATTTAAAGCGTATTTTGTTTGACTAATAATGTGTCATTACTTAGTTGTTTGACTTGTAAACCTAAAAAGAAGATTAATTCTCCTATCAAACTCATTTCAAATTCAAGGCTCATACGTTTAGCAAAAGATTCACAAAGAGATTCATTCATGGAATCGAAGATAATATCATCAACATAAATTTGAACAATTAGAAAATTATTTTTAAAATTTTTAATAAATAATATAGTATCGATCTTACCTTTAGAGAAATTATTTTCAATAAGAAATGAACTAAGTCTCTCGTACCAAGCCCTTGGGGCTTGTTTTAAACCATAGAGAGCTTTAGTTAATTTAAACACATGATTAGGGAGACTATTATTCTCAAATCCGGGAGGTTGTTCAACATAAACTTCTTCAAAAGTAAAGCCATTTAGAAAAGCACTTTTAACATCCATTTGAAACAACTTAAAATTATTACTATTAGCACAGGCAAAGAGCATCCTTATGGCTTCTAATCGAGTCACAAGAGCGAAGGTTTTTTCATAATCGATACTTTCTTCTTGGTTGAAACCTTTGGCCACTAATCTAGCCTTGTTTCTAACCATGATACGAGATTCATCTTGCTTGTTTCTAAAGACCCATTTAGTACTAATAACTAAATGGTCATTTGGCCTAGGAACAAGTTTCTACACCTCATTTCTCTCAAATTGATTTAACTCATCTTGCATTGCAATAATCCATGAATCATCTTTCATGGCTTCGTCAATACATTTAGGTTCAATTTGGGAGAGAAAAGCGACGTTAACACAAAAATTTTTAAGAGAAGAATGTGTTTGAACCCCTTCAGATGTGTCTCCTATGATTAGCTCCTTAGGATGAGCATCTATATACTTCCAATCCTTGGGTAAAGATGTTTTGGAAATAGATACATCCAAGTTCCTAGTTGGAGAAAGGGTTTCATTTAAATTCAAGGTATCAAAGTTAATATCATCATCAAAATTATTTTTCTTAATTTTAAAAATCTCATTAAAAACAACATGAATGGATTCTTCTATAATTAATGTTCTTTTATTGAAGATATGAAATGCTTTAGAAATCGAAGAATAGCCAAGAAAAATTTCTTCATCGGATTTTGCATCAAATTTTCTTAAGGCATCTTTTTCATTCAAGATAAAACACTTATATCCAAAAATTTTAAAATATAAAACATTGGGTTTTTTGTTATTCCATAACTCATAAAGAGTTTTGGTGAGTAAGGGTCTTATTAGAACTCTATTCATGACATAGCAAGCCATGTTTACAGCTTCGGCCCAAAAATATTTGGGTAGGCTATGTTCATTCAACATGGTTCTTATCATTTCTTATAAATTTTTATTTTTTCTTTCTACTACTCTATTTTGTTGATGATTTCTTAGAGTAGAGAAGTTATAGTTGTATCCATTAGATTTACAAAATTCTTGGAAATCACGGTTTTGAAATTCACCATCGTGATCACTTTGAATTGATAAAATCATAAAACCCTTTTCATTTTGAACAAGTTTACAAAACTTTGTGAAATATCTAAAGCATTTACTTTTGTGTTTCAAGAAATAAGTCCATGTGTATCTACTATAATCATCTACAATAACAAGAGCGTATTTGCTACCTCCTAGGCTTGATGTAGAGATTGGTCCGAATAAGTCCATATGGATCAATTGCAAAGGTCTAGAGGTGCTTTTTTGATTCTTAGGTTTGAAACTACATTTTATTTGTTTTCCTAATTGACAAGCATCACACACATTATCTTTGATGAACTTGATATGAGGAATTCCTCTTACAAGTTCTTTGGATGAAATTTGGATGATTAATTTCATGCTAGCATGACATAATCTCCTATGACAAAGTTAAGCATCGTCATTCAAAACCAAAAAACACATTTCATTGCAAAGATCATTGATGTCAATATTGTATACATTATTTTGTTTTAATAGATGTGTTCTTGTGTGGTTTTTCAATAATGCAAGCATTAGATTCGAATTTAACAATATATCCTTTATCACACAATTGACTAATGCTTAAGAGGTTATGTTTTAAACCATCAACTAACAAAACATCTTCAATAAAGAAGTTGGATTTGTTACATATGGTTCCTTTGCCAATGATTTTACCCTTGTTGTTGTCTTCGAATGTGACAGAGCCTTCGTCTATGCTAGTGATCTTAGAGAATTGAGAAGAATCTTCGGTCATATGCCTTGAGCATCCACAATCAAGGTGTCATCTCTTG
Organism: Musa schizocarpa; assembly: GCA_900464855.2. Lineage (NCBI taxonomy): Eukaryota > Viridiplantae > Streptophyta > Magnoliopsida > Zingiberales > Musaceae > Musa > Musa schizocarpa. The sequence goes on along the minus strand of LS990921.1, from coordinate 14,141,085 downwards.
CTCTTAGCTTGTGGTGATATATGTTTCTCCTCTCCAATGGCCATTAGTACATAATGAGCAATTTGCTCAATGTTGGACTCCTCTTCTTTGGATGTGCTTGAGTCATCCCATGTTGCTCTAAGCATCTTCTTCTTTGGTGTTCTCTTCTTGGCTTAGGGACATTCACTTTTATAGTGTCACGGCTTCTTGCATTTGTAGCAAATTACTTGGTCTTTCTTGGGTTCAAATTTACTTTTAGTGTCATTTTTAAATTTATTTCTTTTAACAAATTTTTTGAATTTCCTTGTTAAAAGTAAGTCATCGTCAAAGTCCTCATCACTTGAGTTTTCTCTTAAGTGGTCTTCTTGAGTTCTAAGTGTCATATCCTTCCTGTTCTTTGGAAGGGTATCCTCATACTCTTCAAGAGCTTTGCAAGTCATTTCATAGGTCATTAGTGACCCGATTAATTCTTCAAGAGGGAAGTTGTTTAAATCTTTAGCCTCTTGAATGGCCGTGACTTTAGGGTCCCAACTCTTTGGAAGGGATCTTAGAATTTTATTAACGAGCTCAAAATTCGTAAAACTTTTTTCGAGTCCTTTTAGACTATTGATAACATCCATAAAACGGGTGTACATGTCTCCTATGGTCTCACTCGGTTTTATTTGAAAAAGTTCATAAGAATGTACTAAAAGATTAATTTTTGACTCTTTCACTCTACTCATGCCTTCGTGAGTCACTTCGAGTGTATGCCAAATATCAAATGCAGTTTCATAAATCGAAACACGATTGAACTCGTTTTTATCTAGTGCACAAAATAAGGCATTCATAGACTTTGCATTTAGAGCGAAAGTCTTCTTTTCCAATTCAGTTCAATTGGTCATTGGAATAGAAGACTTTGAAAATCTATTTTCTATAATATTCCAAAGCTCAAAATCCATGGAAATAAGGAAGATCCTCATTCGAGTCTTCCAATAGGTGTAATCCGTCCCATTGAACATGGGCGGACGTGTAATAGAGTGACCCTCTTGGTTCCTAGTAAATGTCATCTCTCTTGGATTTTAATCCAATTAAGAGTGAACCTGCTCTAATGCCAATTATTAGGATCAAGAACACACTAAGAGGAGGGGGGGCGGTGAATTAGTGCAGCGTAAAACTTTCGTCGGTTAAAATCTGATTTCGTCAAAAACCATTTCGGAAAGATCTTTAAATTGAGAGTATGCGGAAGTGTAGTTAATGTAAAGCAATGAAGGTAGTTTGTAGTTAAGATAAATAGCAGAAAGCAAATGCAAACCGAGATTTAGAGTGGTTCGGTCAATCTTGACCTACATCCACTTTAAGCTTCCTCCTCCGACGAGATCACCGACGTCCACTAGAGGCCTTCCTTCAAAAGGTGAAGGCTAACCACCCTTTTATAGTTTTTCGCCTTTTAACGGGCTTAGGAGACAACTCTTACAAGTTTTCACTCATCTCTTGAATGATCAACACTTAGAAAGAAAGAGGGAGAAGAACTCTAGCGTTTACAACACTTTTAAGCCTTAAAATACTTAGAATTAAAGCAAGCTTTTGGTTTCCTTTTATGCAGGAAAGGGTGAGGTTTATATAGGCCACAATTAGTTTGAAATTGGAGCTCAAAAGTGTCCATTCCTGGATTTCCAAGGTCCTGGTAGTACCACCGCCTGTCATCTACCACTAAGCGGTACTACCGCTCAATCTGGGTGGTACTACCGCCTGATAGCGCTCGAAAACCGAGCTCAGGCGGTACCACTGCTTGACAAGGGTGGTACCACCGTTGGCAGTAATAATTGCCAGTGGTACCACTGCCTAAAAGGGGCAGTACTACCGGCCAGAACTCTTAGGTGACCGAGTCTCTTAGGCGGTGCCACCGTCGGTCAAGAATTTAAGGTCCGAATAAGCTATTCCATTCGGCCCAATTTGGGTCTGTTAAGGGCCTAGTTGGCCCTTGATTAAGTTAGTGGGATCACCTCCCAATTCTAACTTAATCTACATACTAACTATGATAATTAAGGCATTATTACTGCAATTCGTGTTCCGTATATAAATCGCTTCTTCTAGCGAGCTTCCGGCGAACATCCGATGAACCCTCGGCGATGCTCCGACGGAATCCCAACAAGCTCTTAGACTTCGCGACGATCTTCTTGGCGAGTTCCGACGAGCTTCTTTAGCACGCTTCTAGACTTCTCAGATTATTCCTGCAAAACTTTCGACAAACGTTCGGACTTTCGACGAACTCTCAAACTCTCAATGTGATCTTGGTCTTGACTCCGGCTCAACACCTACTTCATGACTTACTGTCATCGTAGTTAATCCTGCATACTTATCTCAACATATAGATTAGATAAACAAATGATAATTAACTTTATCATCAAAATTCGAGATTCAACAATAGAGGTCTAATGGGGATCAGACATAGAGGTGATTGGCTTTAGGTCAAGTGGGAGATTGCTAGTCATAAGTGCCCTGTAAGTCAATCGCATGAGTGATGGTATGTGTGAATTGACACGTAGTCTTTTTGCTTATTATTATTATTTGATATTTTTTTATTTTATATTGCTTGTTGTATGAATATACTGTGATGTCCATAGATATATGCAATAGGAATCGGATCATGATGAGATCACGATAATAAGACCGATTCACCTTTAAACACAAATCCTAAATAATCTCAATCATAGGTTACTTGATAGGAACATTGAGATAACCGGACATACTAGTGTAGTGTATACCCATCCATATGATAGATGCAACTAGTCTCATAGTTGCTCGTGTGGGGATACTAGGGATACAGTGCAAGTGCTCATTAGAGAATGAGTTCACTAATTGATCCGCTCATAGAATGTTAGATGGTTGATGATGTCTTATTGTCAAACAATGATTCTGTCTCCTAGTGGTATATCTAATCCGTAGACTTGAGACACCAAGGATGTCCTGTATGAGTACTCCACTACCGAACTTATAGGTCTAGAGATTCCAAATCTAGCATAGTCGGTTATATAGAGTGGTAATCGACCTTACGAGGGTTATTGAGTGTCGATAGAGGATTATCCGCTCTCGGTATCATGGGAGGAATATCTCATGTATACTTGCTCAAACAAATCCCTAGCTAAGGTCATTCAAATTGAAAGAGAAAGAGTTCTCTGGGAGAATCCGATTAGAGCAAAACTCAGTAAAAACTGTATGAGCCTGATAGTACCATGCCCAATATACGATCTCTAGGGTATTAGATAGATAAGGGACTATAGATATATGGTAACCAAAGACAAATAGGTTCAAAGGATTGGATTTCCTTGTATCGTTTGAGGACTACGGTGTAGTGGCCTAGTACGTCCACAATTGATGACTCAAGTGAATTATTATGGATATAATAATTTACTAAGCTATAAGGAGTTCTGACAGGTATGACTCACGACCAGCTCGATATTAAACCTAGAGGGTCACATATATATGGTAGGCGTTGCGACGAGTAGAGGTTCATATATGAGATATTCGTCGGACCCCCTATCTTATTGGATATCCAATAAGCTCCTGAATTATTGGATCCTATGGATGAGATCTAATAAGAGTGAATGAGAGATTATTGGATAGAGATATACTAATTTAATAGGCTTGGATAGTTAGATGGATAAATAAGAGGGAACTAAATACCTATAGACCAGAGGTTTTCTTGGTTTCCACCTCCTATTCTCCTTTCCCCTTCTCCTCCTCAAATAGTGGGCTTGGAGATTTGAGGAGTGTCGTTGTAACCCTGTTATGTGGATCACTACTAGAGAAGATTACGCTTGACCTCTTCTTCCTCTCCTACAGATCTATAGGGATTCAAGGATATACGATCTCTTCAAGTAACACAACTATCTCATGCATAGTTTTAAATTTTATAGATTTTACGTATTAATCTTCACATGACGATGAACATATATTTGGGAAATTTTGGGGTTTTGTTTTTCTGTTCTTCCGCTGTGCATGTGATGTCGCCCCTAAATTTCCCTATAGATCGTTCAAGAGCATATCGAGAACATCCTAGTCTATTAACTCATGATCTGTCTCACCAACATAGATATTTAGTATGATGGAGTGGACAAACTGACTTTGAAGACACATGAATTTCAAAAGAAAAGTTACTACTGACATATCCCAATCTCTTATAGTAGTATCTTAATTTGCATTTGTTGAAGGTGAATTTTTCCCAACTAAAAAGAGTTGATGAGGATCAAAGTATTACCATACATTGATGCAAAGGATGCAAAAATCTCTATATCACTACATTGGATTTATATAGGTCTAAATTCCCATGATGGGCCTATCCTATATATTTTAGTTTCTTTTTAAATTATAGTAAGATTTAAATTATAGTTTCTTTTTAAACTATCCCATGGAGTTAGTTTCTTTTTAAATTATATATAGGTCTAAATTCTCATGAAGGGTCTATTATATATATATATATATATATATATATATATATATATATATATATATATATATATATATATATATATATAGACTTTGGGTTTGAACTTGTATGAGATTTATGCACACATCTTCAATTGAATATGATTTAGAATCTTGGAGTGGACATATATCTCCATCCTATAAATATTTATTTTTCTCTTTTTTATTAGGGGGATATGTGATAGATAAATACTTGTCTTCATCCTCTCAATTTCTACCCACCACCCTTCTATAATAATATATATGACACTCATCCAAACAATATTCATCATTTAAAAATATTATAAATATCAGATTTTAAAATAAATAAATAAATAAAAAGTTGAGCATTTATAACCACCAATAACCTTAAGTGAGATGTGGAGAAAGTCCTTAAGGGTGACAGGGCACTCTCACCTTTTCATAATTTCTAAAATAATCTCGATATGACACAACAGTAGCTCCTATTTTTAGCAGGTCGATCATAGAGTGAACCAATTTGCCAATTTTGAATTAGTCTGCAAGATGAACCGATCTATTTTTTTTAATTATGGTGTTTTTAAGTAGGGGTATAGTATTATTTAAAATAATATAAACCTATATAAAAATACTATAATTCACAGAAGAATCTTCCTATTTATTTGTTTTGGTTTTTAAGCCCGTAAGAATACATATTTGAAACCATGTTTTTCATTTAAGTTAGAATTTATTAGGTTTTAAGTATTTGCTTCAGTTATAATGTTTTTGCATAAATTTATAATATTTTGATGAAGGTATAGAAATACTATAAGTGTCTTAGAAAACATAGTAACAAATACAAAAATATTCCTATTTAGTTGTCCTTATTCCTAAATCAATAAGGATGATTATTTGAAACTCTATTTTTGTATATAAGTTAGTTTGTATTGAGTTTTGAATCAATTTATCTCAGTTATATTGTTTTTGAATGTTTTTAGTGGAGATGCTAAAATCACTATAAGTATATTCAGAAACATTATAACGGATAGAGTTTTTTAATAAAATATTTGAACAAAAAATATGAGGATATTTTAGAAATTATAAAAAAAAGTGAAAATACTCTTTGCAAATTTTAACACGACGACATCTCTAGAAGCCTATAAAGAAGATTTTATTTTGAGAAATTTTAAAAATTACCCAAATTCATTTTCTTTAGGTTGACTAAAATAAATAAACTATTATGATCCTCAGTTTGATAAAGCTTTTTTTTTTTTAAGAAAACAAATTTTTTAAGAGTAATTTAATTTGCAAGGATATATAAAGTATCTTTGTTTAGATAAATGTGCAAAAAGTTCAGTAAATTTTGTAAAATATTTTTCAACCACAAAATAAAATTTAGGTCATAATCCCAATTTGTTAGATGGTTAATTCTTTCTAAAAGTGAAGATAAATAATTTTTTTAAGATTTTTGGATTACATGAGATTTTCACAGTTATACATGTGCCTTTGATCCCACCCATAACACCACTCGATAATCTGGTCTCATATGCGAAATAATCATGTAAGTCAACCATGCATTTGCGAGACACGAATTGTGCAACTGGTGCTATCGGAAACGAATATGATTCCGAGATTGAATAATGATGGAATAGTTTAGCAAATAAATTCGGGAACACCTATTACTGTTTGCCACGCAAATTTAGCTTGATTCTTTATAATAATAGCAGTGTAAAAATATACACGAAGAACACGACTGCAGAAACAACAACCGTCGGAAGCCACTCCACTCCATCAATCACCTCAGACGGTCTGATCTCTGAACTCCTCCACGAGTGCCACAACCACTGCCAAATTATTGCCAGGACAGGACGTACCTTGTGATCCTCTCCTGATGCCATCACCATCCCACACTGGCTCATCTAAGCCGTCCATTATATTTCTAACACAATTTAAATACAACTAATATTCTTTTGTTTTTTTTTTGTCACACCTAATCATTATGAACCGATGACTCACTCCGTTATAGACTAATAACAAAGAACCCGAACACTGGCTGGATCGTGATTTATCACCAATCCCCAGGGCTTTCCTTTCTTCGTATCCTGACCGCTTATCCATAACTGCTGGGCAAGGACCGTGAAGGGAACTCGACGGCTCAGATTGGCCCACGCGAACCGACAAATCGAACCGGCGTGTCAGATAGTTGAACCGGGGTAGGGAGGACTAAACCCGGGTCGTACCCCTGGTTAACGGAATAGACAAGCGTTGAAGAGGGGCGCAAAAAGTGAGTGGCGAGCGAAGGGATTTTGGATGCTGAGATCCTCTCCTCCTCTCCCTTTTATCTTTAGATCACGCATCTATTTACCTTCTTTTTATGACGTAACTTGCTTCGTTTTATGGGGCTTTGTAATTGATTGGTATCGCTTCCTTTGGGGGAAAAAAATTCTCGTTTTTTGATTTCTTTTCGGTGTGATTTGAGTGTTTTGCCCCAAATCTGCGGTGGGAGTCTTCCCGATGTGATCCGAGGGAAAATGGGTTTCGGTTCGATCTACCGGCTTGATAATGGACTTATCGGCGAGTTCTGTGCTAATTTCAGGAGCAGATCTGAGTAGAAATGGAGTTGGTGGAGAAAGCTAGATGAAAGGTGGGATCTTTACTACAGTTGTTATTGGCATTTCTAGTGGTGTTCCATGGAACTTGACTACAGATCTAAGTGTTGTGCTCTTTTTGCTCCTAGCACTAAGCTTGAGGAGACGGTGCGAGGAAAGATCGGCGGCACTGAGGGTTCCGGTTTTGCTCTTTTGCCATGACTTACTTCCCAGAGGAGGTGGTGGAGCACATCTTCGACTTCCTCAGCTCGCACCGCGACCGTAACATCGTGTCGACGGTGTGCAAGGCATGGTATCGTGTCGAGCGGCTCAGCCGCCGCATTGTGTTCGTTGGCAACTGCTATGCCGTGCGGCCAGGACGAGTAATGGCGAGGTTCCCTGGAATGAAGTGTCTCAGCGTCAAGGGGAAGCCCCATTTTGCCGATTTCAACTTGGTCCCACATGATTGGGGTGGCTTCGCGCTGCCATGGATTGAGGCCGCCGCCCGCGGTTGCCCTGGTCTCGAGGAGCTCCGTCTGAAGAGAATGGTGGTGTCTGATGAGAGCCTTGAGCTCCTTGCACGCTCCTTCCCCGACTTCAAGGCCCTTGTTCTCGTCAGCTGCGAGGGTTTCACCACTGATGGGCTTGCTGCGATCGCTACTCATTGTAGGTGAGCATCTGTTGGTCCTTATTGCACCTTTCGAGTAAAGATTAGTTCTTGTTCATGTGCTCTTACTTGGTGATGTTCGATGGCCTTGGGGTAGCTCCTTCTTAGCTTCTAATCGGTGAATCGAGTTAAAGTTTTTGAGTTTTTATTGTATTTTTGAATTTGTATCTCATTATAGTTTGGCCTTTCTTAATTTAAATAAAAAAATAAAATTATATCTAGTAGGAGGATTGAGCGTGTCCTTTTGTTACCCTGTTCGTCAGAAACTCATTCGTGAATGTGGAGATAGTCTCTTGGTAGATTATGCTTCTTAAAGCTTTTTTTCAGGTTCACAAAAAATCAAACTGGTAATATCATGCAAGGCTCTTGTGATACTTAAGCATGTTAAAAGTGAATCAGGCTGCATTAATTTCTTTTTAGCTTGTTTCAGGTGCCAAATTACTGATTGCAACTTTCTTTGATGTTTTCTTTGCTTGCTTGTTGCTAGGGGTCTTAGGGAGCTAGATTTACAGGAAAATGAGGTGGAAGATCATGGCAGGCAGTGGCTCAGTTGCTTCCCTGATTCTTGTACTTCCCTAGAGTCCCTGAACTTTGCTTGCCTCAAAGGGGAGGTGAATGCAGGTGCTCTCGAGAGACTTGTTGCTCGGTGCGTGAACCTCAGGAGCTTGAAGCTTAATCGTGCAATATCTGTTGAGTCACTTGCCAGGATACTTGCCCGAACCCCCCATTTGGTCGAACTTGGAACTGGTTCGTTCACCGTTGAGCACCATGCTGAAGCTTACCAGAGGCTGATACATGCCTTCCGAAAATGCAAGTCACTAAAGAGTTTGTCAGGTTTCTGGGATGTTGCTCCACGTTGCCTGCAGTCTATCTATTCCATCTGTCCAAACCTTACTGTTTTAAACCTGAGCTATGCTCCTGCAATCCAGGGTGCTGATTTAGTAAAGCTGATTCGTCACTGTTTCAAACTTCAAAAGCTTTGGGTGAGATCTAGTTGCTTCCTCTTGTGATTGCCTTGTTTTCTTTCTGTGACTTGATCAAACTGTTGCTCGAGTGATTTTGCAGGTATTAGATTGCATCGGAGACAAAGGACTAGCAGTTGTGGCTTCCACTTGCCAAGAGTTACAGGAGTTGAGGGTCTTTCCTTCTGATATCTATGGAACTGGCACTGCCGCTGTGACTGAAGAAGGGCTGGTTGCCATATCTTCAGGTTGCTCAAAGCTGAACTCTTTGCTGTATTTCTGCCACCAGATGACAAATGCTGCACTCATCACTGTTGCAAAGAACTGTCCCCATTTCACACGGTTCAGACTGTGTATCCTTGATCCTGGGAAGCCAGACCCCGACACTAATCAACCACTGGATGAAGGTTTTGGGGCTATCGTACGCTCGTGTAACGATCTGAGGAGACTATCATTATCAGGTCTTCTAACCGACAAGGTTTTCTTGTATATTGGTGAGTATGCTGCACATCTTGAGATGCTTTCAATTGCATTTGCTGGTGATAGCGATAAGGGAATGGTTTACGTGCTCAATGGATGCAAGAATCTTAGGAAGCTTGAAATAAGGGACAGTCCATTCGGTGATGCTGCACTTTTGGAGAATGTGGGCAAGTATGAAACAATGCGATCCCTTTGGATGTCATCCTGTGATGTTACTTTAGGGGGGTGTAAGGCACTTGCAGCAAAGATGCCGAGATTGAATGTGGAGGTCATAAACGACGGAGACGAAAGCGATGAGATGGAGGAAAATCCTAGCGACATGCATAAGGTAGAGAAAATGTACGTGTATCGGACTCTGGCTGGAGCAAGGAATGATGCACCAGAATTCGTTGAGATATTGTAGAGTCAGGCTAGCAAGTGGTCTTCAGAAGTAATTGTGTTTGGATTTAATTTCATGTAATGTTACCATTACCATTATCGTTGTAGACTCCAATTATGGATGATGAGGAACGCAAGTCTTGAGTCTGTAGATTTTGCTCTTGTGATAAGAGACTTGTCTGCTGATTTTTGCGTCGAAGTGATTTTCTTTCTTATATCCTTGTGATTCCATAATGCACAGGTTCTCAACAGTGTTATCTGTCACTTGTGCTCTTGAATTCATATCAATGGGTGCATTACAAAGGGGACGACACAGTACGTATCATTTATTTGACATCACATTGTGAAGACGTAGGAACTCACACCATGGCATGTAACACATGTGCAGCCTTACGTAAATGAATGACTCCTGATACGTACTGCAGTCGCTTTATTCCAGCACTCATTGGCATTATGGAAGGGTTGAAGAAAGAACTGGAGATGGTGACAGGATAAGCTTGTCAGATGGATCGTCTTTTGTCTATGATATGGCTACATCTGCGTCCTCTCCTGCAGCAATGTGTTCGAGCTCATCATTCCTTTCACTACCCCTTTTTCGTGTTCGGTCACGGCTGCTTGGCCTTTTCTTTTCTGCATGCTGTGGGCTCTTCGCAGACGCGACCAGCTTTTCTACCTTCATTTTCCCTTCGGCCTTTCATCTGTGTGTGGACTGCTGGATTCTTCCATGTGCTGAGCTTCGATCGGTCACCATCGCTAAAATTTGGTTCGCGTGGACTCTTCATATTCTCCATTCATTTCGGTGGGGACTGCGAGCTACGATGAATGAATGTGCCTTTCCTGCACCTGTTCATAGTCTGTTCATGGAATTTGCAGATTGAAATGTTATCAACATCACCAACTCTGTTTCAGGTAGATTATAGTGTTTGATCAGAATCACAAGATGTTGTTATGCTACACGTTGGGATGACATTGGCGATAGATAAATCAACGTTACTTTGCCTAAGAAGCATTCGAGAACGATCAATTGGATCTTGAGCATCCAATTTGAAATCGATCTATACGAAATAATGAGATTTCTAATATCTTCCTCAAGTGTATAACCAAATAAAGTAAAAATTATGAATAAAAAATCATTGACCTCAATTATTGATGTATGATTGTGCCAACTAAAAGAAATATTTCACGACATAGGTAAAATATTTTAGAAAAATTATATTGATTGATGTTCTTATTGAGGTAAGAGAGACTTTTTTATGATTGATTCAATTGAAAAAAATATTCCACGATACAGGTGAAATATTTTAAGAACATCATATATTAGATTGATGTCCATATGACTTAATTGTTAACCAAGGTCTCAGCTTTCTCATACTAACTTAATTATCATATGTCCGTCTGATTAGAGTAAATATTTTTCCTATCACTATATAGTTTGTGTTGGGCTGATAGTGGACTTGACAGCCCACAGCCCACAGCCCACAAATTTAGCTCATAGTGAACTTGACAGTCCACAAATTCAGCTCATAGTGGACTTGACAACCCACAGCCCATACCCCCTCTTAACCTAACCCTAATTAACATTAGGAGGGGTGTGGTGGCTGTGTTTTGGAGGCAGAAAAAGACATAAATAGGACAGCAACGTGGGAGAAGAAAATAGCCACGGGATTTCAAAGAAAAGGAGGAAAACAAGGCAGAAAAGGAAGAGAAAGAAAGAAAAGAAAACAAGGACAACGCAGAGAGGCTATTCTCAATCATCTAGTAGTGTTCTATCTCAGGTTAGATCAAATCTACAATAGACTCTTGCTGTGATTACTTGGGGAGGTTTTAGATATTGTGGGCAGTGACGTGATTCTTGTATCTCAGTTGTTCTCTTGTGATTGTTGCTAGAGTTTAGGGCAAGAGATTGAGATTTGTATATTCATTATTCTCATAGTGGATTATCTCTAGTTTGCCCCGTGATTTTTACCCTTCACATTGAAAGGATTTTTCACATATATCTTGGTGTTCTATTTTATTGTGGTTCTATTTAATTCCGTTGCATATCATGGCCTGCTAGTATTTGTTCATATACAAAGGTTATTCCTAGTTTATATCCCCATCAATTGGTATCAGAGCAAGGGGTTTTGGTGATTTAATTTTATATTTGAACATGGAGGCCAGTAATGTTTCTCGCATGATTAGTTTAAATGGAAACAATTGGTTGATATGGAAACCAAGAATGAAAGATCTCTTGTATTGCAAAGATTTGTATGGACCTTTGTAGAGGGATAGTGTAAAACCTATAACTATGACAAATGATGAGTGGAAGAGGTTAGATCGAAAAATAATTAGATTTATTCGATAGTGGCTTGATGATAGTGTTTTTCACCATGTTTCTACTGAAATTTCTACATATTCTCTTTGGAAAAAGTTGGAAAGTCTCTATGAAAGAAAAACAACCGGCAACAAAGCTTTTTTTATTAGAATACTTATGAACCTAAAATATAGAGAGGGTGCTTCTATTGCTGAACATTTGAATGCAATGCAAAGTATTACTAACCAGTTATCCTCTATGAATATATCTCTTGATGATGAGTTACAGGCATTATTACTTCTCAATTCATTACCAGAAAGTTGGGAGACACTAGTGGTTTCCCTCAGTAATTCTGCACCAGATGGTGTTGTCACTATGAGTCAAGTAACAAGTAATTTGTTAAATGAGGAGTTGAGAAGAAAGAGTTCGACAACATCTCAGAATGATTCACAGGTACTTATCTCAAAGAACAGAGGAAGGTCAAAGTCTAGAAGCAGTTCACGCATGGGTAGAAACAAGTCAAGATTAAGAAAAGATATTGTTTACTATAACTGTGGTGAGAAAGGACATTACAAGAACTAATGTAAGCAACATAAGAAGAACAAGAAAAAGGAAAAAGAAGTGGAGTCTACAAAGTCAAAGGATAATACTACAACTACAATGCAGGGTGGTGATTATTTGATTTTATCTCCTTCTGATGATATTTTTTCTTGTCTGTGTCAGGATCTTGAGTAGGTGATTGACACAGGTACTTCTTATCATGCTACACCACGAAGGGAGTTTTTTGCTACATACAAGTCTAAAAATTTTGGTGTTGTCAAGATAGACAACTATGACATAGCAAACATCATAGGCATGTGTGATATCCATTTAAAGACCAACCTTGGCTGCAAGTTGGTGCTTAAGGATGTGAGGCATGTGGTTGACTTGAGGCTAAATCTAATTTCAATTGGAAGGCTAGATGATGAAGACTATGATAGTAGATTTCACAAAGGGCAATGAAAGCTCAGTAAAGGTTCTCTTGTTATAGTTAATGGAAAGAAATGTCATACTTTATACATGTTGCAAGCTAAAGCTTATGGTGAGCAATTAAATGCTACAGAAAAAGACTTCAGCATGGAGTTGTGGCATAGGCGATTGGGACACATGAGCGAGAAGGGGCTACAAGCTCTTTCCAAGAGAAAGATATTACCAAACCTCAGAGGTATACATCTGAACCCTTGTATTAATTGTTTGGCAAGTAAACAACAAAGAGTTTCATTTGTTAGTTCTGCTTTGTCTAGAAAAATGCATGTCTTAGACTATGTTTATACAGATGTATGTGGTCCTTTGAGGACAAAAACTCATGGTGGATTTGTTGATGTTCTTGGTATAAGTGGTGCACTTTATTTTATTACTTTTATAAATGATTTTTTCAGGAAAGTTTGAGCCTATGCTTTGACGACCAAAGACTAGGTTATTAATGTCTTTAAAGAGTTTCATGCTAGGGTTGAAAGGGAGACAGAAAGAAAATTGAAATACATAAGATCATATAATGATGGTGAGTATACAGGATTGTTTAATGACTATTGCAGGTCATATAGGATCCAACATGAGATGATAGTTCCTGGTACACCTCAGCATAATGCAATTGCAGAGAGGATGAACCGCACAATCATGGAAAAAATCAGATATATGCTTTCACAAGCCAAGCTACCCAAAAGGTTTTGGGATGAGGCTTTAAGGATTGCAGTTGATGTAATCAACTTATCATCATGTACAGCCCTAGATGGTGATGTTGCAGAGCATGTATGGTCAGGGAAAGATGTTTTTTACAAGCATTTGAAAGTGTTTGGTTGTCGTGCATTTGCACATGTTCCAGATAATGAGAGGTCCAAGTTGGATAGTAAGACTAAAGAATGTATTTTTCTTGGTTACTCATATGATCATTTTGGTTACAGGCTTTGGGATCCAGAAAAGCAGAAGGTATTTAGAAGCAGAGATGTAGTCTTTTTTGAGGATTAAACTTTTGAAGATTTGAAGAAGAAGGTACCAGCTAATACTTCTACAGAAGGATTAGCAGATTGTGACCCAGTTATTCCTCCAGTATATCAGGGTGATGGGAGAGATGTGCAGGAAGATAGTGTAGAGTCTGATATTGATCTACTTGCATAACATGTTGAGGAAGAAGAAGTTGGAGAGCAAGTTCCAGCAGAACCTCAATTGAGAAGATCTTCTAGACAACTTCAACCTTCCAGAAGATACTCTACAGATGAGTATGTGATGCTTACTGATGCAGGTGAACTAGAGAGTTACAAGGAAGCAGTTGAAAGTGAGCAAAAAAAGAAGTGGTTAGTTGCTATGCAGGAAGAGATGGATGCTCTTTAGAAGAACCACACTTATGATTTGGTACTGCTATCAAATGGAATGAAGACCTTACCAAAAGAAATATAGGAGATATGCCGATAATTGGTCGGCATGGCTTCACATTGAGGAGTCATGGGACAGCCTCCCTTATGGGTTGAAGGGGGAGGTTGTTGGGTTGGCAGCCCACAGATTCAGCCCATAGTAGACTTGGGCAGCCCACAGCCCACACCCCCTCTTAACCTAACCCTAATTAACAATAGGAGGGGTGTGGTGGCTGCGTTTTGGAGGTATAAAAAGGCATAAATAGGGCAGCAACGTGGGAGAAGAAAATAGCCACAGGATTCCAAAGAAAAGGAGGAAAACAAGGCAGAAAAGGAAGAGAAAGAAAGGGAAGATGACAAGGACAACGCAGAGAGGTTGTTCTCAATCATCTAGCAGTGTTTTATCTCAGGTTAGATCAAATCTATAGTAGACTCTGTGATTACTCGGGGAGGTTTTAGATATTGTGGGCAGTGACGTGATCCTTGTATCCCAGTTGTTCTCTTGTGATTGTTGCTAGGGTTTAAGGCAAGATATTAAGATTTCTATATTCATTATTCTTATAGTGGATTATCTCTAGTTTTCCCCGTGATTTTTACCTTTCATATTGAAGGGGTTTTCCACGTATATCTTAGTGTTTTATTTGATTATTGTTCCATTTAATTCCGCTGCATATCATGCCTACTAGTATTTGTTCATATACAAAGGTTATTCCTGATTTATATCCTCATTGTTCATACCGAAAAAGTGTACAGCTTATTTTCATTAAATGAAAAGAATTTTATTTTCTTATGGCTTAGTGATTGATGCATTTGAGATATGATATGCTTTTAGTAAATATTGTTGTACATTTAGTTGTCAGAACAGTAATTTAAGTTAAATTGGATAAAAGTTTGAATTATTTTAAGGCTTTTTTGATTTAAGACTAGATTTTGGTCTGTGACATGAAAATCCATATTTCGTGGGGTGAAGAATAAAGGGACAAAAAGAATAGGATTAGAGTCCTGTCTTTTTTTTTCTCCCCTGATTTAGTTTGTTTATGAGCATTTGAGTAACCCGTAGAGGTTTTGCAATATATCGTAGAAGGTTATATATCAAGCACATTGCTGCCTATTTTGCAGCCAAAAAGAGGTCATTTCTTGAATGATAATAATATTAATCATCCTAATTGAGTAAAAGAATACACAGGTTGATCGTAATTTATTTTGCAAGAGCAAAGAGAGTTCATCCTGGCACCATCATGATTGCCACAGTTCACCAATTTGTTCGACGGTAAACCGAGACCCAATTGATGCCACAAAAGGATCTTAGCTTTGCTTTCATATGCTTTAACCCCCAATTATAATCAATCTATGCATTTATTGTTGAATCTCGTATTTTGATCATAAAACCACTTGATATGTGTTTATAATTTAAACTACATTTTGAGTGATGCAGGTCTACTCGATCAGGATTAGACAATTAACGCAGGAGGAATTGACGTTGCGCCGGAGGAGATCACGTCAGGATATTGGACGGCAGAAGGCTTCGGACGTCGGGCATCGGGCCAAGGAGAGCGGAATTACGCCAAGGATATCGGGGTTGCGGAGGTCAACCGCCGATTGGGCAACAAGCCGCAAGAGAGGACGATGCGCTGAAGAATCGGATGAAGCGCCAACCAATGACGTGCCGGGCAATGGAATGTCAATTCGCGTTGTAATAATTGTCTAGATCGGAGTAGAGTTTTGGCTTATGTGTGCAGGATTAACTACGATAATGATGAAGACATAAAGCGAAACAAAGTGTCGGAGTCAAGCGCAAAGGATTTGTTGCGAGTTCGAGAGTTCGACGGAAGTCCGAAGGTTTGTCGGGAATGCTGCCGGAACTAGCCGAGAATGAGTAGGGAGCTTGCCGAAGGGTTTTTCGGAAGCTCGCCAAAAGGTTCGTTGGAAGTTCGCGGAGCTCGCCGAGAAAGATCGGAGCTTGCCGAAGAAGCTCGTTGGAACTCGCCAAGATCAAATCGTGAAGTCTAGGAGCTTGCCGGGAGTCCGCAGAATGGTTTCCGAGAGTTTATCGGAAGACCGTCGGAAGTTCGTCGGAAGCTTGCCAGAAGAAGTCTTGACTTACGAACTTTGTAATAGCTTAGAAAATGTCTTTAAATTCGTAGTTAGCATGTTAATTAGGGTTAGGATTAGGTGTTAATCCTATAACCCAAGTAGGGGCCAATTGGGCCCGAGTTCAAACTAGTTTGGGCCAAGATTGAAGCCCAACTAGTGGGCTGAAAACACTGTAGGCGGTGGCACCGCCCAGCACTGTCAGGGTCAGAAACTGATAGGCGGTAGCACCGCCACTGACAAGCGGTGGCACCGCCAACATCGGGAACTCCACGAGAATTCAAATTTGGAGCCCAAATTTGAATCCTCTTGAGGCCTATAAATACCCCTCAAATCTCAGCTGAGATTACAACTTTTTGAGCAGCAATTGATTGAGAGAAAAGTCTTAGAAAGTCTTAGCAAGTCTAGTTTTCAATTTGCTAGAAAGTTCTCCTCCTTTCTTGCTGGAAATTTGTAAGAGGTTGAACTGTTTGTAAAAGGCTGTAAGAGGGGTATTTGCCCTTCCATTTCAAGAGATTTGCTAGTGGAAGGTGGGAGCCTCATCGAAGAGGGGCCTCGCAAGTGGATGTAGGTCATTTGACCGAACCACTCTAAAATCGGCGTGATCTTTGGTTTGCATTTCATTATTGCTATTTACATTACTGCAAACCTTCTTACATGTTTTAGTTCCTTATTTCCTTTGCTATGCATATTTAAGAATACGCTTTCAAGTTAAGCTTTTCAAGTTCTGTTCTTATCGTACGAAAGATTTATTAAAACCAAAGTTTTAATCCACTGCACTAATTCAAACCCCCCTCTTAGTGTCGCTCCGATCCTAACAATTGGTATTAGAGCCCGGTATTTCTCA
Organism: Musa schizocarpa; assembly: GCA_900464855.2. NCBI lineage: Eukaryota > Viridiplantae > Streptophyta > Magnoliopsida > Zingiberales > Musaceae > Musa > Musa schizocarpa. The sequence continues at coordinate 14,124,012 of LS990921.1, read as the reverse complement.
TTTCGGATTTACACCCGCGAGAAATGGCTCTTCATGGCTTTCAAGAGGGTTATTCGGTTGTTCGTCCACCGTTATTTAACGGATTGGACTACACTTATTGGAAAACTCGAATGAGAGTTTTCTTAATTTCTATGAATTTGGATATATGGAATATTGTTGAAAATGGTTTTCAACTTCCCTCTAAACCGATGAATGAATGGTCGGATTTAGAGAAGAAATATTTTTCTTTAAACGCAAAGGCTATGAATGCCTTATTTTGCGCTTTAGACAAAAATGAGTTCAATCGGATTTCTACGTGCGAAACGACTTTCGATATTTGGCGAACTCTTGAAATCACGCACGAGGGAACTAGTAGAGTAAAAGACTCGAAAGTTAACATTTTATTACATGATTTTGAACTTTTTCAAATGCAACCAAGCGAGACTATAGGCGACATGTACACCCGTTTCACGGATGTCGTCAATAATCTAAGAGTTCTTGGTAAATCTTTTTCGAATTTTGATCTTGTAAACAAGATCTTAAGATCCCTTCCAAAAAGATAGGATTCTAAAATAACCGCAATACAAGAAACAAAAGATTTAAATATTTTTTCACTTGAAGAACTAATTAGTTTGTTGATGACATATGAAATGGTGCACAATGCACATGATGAACAAAATCACCTTCCAAAGAACAGAAGGATTTGGAACCCCGGACAAATGAATACCACTTGAGCAATGACTCAAGTGATGAGGACAATGATGAACTTGAACTTCGAACACTAAATCTTAATAAGTTTATTAAACAAAAATCTAAAATAAACAATGAACTTGAACGGAGGGAGAGGCCAAAGAAGAGGAAGGCAACCAAGGATGAATCAAGAACTTCCAAAGGTGAAACGGAGAATTGGGCTTTGACGGGCTTCGACTACAAGGTAAGTAACTCAACTCTCTTGAATTATTTTGAAATTACTTGATGTTTTCCATGATGTATTTTCTCTTTTCTTTTGAATAATTATTTTTCTTGAAAATTGTATGTTTTATGTTAATAGAATAAAATGTTAGATTTAAATAATCATATATATATGCTTGAGAAGCAAGAATGTGTATTTTGATGATTTCCATATTAACTTTCAACGATGATGCATGGTTTTTATATGGAAGGCTTGATGATATATTTTTTTAAACCTTGTCTTTGGTTTTCAAACATGATGTATGTTTTTGACATAAGAACAAAACTTGAGCATGCTGTTGAATCTCGGATTTTGATGATGAAGTCAATTGTCATTTGTTACCTAATCTATGTGTTGAGATAAGTGTGCAGGATTAACTACGATGAAAGTTAGACAAGCAGCAGGAGTTGCGTCGGAGTCAAGATCATGATCACGTTGGGAGTTCGAGAGTTCGACGGAAGTTCGGACAGTCGTCAGAGGTTCTGCGAGAACAGATCCGAGAAGTCCAGAAGCTTGCCAAGCGAAGCTCGTCGGATCTAGCCAAGTGGATCATCGCAAAGTCCAGGAGTTTGCCGGATGTCCACAGAAGAATCACCGAGGGTTCATCGGATGATCGACGGAAGTTCGCCGGAAGAAGCGATTGACGCATCGGAGCAAAGCTGCAGAAGTTGTCTTAGATTTAATCGTAGTTAGCACGTTGATTAAGCTTGAAAATGGGAGGTGATCCCATTAGCTTAATCTTGGGGCAATTGGGCCCCTGAAAAGATTGAAATTGGGTCGAATGGAGCTAACCATTCGGGACCACGATTGCACCGGCGGTGCAACCGCCCCAGGCCGGGAGGTGCAACCGCCGGGCTGTGTCTCCCCAGCCGAGATCGGCGGTGCAACCGCCCCTAGCCAGAGGTGCAACCGCCCGAGCTCGATCTTCGAGCTAGGCGGCGGTGCAACCTCCCTAACGAGAGGTAGTAACCGCCGAAATCGGTCTTGAAGCTCAAGCGAGAGGTGCAACCGCCTCCCGATCCAGAGGTGGCACCGCCTAGGCTCGATCTTCGAGCCAGACTCAGGCGGTGCAATCGCCCCGCAGAGAGGTGCAACCGCTTGGGCTCGATCTCCGAAGCTCGCGGCGGTGCAACCTCTCCCAAATCAAGAGGTGCAACCACTTTGATCCCGGAATTCGGGATTTGATCGTTTTGAGCTCCAAATTTGAACTGGGTTGGGGCCTATAAATACCCCACCCATTCAGCACTGAAGAGATATATAGATCCACACCGAATTCTTGATCTTTTCAGTGATTCTAAGAGCTCAAATTTGTGTAAACTCAAAAGTTCTCCTCTTCTGTTCTTCAAGTCTTGAGTTGTAAAGAGAGGAGAGAAAGGATCTGTAAGGGTTGTCTCCTGAGCCCGCCAAAAGGAGAGAAAACTATAAAAGGGCAGTTAGCCTTCGCCCATTGAAGGAAGGCAGCTAGTTGACGTCGGTGACCTCGCCGGAGGAGGAAGCCAAAAGTGGAGTAGGTCAAGACCGACCAACCACTCTAAATCTCTGGTTTGCTTTTACTTTGAGCACTTTATCATTACTGCAAACCTCCTACATAGCTACTGCCCCCTGCGCTTTTACGAACGAGTCTCTAAGTTCTGATCTTTCCGAATCTGCATTCAGACGTAAATCGGTGTTTTCGTACAATCTTTACACTGCAGTTTACGCTTACGTTTTGATTCCATTTATAACTGCAAATTGCTTTATGCGTATTCATAAAACAGTTTTCAAAGTTCAAAACTGCTTTTAGACGTTAAACTGCGTTTAGACGTAAAATTACGCTTTGACGTAAAAACTGCGTTTAGACGTAAACTGCGTTTAGACGCAAAACTGCGTTTAGACGTAAAACTGCGTTTAGACGTAAAACTGCGTTTAGACGTAAAACTGTGTTTAGATGCAAAACTGCGTTTAGACGTAAAACTCCACTTAGACGTAAAACTGCACTTAGACGTAAAACTGCGTTTAGACGCAAACTGCGCTCAAGACGCAAACTGCGCTTAAACGCAAACTGCGCTTAAACGCAAACTGAGCTTAGACGCAAATTGTGTTTAGACGCAAACTGCGCTTAGACGAAATCTGCGCTTAGATGCAAACTACGCTTAGACGCAAACTGCGCTTAAATGCAAACTGCGCTTAGACGCAATCTGCATTAAGACGCAAACCGCATTTAGACGCAAACTGCGTAAACTACACTTCGATACAAACTGTGAATATGCTTTTACGTCGAAATCATTTTTATCGGACGAACGCAGCTTTCGTTTTTAAATCGCTGAAAAATTTCCGCTGCACTAATTCACCCCCCCCCCCCTCTTAGTGCTCTCGATCCTAACAATTGGTATCAGAGCAAGGTTAACTCTCTAACGGATTAAAACCCAAGAGAGATGGCATACGCCGGAAACCAAGAGGGGCATTCTATTACACGTCCACCCATGTTCAGTTGAACGGACTACACCTACTGGAAGACCCGAATGAGGATCTTTCTTATTTCTATGGATTTTGAACTATGGAACCTTGTTGAAAACGGATTTTCAAAGTCTTCTCTTCCAATGATCGATTGGAATGAATTGGAAAAGAAGGCTTTCGCTCTTAATGCAAAGGCTATGAATGTCTTATTTTGCGCACTTGATAAAAACGAGTTTAATCGTGTTTCAACTTGCGAAACTGCATTTGATATTTGGCACACACTTGAAGTGACCCACGAGGGCACAAGTAGAGTGAAAGAGTCAAAAATCAATCTATTGCTGCATTCTTTTGAACTTTTCCGAATGAAACCGAGTGAAACCATTGGCGACATGTTTACCCGTTTCACGGATGTCGTCAATGGTCTAAAAGGACTGGGAAAAAGTTTTTTCGGATTTTGAACTCAGAAATAAAATACTAAGATCCCTTCCTAAAAGTTGGGATCCTAAAGTCACTTTATATTCAAGAGGCAAAAGATCTGCTTAACTTCCCTCTTGAAGAACTAATCGGGTCATTAATGACCTACTGAAATGACTTGTAAAGCTCATGAAGAGCAAGAAGACATCCTTCCAAAGAACAGGAAGGATATGGCACTTAAAACTTCTGAATGCCACTTGAGAGAAAAACTCAAGTGATGAGGACTGTGATGATGACTTGGCACTTTTAACAAGAAAGTTTAAAAAATTCTTCAAAAGAAACAAGTTTAAGAATGATCTGAAAAATAAACTTGAACCCAAGAAGGACCAAGTAATCTGCTATGAATGTAAAAAGCGGGACACTACAAGAGTGATTGTCCCCAAGTCAAAAGAAGAACATCAAAGAAGAAGGCTCTTCAAGCAACATGGGATGACTCAAAGCGCTGAAAAAGAGGAGTCCAACACCGAGCAAGTTGCTCATTACGCCTTAATGGCCATCGGAGAGGAGGTAACGAATTTATTAGATGCTGATTTATCTTTCGATGAATTATTAAATGCCTTCCATGATTTATTTGATGAATGCAAGATTATCAATAGAAAATACAAATTGCTAAAAAAGGAACATGATAGTCTTACTTATGATTTTAATAAGTTAAAAATTGAATATCATGATAGTTTAAATTCATGTATCAAATGTCATGATCTAGAAACTTTTCAAAATGAAAACTTGCTACTTAAGGACACCTTGAAGAAATTCGAGGTTGGTAGCAAGTCATTAAACATGATCCTTACAAACAAGGGTCATGTTCCCAAAAGAAGTGGGATTGGATTTGTGAGGAGTCCTCACCAAAATCCAACTACCTTCGTAAAAGGCCGCATCTTACATGTTAGACATCAAAGCAAATGCAACTTTTGTTGCAAGTTCGGACACAGGACGCATTATTGTCCATTCAGGAAATTTAGTCCAAACAAATTGATTTGGGTTCCTAAAGGAACCATGACAAATTCTATGCAACATGATAGAAAATCTAGATCTATTAGTGAGGCACCCAAAAGCAAATGGGTACCTAAAAATCATCCCTTCCTACAAAAACATTAAAACCTTAGGCTGGAGCAAGAATTAATGTTCTGCTCCTTGATTCTCGACAGTCATGACCCAAACGCAATTTGAATACAACAACGAGTGGAAATTATGAAATCACAAAAGCAATTTGGATACAACCTAATGTGACTTTTCAAAATCACGAACACATGTACGACATTGGGAGTATGCACGTTAAAAGTTCTATCTTGATCGTACAAGCGTTTTTGCCTTGAAATAAAAATGCACACGTAATCATGTAAGTAACGTTAATTACTCTGAATGAAAACTCTCCTCAAGACAAAACCTCCCTGATCAAATCACAATAAGGTGTTCACTGCCTACAGGCGGTGGCACCTCTCCAACCGGCGGTGGCACCTCTCCAGCCAGCGGTGGCACCTCCAGCCATCACGAGTTGCCAGCGGTTGCACCGCTCCAGCCAGAGGTGCAACCGCCCGCAACTCTGCCTTTTTAACCCACACTAGGGCCGGCGGTGAAACCGACCCCAACTCACCTCCCTTTCATTCTCTACTCCTCCAAGCCTCCTCCATCCTCATTTCACCCCGTTTAGCTTCCCAAATACTTCCCATTTCGGAGCAAAACATCAAGAATCGCTCCCTGTTTTGAAGATTTCACTAAGGTATTCTCTAAGAACCTCTGAAATTCTGTTTTGTTCTTCATTCACTTTTGTTCACCTTTATCTCTTTAAACAGCAGTAGTTATGGGTTCTAGAAGATCCTCAAGGGACAAGGGAAAGAGGAGATTAGTAGAAGAGTTTGATCTTACCCTTTTTGATTCCAAAAACCATGCTGAAAAATTTCTCTCTTTCGAACTAAGAAGCATCAATAAGGGAAAATACGTAGATCTGAATGAACTAAGAGACGTAGAGACTATCCAATGGTTTGCAAACCTAAATCTACTTCCAATTTTGCAGATCAACGAACCCATCTATCCTAGGCTAGTTAGATTGTTTTACAATAACATGCAAATAGATGATGAAGAAAGGATGTCAACCTATCTTTTAGGACAACACATCTCAATCACTGATAGATTCATTTGTGATATGATAGGCATTCCCATGAAAATCATAGGACTTTACTTTAGAGGATCATGGGATGAAGAAACTATTGGAACATCCTATGTTGGAGCCTTAGGAACAATCTTTGCCAATCCTAACATAGCATTTGTTCCTAAAAGTTGTGAACATCTACTACCTTTAAACACTAAGATACTTCATCATATCATGACTAGTATAATTCTTCCTAAACAATACCATCATGATGAAGTGAGTCAATTAGAATTAGGAATTATGTACTTAATCATGAAAGGACATGACATTTGTCTTGGCTATCTTATCCAACAAAACATGTTAGAATTATCTAAGAAAGATATGATGCTCCCATATGGTGGTATAATCACTAGAATAATGAAAGCTTACGACATTCAAATACCACCAGAAGAAGAAGTAATGAAAGTAGATAGATTCAGCATAATAAACAAAAAGCTACTTTACCGACTAAGATGTCACTATAGAAACGGTAACTGGGTTAGAATGCATAGAAGAACTGATCCCCCTGAACCTGAACCTGAACCCGAGCCGGAAACACCAGTCTTTAGGAGTACCCAATCTCCTCCGATCTGTCCCTTTGAGGAAACACATTCGGTTGAGCAAACTCACACATCATCCATCGAAGATATTGGGATTCGGATGGACCGATTCGAACAAAGACAAGAACGACTTGAACTTCGACAAGATCAAATCCTAACCGAGCTGCAGCAAATCCATCGTCAATTTGACTCTTTATTTAGGCACTTCAACCTTCCACCTAATGAATGAGCTTGTATGAACATCCGTTGTTGTTATAAACTCCTTTTGTTACTCATCATGAAGGACTTTGTTTTTTATATGGTTACCTGATATGTTGTAAACTCCATATGTTACCCTTTACCTTGATCTGTGAGCATATGCAAATTTACTAACATCTCTTGTTGTTTATCTCGGATTTTGCACTGAAACTAAAATATTTATAAAAAAAAAAAAAACCTTATGCCTTGAAAAATATAAAGCGACATACCAATTTAATTGATAAGTCAGCAATATGACATTGATATGGTTGCTATTACTGATGTTAATATGGTTGTTATCACTGATATTATGATTAGGCCATACTTGTATCACCAAGAAATATATGATTGCTATCATTGCTATATGCCCTATATCAAGATATCAAACAAAAATTTGCATCGTACGAGCTGATATCTTACCATGTGATGTAATGCTACACTTGCTAAAATATTCGAAATATGTACATCATGAAATGATATCAAAATCTTGTTATACATATCAATATCATGCCATATGATGAAATGCTACACTTGAAATAGTTGTGTTACAATATCAAAAGCTAACACTGCAAAGGAAGCAAAAATTTGCTAGCTTGCAACTTGCATATTTCAAGAAGCAAGAGTTGCCTTCTTGAATATCTCTAAACTACTAGTTCTAAAATGTTGTAACACTGCTAGCTTGCATGTGCTATCTTGTATGCCGTAAAAACTTGCATATCTAAAACTTGGCATTACTTGATCAAATAACATGTTGGAAATTATGTGACAAATGTTTTTAATAGAATGCATGTAAGAAGTTCATTTTTCGGTTTGAATGCTAAAAATGGGATTTTCCTGTACACTCTTATGAAAACTTTTTGAAAAATGACTTTCCTCCTTCAAGCAACGAACTATAACAAGGAGAAGAGATATTCAAAGTATTATATGTGTCATGCCTTCCTTTATGTGCTTGATAATGCTATCATGCTTTTTGTTGATGACAAAGGGGGAGAAACATATGAATTGATAAACACTGCCATAATCATGCCATAATCATGTTTATGTCATAGCTGAACTGTCATAATCATGTCTATGTCATAGTTGCAAATACTTGAGTGATGCTATAAACAATGTTATAGTTATGCCATCCTTGCATCACCAAGAGATATATGAACATGTGCTATAGTTTGCATTATGTCTTGAGTTGATATTCTATCTTGTGAAGTAAATGCAAACTTGCTAGAAAATCTCAAATGTGTGCATCATGTAATAGTCCTTCGCAGCTTTATATGATTACATGATGAATAGTTACAAACACAATCATACAAACTTGATGATGTATGTCAAGCCTTGACATCATTCTTGAAGAGATACATCATGATGGGTTTCATGATGGGAGTATTGATAAGTTTAACTGATCTAACTTATCAATACGTCACTTGAATTCTTAGGTCTTGAATTCAAGGTTGCCTTATCTCAACTATGGCATATAGATAGGGGGAGTTAAGGATAACTCCATTATCAATTGATTGTCATCATCAAAAAGGGGGAGATTGTTGAATCTCGGATTTTGATGATGAAGTCAATTGTCATTTGTTATCTAATCTATGTGTTGAGATAAGTGTGCAGGATTAACTACGATGAAAGTTAGACAAGCAGCAGGAGTTGCTTGGAGTCAAGATCATGATCACGTTGGGAGTTCGAGAGTTCGACGGAAGTTCGGACGATGCCGGGAGGTTCTCAAGCGAAACAGATCCGAGAAGTCTAGAAGCTTGCCAAGCGAAGCTCGTTGGAACTAGCCAAGTGGATCGTCGCAAAGTCTAGGAGTTTGTCGGATGTCCGCCGAAGAATCACCGAGGGTTCATCGGATGATCGACGGAAGTTCGCCGGAAACTCGCCGGAAGAAGCGATTGACGCATCGGAGCAAAGCTGCAGAAGTTGTCTTAGATTTAATCATAGTTAGCACGTTGATTAAGCTTGAAAATGGGAGGTGATCCCATTAGCTTAATCTTGGGGCAATTGGGCCCCTGAAAAGATTGAAATTGGGCCGAATGGAGCTAACCATTCGGACCCTGATTGCACCAAGCGGTGCAACCGCCCAGGCCAGGAGGTGCAACCGCCAGGGGCTGTGTCTCCTAGCGAGACTGGTGGTGCAACCGCCCTAGCCGAGGAGGTGCAACCGCCCGAGCTCATCTTCGAGCTAGATGGGCGGTGCAACCTCCCCGACAGAGAGGTAGCACCGCCGAGCTCGGTCTTCGAAGCTCAGGCGAGAGGTGCAACCGCCTCGGTCGAGAGGTGGCACCGCCTGGGGCTCGATCTTCGAGCGGACTTCGAGGCGGTGCAACCGCCCACCGAACGAGAGGGTGCAACCGCCTAGGCTCGATCTTCGAGCTCTCGCGGGCGGTGCAACCTCTCCATCAAGAGGTGCAACCGCTTTGATCCGAATTCGGGGATTTGATCGTTTTGAGCTCCAAATTTGAACTGGGTTGGGGCCTATAAATACCCCACCCATTCAGCACTGAAGAGATATAGATCCACACCGAATTCTTGATCTTTTCAGTGATTCTAAGAGCTCAAATTTGTGTAAAATCCAAAAGTTCTCCTCTTTCTGTTCTTCAAGTCTTGAGTTGTAAAGAGAGGAGAGAAAGGATCTGTAAGGGTTGTCTCCTGAGCCCGTCAAAAGGAGAGAAATTATAAAAGGGCAGTTAGCCTTCGCCCATTGAAGGAAGGCAGCTAGTTGACGTCGGTGACCTCGTCGGAGAAGGAAGCCAAAAGTGGAGTAGGTCAAGACTGACCGAACCACTCTAAATCTCTGGTTTGCTTTTACTTTGAGCACTTTATAATTACTGCAAACCTCCTACATAGCTACTGCCCCCTGCGCTTTTACGAACGAGTCTCTAAGTTCTGATCTTTCCGAATCTGCATTCAGACGTAAATCGGTGTTTTCGTACAATCTTTACACTGCAGTTTACGCTTACGTTTTGATTCTATTTATAACTGCAAATTGCTTTCTGCGTATTTATAAAACGGTTTTCAAAGTTCAAAACTGCTTTTAGACGTTAAACTGCGTTTAGACGTAAAATTACACTTTGACGTAAAAACTGCGTTTAGACGTAAACTGCGTTTAGACGCAAAACTGCGTTTAGACGTAAAACTGTGTTTAGACGTAAAACTGCGTTTAGACGTAAAACTGCGTTTAGACGCAAAACTGCGTTTAGACGTAAAACTCCACTTAGACGTAAAACTGCACTTAGACGTAAAACTGCGTTTAGACGCAAACTGCGCTCAAGACGCAAACTGCGCTTAAACGCAAACTGAGCTTAGACGCAAACTGTGTTTAGACGCAAACTGCGCTTAGACGCAATCTGCGCTTAGACGCAAACTGCGCTTAAATGCAAACTGCGCTTAGACACAATCTGCATTAAGACGCAAACCGCATTTAGACGCAAACTGCGTAAACTACACTTCGATACAAACTGTGAATCTGCTTTTACGTCGAAATCATTTTTATCGGACGAACGCAGCTTTCGTTTTTAAATCGCTGAAAAATTTTCGCTGCACTAATTCACCCCCCCCCCCTCTTAGTGCTCTCGATCCTAACACATGCTAATATAAAGTCAATCACATAAATTAAAACTAAAGAAGTTTTAGTTATCTATAAGAATCATTCAAAATTATGTTCAATGAAACCATTGCATAATGATGTAATGAAAATATTAAACATTTTGAAATCATGTTTTAGTGTCATGCATAATGATCATGCTTAATAAATTTTAAAATTATGCATATGAATCTTGTGATTTATGGATTATTGATTTTTACCATAATGAAAGTGCCTTATTAATCTTTGTTGTAATAAATCTTACACTTTCGGTTTTAAACATTATACATGTTTTTATTTGGTATAAGTGAAATAAAATCATATGAATTGAAACAACTAAAAAGAGGAAAATATTTTTTCCTTGAAAAATTGTTTTTCTCTATCCTATTGATCTTGATGTTTATTATGATAAATCTATGTATACCATTTTGAATCTCTTGAAAGTAATGTTGATATTTTGATGATTTTGATGATTTAAATTTGAAATGAGTTTTATCAAAATCATGATATTGATTTCTTGGAATAACATGAGATTACCTTTGATGATCATTTTGATTCATGGAATTTTGGATTCATGACTTGGTCTTACATTTGTTTATGAGATGGTTGAAATCTTTGTACGTTTGAATTCTTCCCTTCTCCTTTCAATTTATGCATGTTATATGTTAAAGATTTAAAACCATGTTTTGGTATCATGCATATCTAAGAAATATTGATGTGACAAATTGAATAAGTTGAAAATGAATGATGATTTTTCTCTTGAATATAACTTGTGATATTTTTTATATAAATCATCATTTTGATTTCTCGACATTCGATACATGAGATTTTATTATAAATCAAATTTTTTTCATTAATCAATCTCCTAAGATTTTCTTTTGATTATTTATGAGTAGGTTTTTCAAAAAGAAATCATGCCTTTTGGTATTCATATGTTATAATCTTTCATGATATGATTTTTATACAATTCCTTGTATTCATGAAATGTTTATCGCATCACCCAATTACTTTCTTCTTGATATTCTTTATGTGGTGATTAAAATTATGCATGAAATACTCTTGATATTATTTTGATGTATACAAATGAAAAGTTATAATCATGAATGATCGGATGAAATTTGACAAGTTAATATCTTCATGATTTGAAATATTTATACTTTGAAATTATGCATGCAATTGCTTTGTATTGTGATGATATATACATCATGAATACTTTATTATCATACATGAAAATAGTGATAAATATTTTGAAAATAAATGTTTGTATCATGTTAGATGATTTTACATCATGTGCATGATGAGTTATAGTGATGATTGAAACAATGATTGAAATGCGTTAAATGATGAATGTTTGGTATCATGATTAACATGTTGATAAATGCTTAAAAATTTTAATGTTTAAGTATCATGTATGATATGCTTATTAATGATGATTGATTTATTTTTCGGTATCGTGCATGAAAAATAAGGTTATTGAAATTGTGTATGTTTTAATTTGAATATATAATGATGCACAAATAAGAATGATACTTATCTTTGTCATAATATGAAAATTGATATAAGGGTCTTCCCTTCTTTTTGACAATGACAAAGGGGGAGCAAGAATTTCTAGCGTGGACATCATGAAAAGAGGCAAACTAACTAGCTTGCACAATTCAAGATGAAAGCAAAAAATTACACTTCTCAAAAGAGAAGATGCAAATGTAACATTTGTCAAATTGTTTACTTGCCTCATGTAAAATATTATCTCTTGCTAGTTTGGCATTTTTGCTAGCTTATATGTTGCAAAACTTGATCACTTTTTCAAACATTTTGCTAGCTTACACTTTGCAAAGAAAGCAAAAATGACACTTCTAAAAGAAAGAGCTTGTTATTTTGAACATCACAAGCTTGCCTATCTTAAGAAACAAAAATTGCAAAAGTGCTATCTTGCCTATCTCAAGAAGCAAAACTTGCAACTTGCACATTGCAATAGGAAGCAAGAATTATGAGCTTACACAAGAAAGCTATTTTACATTTGCTTTCGAAATTTTTGCTAGCTTGTATATTGTGAAACTTACATATCGTAAACATTGCTAGCTTGTAGTCTAAAGAGAAGCAAAAAGTTGCTATCTCAAAAGAAGCAAATGTGCTATCTTGCCTATCTTAAGAGGCAAAAATGCTAACTTGCACATCTAGCAAAACTTGACAATTTTGCATATTTCAAGAAGCAAGAGTTGCTTTCTTGAACATCTCAATATTGCTAGCTTGCATGATGTAGAACTTACTATCTTGAACATTACCAAAAGTGCTATCTTGTATGCTGTAAAACTTATATATCTAAAACTTGATAGCTTGAATGTCCTAAGCATGATGCATTACTTGCTAAATTTTCTAGCTTCAAAACTGCATGATGATAAAACTTAATATTATATTTTTCATGCAATGAGTTGAACTTATATTACCAACACAAAGAATAGTTGTACTTCTCCTTTTTGTTGATGACAAAGGGGGAGAAGTATGTTGATGACATGCATAAGTTTATGCATATGTTTATGATGAATATTGCAATGACTTGAATTCTGCTTGAATTCAAGGTTCTATCAATATGGCATATTGATGGGGGGAGTTTGTTTAAACTCCGGGAGTTAAGGTTAACTCCGTCATCAAGTGGTTGTCATCATCAAAAAGGGGGAGATTGTTGAATCTCGTATTTTGATGATGAAACCACTTGATATGTGTTTATAATTTAAACTGCATTTTGAGTGATGCAGGTCTACTCGATCAGGATTAGATGATTAACGCAGGAGGAATTGACGTTGCGCCGGAGGAGATCACGTCAGGATATTGGACGGCAGAAGGCTTCGGACGTTGGGCATCGGGCCAAGGAGAGCGGAATTACGCCAAGGATATCGGGGTTGCGGAGGTCAACCGTCGATTGGGCAACAAGCCGCAAGAGAGGACGATGCGCTGAAGAATCGGACGAAGCACCAACCAATGACGTGCCGGGCAACGGAATGTCAATTCGCGTTGTAATAATTGTCTAGACCGGAGTAGAGTTTTGGCTTATGTGTGCAGGATTAACTACGATAATGATGAAGACATAAAGCGAAACAAAGTGTCGGAGTCAAAAGCGCAAAGGATTTGTTCGCGAAGTTCGAGAGTTCGACCAAGTCCAAGGTTCGTCGGAATGCTTTGCCGGAACTAGCCGAGAATGAGTAGGGAGCTTGCCGAAGGGTTTTTCGAAGCTTCGCCGAAATGTTCGTTGGAAGTTCGCGGAGCTCGTCGAGAAAGATCGAGCTTGTCGAAGAAGCTCGTTGGAACTCGCCAAGATCAAATCGTGAAGTCTAGGAGCTTGTCGGAGTCCGCAGAATGGTTTCCAGAGTTTATCTAAGACCGCCTAAGTTCGCCGGAAGCTTGCTTTGGAAGAAGTTTTGACTTACTTAACTTTGTAATAGCTTCGAAAATGTCTTTAAATTCGTAGTTAGCACGTTAATTAGGGTTAGGATTAGGTGTTAATCCTATAACCCAAGTAGGGGCCAATGGGCCCGAAGTTCTGACTAGTTTGGGCCAAGATTGAAGCCCAACTAGTGGGTTTTGAAAACACTTGTGGCGGTGGCACCGCCCAAGTGCCTCGAGAGCTGGGCGGTAGCACCGCTTGGGCTGGCGGTGGCACCGCCCAAAGACTGTTAGGGGGTCGAATCGACAGGCGGTGGCACCGCCACTGACAAGCAGTGGCACCGCCAACATCGGGAACTCCACGAGAATTCAAATTTGGAGCCCAAATTTGAATCCTCTTGAGGCCTATAAATACCCCTCAAATCTCAGTTGAGATTACAACTTTTTGAACAGCAATTGATTGAGAGAAAAGTCTTAGAAAGTCTTAGCAAGTCTAGTTTTCAATTTGCTAGAAAGTTCTCCTCATTTCTTGCTGGAAATTTGTAAGAGGTTGAACTGTTTGTAAAAGGTTGTAAGAGGGGTATTTGCCCTTCCATTTCAAGAGATTTGCTAGTGGAAGGTGGGAGCCTCATCGAAGAGGGGCCTCACAAGTGGATGTAGGTCATTTGACCGAACCACTCTAAAATCGGCGTGATCTTTGGTTTGCATTTCATTATTGCTATTTACATTACTGTAAACCTTCTTACATGTTTTAGTTCCTTATTACCTTTGCTGCAAATATTTAAGAATACGCTTTCAAGTTAAGCTTTTCAAGTTCCTTTCTTATCGTACGAAAGATTTATTAAAACCGAAGTTTTAATCCGCTACACTAATTCAAACCCCCCTCTTAGTGTCGCTCTGATCCTAACATTTATATATTTGTAGAGGTTATTTTCGATATATATAGAGCGGAAAATTTTCAATTACAATGTTTTCTAATGTGTTTATGATATTTGAAGTCTATCCAAAAATACTATAACTAGGTCTCTATTTTTATTCATAAATTAGTGATGATACTTACCTAAAATCTTTTTTATATATATGAGCTAATTTATATTGAGTTTTAAGTAAATTTGTCTAAGTTATAGTGTTTTTGAATAGAAGGATAATATTTTGGTGGAGGTGTCAAAAACACTGTAAGCAACGTTATCCAATTCATTTTATAGACTTGGCATATTGACTTGGCTTATGATGCTTTGAGTTTGAAGTTTTGATTTTTGAATCAATTTATCTAAGTTATAGTATTTTTTAAAATAAACTTAATAGTGTTTTGATAAACGTGTTAAAAAAACTCTAAGCCTATTAAAAAAAAAATCTGATTCACCCTATTAATTAATTTCTCAATTATAATATTTTTAAATAAATAGGCATATGATGTTTTGAGAAAACCATAACCCTATTAAAAAATACTATAATCTATATAAAATTATTCCTAGTTGGTTATTATTCTTTCTTAAATCAATAAGAATACTTATTTAAGATTCTATTCTTAAACATGAGTTATTTTCTATTATATTTTGAGTCAATTTATCATGTGATAGTGTTTTTGACTAGACTTATAATGTCTTGATCAAAATGCCAAAAACACTTAAGCTTATTAAAAAATATTTTCAATCCAGATTTACTGTGTAAATTTTATACATCGGGGATTCAACTCATGCACCTCATAGACCGGTCTATAAGGTGTAAGTAGTATTACGCCAACTATCTTGCTAACGGCATTTTGGAAATATGACAAATAGATGTTGCTGGAAATATGACAAATAGATGTTGCTGTTTAGGATATATGAAAAAGGGCAGTACGTCTTAAGAAAGAAAAAATATATTAAAAAATAAGTTTTTGATTTGGTGTGTGTACATATGAATATGTATATATACATAGGTAGATTATTCTTTTTGCATTCCCCGTATTCCTACACCTTACTGTTTCTTCTTCATGCATACAATTTATGTTGTTTATCACCTAATCATTATTATTGTTCTCTATAATCGATTCTTCCTTCGTATTAGTGGAAATATCGGTAATAATATATATATATATATATATATATATATATATATATATATATATATATATATATAAATAATGGTTTATGTATTCATGTTTCACCATTCGATTCCACTTTTTTCCTCTCTCGTTCAGCTACCTCTGTTCTTTTTTTTGTCTTTAATTTATAATTCATCGAAAATAACAAAAGAAATTATTAAAAAGTCATTTTGATAAACTCGTAGTTGTTTTGATCACTTTCATTTTTAGAAGGGTGATTAATGAGAAGAAAAAAAAAAGAAAACACGACAGGGATCAGTAGCAACAGATGATGTTGTTTCTTCTACGATTTTGGAAAGTGCAAATTACTATTTTCTCAGTGTGTTGAGATGATCAAAAACAAAAGTGATCATGATGATGAAACAGTCAAAAAATTTTTGGGTGGATCGATGGATCGACTAAGTAAATCATACATAAGATTGAGCTGAATTATACTCACTTCTGTTGTACTGCAACATCATGACGTGATGGATGCTGGGCGAGTCTTGCAACAATGCCATCGTCTCCCTCGAACACCATACGTTATCTCGAACATGTTGCAATGTCAAGAAGGGAAGCAGCAGTTGACCTCTACATGTTATCTCCACCTGTGTTAAGTTCATCATTGACGTGATCATGTTTATTGAGGCAAGTAAAGAGAGTAATGATTGTGATTATACTCAAATTATTGTTGTCTCTTTAAACCAAAAATCTACAATGGAATCTGTATAGGATAATGATCAGTCTTGACAAACGTCTGAGCTGTGTAATAGCGACGTTTCATGCTTTATATACTAATGTACTTACACCTCTCTCTCTCTCTCTCTCTCTCTCTCTGTGCCTGCCTACGTGCGACATACATCATGCTGAAATCGCATGCACGTCTCCTGACGTACGTTACGTCTTATATGTATACGAACCCCACACCACCTCTTTCCTTAGAAGCCAAAACAAGTCAGCATTCTCTCTCTACGAGAATGCTCAACGTTGAAGCAACGAGAAATAAGATATCCTAACAAGAAGAAATTTCCCCATGCATTCCCCTCATGGACGGTTGGTGATACAAAGGAAAGCATGATTAGTGGAAACCATGCTTTCTCCCTCTATGTTTTCATGCTTTCGCCTTCGCCAACTTGGAATGATTCTGTATGTAGCTATCAAATCTTTACCATGGGGTCTCTAATACATGTTCTCACTAAGTGCACCACTTACATCCTTGATGGAACCTCTTAACAAAAGTTCTGAGCTGTTAGGGTGAGCACAACTGAGCGAAACCATGACGACAAAAGGCATGGCAGCATAATGGGTTCAGGTAGGAGAACGATGAGTCAAATGGCAGGCATCATAGATGAAGATATGGTCTACATGGGTGACATCCAATAGAGCATAATGCAAGAAAGCTGCAATATTAACAATGAGAATCATATGTATTACTTCATTAACTTCCATTTTACTTATAGCTAACTTAATGTGCAGCTAATTTTGATGAATTGATAGCTCAAAGTTGACTTGATGAACAAAATATTTTCATGGAAATGATCAATTAAGTAACTACTGATATATGTAGGTGAGGATGCAGTAAGCCAAACAATGAGAATATGATATTAAACAACACTATAATAAGCTTCATGTCAGAGTTCATAATAAGGTAGCCTACATATTTTCTGACTGGAACAAATGCATTTGATTTGCATTACACAATTGAGTCCACATGAAACAAACAATACATAGATTCTGGATTATAGTTATCTACCAGTGCAAATTTTTCTCAAGTGTAACATATTATTGATTGAATGCAAAAGACACAAGGCCAACCACAATAAGAAAGATACTTTTAGCTAACTTCAACTTGGATTTGATCTCTACTCCTAGCGCATTTAAATGCATTTAGGTTTAAATAAAATTAGCCTCATATCTCTATTTCAAAAAGGGAAAATAGCGATCACATTAGTGTCAAAGCATCTTAAAGACTGAGATGGAATCGAGAAGAATTACCAATGCTAATTTTTTCAAACGTTGTCGTAAATGGTGATGGTGCAGTACAGATATCGGTTCCAGTCTGATGTTAGAAAATTAGCAATATTTCGAGAATTAGTTTTATAAATTTATACTTTTGGACAACAATTCTGAAGGGTGACATCTCCATCTACACAAAGAAATTTAGATCATAAATTTGGTCTTTCATTGCTTACAGGTGTTTTGGTGACCACACTTCACATAACAATCAAACGTGTTGTTCTTAATTTTGCTCTGTTGTTAGGACTCCATTATTTGATGAAAGACAGCAAAAGGCTAAGGATTCAATTCAAACAATGTGGCATAAAGAAGATTAATTTAATAATCTGAGAAAATTGAAGTATAAAATGGCAGTGAAAAGGAGAATAGGATCAAAGTCAAATGCTTCATAATTTCTATCAAATACACAATGGAACAAAATCATGAGCACCTACCAGAAGCAATGTCATTGATTACGGAAGGCCGATGCCATAGCCTTATCCTTCTATTGATTAGAACTATAAATTTTTTATTAGTCGAGATTATAATGCATATCAACAAGTCGATGGTATTTTGTATTCCTATAAATTGAGATTAAAGCATCTGATGGTATTTTGTATCTTCCGGTTGTAAGCCAACGTTAAAAATATAGCGGCTATTTGATGCATCTGATCATGATACAAATGCACAAGATACTGATGCAGTAAATTTCTTTGCTCTATCCAAGAAAATGCATTTTGTATTACGGCAATCACAAAGAGTATAGGGAGCTCAAGAAGTTGGCAATTCAAGCAAGACCTTCAGGATCACGATATTGGTCCAACATGAACTACCATTCAATGGTTAGTCAAAGAAGCCAAACTAAACTGAACTGGATCCTTAGCTAAAAATATCATAATCCTGGAAGATGAAATAAAAGACAAGCTCCAGCTTAACATGATAATTCACAAGATTAAGTAAAAGATGATCTGCATCTCTTAAGCCTGTGATAGATGATGCATTGGTAAATTTGGTCTGCTTGAACTATATAGAACCTTTTTTGTCTTGTGTTTGATGTAACCTTAAATCTTGGAACAAGATCTCAATGTATTAGAGAAGGAAAACAGTAGGTGGAGTCCTATCACATGATCCTGGACATACTAATGACCATATATATATCCACCAAGTCTACAAGCAAGATCTTACAACATTATGAGAAGAGATACGCATAATCGATGGACAAGTGCTTTCCATACAACTGCAGGTCGGTGTCATGTAAGGATCGGTGGAAGGTGGTGTTTTGGGGTTGTCACAAGCGACCAACTCGGGAAAGGACAATACTGTCCCCAATAACTTTTACCATTTTGTGGAATAAAGATACAAAGAAGCCATTGCCTCTCCTTGTATGCATAGCAGAAGCATGGCATGCAAAGTCTTCTATGAAGCTCTTACTCCTATAAAGAACTGCCTTTTCTTAGCTATGTCTGTCCTATTTTTGGCATGTCAAACCTACTTGTAGAAAGGGGTTTTTGCCATGATGGGTTCTAGTGCTGAATAGCAACCTATCTTCCCCGATCACTACCCAACCCTATCAGTGCCAAGATAAATCGCAAGGGAGCCTTATCCATGGTGATGAGCAATGATGTACCACTTAGACACTAGTAAAAAATTTGGATTCCCACATTTCTAAGGCACAGAAATGCCAGGAAAACAGTGTCTTTCCCTCCTTTGTGGATCTAGCAATCTTTGCTTGGAGTAATGGCATTGGGTCAAGCATTACTGTATCCAACACAAGAAGCAACAAAGAAAGCAATGGGATAGAGTTCCAAGTACCTCCGACTCATCCTCCAAACCCAGCCTGGTCGCCAGGTACTTCATCAGCAACCTGACTGTCATCCTTCCATCCCTACAAGCAGTGAAGAACATGATCGCTGAGTAAAGCTATGATGTCCTGCAGATAGCATCTAAACCCCAAAAAAGCAGCTCAAATAGGGAATCATGATGAGAGAGTGGAAGTACTTAATTCTCAAGTAGCTCTTGGGTATCTGTGGCAAAAAAGGCTCCCGCCCTCTGCAGTAACGCGGAAATAAAAACAAAAAGAGGACTTCGTGAGGTCAATCGTTGAAGACAATACCAAAAGAACAAACAAACAGCACGGGTTCTTCGATCTCCATCTCCTTTGTTTATGGAACGACAGAACGCAATAAATAGGAAGGATTGAACTACGAAGTGTTATGTAACCTATTCGGTCCTCGTAACTTACTGGTTTTGCGCAGCCCGAAGCTTGAACCAAACGCCCGACTGCGGTCTGCGTGGTGGGCTAACCACCCTCATATCTGGCCAAACCTCTGGCGCCGACGGTAACGCCGGGCTCGAGATCGGGTACATGAACTGACGGGCAACGAACTCCGGCATCACAGGTGGTGGTATCATCGACGATGTAGCCCCCATGGGGAGATTAGCACTCCAAGGTCCCCGTGGCATCTCCTGCCGGTAGCTCGCCCAAGGTATTACCGTCGTGCCCATCACGGGAGCTCGAAAGCCGCTGATACCCCGGCTTGTGACAGGGTACGTCGCTGACGTAGGCAACACCGACGACGAGGAAGGCTCACCGCATAATAACTCGATCTCCGCCTTCAGCCGCTCCGGCCTAGATTCAACAGCGGCGGGAGTAGAAGCGAGGCCTAATCGGAGCCAGTCCTTGGAACTGTTGGTGTCTTCCCCGACCTCTACGGTGCCTGGTCCATGTTGTTCGTCTTCTGGAGCTGAGGAGGGCTTGTCTGCCATCGAGCAGTTCGGCTTCAGCGGAGACAAGCCGTATATATCATGGAAACGAGAGTCGCCACCACAAAAGTAAGCCCCGTAGGTCTCGCAGTGTCGGCGGAGGAGATTCCAAGTTGGGACCATCGCGTCATACCATGGTCGCAACCCTTATCCTCCACCGTCCGGCCTCAACGAGCTCAAGGCGAAGCAGCAGGGAAAGAAACAGGCGGTGATCTAAAGGATGAGGAGGAGGATAACAAGTCAGCTAACCGGTTTACGGGCGTGGGCTAACTCTAGAATCACTCACTTTCCATGTAATTCCTCCTCCCTGAAAGCTTGTAGAGAGAGAGAGAGAGAGAGGGGGGAAAAGGAGAGACCCATTAGTTTCAGAAGGGAGAAAGAGACGCGTCCGAGTCAGTTGTGAATGTGCACAAACATACCCTTAAAACAAATTAATAACATATATATATATATATATATATATATATATATATATAATTCCGTTAAATCATACTTCCTTCGGAAATGCTAAAATGTTAATATGACCTTTGTTCGGGGACCGACATGTAATGCGCCTTTACGTGGGACGACATGGGGGGCGGTAGGCCCCGCCCGAGGGGAATACATGTCACGAAATGATGACATGGGGGTGGAGCGGATTACGAGGGAGCCCATATGAGGGCTTTGGACTATTAACGGACCGGTCCTCTCCGAAGGCACGAATCTCGAGGGGGAAGGGGGGGCTCGCCATCATTTCCTCCTTTCGTGGGTTCGTATGCCCACGAACAAACCGAGCGGGGTAGGGCGGGGCGTGGGCCGAGATGGCGTGCCGTACGACTTCCGTGTTGAGTGGGACCGGACGCGGGTATGCGGGAAGAAAGAGACGGTGGGCCAGAGGGGGGACCCACGGATCGAATCGAATCCTTGGCGGTGATTTGACGGTCGCAAAGGCGAGAGGGACCCGACGAAGAGGGGCAAGGGGAGGCGTGCAGGGCACGTGCTTCTGCTGCCCTCGCCTCGTCTGCGGCGGGGTGCGGAGACCTGACGTTTGGGATGACTCGCGTTAGAGCGCAAACATAAGGTGTTCCGCTATCCTTGCTGGACTTAAATTGTCGCACATAAATTTTCGTTCCTTTGATGGTAGATAGTTTCGGGCGAGCAAGAAATATTCGTTGATTTTGATTATGATTAATATTAAAAAAAAAGAAGTAAAATGACATACGAACATTCTAGTGTCACATCATCATATATTCAATACTCGAGCAACATTTACTGAGTCATATGTTTCAATACCCAATAAAAATCTAAGCGGATATTTAGTCAACATATCCGAGGTTTCGAAGCAGACTTTATCGACAATAATACTTAATACAAGATGATTACTCATTAGACCTTAAAGCATGAGTGACCTTGACGAGTACCCTCGAGTTTCTCGTTTTTAATGGTCAGTCACCAAGTCCTCATCCACCATTCCTAACATCAGTTAGTCATATCCACGATTGAATCCTTGTGACGACGATGATGTTAAGCAAAGTTGGCTCTGTTGCACTAAAGCTGTGGAGGCAGACAACCATATCAGCCATTATCACTTTTGATGACTTGGTCAGTTTGGTCTATTAATTGGAAGATGGCTTGCTTGCCTTTTACTTGCATGGTTAATGGTTTCAGGTCTCAATCTTCGAAAGCTTTGGAGTGGTTCTTTGTCTTTTCGGTCTATACTTGTTTCCATTTGCTTACAACTTTAATTTAATTAGTTGATTTACCAAATTTAAGCTGCTGTGAAATTTGGAAAATTATTTTAATATCATCAATATTCATGGAAGCATCACAAAGAAGATAAACTTAATTGAATTGGATAAATTTAATTGAAAAGCTGTTCTTAATCATAAATTATATCCTTTTTGTTTATCTTGATTTCCCAGTCCACACTTACCACGTTTCCATAGGCAACAAGAGATATTAATGGTAGAACATGTCATTAGGAGATCCTTCGGGTGTGCTCTTTGCCTAAAGAATGTCCATATATATTAATATGGATTATGTGTGCAAATAAATGTGTGGGTAACCATTTTGTAAATTTTTTTTGTGAGATAAAGATATTTAATCTCCTCAATAAAATGCTGTATAGAATTACATTAAAAAAACATAATTATATAGAATTACTAAAAAGATATTTCATCTATTGAAATATTCTAAACGGTCAATATATTGTTGCAATATATATATATATATATATATATATATATATATATATATATATAATATGTATGTATGTATATCTTTTTTACTAAAATATTAGATATAATTATATATTATAAATTAATATGTTAGACTTAGCAAATACTTAAGCATAAGAACTTTCAAGAACAATTACCTCAACTCACTAATCTGATACATAGTGAGGTATTTATAGAGGCCTCAAATACCTAAAACTTAGAGTAAATTGAAAATAGTATCCTAAAAAAAAAAGAAAACCACCTTGGTGCATTGGATGTGTGAGGCGATATTATGATCTATGTTGAATGTACTACTACATGTATAGGACCAATAAGCTTAGTAAGGTTCTAAAACAACCCTAAAAAATTAGTCCAAGTAACCAAGTATCATAAAGACTTATTTTTAACCCTATTAATAACTTAATTATAGCATAATTAAATATATGTATGATCCCAATAACTCAATTAGGACTAATGACGTAAGTATTAGTAATTTGGATAAAGGAATCAATTTCTCTTCTAGCATGTCATAGTCTTTTGACAAGTTATTCTCTAGCATATCGTGCATTCTTTCAATATATCGTTGTTAGAACCTTTATAGATTCTAAGCTTTGGGTTGATCTCTTTAGGATATCGATCTCATTGGAACTCTATAGGGGTTCCTTCCTCCAAATTACTGCATCTATTGCCTGTTAAAAGAGGATGCATATATGGTTATTTATAGGGCTTCTAAACCCTAACTCATAATATGACTCATATTCCTTTACAACTCTTAATACTTCTCTAAGAATAACTCCTAATAGGACTCATACTCAAGACTCCTATTCTTTTACAACTCCTAATGTTTCTCTAAGAAATAACCACCTAACCCTAATCGGCCTCTTCACCTCTTTAATAGGGGTCGGCTAGGTAGGTTAACATGAATGCCTCTCTCAATTATGGCTCCTAGCTAGAGACCTAATAGACCCGCCCTCTT
The DNA here is from genome assembly GCA_900464855.2 of Musa schizocarpa. Classification (NCBI taxonomy): domain Eukaryota; kingdom Viridiplantae; phylum Streptophyta; class Magnoliopsida; order Zingiberales; family Musaceae; genus Musa; species Musa schizocarpa. The sequence continues at coordinate 14,100,294 of LS990921.1, read as the reverse complement.
CAAATCAACCTTGTCCTCGAGGCTGGGATTCCATGAACTCAGAGAACCGGGTCTTCAGCTCCTCATATGATTCTCATGTGGTGTCTTTAAGTGATAAATTATTCAAATACATTAGTACTTCAGTAGAGGGACATCAGCGATGCATCACGATCCTATGATCGAGGATGGCTTATGGTTGGCCTTGAATAACTCCATCATCAGTGGTGTTGGGCAGTTGGATCTGTGGTGACTCATATTCTCCTAACTTGGGCTTCAAGCATGACACGTGGAAGACAAGGTGAATTTTGACATCCTCAATCAATTTAAGTCTGTATGCCATAGCTCTAATACGCTCTGTGATCTGATAAGGCCCATAAAAATATGATGATAGCTTCATGGAGGCTTGAGTGTTGATGGAGAGTTGCTTGTATGGTTGTAGGCAAAGATAAACCCAATATCCTACTGAAAATTCTCTTTCGCTTCATCGTGTGTCAGCTTGCTGCTTCATTCTGGCTTGAGCAGTAGAGAGATTATCCTTTAACAACTGTAGGAGTTTGTCCCTATCAATCAATTCTTAGTCGACTTGATCAACCTTTGCTGAGCCAATTATATACTTTGGAATCACAAGAGGCGACCGACCATACAGCGCTTCATAAGGGGCATATTTTGTAGATGAATGATATATAGTATTATACCACCATTTGGCCCAAGGAAGCTATTTCACCCACTCCTTTGGTTGGTTGCTGGCGAAACACCGAAGGTACATCTCTAAACACCTATTTACTATCTCTATTTGGCCGTTAGTTTGTGGATGATATACTGTGCTCATCTTGAGTTTGGTGCCTTATAACTGAAATAACTCGATCCAAAATTTATTGGTGAAGATCCTGTCACGATCACTTATAATGGACCTTGGCATCTCATGCAGTTTAATAATATTTTCTATGAAAATCTAGGCAATACTAGCAGTAGTGTAGGGATTTTGCACAACACAAAAATGAGCATATTTCGTAAGTCGATCAACCACAATGAGAATTGTGCTTTTACCTTTGGAAGGTGATAGCCCTTCGATGAAGTCTATGGAGATGTCAGTCCACACCGAGTCTGGTATAGGTAGTGGTTGTAGCTTCCCTGGATTTGTCATTGTTTCACCCCTGTGCTGTTGACATACATCACATTGTGCCACATATTCAGCAATAAATTTTTTCATCCATCTTCAATAAAAATTTTGCTTCACTCTTTTGTAGGTTCTTAGGAATCTAGAGTGCCCTACTAAAGGTGTAGAGTTCATTTCATGCAGGATGATTTTGATGCAAGGGAAATCAGGTATAAGTATAATGCGATCTTTGTAGCATAGATCCCTCGAATCCCAAGTGTCATGGGCTATTACAATTGGATCCTCTAATTTTTTTATGATATTGCTGATCTCTAGATCCTTCTTCTATTCTTCCCTAATGTCCTCGAGGAAGCTGGTGATAGGAAGGGAGATGGTTGAAAACTTAGCTTGCTCAGGTAGTCGCGAGAGTGCATCTGCAACATCGTTTTCTTTTCTCTTTTTGTAAATAATTTTATAATCAAATCCAAGAAGTTTGGTTACCTATTTTTGCTGCTCAGGGGATGATATCTTTTGTTCCAAAAAGTACTTGAGGCTTTTATGGTCGGTTTTAATTTAAAATCATCGACCGATCAAGTAGGGTCTCTACCTCGTTATTGCATGCACAATAGCAAGCATCTCCTTATCATATATTGACATATTTTGATGGGAGAGAGATAATTCCTTACTAGTGTATGCGAGTGGTCGACCATCTTGTATGAGAATGACTCTAATTTCGACTCTAGATGTGTCAGCCTCAATGATAAAGGGTCGACTGAAATCTGGTAGCGCTAGCACCGACGTCATCGTCATGGCTACTTAAGTTTGTTAAAGGCAATAGAGGTTTTGTCCGACCATTGGAAGACATCTTTTTTCAATAGAGAAGTGTGGGGGTGCGCTGATCTTCCCATAGTCCTTAACAAATTTTTGGTAGTAGCCCGTTAGTCCAAGGAACCCACGTAGTAATTTCACGTTTGTAGGTTTTGGCCAGCCTTGTATTGCTTCAATTTTTGTTGGGTCTACCGTCACTCCTTCTGATATTATGTGCCCAAGATACTCTACTTTTTGCTAGAGAAAACTAGACTTTGGTTGCTTAACGAAAAGAGTATTCTCCTGAAGGATTGTCAAAATAATCCATTAATGCTGAAAATGAGTCTTAAGAGAAGGGTTGTAAATGAGAATATTATCAAAAAATACCAGCACAAATTTACGAAGAAAGCTCCAAAAAATATCGTTCATAAGACTTTGGAAGGTTGAAGGAGCATTAGTGAGTCCAAAAGACATTACCAAGAATTCAGAATGGCCGTTATATGTGCAGAATGTAGTTTTTGGAGTGTCGTCTTCACATACCTGAATTTGGTGGTAACCCGATCGGAGGTCCAATTTCGTGAAGACTCGAGCTCCTTTTAACTCATCAAGAAATTCATCCAACACTAGTATTAGGTACTTGTCCTTGATGGTGATGTCATTTAAAGCTCGGTAGTTGATGCACATCCGTCAAGTTTCGTCCTTCTTGCGTACAAGTAGCACCGGTGAGGAATAAGGGTTGTAACTTGACTGAATCACCCCTATTTCAAGCATCTCCTTTATGATCTTTTCAATTTCATCCTTTTAGAGGTGAGGATATCGTACGATCGAGTGTTCACTAGTAGTTTGCTCGGAAGGATTGAAATCCGATGGTCATGTTGTCGAGTAGAAGGAAGACCGCGCGGCTCAATAAAAATGTCGACAAATTCAGCAAGCAATTGGATGAGATTTTGATCTTTAATTTCTATTTTCTTCCCCTCTGGTTGCTGCTAGAGATGCATCAAAGAGCCATCATTTACTTTGTGTAAAACTTTCTCCATTCATTGGGTCAAAATGGTGGTTATGTTGCTTCCGCACTTCCCCGCGTAGAATGATTTGTTTGCCTTTATAGTAGAATTTTATAATTAATTTAGAGAAGTTCCAAGAGACATCACCTAGCGTCATTAGCTATTCTATATCAAGCACGACCTCAGAGTCATCAATTGGTAGGAGAAAGAAGTCGGTGATAATTTCTTGGTCTTATAGTAATAGTTTCATCTACATACATCTTTGGTTGCACTTTAGGATTCTTCCGTCGGCGACCTTTATGTCGAACTTACTACAACCTTCAATGTGGAGCGTCATCCGAGCAGCAACCTTACTGTTTAAGAAGTTATTAGTGCTTCCCGTATCGATGAGAATAGTGATCGGTTGTTGTTTGAGAAGGCCTCCAACTTTCATCGTTTGCGGGTTTGAGTAGCCGGCTAGTGCATGTACCGTAAAGTCGGTCGGTTGTGGATCTTCTTCCACATCTTCTTCTTCATGTTCAAGACTCTCTTCTAGATGTTCATTGACGTCTTCTTCTATTGGTTCAATCATAAGAAGTCTTCCTTTTTTACAGTGATGCTTGTGGCTCCACAGCTCATCGTAGTGCCAATATAACCCCTTCGTAGATCCCTTCCGAAGCTCTTTTCTTGTCAATCTTTTTGGTGTAGGGGATCAGTTGATAGTAGGGGGGCTGAGGGCTTTGGTATTGCAGGTTAGGGAGCAAATCTAGTCCTCTAGGCTTCATAGTTTAATTACTCCTCATGAAGTCGTGCGAAATAGATGGTTGCCATAAGCATGTACAGTTGTCATGCTTTAACTTCTTCCCGGATCTCTGGCTTCAAGCCCTCAATGAAGGTCCCTAATAGCTATTTTTCAAATCAATCATGAGTTTGATTAGATAACCTTTCAAACCTGGTTTGGTACTTGACACAGGAGTGTTTAATTTACTACAATATGATCATATGAACATTGATTATGATATGGTATTTTTTTCAGCCAACAATGATGCCTCATAATCTTTAACTCAACCCACTCAAATATGACAGCTCATCAGCATATTCCTTGCATAAAGTTAAAGCTATTTCAATGTGCTTTTCTTCATGACCAAGGAATGCATTAAAGGAGTTGGTTAGCAGCTGTGAACACTTAATTTTAAAATTTCCTATACATAAAGGGTTGTTTCATGCACTAGTACTTATGTTGGTGTTTAGAGCTTGAAAATCATTTTAGAAAACTGATGATATTTTGGCAGAAGCTCTCTTGGAGTGCTCCCACAAACTTTATATCTCTTGGATGCATCCTTGAGTGGTGAGTCTTTTAATTTCTAATTTTGTATCCTTGTTTAATTTCCGTTAAGTGGTGAACTTTCTATATCCCATTGTGATTTTAAACCCGGTGGTGAGCTACTTTTTGTTTTTATCGAAGTTGTTTCGTTAGTTCGCTCCTTTTCTAATCCACAAACTGTACTATCGATTTTCTTTTAATTCTATTCTATTACACCCCCCATTCTGCATAACACTAGTATTAGTTTGGTATCAGAGCTAAAGGCTAGAGATCATGACAAGGAGGAATGGAAAAGATATAGTTGGTGAAGGTAGTGACCATGAAGATGATGCTGAGTCGTTGAGACTGCAGCTACGAAGATTGTTGCATAGTCTACAAGAAAAGAATGAAATAATCGAAGAACTTCAAAGTAGACAAAACCAGCATGAAAATGATGTCCATAAATATACTTCTAATGAAGATACACCTCCTCTCCCAAGGGAGTCGAGAAGATATCGGACAAGAAATAAAGTCTAAGACGAGTGGCAGAATAGATATAACCTAAGATTGGAGATTCTAGAGTTTGAAGGTAAAATAAATATTAATGACTTTATTGATTGGCTTAATACAGTAGAAAAAAATTTCAATTTTCATGAACCACCAAAACAAAAGAAAGTCAAACTTGTGGCACTAAAACTTAGACAGAATATATCTTTTTGATGGGAAAATATGAAAAAATATAGAGAACATAAGGGGAAGAGTAAAATCGTGACATGGGAAAAAATAAAAAGGGAGTTTCACAATTATATGCAAGAGATCTTTCTCAAAATCCATGATTTAAAGCAAAAAGATCTTGGTGTAGAGGAGTACATTGCAGAATTCGATAATCTGATGTTAAAAGGAGAGTTTGTGGAACCGGAAGAGTAAATCATTATAAGATACTTAGGAGGTCTGAAATATGAGATTACTAACGTGGTTCAACTACAGCCATATTGATCTTTAAATGATGCGAGTAAGTTGGTATTGAAAGTTGAAAAGTAACAGAAGTTTGAAAAGAGTTCTTAATACGGCTCAAAAGAAAACTATACAAAAGGAGGAATTTCCAAGCCTACTGCCTAAAGCAAGGTGATATCAAAAGTGCAAGAAAGGGTGAAGAATCCGCTGACAACAAAAAAACACCAAATTCTTCTGTCCCAAGAGGTTGAAAATGCTTCAAATGTCATGGTTTGGGGCATATTGCTTCAGAATGTCCAAATATGATAAATGATGCGAGTAAGTTGGTATTGAAAGTTGAAAAGCAACAGAAGTTTGAAAAGAGTTCTCAGTATGGCTCAAAAGAAAACTATACAAAAGGAGGAAGTTCCAAGCCTACTGCCTAAAGTAAGGTGATATCAAAAGTGCAAGAAAAGGGTGAAGAATCCGCTGACAACAAAAAAACACCAAATTCTTCTGTCCCAAGAGGTCGAAAATGCTTCAAATGTCATGGTTTGGGACATATTGCTTCAGAATGTCCAAATATGATAATTGTAACATTGGTTAAAGATCATAGTGATGGAGGAGATAATGAAGCCGACGACGAACCAAAATATGATGAAGATGAGGAAGATGTTACTTATGCAGATCATGGTTTGTCTATTGTATTACAACGTAGCTTGCAAGTGTCTTATGTGGCCGATGATGAAAGTTGGGAGTGAAAAAATGTGTTTCACACTAAATGCACTTCTCTTGGCAAGGTGTGCTTAGTGATCATCGACAATGGCAGTTTTGATAATGTGGTTTCTTTAGAGATGGTGTAGAAGTTGAAGTTGGACACAATCCCTCATCCACATCTATACCAATTATGTTGGTTGCAAAAGGAAATGACATCAAGGTAACTAAAAGATGTTTAGTTTTATTTTCTATTAGCAAATATTATAAAGACGAAGTATGGTGTGATGTTGCTCCTATGGATGCTTGTCATTTGCTGTTGGGAAGACCTTGACATTATAATAGAAGGGTGTTGTATGATGGTTATAAACATATATATTCTTTTAAGGTGAATGAAAAGAAGATTATCTTAGCTCTATTACAACCTTCCGAAATTAGGATACTAAAGAAGGAAGTTAGTGCTTTTATGTCTTATGGTGAATGCAAATATGAATTAGACAAGGGTGGTCATATTTTGGCCCTATTGGTAGTAGAGGAGAACGAACAACATAAGGAGACACCTAAAATCATAAAACCAATCCTAAAGGAATTTCAAGATGTTATACCGAAAGAGAATCCACATGGCTTTCCACCTTTGAGAGACATTCAACATCACATTGATCTTATTCCGGGGACTGTTCTACCTAATAAGGCAGCATACAGAATGAGTCACAATAAATTGGTGAAAAAAGGGTTAATTTGGAAGAGCATGAGTCCTTGAGCGATTCCATCCTTGTTGGTGCTTAAGAAAGATGATTCTTGGAGAATGTGTGTGGACAGTCGTACTATCAACAAAATCACAGTGGATTATCATTTTCCTATTCGAAGGTTAGATGATTTACTTGATCAATTATGTAGTGCTTCTATTTTCTCTAAAATTGATTTGAGGAGTGGCTATCACCAAATAAGAATAATGCCCGGTGATGAGTAGATAACAATATTTAAAACTAGAAAATGTATATATCAATGGTTGGTTATGTCATTTGGGCTATCTAATACTTGCACTTTCATGAGATTTATGAATCACATACTTAAGTCATGCATTGGAATATTTGTTGTAGTTTACTTTGATGATATATTGGTATGTAGTAAGACTGAAGAAGAGCATATGACTCATCTTAAATAGATCTTTTTTATTTTGAGACAACAAAAGTTTTATGCTAATCTAAAGATGTGTGATTTTTTTACTCATAGTGTGGTGTTTTTGGGATATGTTGTTTCGAAAAATGGAATCATGATGGATCAAAGCAAGGTAGAAGCTATTCTCAATTGGCCAACACCTACTTCATTGCATGATGTGAAGAGTTTCCATGGCTTAACTTCCTTTTACAGAAGATTCATCAAGGGTTTCAACTCTATTGTTACTCCAATCACCGAATGTCTACAATGTGATAAATTCAAATGGACTAGTGAGGCTAATGATGCTTTTGAGCTTTTAAAAAGAAAGGTGACCGAAGCTCCTATCTTAGTTCTACCAAATTTTGACAATGTATTTGAAGTTGAATGTGATGTATCTAATGTGGGAATTGGTGCTGTTTTGAGTCAAGACAGAAAGACCATTGTATTTTTTAATGAAAAGTTGAATGATACGAGAAAGAAATATTCTACTTATGACAAAGAGTTTTATGCGATTTATCAAGTTTTGTCTCATTGGAGTCAATATCTTCTTGTTAGGATCAAGAGCACTAAGAGGGGGGGGGGGGGTGAATTAGTGCAGCGGAAAACTTTCGACGATTAAAACTGCGTTCGTACGATAAGAGCGATTTCGATAGAAAAGCCAATTTGTAAATCACTTTAACTTGTGATAAAGCAAGATGCAGTTAAAGTAAGTCTATGAAGGTAGTTTGCAGTTACAATGGAAATTAGAATGTAAGCGTAAACTGAAATATGATGTTCGTACGATAAAACTGATTTACGTGTAAACACCGATTTGAAAAATACTGAACTTTGAAACACGATCGTAAATGCGCAGAAGGCAGTAAGCTATTGAGGAGGTTTGCAAGTAAAGATAATATGCTCAAAGTAAATGCAAACCGAGATTTAGAGTGGTTCGGTCAATCTTGACCTACATCCACTTTTGACTTCCTCCACCGACAAGGTCATCGACGTCCACTAGAGGCCTTCCTTCAATATGCGAAGGCCAACCACATTTTTACAGTTTCACTCCTTTTGACGGGCTTAGGAGACAACCCTTACAGAATTTTCTTTCCTCTCTTGACAGATCAAAACTTGGAAGAAAAGAGGAAGGAGAACTTTTAACTCATATAACACTTTTGAGCTCTAAAAATCATAGAGTAAGATCAGGATTTCGGTGGTTTTTTGTTGCTCTTTCATTGCTGAAAGAGTGGGGTATTTATAGGCCCCAAACCAGTTTGAATTCCGAGCTCAAAATTGTCATCTCCTAGAATTTCGGGGTCTGGCGGTTGCACCGCCTGATTGGGGCGTTTGCACCGCCTGGCAGAGCTCGGAGATTGAGCCTCTGGGCGGTGCCACCGCTTGTCAAGGGTGGTTGCACTGCTTGGCAGAGCTCGGAGACTGAGCCTCTGGGCGGTGCCACCGCCTGACAGACGCGGTTGCACCGCCTAGTCTCGCTCAGAGACTAAGCCCTGGCGGTGCCACCGCTTGTAAGGGGCAGTTGCACGGCCTAGCTTTCCTGGGAGACCCTCTCCTGGGCGGTGCCACCGCTGAGCCTGCCAGTGCCACCGCCTAGTAGGAATTCTGGTCCGAATTGGTTGATCCATTCGGCCCAATTTGGGTCTGTCAAGAGCCTAATTGCCCCTAGATTAAGTTAATGGGATCACCTCCCATTCCTAACTTAATCTATATACTAACTATGATAATTCTTAAGACATTTACTACAGCTTGCTCCGGTGCGTCAATCGCTTCTTCCAGCGAACTTTCAGCAAACATCCGACGAACCTCCAGCGATGCTCCAACGGACTTCCGGCAAACTCCTGGACTTGCGATGATCCATTTGGCGAGTTTCGACGAGCTTCTTTTGGCAAGCACTTGGACTTCTCAGATTTGTTCCCTTAGAACCTTCGATGACCGTTCGGACTTCCGTCGAGCTCTTGAACTCCCAACGTGATCATAGTGTTGACTCCGACGCAACTCCTGCTGCATGTCTTTCTTTTATCGTAGTTAATCCTGCACACTTAAAATAAAACTTTGATCGAGACAATTAATCCTAAGAAATTAACTAAGTTGTCTGGCATGTCATTGGTCCCTTGACGCTTCGTTCAATTCTTCGGCGCATCGTCCTCTCCTACGGCCTATTGCCCAATCGGCCAGTTGACTCCGCAACTCCGATATCCTTAGCGCAATACCCGCTCTTCTTGGCCCGATGCCCAAGTCCACGGCCCAAAGCCTTCTATCAATACGTCGACCGATCCATCGGCCCGACGTCAAATCTTCTGACATGTTCCTCCGACACAACATGATTTTTCCTACTTTAATTGTCTCATCCTGATCGAAGCATCCTGCGTCACTCAAAACGTAGATTAAAACATAAACACATATCAAGTGGTTTCATCATCAAAATATGAGATTCAACAATCTCCCCCTTTTTGATGATGATAACCACTTGATGACGGAGTTAACCTTAACTCCCGGAGTTTAAAAAACTCCCCCTATTAATATGCCATATTGATAAACCTTGAATTCAAACTGAATTCAAGTCATTGCAATATTTATCATGAATACTTGTAACACGTCATCATGAACATATGCATAAACTTATGCATAACATGTCATGTCATCAACATACTTCTCCCCCTTTGTCATCAACAAAAATGAGAAGTACAACTATTCTTTGTGTTTGTAATATGAGTTCAACTCATTGCATGAAAAACATAATATTAAATTTTTATCATCATGCAATCTAGCAATTTTATAACATTTTAGAACTTGCAAGCTAATAATTTAGAGATGTTCAAGAAAGCAACTCTTGCTTCTTGAAATATGCAAGTTTTACAAGCTAGCAAATTCAAAGATATGTAAGTTGGCATATTTGCTTTTCTTGAGATAGGCACGATAGTACATTTTTACATTTTCTAAATGTTTCAAGCTAGCAATTCTTGGTGGTGATGTTCAAGATAGCAATTTCTTCTCTTTTGAGAAGTGCAATTTTTGCTTTCTTCTTGAATTGTGCAAACTAGCTATCTCCCCCTTAGTCATTGTCAAAAAGAAGAGAAGACCCTTTCTAAAGAAGGGAAGACCCTTTATGTCAATTTCTAAATCATGACAAAGGTGAGAATCATTCTTATTTCAAAATTCCATAATTGAGATAAATCTTGAATTCAAATCATGATTCATATCATATGCAATACATCACATAAAAAGCATAAGTAATGCATGCATTATTTTAGCAACAAATTGTAGCATTTCATCACATGGAAATATATCATCAAGTAAAATTACGATGTAAGTTCTTGATATCTTAACATGATGCAAACATGGCATATGGCAATCATAGCATTTTGATTATCAATTTACCATATATTTCGATACAAGCTTCTTTTGATATCTTAACATAATTCAAATCCAAATATGGCACTTATAGCATTAATTCATATATTTCTCATTCAAATATGCCACTCATAGTATCAATTCATATATTTCTCCCCCTTTGTTATCAACAAAAGGAGAAGTAGCTCTAGCTATTTTAAAAGATATGTAAGTTTTAGTAACATGAAGCTAGATTTTCATCACAACATATAAGCACAAAAGCATAGCAAGATTCTTAAGTTCAATCATGGCAATTCAACACTTGCTTCTTGTGCAAGATTTCACTTTACTTTTCTTTGCATGTTCTAACTAGCAAAAGATTTCTCCCCTTTGTTTTTGTCGAAATTGTCGAAAAGAAGGGAAGAGTACAAGCTAGCCAGCATTTGCCTTGAGCTAGCAATCTTTCTCCCCCCATATCATTACCGAAAAGAAGGGAGAAATCAATGGCCAAAAAATTTTAATCATTATATAGGCCATATTACAAAATCATGTCATGATATCAAGAAAATTCAAGAAGAACATGATTCATTCGACAAATCCTTTTAATAGAGCAAAAGAATTATACAACCAAGGATCATGATTAAAATATATCAATATCATAGATCAAGTCATGATTCGTGTTTCATCATAAAACAAATTAATTTTCAGTCATCACATAAGGCATTTAAAGAATTTTTGAAACATAGGAGAATGATTAATTTAAACATGCAATGTTTCAATCAAATTCAAGTCATGAATACCAAAAGATATTATTTGTGATTCCAATTTTGCAAGATCAAGATTATGATTTAGATAAAACTCATTTCAAATTTAAATCATAAAAATCACTTTTATGGTTCACAAAATTCATAACATAGGTAGATTTATGATTTCATAATATATTTTCCCTTTGTTTTTAAGTATTTGATTTCATGTTAGCATGCTTTTTCATTTATGTTAAAAACAAACATGCATCAACGTTGAAGATCGAAAAATGAATTTCATCATAAAACCATCAAGATCAATAGATTCTAAAAAAATTAATTATTATGGTCAAGAAAATCCAAAAATGAAATTTAACACTTTCATGCATTCGGACATGGTTTTGTTATATGCTTTTCAATTACACTCATGAAAATAACACATGCTTATCATCATATATAACTTAAAATCTCATGCATAAAATTGTCAATCATTGTATCAAAAACATTTAATATTTTCATTACATCATTATGCATTACTTCAAATCAAACATGATTTCATTCAACAATGTTAATCAAACATGACACACATTATTACTTCTTAACCATGATTTCATATTTTCAATCAAAATCATTTTATTTGTTTATCATAAAATATGCAATATTATCATTTTCGAAATTACTAGCATGATCATAATTTTTGTATTTTTATTTTTAAACATGTAATTTTTAAGAAAATTAATTTTAAACTAAAAAAGAAAATACATCATGAAAGCATCAAGTAATTTCAAAATAAATCAGGGGGATTTCGATTACCTTTTCATTGAAAGCGGTTAAGGCGTAGTTTGTCACCTCGCCTTTCTTGATTTTCTCCTCGTCTTCGGAGGAGCTCGATTCATCCCACTTTGTATTCTTCTTCTTTGGCCTCTTCCTTCATTCAAGTTCATTGTTTATTTTAGATTTTTGTTTAATAAACTTATTAAGATTTAGTATTCAAAGTTCAAGTTCATTATTGTCCTCATCACTTTAGTCATCACTCAAGTGATATTCATTTGTCTGGGATTCCAAATCCTTCCTATTCTTTAGAAGGTTGTTTTGTTCATCATGTGCATTATGCACTATTTCATATGTCATCAACGAACCAATTAGTTCTTCAAGTGGTAAGTTGTTTAGGTTTTTAGCTTCTTGTATTGTAGTTACTTTTGAATCCCACTTCTTAGAAAAAGAACGCAAAATCTTGTTTATGAGTTCAAAATCCGAAAAACATTTGCCAAGAGCTCTTAAACTATTGACGACATCTATAAAACGGGTGTACATGTCACCAATGGTTTCACTTGGCTTCATTTGAAAAAGCTCGAAATCATGCATCAAAAAGTTGATTTTCGAATCTTTAACTCTAGAAGTGCCTTCGTGTGTGATTTCAAGAGTGTGCCATATGTCAAAAGTCGTTTCGCACAAAGAAACTCATTTTTGTCCAAAGCACAAAATAAGGCATTCATAGCCTTTGCGTTTAAAGAAAAATACTTCTCCAAAACCGACCATTCGTTCATCGGTTTAGAGGAAAGTTGAAAACCGTTTTCAACAATATTCCATAAATCCAAATTCATAGAAATCAGGAAAACTCTCATTTGAGTTTTCCAATAAGTGTAATCCAATCCGTTAAACAACGGTGGACGAACAACCGAAAAACCCTCTTTAAAGCCATGAAGATTCATTTCTCTCGGTTGTAAATCCAAAATGAGAAATACCAGGCTCTGATACCAATCGTTAGGATTAAGAGCCCTAAGAGGGGGGGAATTAGTGCAGTGGAAAACTTTCGATGATTAAACCTGCGTTCGTATGATAAGAGAGATTTCAGTAAAAAAGCTGATTCGTAAATCACTTTAACTTGTGATCAAGCAAGATGCAGTTAAAGCAAGTCTATGAAGGCAATTTGCAGTTATGATGGAAATTAGAATGTAAGCATAAACTGAAATATGATGTTCGTACGATAAAACTGATTTACGTCTAAACGCCGATTCGGAAAATACTGAACTTTGAAACACGATTGTAAATGCGCAGAAGGCAGTAAGCTATTGAGGAGGTTTGCAGTAAAGATAATATGCTCAAAGTAAATGCAAACCGAGATTTAGAGTGGTTCGGTCAATCTTGACCTACATCCACTTTTGGCTTCCTCCACCTACGAGATCACCGACGTCCACTAGAGGCCTTCCTTTAATAGGCGAAGGCCAACCACCTTTTTATAGTTTCACTCTTTTTGACAGGCTTAGGAGACAACCCGTACAAAATTTTCTTTCCTCTCTTGACAGATCAAAACTTGGAAGAAAAGAGAAAGGAGAACTTTTAACTCATACAACACTTTTGAGCTCTAAAAATCACAGAGTAAGATCAGGATTTTAGTGGTTTTCGGTTGCTCTTTCATTGCTGAAAGAGTGGGGTATTTATAGGTCCCAAACTAGTTTGAATTCCGAGCTCAAAAGTGTCATCTCTCGGAATTCCGAGGTCTAGCGGTTGCACCTCCTAGCAGAGCTCGGAGACTTAGCCTCTGGGCGGTGCCACTGCTTGTCAGGGGCAGTTGCACCGCTTGGCAGAGCTCAGAGACTGAGCTTCTGGGCGGTGCTACCGCCTGACAGGGGCGGTTGCATCGCCCAATCTCGCTCGGAGACTGAGCCCTGGCGGTGCCACCGCTTGTCAAGGGTAGTTGCACCGCCCAGTCTCGCTCGGAGACTGAGCCCAGGTGGTGCCACCACCTACCTAGGGCAGTTGCACTGCCTAGCTTTCCTGGGAGACCCTCTCCTGAGCGGTGCCACCGCCTAGTAGGAATTCTGGTCCGAATGGGTTGATTCATTCGGCCCAATTTGGGTCTGTCAAGGGCCCAATTGCCCCCCGGATTAAGTTAATGGTATCACCTCCCATTCCTAACTTAATATACATGCTAACTATGACAATTCTTAAGACATTTACTATAGCTTGCTCCGGTGCGTCAATCGCTTCTTCTAGCGAGCTTCCGGCGAACTTCCGATGAACCTCCGGTGATGCTCTAACGGACTTCCGGCAAACTCCTGGACTTGCGACGATCCACTTGGCGAGTTCCGATGAGCTTCTTTTGGCAAGCTCCTAGACTTCTCAGTTTTGTTCCCGCAGAACCTCCAACGATTGTCCGGACTTCCGTCGAGCTCTCGAACTCCCAACGTGATCATAGTCTTGACTCCGATGCAACTCCTGCTGCATGTCTTTCTTTCATCGTAGTTAATCTTGCACACTTAAAATAAAATTTTGATCGAGACAATTAATCCTAAGCAATTAACTAAGTTGTCTGGCATGTCATTGGTCCCTCGACGCTTCATCCGATTCTTCGGCGCATCGTCCTCTCCTGTGGCCTATTGCCCAATCGGCCAGTTGACTCCGCAACTCCGATATCCTTGGCGCAATACCCGCTCTTCTTGGCTCGATGCCCAAGTCCACGGCCCGAAGCCTTATGTCGATACATCGACCGATCTATCGGCCCGACGTCCAATCTTCTAACATGTTCCTCCAGCACAACATGATTTTTCCTACTTTAATTGTCTCATCCTAATCGAAGCATCCTGTATCACTCAAAACGCAGATTAAAACATAAACGCATATCAAGTGGTTTCATTATCAAAATACGAGATTCAACACTTCTTGCCAAGTCATTTGTCCTATATTCTGATCATGAGGCATTAAAGTTCATTAATCACCAACACAAGCTAAACAAGAGGCATGCAGCTTGGGTGGAGTTTTTACAATCTTATAACTTTATAATCAAGCATAAATCTAGTGTTCAAAATATAGTTGCTAACGCATTGAGTAGAAAGTATTCTTTATTATCAGCAATGGAAGTCAAAATAGTTGGATTTGAAACATTCAAATATCTCTATAAGAATGATGGGATTTTGGCTCAATATAGCAGAATTGCAAATTATATTCCTTTCAACAATTTTCTATCCTTGATAGTTATCTTTTTCGAGCTAATGATTTATGTGTTCCATCTTGTTCTTTGAGATAAGTAATTCTAGTTGAAGCTCATGGTGTTGTTTTGGGTGGATATTTTAGTAGAGATAAGACTTTAGTTCTAATTCAATCAAACTTCTATTAGCCTAAGATGTTTAGAGATATGTGAAGCAATGCCAAGTGTGTCATTTGGCAAAAATAAGAAGTTAAAATTCTAGTTTGTACACTCCATTGCCAGTGCCAAATGCTCCATGGGAGGATGTGAGTCTTGATTTCATTTTATGATTGCCTAGAACTCAAAGGAACAAGGATTCTATCATGGTTGTTATTGATAGATTTTCGAAAATGTCTCACTTTGTTCCTTGCAATAAATCGAATGATGCATATCATATTACTGATTTGTATTTTAAGTATATTGTTAAATTGCATAGTATTTCAAGAACTATGGTGTCTGATCGAGATTCAAAATTTGTTAGTCATTTTTTAAGAACTCTTTAGAGGAAGTTGGGTACTTCTTTGAATTTTAACAGCTTGCATCATCCACAAACTGATGGGAAAACTAAGGTAATGAACAAAAGCTTGGGAAATTTGTTTAGAAGCTATATTGGTAAGAATATTAAGTAGTGGGATGTCATTCTTCCATAAATTGAGTTTGTCTACCATCATTCTATGCATCATAGTATTGGTAAGAGTCCTTTTAAGGTAATTTATGATGCTAATCCTATTAGTCCTTTAGACTTAATCTCTCATTCTACAACAAAGCAATTTAGAGGAGATGTTAATGAAAGAGCTAAGCAGATAAAGAAGTTACATGAGAGTGTGAAAGCAACCATTGAGAAGCAAAATGAGAGGTACATGCATGCTGCCAACAAACACAAAAAACATATAGAGTTTAATGCAAGTGATTTAGTTTGGATTCTTCTAAGGAATGAGAGGTTTTCACCAGGCAAATTTAGAAAACTGAAACCAAAGGCTAATGGTCCATTCAAGGTACTTAAGAGAATTGGCAAAAATGCTTATGAGATTGAGCTACCTAAACATTATAGAGTATCCCCAACATTTAATGTGGTTGATTTAAGTTTTTTTTATAATCATGTTGATAAATCAAACAAGGACTTAAAGATAAGTCTTTTTCAACCAGGGGAGATTGACACGGGAGTGTCTAATTTACTACAATCTAATCATATGAATATTAATTATGATATGGTATTTTTTTCAACCAACAATGATGTCTCATAATCTTTAACTCAACCCACTCAAATATAACAGCTCATCAGCATATTCTCTACACAAAGTTAAAGTTGTTTCAATATGCTTTTCTTCATGACCAAGGAATGCATTAAAGGAGTTGATTAGTAGTTGTGAACATTTCTTCATGACCAAAGAATACATTAAAGGAGTTGGTTAGTAGTTGTGAATACTTAATTTCAAAATTCCCTATGCATGAAGGGTTGTTTCATGCACTAGTACTTATGTTGGTGTTTAGGGCTTAAAAAGGATTTTAGAAAACTGATGATATTTTGGTAGAAGCTCTCTTGGAGTGCTCCCACAAACTTTGTATCTCTTGGATGTGTCCTTGAGTGGTGTGTCATTTAATTTCTAGTTCTGTATCCTTGCTTAATTTTCATTGGGTGGTGAACTTTCTATATCCCATTGCGATTTTAAACCTGGTGGTGAGCTACTTTTTGTTTTTATCAAAGTTGTTTCATTAGTTCGCTCCTTTTCTATTTGACAAACTCTAATATCGGTTTTCTTTCTAATTCTATTCTACTACACTCCCCCCATTCTGTATCACGCTAGAATCAGTACTCCTGAATGGTGGAGGTTTGTCGGATCTTTACTTGTTGTCCGTCAATATTCTCGTAATCGGTTGGTCCAAAGCGGATCAGTAGTCCTTTTTTGAATTATCGCTATGAGAGGACTCCATAAGTATGTTCAAACCAATCAAATCATTGTATAGCATCCTCTTCAAGATGTATAGCCACAATTTCTACCATAGATACGTTTGAGGTTTTGTGGTACCAAAAATATCGCTCTGTGTGCGAGATCCAACCAATCGGGTCTGCTTCTTCCTATCTAGAGAAGTCCACCCTCATGCGTGGATAGTTGAGATCGGTCATAGAGCCTCCCCTCTCTTGGAAGTCATCTCTTCAGGCTTGGTGTGATTGGTCGGAGCTCTCTCCTTGATGTGATTTCTTCGAGCTTGGTGGTCGGCCCAAACTGAGTTCGGTAAAGAGAGTCTGAATCTTATCCTCTATTTGTGCCTCGAAGGCTTCGAATTTAGCATTGATTGCCTCCTCAAATGTCATAGTATATGCCTCCAAATCTGTATATTAAGATCTTTCTTTTGTTATCCGGTTAAAGGCATGTATAGGTTGAGAGAAGTGGTGGTCGAAAGGGTTAGTGGATTGGTGAATGTAGGCTATAGTTTAGACTTATTTTGTGGCTATTTTGGATGTAGTTTGAGGGTGTGGTTTCATGGAGTTTTAGGGATGTGATGGTAGTGGATAAAGGTTAGGAAAAAAGTTTTAGATATGTGGTAGATGGCAGCAAAGGTTTGATAGAAATCAGTGGAAGTTGTTGCAGATATGTGTTGTCTTATAAGAGCAGAATTATCATTGAAGAAACAGTAGTTTCTCGATGAAATTTCTAGTAAAAACCGAGAGATTTGAGGACAAAATTTGACAACAAAATCTCAATTTATATAATAGCAAAGATAACCAATTTAATCAAAAAAGTTTTGATAGTATAACTGTTAGGATCAAGAACACTAAGAGGGAGGGGGGGGGGGTGAATTAGTGCAGCGGAAAACTTTCTGCGATTAAAACGAAACTGCGTTCGAATGATAAAAACGATTTCTGTTTGAAAGCCGATTTTAAGACTAGTTAAACTTAAGATCAAGCAAGATGATGTTAAAGTCAATCTATGAAGGCAGTTTGCAGTTATGATGAAAACCAGAATATAAGTGCAAAGCTTGAAACCCGATCGTATATGCGCAGAAAGCTGTAAGCTTCAGAGGAGGTTTGCAGTAAAGATAATATGCTCAAAGTAAATGCAAACCAAGATTTAGAGTGGTTCGGTCAATCTTGACCTACTCCACTTTTGGCTTCCTCCACCGACGAGGTCACCGACGTCAACTAGAGGCCTTCCTTCAATAGGCGAAGGCCAACCACCCTTTTACAGTTTCACTCCTTTTGACGGGCTTAGGAGACAACCCTTACAGAATTTTCTCTCCTCTCTTTACAACTCAGAACTTGGAAGAAAAGAGGGAGAAGAACTTTTAGCCTTTACAACAATTTTGAGCTCTAAGAATCACAGAAAAAGATCAAGATTTCGGTGTATGTCTATGTTGTTTCAGTGCTGAATGGGTGGGGTATTTATAGGCCCCAACCCATTTCAAATTTGGAGCTCAAAACTGTCAATTCCCGGAATTCTGGGATCAGGCGGTTGCACCTCCTGACTGGAGTGGTTGCACCTCTTGGCAAAGCTCGAAGACTGAGCCCAAGCGGTTGCACCTCCTGTCAGGGGCGGTTGCACCGCCTCAATTTGGCTCGGAGACTGAGCCCAAGCGGTTGCACCTCCTGACTGAGGCGGTTGCACTGCTTGCCAGAGCTCGAAGACCGAGCTCAGGCGATGCTACCTCTCTGTCAGGGGAGGTTGCACCGCCCAGTCTCGCTCGGAGACTGAGCCCAGGCGGTGCCACCTCCTGGCTGGGGCGGTTGCACCACCCAGTCTCCCTGGGAGACTTAGCCCAGGCGGTGCTACCTCCTGGCTTGGGCGGTTGCACCGCCCAGTGCAATCAGGGTCCGAATGGGTAGATCCATTCGGCCCAACTTGGGTTTTTCAGGGGCCCAATTGCCCCAAGACTAAGTTAATGGGATCACCTCCCATTTCCAACTTAATCAATGTGCTAACTATGATTAATCCTAAGATAATTTCTGCAGCTTGCTCCGGTGCATCAATCGCTTCTTCCGGCGGGTTTCTGACGAACTTCTGTCGATCATCCGATGAACCTTAGGTGATGCTCCTGCGGACTTCCGACAAACTCCTGGACTTGCGACGATCCACTTGGCGAGTTCCGATGAGCTTCGTTTGGCAAGCTTATGGACTTTTTAGATCTGTTCCCGCAGAACCTCCGACGACAGTCCGAACTTCCGTCGAACTCTCGAACTCCCAACGTGATCATTATCTTGACTCCGGCGCAACTCCTGCTGCATGTCTTAACTCTCATCATAGTTAATCCTGCACACTTAAAACAAAACTTCGATCGAGACAATTAATCCTAAGCAATTAACCAAGTTGTCTGGCATGTCATTGGTCCCTCGACACTTCGTCCGATTCCTCGACGCTTCGTCCGATTCTTCGGCGCATCGTCCTCTCCTGCAGCCTATTGCCCAATGGACCAGTTGACTCCGGAACTCCGATATCCTTGGCACAATATGATTTTCCTGCTTTAATTGTCTCATCCTGATCGAAGCATCTTGCGTCACTCAAAACGCAGATTAAATCATAAACATATATCAAGTAGTTTCATCATCAAAATACGAGATTCAACAATCTCCCCCTTTTTGATGATGACAACGACTTGATGACAGAGTTAAACTTAACTCCCGGAGTTTAAACAAACTCCCCCTATCAATATGCCATATTGATAAAACCTTAAATTCAAACTGAATTCAAGTCATTGCAATATTCATCATGAATACTTGCAACACGTCATCATGAACTTATGCATAACATCATACTTCTCTCCCTTTGTCATCAACAAAAAGGAGAAGTACCACAATCAAGCGTTTGTAATATTGGTTCAACTCATTGCATGAAAAACATAATATCAAGTTTTATCATCATGCAAGTTTGCTAATATCAAATATCAACATGAAAAATTGCAATGTAAGCCTTTGATATCATAACACAAACATTTCAAGTGTTTATCAATTGTAGCATTTCATCACATGGTAAGATATCAATGCATAAAATTACGATGCAAGTTCTTGATATCTTAACGCATAATGCAAGTTTGGCAATCATAGCATCAATTCATATATCTCTTAATGATGCAAACATTGCAAATATGGCAATCATATCAATTTATATATCTCTTGATGATGCAAGCATAGCATCAGTATTCATAGCATCAATTCATATATTTCTCCCCCTTTGTCATTAACAAAACGGAGAACGATATAAACAAATTTTAAGCAAAAGTGCTTGTAATTATTCATGTCATAACTAGGTTCATGTCATTTTCCAACAGTGAGTGATAGGATATCTCAATGACATGGAGATAGCTTTGAAAACTTCTTCCTTTTTTATCTGTTATTATCTTTTTGCATGAAGGAGGAAGACTATTTGTGATACATGCTATTTGTGAGTTTACTTCGAGTGAAGTTAGAATCGATGAGAGATTAAATCATGCTTCATTTTTACAAGGACCAAGATATGTATGTGAAACAAATCCTTGCAAGTAAAAACACTTTCATCCATATTCATCAAATCCATTTTTCAAAAAATATTTTTCACATGATATGTGTATGAGAGATGCATTTGCTAGTTGATTACATATGTCAAAAATCAATGATATGAACTAAACTTGATATGACATATGCTTGTTAAGTTCGGAAGAGAGTAAACTTGATATGTTAGGATCAAGAGAATCCGAAAATGAAATTTGACTCTTTCTTGCATTCGGACAAGGTTTTGCTATAGATATTTGATTACAATCATGAAGGTAAAGCATGCTTGTTATCATGGAAGTTTTGTATTCAAGCACATAATTTTCCAACGTGTATTTGTGTAAATCATTATGTCAATCAAGTGATTTGATCATTCAATCAAGAAAGTCCGAAAATTAATTTTAATAAGTTCAATCATTTGGACATATTTATGCCATAGTTTTTCAAATACAATTATGAAGATAAGACATGCTCATCATCATGACAGTACGATAGCAAGTTTACAATATACAAGCTAGCAAAAATTTTCTACATTTTAAGACACGAAAGCTAGCAATTTTCTCTTTGAGATATGCACATTAGCAACTCTTTCTCCCCCTATGTCATTGGGAAAGAGAAGGGAAGACCCTTTACATTAATTTCTAAATCATGATAAGGGAAGGTTTCAATCTTATTTATGCATCATTATATTTTCAAATTCGAACATGCACAATTTCAAAAACCTTATATTTCATTCATGCATGATACTGAATAAATCAATTAATATTATGAGCATATCATACATGATACTTAAATTTTTAACTATTTATCAACATTTTAATCATGATACCAAACATTCATCATTTAGAGTATTCATGACATTAAATCAACATACATCATTTTAGTAACAACTCATAGCATTTTAAATCATGATTTACATCATATGCAATACATCACATCATAATTAAAAAGCTCAAGTATTGCATGCATCATTGCAAATCATAAATGCTTCATATCATGATGGTATCAATTTTGTCAACTTATATCTTACCATGCATGATCATAACTTTTTATTTGTATACATCAAAATAAATTAATGAATATCTCATGTATTCATATCATCACATAAGGAATATCAAGAAGAGTTGGTAATGAGATTTACGAATCATATAGACAAATTATGAATATTAAGAGACATATTATGATTCTTTTTAGATAACTCAAATAGCAAAAAGAAAGAATCACAGTAAGTTACTTTGATTTATAAAAAGAATTCTCAAGTTATAATTCCAAGAAATCACGATTTATTTCAATAAATTTTAATAAGAACACATCATCAAAATCTCAACATTACTTTCAAGAGATTCAAAATGGCATAGATAATTTTATTGATCTCTTAGTGAAAAAGTCAATACGGTAGAGAAAAATAAATTTTCAAGAAAAATACTTCTCTTTTTAGTTGTTTTAGTTCATATGATTTTATTTCATCTATGCCAAACATGTAGCATGTTTTAAAATCGAAAGTGCAAGTTTTATTACGACAAAGATCAATAAGGCACTTTCATTACCGTGAAAATCGAAAATCGCAAGATTCATCATCCATAATTATAAAACCAATAAACACGATTTTTAAAATCTCATGCATAGAATAAAATCATGGTATCAAAACATCATTATATCATCAAGCATGATTTCATATTTTCAATCAAAATCATTTTGTTTGTTTATCATAAAATATGTATTTTTCATGATTATTTTCAAAATTACTAGCATGATCATAAATTTTGCATTTTCATCATATATATATATATATATTTTAACATGTAATTTTCAAGAAAATTAATTAAAAACAAAATGTATTATGAAGAGCATCATGTAATTTCGAAATAATTCAAGAGAGTTGAGTTACTTACCTTGTAGTCGAAGCCCGTCGAAGCCCGTCAAAGCCCAATTCGCCGTTTCACCTTTGGAAGTTCTTGATTCATCCTTGGTTGCCTTCCTCTTCTTTGGCCTCTTCCTTCGTTCAAGTTCATTGTCTATTTTAGATTTTTGTTTAATAAACTTATTAAGATTTAGTGTTCGAAGTTCAAGTTCATCATTGTCCTCATCACTTGAGTCATCGCTCAAGTGGCATTCATTTGTCCGGAGTTCCAAATCCTTCCTGTTCTTTGGAAGGTGATTGTGTTCAACATGTTCATCATGTGCATTGTGCACCATTTCATATGTCATCAACGAACCAATTAGTTCTTCAAGTGGTAAGTTGTTTAGGTTTTTAGCTTCTTGTATTGTAGTTACTTTTGAATCCCACTTCTTAGAAAGAGAACGCAAAATCTTGTTTACGAGTTCAAAATCCGAAAAACAATTTCCAAGAGCTCTTAAACTATTGTCGACATCCGTGAAATGGGTGTACATGTCGCCTATAGTCTCGCTTGGTTGCATTCGAAAAAGCTCAAAATCATGCAATAAAAAGTTAACTTTCGAGTCTTTGACTCTACTAGTTCCCTCGTGCGTGATTTCAAGTGTTCGCCAAATGTCAAAAGCCGTTTCGCACGTAGAAATCCGATTGAACTCATTTTTGTTCAAAGCTCAAAATAAGGCATTCATAGCCTTTGCGTTTAAGGAAAAACACTTCTTCTCCAAATCCGACCATTCGTTCATCGGTTTAGAGGGAAGTTGAAAATCGTTTTCAATGACATTCCATAAATCCAAATTCGTAGAAATCAAGAAAACTCTCATTCGAGTTTTCCAATAGGTGTAGTCCAATCCGTTAAACAACGGTGGACGAAAGACCGAAAAGCCCTCTTGAAAGCCATGAAGAGCCATTTCTCTCGGGTGTAAATCCAAAATGAGAAAAACCGGGCTCTGATACCAATTGTTAGGATCAAGAGCACTAAGAGAGGGGGGGGGTGAATTAGTGCAGCGGAAAACTTTTTGTGATTAAAACGAAACTGCGTTCGAACGATAAAAATGATTTCTGTTTGAAAGCCGATTCTAAGATTAGTTTAACTTAAGATCAAGCAAGATGATGTTAAAGTCAATCTATGAAGGTAGTTTGAAACCCGATCGTATATGCGCAGAAAGTAGTAAGCTTCAGAGGAGGTTTGCAGTAAAGATAATATGCTCAAAGTAAATGCAAACCGAGATTTAGAGTGGTTCGGTCAATCTTGACCTACTCCACTTTTGGCTTCCTCCACCGACGAGGTCACCAACGTCAACTAGAGGCCTTCCTTCAATAGGCGAAGGCCAACCACCCTTTTACATTTTCACTCCTTTTGACGGGCTTAGGAGACAACCCTTACAGAATTTTCTCTCCTCTCTTTACAACTCAGAACTTGGAAGAAAAGAGGGAGAAGAACTTTTGGCCTTTACAACAATTTTGAGCTCTAAAAATCATAAAAAAAGATCAAGATTTCGGTGTATGTCTATGTTGTTTCAGTGCTGAATGGGTGGGGTATTTATAGGCCCCAACCCAGTTCAAATTTGGAGCTCAAAACTGTCAATTCCCGGAATTTCGGGATCAGGCGGTTGCACCTCCTGACTAGAGCGGTTGCACCGCCTGGCAGAGCTCGAAGACTGAGCCCAGGCGGTTGCACCTCCTGTCAGGGGCGGTTGCACCACCTCAGTCTGGCTCGGAGACTGAGCCCAGGCGGGTGCACCTCCTGACTGAGGCGGTTGCACCGCCTGCTAGAGCTCGAAGACCGAGCTCAGGTGGTGCTACCTCTCTGTCAGGGGAGGTTGCATCACCTAGTCTCGCTCGGAGACTGAGCCCAGGCGGTGCCACCTCCTAGCTGGGGCGGTTGCACCGCCCAGTCTCCCTGGGAGACTTAGCCCAGGCGGTGCTACCTCCTGGCTTAGGCGGTTGCACCGCCCAGTGCAATCAGGGTCCGAATGGGTAGATCCATTCGGCCCAACTTGGGTTTTTCAGGGGCCCAATTGCCCCAAGACTAAGTTAATGGGATCACCTCCCATTTCCAACTTAATCAATGTGCTAACTACGATTAATCCTAAGACAATTTCTGCAGCTTGCTCCGGTGCGTCATTCGCTTCTTCCGGGGGGTTTCCGGCGAACTTCCGTCGATCATCCGATGAACCCTCGGTGATGCTCCTGCGGACTTCCGGCAAACTCCTGGACTTGCGACGATCCACTTGGCGAGTTCCGATGAGCTTCGTTTGGAAAGCTTATGGACTTCTCGGATCTGTTCCCGCATAACCTCCGACGACAGTCCGAACTTCCGTCGAACTCTCGAACTCCCAACGTGATCATTATCTTGACTCCGGCGCAACTCCTGTTGCATGTCTTAACTCTCATCGTAGTTAATCCTGCACACTTAAAACAAAACTTCGATCGAGACAATTAATCCTAAGTAATTAACCAAGTTGTCCGGCATGTCATTTGTCCCTCGACGCTTCGTCCGATTCTTCGGCGCATCGTCCTCTCCTACAGCCTATTGCCCAATCGACTAGTTGACTCCGCAACTCCGATATCCTTGGCACAATATGATTTTCCTACTTTAATTGTCTCATCCTGATCGAAGCATCCTACGTCACTTAAAACGCAGATTAAATCATAAACATATATCAAGTAGTTTCATCATCAAAATACGAGATTCAACAATAACAGCAAGGAAATTGGTACAAGTTGTGATAGCAGAATTCTAGTCAAAAAGTTTCATCGGTTTGCAACAAAAATTTACAGCAACACAAGAATATTTTAGTGATGAATTCCTTAATAGATCAATCTTAGATGGAAGCCAAGATGATCTATAAAGTGTATAAGAAATTTTATTCAAAAAGGGTTGCAAATAGATCAATTAAGGCAACAATATACAGTTGAAATTTTCTGCAGAAATCCTTCGTTCGTAAAGATGATAACTTTTACGACGAAAGGAATTCGCAGGAATATATGAACAATTTTTATGGATTTTCGAATATGGATAACTAAATTACAATAGTAGTAAGGTAGGAAACCAGAACTTGTTGCAATTCATGGGAAGATCAAAGAATGATCCGTGGTGGTGGAGATGACGGTGAAATTTGATGACGATCTTTTTAAGCAATTGTGGGAATTGCTTTGGGCGGCTATAGAGGGATGATGGAGGGTTGTGGAAGGGCAATGAGATGACAAGAATGCTGCTATGATACTAAATGATACAACCCTTACAGATTCTAAGCTTGGGGTTGATCTCTTTAGGGGATCGACATCCTTGGAACTCTATAGGGGTTCCTTCCTCCAAATTGCTGCTAAAAAACTGCAGAAAATATTCATCTATTACTTATTAAAAGAGGATGAATATATGTCTATTTATAGTGTATCTAAAGCTTAATTCCTAATATGACTCCTACTCAAGACTCCTATTCCTTTACAACTCCTAATACTTATCTAAGAACAACTCCTAATATTCTCAAGACTTCTATTTCTTTACAACTCCTAATACTTCTTTAAGAAATAACATCCTAACCCTACCCGACCTCTTCACCTCTTTAATTGAGGTCGACTGGATAGGTTAACATGAATGTCCCTCTCAATTAGGACTCTCCTATCTAGAGTCTAGTCAAAGTTGATATATATATAATTAGACACTAATTTAACTTAACATTTTAATCTAATTAAGATATATGTCAAATCCATTATATGATTATTTCTTAATCATCTTTCTATCTCAATCTCTCCTATACATAAATATTTTTAACAATAAAAGGGAAGTCAATATTTACATTTATTTGAGCAAGCTTAAGTAAATGACAAAATTGGCCAAATCATGATTTGTATCGGGGAATCATTAACTTGCTCAACCCACGTTGCATAATTAATCTACTCACCAAAAGTATGTTTTGGGCTCGTAGAAGTCATATACAAGACATCATAATTTCGACAAAAAGAACAGTATAATACTATAAAGGCTAATTGTTACAATAAACAATCTAAGGAAAGATTTTATCGTTGGCAGAAAACTACATAATCCAAGTAATCGCCAATTTCTCGATATATGAAATAGTATAATGGGCTCGGCCATGTACTTGTCCGACCATATTACGTTTACTATTATGATTTATAGCAAGGGGACTTTTTTTATATATAAATATGCTTAATTCATATGGATTGAGGAGTTAAAAGGAACCAAGAACCAATTATTATCTCTATTTGTAAAAATATTTTTTTGAGTCTTGATAGGAGAAATGTTCACACCCAATCGAGGATTGACATGCGATAATCAACATTAGGAGATTAGGGCCTCAAATAATAATTAATTATATGTACATCACCCAAATATAAAATATCTCTAAAATATTTCACAAATATTATTTCGTTCTATTGG
Source organism: Musa schizocarpa (assembly GCA_900464855.2). Taxonomy (NCBI): domain Eukaryota; kingdom Viridiplantae; phylum Streptophyta; class Magnoliopsida; order Zingiberales; family Musaceae; genus Musa; species Musa schizocarpa. The sequence continues at coordinate 14,073,527 of LS990921.1, read as the reverse complement.
AGGTTAGTTATTATTTATGATAGCATATAAGATTTTTCCAATGAGAAAATCTCTTTATTCTGTTGAGGGAAATCCTCTATTCTTTTGAGGAAAATCCTCCCGAGAGGTATATGTTAATGTATTCAAACTAAAGTTTTTTAATAATTTTTTTTATCTTCTATTCTTTTATTATTCTTTTTATCATGGTATCAGAGCTTTCGTCGTAAAGCTCTTACCCTACTAAGCCTTTGGCTCGTAAACTGTTTGCAAATCTTCTATTCTGTTGAGAAAAATCCTCCCTCTTAATCTGTATAAATAGTTTAATGTATTCAAGATAAAACTTCTTCAATAAAACTTCTTTAATAATTCTTCTTATCTTCTATCTTCTATTCTTTCTATCAATTTACTCATGACTTTTACTTTATTTTGTTATTAACTTGAGCATCTAAGGAAATTTTATTCGACCATGATCTTCATATAGATTGGCGTTAGATCGGATGAATCCCCTCATTTGCTTGTAAGTGTTACTTGAGCATATGAGTTGGAACCAAATTAGGCTTATTCACTTATCCCCAATATCATCTCCCAACATATGTATATCCTTACATTTAGAAATTTTACTATGACAAGAGAAACTTTGAGGTTGGATCTATTATTATTATTTTTATATATTTTCCTCTTTTCATTGCTTCTCTGATCTATTCATATATTCATATGCAACAGGTGAACGAGAGTTTTAAGAAATACAAATTAAGTTTATAAGGTTTAAACTTCTATATAGAATGAAGATGATTAAACAAAACTTAAGATTCAAAAATTTTCAAACTAATTAAATATTTTCCCGATAAACAAATATTTTTATAAATGATAGTAGCACAAGATCTAGAATCTGCATGTGCGTGTTATCTTTATGCAAGGATCATGTTAATTTTCTTTATATCGTTTCAATTATATCGGATGTCTTCGAACTGACCTACAATCTTGCTTATGTAGTCGGCATCGTAAATTGACAGGAGAAAGAGGAAGAGACCACGTATATTGCCAATGTAGTCGGCATCGTAATATCATCATCGCGGTCATCAGCGTACGCACCAATCACAAAAAGGAGAAAAAAAAGCATGTATGGTTGAGAGTTTCATGTGGACTAATGAGTGAAATGTCAGCGTTCACAAAAAGGACTAATGTGAGAGAGAGAGAGAGAGAGAAAAAGAAAAGGAGGGAGATTTATATATAAATATGATCTAAAAAAAAAAAGGTGACGATAACGCATGCATGAGTTTGCGTGGATTGACGACGGAAATGTCTCTTGCTTTCTGTTTCATTTAACGGAAGCATGCGAGACGGTGGGCAGATGACCGGTGTGTTGGAACGGCACGCGCCCTGGCAACGGGGCCACCCGGTACTTGATGCATGACATCAACTTACAATCGGTGATCGTGCAATCAACTGTCGGTGAGGTAAGATCTCAAAATTAATTTATAAATTTTAAATATTAATAATAAAAAATTATATTAAACGTCGATTAAAAAAATCTAAAATATAACTAAATTTTTTATGATATTTTGAATTAACCTCAATTCAAACACTCTCTCGAAGAAAAATTCTCAAAATATCATATATGATATTTATAAAATAATTAAATCTAAAATTTTAAATTTTTTCCTTATTATCATGATTAAATAAGCTGTTCCTAATTTTTAGTTATTATGATCAATATTTGCCAATCCAACAACCATCATCAATAATTTAGAAATAGTTTGGTTGCTATAGATAACCAATAAAAATATTTTTTTAATGGCTAGTAATTGATCAACATGGAATGACCAAACATGTCTATCAAAAGCTTTTTTTTTCTTTTTATTTTTTTCACAAGAGAAGAGGATGATATAAACTTGAAAAGTCATTCTTTATCGTCATCGGTGCGAGCACGATGGCTTATGAATTTTTTTGTTCTTTTGATCGTCAATCTATCATGGAGAGAATAGAGTCAATCATATCTATTTTTTTGTAGAATGTTAGTGTCTCCCCCCAAAACAAACATCATAGATCAATTTGGAGTAAAAAACTTTGAAGGGTTGTCGATAACGAGTCAAGATCATGCTTATCAAGCTACAACATTCGCTTACGACAATTAGCCACAAAATACTCCATAAGGAAGGTGCATGTTTGTGAGCTCTAAGAGTGCGGAATGATGGAGAGGAAGTGTGTCTTCCTATATTGTAATATATCCTGTGTATTTGCGACCCCCACAAGTCCATGCCAACTCGTCCAAAACACACATAGATAGCTTTATTCATCTCATGCTTGACTTTGACTAGATCTGGGGTGATTGACTTTTCTCCTAATTAAATTTTGGGATGTTCTCAAACCAATTAGTCATTTTTCTAGTATTATTCTATGATAATATTTATCTTGTAAAATTTCTCTCTGCCTACCCCACTCCTATTCTTCTCTTTCATCCCTTGTTTGTCTGTTCTCTATTGGAGGAAGTCCTTTTCCCTTGAAGAAAGAAATCTTCTCAACCCAAGCAGGAACAAAACCAAAATATTTGCAGTCCAACTACTGTCAAGGATAATGCCAACTCGAGCAAGACAGAAACCAAGACAATAGCATAGCTAGGAGAGGGCCTCATCATAACTCAACTGTTTCAAATGCTTACTTAGGAGTTAGGACTTCTGTTGCCTGCGCAGAGGTTTAATTGTCACTCATCTGTTCTTCTCTGTAAACCAAAGTGAAAGATGATTAAATATGAGCGCAGTCATCAATTTTACACACAATCAAATCTAAATCAGAAGCATATGCATGTGCTGAAGTTGACGGCAACCATGATATGTGTCATGGTAACTTTGAGAGAGAGAGAGAGAGATCCATTTACTTGCTACGTTGTCTCGTGAGTCCAGAAAGAGAGAGCGTACTTCCCCTCCCAAGAACTCTCTCACGAATCAGACCTACGGCCTGTGTACAGGGATGAGGTTGACTGAAGCATCAACTTTTTCTCATACGTTTGCACTTGATGATCACACAGCACGAGATGCTCCAAAAAAATCTCTCACTTGCGCAGCAGTGCAGCGACAGCGATGGGACGTTGCTTCCTCATTGGTCTCCAATGTTTTCATGATAACTTCTCAGCAACACCACCATAATCTACAAATGTTTGAGAATTCCCATGCACTTCGATTGCAATAAATGACCTCTCTCCTCCCATCTTGCATCGGGAAAGGGTACTGATCAAGTAGGACTTTACTCCGACCGTTGCCTTCTCTTCCCTCCACCCCCTCACTCTCTCTCTCTCTCTCTTCGTGATTAGACCTGGAACGATAGAGAGGCATCATTACTCATGAGCACCAAAAGATAATGCTCCCGGATAACCAATGCAGATCCAAGCAAACTGTTCCAAACAAGCAAGATAGCCATGTCCAGTACCTGCCTACGCACCCTGTAATTCGTGCCTGCATGCATGCTTACGGACGGAACTAACAGTTCACCTGCTTAGCTAAGTAGTTACCACTCTTTCCATGATGTCCTGTGTGACACCACCACTAATTATCACATGCATGAAGTCTTTGTGTTTGTAATTGTTTTTGATTCACAACCTGTCATGCACCCATGTCAGTTCCTCTGCATCACCCGCTCAAGCAATCCACCAAGCGCCTACAAGAAAAGTCTCAGTCCTTTCCTTCTCAGTGCATTTGCTTGTCAGCATGCGGCCTCCAACATGAAAACACCAGCCAGTTGCCATGATAAGATGTTTGAGGTCAGAACTATCATATTTCGCCACAGACTATGATTTGTGATGGAAGATTTCTGGACCACTTGCTACACCGTTCCCATAAAGCACACTTGCAGAGAAACAGCAGCACATCCTAAACTATTTTGCAGGAATCATAGTCACCATCACTTTCTTATTCATTAAAGCTCCTCTTACAGTTGCAAAGTTCTTAAAACTATTACTACAGTATACAGTATACTGACAAAATTTTTCTTCTTTTGTTTTATTTTTCTGACGCTTCTGCTTCTATTTCTTCTATATGACCTTAAGTAACAATTTCAAATGAGTTATGCATTCATGTTAGATGAACCTATTTCCCGGAAGTAATCTACATACAGACTAGATTTGCTAAAACTACAGGTCTTTGTAATACTCTAGATGTGGTTTAGCATTTCATGTTACATCTTGTTCTCCATTGGTTATGATGGTTACTTATTTTCAGTCATAAATGTAGGTAATGCATTAATAACTTGGTGGCTTTTTAGCATCAACTTAATATGCGAATTAAATTTCTACTAAATATTTATATTTTTTTAAAAAATAAAAAAAGACATATTTTATTTTAATAGTGCGGCAGATTTATTGGCTAGTTTTGTATTATTTTATTATTTTTGTGTAGGACTGGATAGCATATTTTATATAATAAAACATCATCTTTTACTTGATTAATATGTATTGTATATGTCAACATTAGTTTGTTTCGTATCATCTAAAACAATAAATGGACGATTGGCTTGTGATAGTACTCCTTGTTCTACAATTATATACTTCAAAATCTAGTAGCCTTAAGAGAGATCAAATGTTGGATTTGTGTATAGGCTAATCAGCTCACAGAATGTTACAATATGTTATTGTCGAAATCATATCATCGACGCATCACTTTATGGCACCCTCGTAGCTCTCGACTCACATTGACCAATACCGAGTCAACTTGGGAAATACTGTTATCGTCAAAATCACATCATCAACACGTCACCACCGAGTTAAAATGATAGGATCTATATTAAAACAAAAAAAATATTCTTTGCAATCTCATAAGTACAAAAATTATTATGCTTCTAACACTATACAAGTAGAATTTTTTGAGTACCCTTAAAAATTCAATGTTTTTCATTATTAATCCTCTTTATAATAATATTTGATTTTATGTTGATCGAAATATCTGAACTAGCTTGTATGATATAATAATTTTTTTTAAAAAAATTATTAAAAAATCATATCTAATTTCAATATCGAAAGAGGACCTTGCCGATTACATTTTTATTAGAAGGCTAGCTCCAACTTATATGTTTTTACCTCATGCTAGTTTCCTAATTAAAGAGTATATATATATTTTTTCAAAATTACAAGTATTTAAGTTCGTTATCAATTTAATTTAAACTAAAGATTGTTTTAACCAGCAGATACGAAATTTAGGTCTTGTATAATCATCTTAGTGTAATCCCTTTCCTCTCCCACCAATTCTTAAGTTACCTAAAGAAAATATTCAATATTCGTGAATGTTTACATGACAACAGTCCTATAAAGAATGTTGAACAGTATATAGACACATCCATTCATTGTTCTCCGAGGAGGAGAGGCTGGAAACACTTTCCACGTGCAGCAGTCACATGACGACTCAATGAGTGCACCAGATGCTAATCGACCGATCTTAATTTCCACATGCATCGATGGCACTAAGAAACAGGAAGAAGGAAAACGGCGGGTAACCGAAACTTGACACGCGCGGTCTGCTACCACCGGGCTCGCTACTAACTTCCCAACTGGAACGTGGGTGGGCTCCACGGGCGCACGCGCGCTCAGGTTAAGTGGAGGTGAATTCGCGTGGAACCCTGTGGACCCCATTTTTGTCGGGCATTCGGTAGACACCCAAAAGATAACCCGATTCTCCACGTCATGGCCCCCACCAAAAGATCAGCACTCGGTGCAATGTGGCTCTCATGATGTGTATCGTAACTTCAACGCAGGACCTTTACAGACTTAAATCTTCTGTTTACTGGCCTTGATCAACGTAAACTATCGTCAAGCCTTGTTATCTATGATTGATGGTACATTGGTACAGTATTGATATGGAGGCATGTTGAGTTAGACGCATATAAAACATTAAGGAAAGGTCAGGAATATTTTGGGGACAGTGGCATGCAAAGGCCACTCATGCATCTCTCTCTCTCTCTCTCTCTCTCTCTCTCTCTCTCTGTGTTAGTTCCACTTACCTATGTATAAAGTACTGATCTAAGTTACATAATTTCATGCAGAACAGACCATAGTGGAGCTCACACCTTGTTATATAAAAGAAACATAAAAGGTGAGTGTATTATTTTGATAACAAAGCTAGTCTTGTTCTATCCTCTCCAAATGATTCATCTTTAACAAAGAAGAAATAGTTTAATTTAGTAACCCAAGCTCATATGTCTTGCACTGGTATCAATATCAGTTTTGATTGTTTGTCCTAAGAGTGAATATCACAAAGTCAGTGTGATTTAGGATAATCTTCGTGATACGATTGGTATAAAAAGTGAGTGGTATCAGTAGTGCTGGCTATAAAGCTTACGTGGAAAACATGTTTGATAAAACCCCTGTGATATTCAACAGTAACTGAGTTGAGAGTTTGTCTCATGGAGTTTCAACGAACGTATCTAAGCAATTTTTTATAGATAAAATGTATAGCTACTTATATGTAGTGGGTAATTAATTTTCAACAATAATTTTATCAAAACATTAGATCTAATTATAAGCATAGAAATTATAATCATATTTTTATTATGTAAAAAAATTTAACATCAGAATCAAAACCAAACAACGATATATCAAGATCATCATTGCATACCTTTCGATGATATTCAAAAAATTTTTATATGATCTATAAATGCACTATTAACGAATCCAAAAGAAGCAGCGATGTTGATTTATAAGAAGAACTAGACTCACATTCTCCTCTAAATCCAAAAGAAACAACGATGTTGATTTATAAAAAGAACTAGATTTGTCTTATACTCTCTTCCTATCCTTCATAGGATCACTATAAGCGATAAAATAAAGACTAAAGGGTATATTATAACGTAACATCATCGAGTCCATAAGTCATATCTATTTATAAGCAAGAGTAGAGGGCTTAGGATAAGTAATTAAGAAAGTCCCTCGTATCAAGATCATCTCCTAAGAAATTATATTATAATCCGACTTTCTTTTTATTAGTCGATAAATATAATCAAAATTCAATTAGATATATAATATAATTTATTCAATTAAACATGACCACATAATTTAACATTCGTCCACTTGATTCATTAATTAATAAGTCATAAAGAATTCAAGATCAAAACAAATAAAATAAAAATTATTTAAAAATAATCTTACTTAATTGGATTTTGAACCTTTGAAAAAATATTTTCCACATGTGTACAAATTTTATAAAATGAGCCAATAAGTCTAATAAATATAATAATAATATATTAAGTTTGATTACTAATGTGAGTTATAACGATTGTATGTCATCAATATTATACTTCATTCTATATACCATAATAATATTAGTCTTTCCTAATGTAGTACAAAATGACTCACATAATTTTTCTTGTCAAGACAATCCTATTATCATATTCAACAATAATATATGTACACATAAATATGAACATGATAACAAAAATAAATAATTTTAATTATATAAAAAAATAAAAATTATTATGATATCTACTCAAACATGCATCATTATATCTTTTATAAGTTATATATGAACCTAATCATATGAATATATTCTTTCAAATACTTTAGATGGTAAAACTTTATTAAATGGATCAACAATCAAAACAATAAAACTCAAGTTCTTAATTATATGAATTATTTCTAAACTTTTTTTAATTACATGAATTATTTCTAAACTTTTTTTCTAACCATCAAGTACTTTATACGATAATATGTAGAATTATTAGAATACTTACTACTTTTAAAGATGAAAAATATTGAGATATATCACAAAGTATCTTCAGCAAATTGACAATTAAATTTGACCACCCAAAATCTTAAGATAAAATTTTATACTAATAAAGCTTGATTAGTGGCTAAAACATAAAGTGGACTTTCTACTATCGAGATAATTTATAAAATTGACATTTGAAAGTTATGATTATTTCAAATTGATCTAATTTTATATATGTGAGCATATAATCTTTCATCCCTTCTAAATATTTTATTTTATTCTTTTATGATTTTTTTAACATTTCATTCTTAAAGAACTTTAATATATACCTAGTATTTAAACTACAAAACTGATATATGATCAGTATAGGTTTGAACACATACATAAGGAATCCTTGTTTTTATTTGATTCTTTTCTAAGTTATTTTAAAAACATTTACTTTCATAAAATTTATTTGCTTTTGTTATTTACTAAACAAAGCTATATACTAAATATCTTATGAGATCTATCTCTGAATTTCTTAATACCAATAACATAAGTTGCCTTATTGATATCAATCATCTTAAGTTTCTTAATGAAAACTATCTTGGTTTCATACAATAAACCAATATCACTATTAGCAAACAAAATATTATCCACGTATAAGACTAATAAACTCATTCTCATTGGCTTTTAAATATAAATACTAATCAATAATATTTTTCTTAAATTTAAAAAAAGTAATGGTATTATAAATTTTTTTATATCATTGTTTAGAAGCTTGTTTATAGTTATAGATAGATTTTTTAAGAATTTTATATTACCAGATTCAACTATCCTGATTAGGATAATAAAATATGTATTTCTTTAGATATACATAATCATATCTCAATAAGGAACTTATAAAGGTGATGAAATGCCTCATTTTATTAAAATAGAGAATATATAGTTGCTAGTCATATGTGTCATGCAAGCTAATCACATGATAGCACGTGTGACATGACATTTAGTCTTTTCGCTTATTATTATTATGATATTCTCTCACTTTATATTATATGTTACATATATATATATTGTGATGTTCATGGATCTATGCAATGAGAATTGGATCGTGATGAGATCATGATAATGAGACTGATTCACCTTTAAACACAGATCATAAATAATCTTAGTCATAGGTTACTCGAGAGAGATATCAAGATAATTGAACAGACTGATGTATTGTATACCCATCCATATGATGGAGACGGTTGGTCTCATAGCTGCTCATGTGGGGACACTAGGGATACAGTGCAGGTGCTCATTGAAGAATGAGTTCACTTATTGATCTGCTTACGGAATGCTGAATGGTTGATTATAACTCATTGTGAGACAATAATTTCATCGTCTCAGTAGTGTTCTTAGTCATTAAACTTAAGATACCAAGGATGTCCTGTATGAGTACTCCACTCTTTGATACCATACTTATATATTTGGAAGTTCCAGATCTAGTACAACCGGTCATTGAGAGTAACAGCCAACCTTGTGAAGGCTATTGAGTATCGATAGAGGATCATCCACTCTCGGTATAATGAAAGGAATATCTTGTGTATTCTTGCTTAGATAAATCCTTAGCCAAGGTCATTCGAATTGTGAGAGAAAGAGTTCTTCGAGAGAATCCGATTAGAATGATACTCGAGGAGAAACTATATGAGCCTAACAGCACCATGCCCGATATATGGTCTTTGGGATATTAAATAGATGAGGGGCTATATGTGCATGATAAACTGAGAACATATATGTCCAAAGGATTTGATCTCCCTGTATCATTTAGGGACTACGGCATAGTGGCATAGTACGTCCGTAATTGATGAGTCGAGTGAATTATTATGGAGATAATAATTCACTGAGCTAGAAGGAGTTCTAATAAATATGACTCATGGTCAGTCGATATTAGGCCTAAAGGTCACACACATATGGTAGGTGTTGCTACAAGTAGAGGCTCAGATATGAGATATCCGCCGGAGCTCCCATCTTATTGAATATCCAATAAGCCCATGAATTATTGGATCCCTTGGATGAGATCCTAAAAGAGCTAATAAGAGATTATTGAGTAGAGACCTAATAATATAAGAGGCTTGGATAATTGGATGGAGATCTAGTACCAAATATGATAGGATCCATTATAGTTAAGTTAATTAGGGGCCTCTATAAATAGGAGGGAACCAAAGACTCATAGATTGAGGCTTCGTGGTTGCCATCTCCTATTCTCCTCTCCCCTTCTCCTCCTCAGATAGTAGGTGTGGAGATTTGGGTAGTGATTTGAGGAGCATCGTCATAGCCCTATTGTGTGAATTACCACTAAAAAGGAGGGCACTTGAACTTCTTCATTCAATCCCATAGATATGTAGGAATTCATGAATATATGATCTCCCTAGGTAAAAAACTATATCACATATGGATTTAAGTTTTGCAGGTTTTTACGTACCAATTTTCGCACGATAATGAACACCCTTTTTGGAAAATATGGGGATTTTATTTTCTGTTCTTCCCCTACGCATGTGATATTGCATCTAGATTTTCCAATAGTGGTATCAAAGCCAGATTGTTCATGCGAAAGATTGGTTTTGAACTATGTGTGTTGTGTTTTAGAAAGACTTTTGATGTTAAAATTGTTGACATCAAAGGCGATAGAGAGAAGAAACTGTTGTTGCCCTCGCAGGTTGGCAAGTGGCCAACAGGCAACAGCCGGCCGCCTGCGACCAGCAACATGCTGTCACGGACTTAGTTGGTTTTGCCTAAGTCGTGCGGCACCCTTGCATGTCCGTCCGCAAAGGTCAGCCTCCCCGAAGCCTCCCATGGTCCCTTAGGACCCACAAAAGAGAGAACAGGATAGAGAAAACGCCTCACTCGGGATCCACAAGCAAACATCTCCGAAAACACTTCATAGACAATGCAAATTATAAACAGACTTTACAAGCTCTGAACAGTTGCACAACAAAGGGTAAAATGATCTATTACAGACCGAAAATCTCTCACATTTGTCCACATGACACAACCTTTATTTACATGCCTAAAACGGCCACCAACTTAACTAAAATGGGACTATTAAGCCTTCGATTGTCCCTCTACATGCTGTACAAAGCATGAACATACCAAAAGACACGGACATACATAAGCATTACATCAAATATCCTGTTTAGAAGTTTGTCCGTGACATTCTCCCCCACTTCTTCCTTCGACGTCCTCGTTGAAGCCTTTGCCGACACTACAATTCCTCGCCTTTGCTGAGTCTTCAATCTTCTGCTCCAGCTACAATGCGCCTCTTGGCTCCCAACTGCTCTCCGTTGTTGTTTTTGAGTAGTTGAATCTTTGATCTGCCATGTTGCTTCAACTCGCCAATGACTCTAACTCTAGTATAGGGTTGGTTGAGTTGTATTGATCCCTATTGATTCCTGCGGATCCTCTAGATGAAGGAACATACCATCCTTACTGTGCTAGTCTCTCAAATGCCTCATGCTGCTTGAACTGGGTGGATGCTTGTTGGAGCTTTAACGAGCATTGTCTCACAAACTTATGAAGTTTTGGGTCCTTCCTCCATAAAATTTGCTCATTGACTCTTCTTTCACTTAGTTGTCATATCCAAGTAGGTTCGCATCACTTCCGCTTTCGATTGGCATTTCGTTGGGAAATGAAGCGGACAATCTACTCTCAGTAGCACTGATCACCGTTGGTGAGGATTTGACAACTATTATCTTCCATTATCTTCGAAGGGTCTTTGAACTTGTGCAGAGCTCCTCTGCTGGATAGATAAGAGAATTGGGGTACTTGGTTTCACCCATTCTCTTAAGGGTTGAGAAGGCAAAGGTTACTTGACTTCGCCCGCCTCCTCGAGGTTGTAATCCATACATCGAGCTGGTTACTGGCCTTCGCTTGCTCTTTGCTCACACTTCTGAAGCACTTGAAGTGTTTGCACTCCATGCGTTGAGTTAGCTACTGTGATTCACCTTCTCAATGCCATCGAACTTCGGAATCTGAGGAAGTTTTCACCCTACTTGGAGTAATTCTCGAATAGATTTGGTCAGCCTCTGGATTGTACCGTCTTCTCCATCAACCCTGCCTACTACTCCCGAGTAGCGAAGGTACAACACCACAGTATTGACTACTTCGTTCCTTGGTTGTGCACTCTTGCATGACCAAGTCCTTCACTTTCGGCTATCTTGATGAGAAACTCATTGACACTGGTCTTCTGAAGTTCCTTGGCCTCGCCCTTGCCTTGTCTCGGTGCCCAGGTTTGCCTCTGCATGCTCCACCTCCTCGACCCCTTTCACGACCAAGCGCTCTCCCTCCATGAGAGCAAGGGATCAATGACTTTCACGGAAGTCCCACCTCTGCGGTACCATGGCGCTGCTATGCCCATGGCACTACTATCCATCGCCTCGCATTTGCATCCTTTTTCTTCACAATCAGTAGATATGCCTTTGTGGTACTCCTCCGAGTCCACCTCCATTCTATCTGATGCTTGATTTTGGGTAGCTAAGTCCCTCTGGACTCGTCGTTAAACTTCCTCGCCCTTTCGACCCCACTTCAACACCTCTCTGTTCTCCAAGCGACTCCTTTGGTCGATGGAAAGACAGACGCCACTCCCATGCATGGACTCGCCATCACGTTGTAGGGTTTGCACCGATTCTGTTCTCCTTAGCTTCCTTAGTAGCAACGTTCGTTTACTCGACCTTGTCCTCGACTTGTCGGGCTCCCTAAAAGAATTTGAGCTCTGGGCGGTCCAACTCTTTCATTTGCTTGATCATACAGGCTGTATGATCAAGTCCCTCCCATAGGACTCACTGGTACTTGCATTCGAACTTTTCCCTTGGTGGAACACAACCCCCATATGCTGATGACCAAGGCTTTCATCCGATACAAAATTCGATGCACGCACGGAAGACCTGCCTCTGCGGTAACATGGCCTTCACTCCTTGAATCCATAGCCCTTCTTGTCGTCGTATTGTTCACCGAAGTGGAGCTTCCAGTAGCTCCCGATCATACCTCCGTATGATCTAGTCCCTCACGGGGTTAGGTTGTGTGTATCGCATTGCCATGAACTGTTCCACCATGATCCGCTGCACCATGTTGCCTCCTGGTGACATCTCTATTGCATTCTGATCCTTGTGGGATGAACTCGAATTGTGAACCCTTCATGTGTGGCCTTTGCCAATACATCACAGGGTCTCTTCCACCTTCGATTTTGTTCGCTCCTTTGGCAATCGACCTTCATCCACCCACTCTTGGGTCACACCAAGATGAAGCACCGCTCTAGGACAGTCCGTCGCTTAGTAGCTCCCAAAGTCCCCCGACTTCGCTGCAATTAGTGCACCATTGTCTGGATCCTGGGCCTCTACCCCTACCAGCACAATCTTCGCTATGCACCGCTTCCTTTATACCAACTTGAATGCCAACACTATGGCATATTCTTCAAGAGTACCCGCATTTGCGTCCTCTTGCCCCGTGCTAAGGCCTTCTGAACCCAACTTCGCCTCCGCAAATTAAGTCGCCTTAGTTCCTCCATTAAATGCTCCTCCGAGATAAAGTGCATGTGCCCAGAAACTCCCTTCATCTTTGGCACCATGCAAGATGAGTCTGCTCCATCAGAATGAATGACCCATGGAACAACATGATCCTGCTCTTGCCTTTGCAAGAGTTCATGTCCTTGACCTCTGTCCAAGGAAAGCACTATGCCTCTGCTCCATGTTCCATCTTCTATGCTGGCTCGCTTCATGCGACTTGGGTACTTCGCCAAGTTACACCCAAGTTGTTCCGCTCCTCGTTTTTGCATTGAGTTGATGGTGGCCCTCGCGTCCACGATTCCACGGGTCAGCCCTCCCTTGAGCCTGATCTCCATATCGACTCCAAGTGTGCCTTCATTTGTGTTGCTTTGGGTCGCTCTCCCACTTGATCTCGCAATGCATCCACCAATGCATTCTCTCAAACGAGATCATGCGACGACTCCTCGCTACTTGCTCAGTCCATTAAGCTTCGTGGAGTTGTTGTTTGTTGAGGTACTCCTCATCAACTTGTGAGGTTCATCCCACATGATTCTCCCTCTAGAGAGTCAGGACTTATCCCTCCTGGATAACTATCCCATTGGAGCAACATCTCTCTTCGTTTCGGAGACCACCATCCCCTTGGACTACTCCGATCTGCTGAACAAACTGTGCATTGTTCTGCCTCCTGCAAACACCCTTGCTAGATTGTGACTCCACGTCAATACAGCCCCCGCTGCACCACTCAAGGCCTAGCAACATGCTGAACTCATTGCACACTTCAGCCTCCTACGGACGTATCCTTCACATGCTGAAGAGAAAGTTTCAATGCTCCATGGCACCGAGTTTCGATCGCCTTAGGATGGCCACGAACATTCCATCGTCCGCATACAAGCCCATGCATAAGTACCAAATTCTTCGAGCTAGCAATTCCCCTCACCTCTATGAGCTTTGCATAACTCTTTTGGTCGTTGAGTAACTCATTCCACCTAGCATGGTCTCATCCTTTACGAAGAACCTCGCTTGCCTTGAGCACCATCAAGTATGGTTGTCAACGTTGAGCCGTAGCTCAAACTCAGCCATCCTAACCTTTGTGCGCTTCACATTCTTCCAAGCTTGTTTGTTCTCATGGTGCCTCTTGCGCGAAGGGTTGGACATTCCTCTGAATGCCAATCTCAGATGCCCACTCCTCTGAGCGACTCCTTTTCCCTATATCTCTATGCCCGTTTTCCCCCAAACAGTCGCGCGTGTGCTGACTGCCCTCAACGCAGCCCCGCTAGGTCCCCCACGTTTGCATGCTAAGTGTTTCTATGATTGCTTGTCCCACTCTGATACCATCTGTCATGGACTTAGCTGGTTTTGCCTAAGTCGTGCGGCACTCTTGCTTGTCCGTCCGCAAAGGTCAGCCTCCCCGAAGCCTCCCATGGTCCCTTAGGACCCACAAAAGAGAGAACAGGATAGAGAAAATGCCTCACTTGGGATCCACAAGCAAACATCTCCGAAAACACTTCATAGATAATGTAAATTACAAACAAACTTTACAAGCTCTGAACAGTTGCACAACAAAGGGTAAAATGGTCCATTATAGATCGAAAATCTCTCACACGTGTCCACATGACACAACCTTTATTTATACACCTAAAGCGGCCACCAACCTAACTAAAATGGGACTATTAAGCCTTCGGCCATTCCTCTTTATGCTGTACAAAGCAAGAACATACCAAAAGACATGGACATACATAAGCATTACATCAAACATCTTGTTTAGAAGTTTGTCCGTGATAATGCGGGCTGCAGGTAGGCAACCGTAGGGGTGACACCTACGGGCGTTGCCCTCACGGGGCACCTACCCGTAAAGGCTGCCACTAGCAGGGTGGAGGTGGCTGCAACGCAAGAGCAGAGGATGGGAATTAGGTTTTTATATATAAAATAAAATTTTTGCCCTCAAAATTTTAGAAATTCCAACTTTTATACTTTTATAAAATTACCAAAATACCCTTAATAATTAAAAAAAATTTCTACATGTCCCCAATTTCAGAAAATATTAGTTAATTAAAAAGTTTAATTAATTATTATTATTATCTAATAGTCATAAATGATGATGATGTGTACATGTGATGTTTGATGTAGACAAATGATCATGGGCCATGTGATATGTGTATATGTGTGATTATTATTATTATTGGGGCCTTCGAGTCTCTATTTTTTCTTATTTATTGTTGGGATTATGTGCTTGTGATTAATTTGTAATTACATGAGAAGACAGAGCGGGAGTGTAGAGGCAATAGTGGGACCCACAAGGTGAAAACAGACGATCGCGACGCATTGAGATGTGTCGAGATATCGACGGAACCGACGTGGACGAGATGGATAATCATAGGGCATAGAGATGCGTCGCTGCACACATAGATTTTGATATGAGTGATTGGGCCCACTAGCTCGGGCCCGATCACATTAAGATGTGGTCCATGATCATCTGGTATGATGGATCATGTGATGTGTGATTGCTTGTACACATACTAGATATGTATATATATTTGCATGCGATGTAGATATATATTAAATATGTACATGTGTGACACATCATAGGAGACTAAATAAAAAATCTCCTCTCTTGATAATATTACGTTGGTAAACGTGAGATAATTAGATTAACACACTTACTTTCCATTATTATAGGTAGGGATCGATTCCCAATGTAGGTTGAGTTGGTCAAGTCACTCGAGACTCACCTATATCATGATTTGCTATCTTGTCTACGACATAGAGATGTCACCGGTGACCTGAGGATATGGTATGCTTAGTCGAGTTACTCGATGACCTATTATCGAATCAGACTCATCTTGTAACGATGGTAAAGACTTAATCGAACAATATAGTTGGTTGAATCACTCGAGGCCATGGTGGTTCGGAGGTCGAACATGACAAGAATTATAAGGAGTTGTGATTGATAAGAGTTGCCTATCTTTACGAGCTTAGTGTAATTAGTTGAGTCACTCAAGGTTACATTAAGATGTTGATTGGATCCCAATCCCTACTAGGGATCTGTCGAGGGGTATTCGATTCATATACCAGAGGGAGTTGTGTGATTCACGAGACAATAGTAGGAGTAGATTCAGATAGAAGTTCTTATCTTAATTAATTATTTTTTATAAAATTTACATATTATTTATCTCTACTACATCTTTATTTTCATAATAATATCACATTTGAATCCTTTACATGGCATACTTGATGTCAACCACCTCATTGGTCCAAATTATACGGATTGGATCTGCAACCTGACAATCATTCTCACGGCGGAGAAAATCGTTTACGTCCTTAATACAGTGATGCCTACGCCCGACGAAGGAGTAAGCGAGGATGAGATCGCTCGCTATATGAAGTACATAGATGACTCCACTCTTGCTCAGTGCTATATGTTGGGCTCCATGACTTCTAAATTATAGAGATAGCATGAAAAGATGGATCCCAGATCCATTCTCTTGCATCTCCGCAAATTGTTTGAAGAACAAGGAAGGACTTAGCAATATAAGATATCCAAGAGTCTCTTCCGTGCCAAGATGACTGAGGGGACACTAGTTCAGAACTATATTCTAAAATTGATTGAGTGGATAGAGAAACTTACAGGTCTAGAAATAGTCCTAGAGGATAGGCTGTGCATGGATCTTATGCTTCAGTCCCTACTAGATTCCTTTTTTTAGCTTAAAGTAACTCTCCCTGAATTTCTCAACATATTGAGGGAGACTGAGAGCACTATCAAGAAAGAGAAGCTAGTTCTCTATGCTGGTGAGATCAGAAGGAAAAGAAAGATATAATAATCCTTTAAGAATGAAAAGGGCAAGGGTAGACCGAGTAATGCAAAGGTTGCTAAGAAAGACTCAACAAAGTGTAGGGAATTCTAAGGGCGACATCACATGCATAGTGGAAGAATAAAAACCAAAAATCCCTCGATTTCCTATAAATTATGTTCATCGTCGTGCGAAGATTGGTGTGCAAAATTCATAAAATCGAAAACTATGTATATGAAAGATTGTATTACCTAGAAAGATCATATATCCATAAATCCTTGCAGATCTGTAGGAGAGGGTGAAGGAGGTCAAGCGTTCTCCACTCTAGCGGTGATCCACATATCAAGGCTGCAATGATGCTCCTCAAATCTCCTGGCTTACTATTTGAGGAGGAGAAGGGGAGAGGAGAATAGAAGGTGACAACTAGGAGAAGCTCTAGCCTATGAACATTTGGTTCTCTTCTATTTATAGAGGCCCATATCAACTTAACCCTAATGGATCTTGCCCTATTGGGTATTGAATCTTTATCCAGCTACATAAGCCTCTTAGATTAGTGGATCTCTATCCAATAATCTCTCATTGGCTTTTATTGGATCTCATCCATAAAATCCAATAATTCATGGGCTTATTGGATATCCAATAAGATATGGGCTCCGGTGGATATCTCATATCCGAACCTCTACTAGTCGTAATGCCTACCATATGTGTGTGACCCTCTATGCCCAATATCAAGTTGGCAGTGAGTTATACCTATCAGAATTCCTTTTGGCTTAGTGAATTATTATCTCCATAATAATTCACTCGACTCATCGACTATGAATATCCTAGGCCACTACACCATAGTCCCTAGATGATACAGGAGAATCCAATCATTTAGACCTATTTATCCTCAGTTACCGTATACCTATAGTCCCTCAATCGGATTTTTCTGGAGAACTCTTTCTCTCTCAATCCGAATGACCATGGCTAAGGAATTGTTTGAGTAAGAACATCCAGGATATTCTTCTCATGATACCGAGTGCGGATGATCCTCTATCGACACTCAATAGCTCTCGTACGGTTGGCTATTAGTCCCAATAACCAATTGTACTAGATTTGGAACTTCCAAACCTGTAAGTTCGGTATTAAAGAGTGGAGTACTCATATAGGATATTCTTTGTGTCTCAAGTCTAAAAACCATATACACTACTGGGACTATGGAATCGCTATTTAACAATAAGGTATTATTAACCATCCAGTATTTAATGAGCGGATTAATCAGTGAACTCATTCTCTAATGAGCACCTACTTTGTATCCTTAGTGTCCTCACACGAGTAGCTTGATAATACCCTAAAGTCTTATCGTCGCTCTGATACCAAATGATAAGACCCTAATCGTGGAAGAAAGAGGAAAAATGGGGATGATAATGATCGTTTCGAGGGGATTGGCCTCCTTGATCGCTTCGAGGGGATCGACCCTCCTTGATCGCTTCGAGGGGATCGACCCTCCTAGGGTTTGTCAAAAGACAGAATAGTATTTTTCATAGATAACTGAAAAGAAGCAGTTACATCTCTATTTATAGATTTCCACCCATAGTTCATCAGGACTTGAACTCTAATAATAAATAAATATTAGATAAACCTCTACTTGACTCTAACTGAACCAAACCGACTTAATAAACAAATAAACTAAACAGACTCAATAAATATTATTCAAAGGCTTAGAAAAAGGGTCCTAACAGTTCCTCCCTCTTCAAATCAGCCTTGTCCTCAAGGCTGAGCAACATCAATCTCGGGGAGCTTATCTTTTAGCACTTCAGTCATAGGCTATCTGCAACGCATCACAACCCATTGATCAATTAAGTATGGTCTCCACTTTTTGACAGTGTAAACAATAGGTCGATCTTTCAGTATAGTAATTGTTGCAAGAAATTCCTGGCCTTTACTATCATAAGTTAAAATTTGTCCATCCGCTTCAAATATATCACAGCCTTCAATGTGGTGGGCTAATTAGGCTGCAACTTTCCTATCCATAAAATTATTAGTGCTATCTGTATCAATCAAAATAGTGACAGGTTGATGCTTCAAAGTTCCTCTAATTTTCATAGTTTGTGAGTTATCATAACTAGCCAATGCATGCACTATATGTGTGACGGCTTCAATATCTTCATCAGTTTCCACACCTTCATAATCGGAGTCCAACTCTTCTGCTTTCGGTTCCTCTCCAATTGGCTCAATCATCATATGTTGCCCTTGTTTACATTGGTGCTCCGTACTCCATTTTTCATCATAATACAAACCCCTTGCTGATCTTTCCTTGCTAATTTTTTTCTTATGTAGATTTGCAAATGAGATCGCAGCTATCATAGTACAGGGTTGACGAGCCTTAACTTCATACCGGATCTCTGGAATAAGCCCTTCAATAAATGTATCTAGAAGTTGTTGGTCCGACCAATCTCTAGCTTTATTTGATAATCTTTCAAACCTACTCTGATATTCTAACACTGTAGAAGTCTGATGAATTTTGGCAAGTTGGCAATCAATATTCTCATATTCGGATGGGCCAAAGCGAACAAGAAACCCTCTTTTAAACTGCTCCCATGAAGGAACTCCGTGGAAAGTTTCATACCAATCATACCACCGGAGTGCATTTCCCTCGAGCTGGATTGAGGCCACTTCTACCTTAGATTCTTCTGGGATTCTGTGAAAATGGAAAAAATTTTGTGCCTTAGAGATCCAATTGGTCGGATCTTGATCTTTCCATCTCGGAAATTCCATTTTCATGTGTGAGTAATTTATGTCACAATCTTGGGGTCCTTTTCTTATATTTTCAGATCCGTGTAACATAGAACTTAAGCCCCAAGTTTGTTGAAATTTGCTGAGGCTCTCCAGTAGGCTCTTTTTGAAATTATTAAGTGTTTCTTGCAGTCGGTTCTCGATTCTGATTTCCAATGCTTCCATTTGTGCTTTCACCGAGTTATCAGTGGCCATTACGTAAGACTACAAATATGTAATCTCAACTCCTGTTTTTGGTGTCGGTCAAGGGCATCAACACTGTCGATGCTAAGTTGCCGAGGAGGTGGATGCCAAGGGCAGTGCTGTGGTCGCTGCGTTAGAGGAAGAGTAGGTGCCCTGAATAATGTTTATTGAGTCTGTTTAGTCCATTTGTTTATTGAGTTGGTTTGGTTCAGTTAGAGTCAAGTAGAGGTTTATCTAATATTTATTTATTATTAGAGTTCAAAGTCCTGATGGACTCTGGGTGGAACTCTATAAATATGGATGTAACTGCTTCTTTTCAGTAATCTATGAAAAATACTATTCTGTCTTTTGACAAACCCTAGGAGGCCGATCCCCTCAAAGTGATCAAGGAGGGTCGATCCCCTCGAAGCGATCAAGGAGGGCCGATCCCCTTGAAGTGATCAAGGAGGGTCGATCCCCTCGAAGCCATCAAGGAGGCCGATCCCCTCGAAGCGATCATTATCATCCTCTTTCTCTTCTTCTTTTTTACGATAAGACTTTAGGGTCTTATCATTTGGTATCAGAGTGGTGATCCTTAGCGTTCTCGCTGCCATAGCTATCAAAAAAAAAAAAAAAAGAAAGAAAGAAAGAAAGAAAGAGAGAAGAAGAAGCAGTAACCGTAGCCACGCACCCGCAGCTGCGCACCCCTGCTTCCCCTGCTTCCGGCCAGCCCACCTGTCGCCCGTCGCTGCTCTCCGACCAGCAACCGACTCTGCCCCACTTCCGGCCAGAGTCCACCGCCGCCTCCTGTTAGGATCGAGAGCACTAAGAGGGGGGTGAATTAGTGCAGCGGAAAACTTTCAGCGATTTAAAGACAAAAGCGGCGTTCATCCGATAAAAAAAATTTCGATGTAAATGCCGATTCACAGTTTGTAGTTTTACGGTTTATGCGTCTAAATGCAGTTTTTTTCGTCTAAATGCAGATTGCGTCTAAAGCGCGGTTGCATTTAAAGCGCGTTTCGCGTCTAAGCGCGATTGCGTCTAAACACAGTTTTTAGTCTAAACACAGTTTGCATCTAAACACAGTTTCGCGTCTAAACACAGTTTGCGTCTAAAAGCGCCAGTTTGCGTCTAAACACAGTTTTCGTTTAAAGCGCGGTTTATGCTAAAAAAAGTTTAGCGTCTAAAAGCGCCAGTTTAGCGTTTGGCGCGGTTTGCATCTGCATCGCGAATTTGCGTTTTGCTTGTTTCGTCCTAAACGCAGTTTTCGTCTAAAGTGCAGTTTTATCGTCTAAGTGCAGTTTTACGCCTAAACGCAGTTTTTCACGTCTAAACGCAGTTTTATCGCCTAAACGCAGTTTTGCGTCTAAACGAAGTTTTACGTCCTAAACGCAGTTTTTCGCCTAAACGCAGTTTTTATGCGTCTAAACGCGAGTTTTCGTCTAAACGCAGTTTTACGCCTAAACATAATTTTACGCCTAAACGCAGTTTTGAACTTTGAAAAGCGTTTTATGAATACGCAGAAAGCAATTTGCAGTTATAAATGGAATCAAAACGGCGTAAACTGCAGTGTAAAGATCGTGCGAAAACACCGATTTACGTCGAATGTAGATTCGGAAAGATCAGAACTTAAAGACTTCGTTAAGAAACGCCAGCGTAGAGGGCAGTAGCAATGTAGGAGGTTTGCAGTAATGATAAAGTGCTCAAAGTAAAAGCAAACCAGAGATTTAGAGTGGTTCGGTCAGTCTTGACCTACTCCACTTTTGGCTTCCTCCTCCGGCGAGGTCACCGGCGTCAACTAGCTGCCTTCCTTCAATGGGCGAAGGCTAACTGCCCTTTACAGTTTCTCTCCTTTTGACGGGCTCGGGAGACAACCCTTACAGATCCTTTCTCTCCTCTCTTTACAACTCAAGACTTGAAGAACAGAAAGAGGAGAACTTTTGGACTTTACACAAATTTGAGCTCTTAGAATCACTGAAAAAGATCAAGAATTCGGTGTGGATCAGTATCTTTTCAGTGCTGAATGGGTGGGGTATTTATAGGCCCCAACCCAGTTCAAATTGGAGCTCAAAACGATCAAATCCCGAATTCCGGGATCAGGTGATTGCACCTCTTGATCGGAGAGGTTGCACCGCCTCGAGCTTCGGAGATCGAGCCCAAAGGTTGCACCTCTCTGTCGGGGCGGTTGCACCGCCTAAGTCTGGCTCGAGATCGAGCCCCGGCGGTGCCACCTCCTCTCGATTGAGGCGGTTGCACCTCTCTCGCTGAAGCTCGAAGACCGAGCTCGGCGGTGCTACCTCTCTCGTCGGGAGGTTGCACCGCCTAGTCTATCTCGAAGATCGAGCTCGGGCGGTTGCACCTCTCTGGGGAGGGCGGTTGCACCGCCGGTCTCGCTGGAGACACAGCCCGGGCGGTTGCACCTCCTGGCCTAGGCGGTTGCACCGCCGGTGCAATCGGGTCCGAATGGTTAGCTCCATTCGCCCAATTTCAATCTTTTTCGGGGCCCCAATTGCCCCAAGATTAAGCTAATGGGATCACCTCCCATTTTCAAGCTTAATCAACGTGCTAACTACGATTAAATCTAAGACAACTTCTGTAGCTTTGCTCCGATCGTCAATAATCGCTTCTTCCGGCGAAGTTTCCGGCGAACTTCCGTCGATCATCCGATGAACCCTCGGTGATTCTTCTGCGGACATCCGGCAAACTCCTGGACTTTCGCGACGATCCACTTGGCGAAGTTCGATGAGCTTCGCAGCAAAGCTTCGGACTTCTCGGATCTGTTCTCGCCAGAACCTCCGACGACCGTCCGAACTTCCGTCGAACTCTCGAACTCCCAACGTGATCATGATCTTGACTCCGGCGCAACTCCTGCTGCTTGTCTAACTTTCATCGTAGTTAATCCTGCACACTTATCTCAACACATAGATTAGACAACAAATGACAATTGACTTCATCATCAAAATCCGAGATTCAACACCTCCCACCCGAGCCACCACCGCTGCCAGGAGACGACGCTGCCAGCGTCCCACTCCGCCGTAGCCCTGCTCCTCTACTCAACCTCGACCACATCAATGCTGCCTCCCCCTTGCTTAGCATATTCTGCCACAACCACAGGTTGCCATCACCATAGGTTGCCATCACCGCAACCTCAACCCCGTTGCTCGGCGATCGCCCCTTGGGTCATAGCAACTACAGCCACATCAACATAATCGCCTTCCAACCCCGACGCTCTCACCTCACGCAACGATAGAAATAGGGCAGCTACTCTTCCTCCAACGCAACAACAAAAACAGCCTTGCTCTACATCCGTAGTGCCAGAAACAGGGCAACCCACCGGTTGCCCTTGTTCCCAACTGTGACACCGCTGACTCCTCCTCCATCGCTGCCACTGCTTCTCAGCCGCACGATCACCGCTGCACCGCCGTTGCCAGCATTGCCAGTGGCTCCGGCTGTGGTGCGATTGAAATAGAGCACCCTGTTTCCCATCTCCAGCATCGTAACTTCCCAGCCAACGATGACCCTCGTTGCCTTTTTCTCCACTGCGAACGCTGCACTCCGGCCAGCGACCACCGCTGCTGCCAGCCACCATAGCCTTCTCCTCAACCGCTCATGATCCTTTTGGCCAACTCCTTCGGTGGTGTGACAAAAACAGAGTACATAGCAACCACCACGCAACAACAAAAACAGTGGCACCCTCTATTGCCGTAGCCGATTATAACCACCGTCGTCGCTCTCGGCCAATGACCAACCCCTCGTTTTGCAGCAACCGCCCTCCAACAGCGAACGCAGCAACCGTAGCAAGTACGCTGCCTTGCCTCAACCCCAGCAACGCACGCAACACCGATTCCTCTTTCTCTTCTTCTTTTTTATGATAAGACTTTAGGATCTTATCAATTGGTATCAGAGCGACAATAAGACTTTAGGGTCTTATCATTTTGTATCAGAGCAACGATAAGACTTTAGGGTCTTATCATTTGATATCAGAGCGACGAAAAGACTTTTGGGTCTTATCACAGCTTTAAGACCAGCTGCCTCTATCATATGGATAAGTATATAACAAACTAATATGTTTAGTTATCTCAATGTCTTTTTCGAGTAATCTATGACCAGAATCATTTAGGGTCTGTATTTAAAAGTGAATCGGTCTAATTATCGTGATCTCATCACAATCTGATTCCCATTGCATAGATCCATGGACATCACAATATATATGCATATATGCAACAAGCAATATAAAGTGATAAAATACTAAAATATAATAAGTAAAAAGAATATGTATTATGTCACATGTGTCATCACTCACGTGATTGGCTTGCAAGGCACCTATGACTAGCAATACTCTATTGGACCTACGTAAAGTTGGAACTTATGTGCTAAATACCTAAACAGACTCGAGCTATGGAATGGTGTTTGAGCTAAGTTCTCCAACCTCGCTCAACTCTATCACTCTCCCACTATCTCCGCCAAGAATGTGTTCCTTCTCAAGGAACACCGCTCTCTTGGCTACAAGGACCTTTTGGTCATCGGGATGATAGAAATAACACCTACAAGTTTTCTTGGGGTATCCCACGAACTTGTGCTACTCCGTCCTTAATTCCAACTTATCCAGGTTGTATCTTTTAACGTGGGTAGGGCATATCTAAATCTTAACAACCTTAATATCGAGCATTTTCCCTTTTCATATCTCATATGGTGTTGACTCTACCGACTCTATTCTCAAGTACTCACCTCCTCAATCGGATCAAAAAGTTTTGATACTCTCTCCAATCTTGTTCTTTACTTTATTTTTATACTCTGAATTTCTCAAAAGCCTCGAACTTATATTTCATCAAGGACACAAGTCCATACCTTGAGAAATCATCAGTAAAAGTAATAAAGTATGAGTAACCACATATGGAATGAGATGACATGGGTCCACATACATCACTATATATGAGTTCCAACAACTCAGTGACTCTCTCTATAGTTCCACTAAAAGGAAAGTTGGTCAGTTTTCCATGAAGGCAAGGCTCATAAGTTACATATGACTCATAGTCGAATAGATCTAGATATCCATCCTTTAGCAACTTTTGAATCCTTCCCTCATGGATGTGACATAGCTTATAATTCTATAAGTATACACTATTCACCTCATCTCGTTTCCTCTTAAACATACTTATATTCATAATATGTGAAGTAGTGTTTAGCATAAACAAACCATTATGCAATGTTCCTCTCATGATAATCTCATCATCTAATAGTATGCATCCAATGTAATAATAGCTCCACAGGCATATGTAGGGTGACCTCGCCAACAACTACTATAGCAACTTTTGTTTCATTGCCCATCTTGAAGTCCATCTCGCCTCTCGCCAATCTTCTAGGTCTTGCCAAAACTAGCAACGAATTATAAATATGATAAGCACTACTGGTATATAATACTCATATGCTATCATAAGAGTATGATAAATGAAAACTGATCATGAATATACTTGAAGCTTCTTTAAGCTTTTGTTTCTCCCTCTTTGCAATGTACTCTTTGTAGTTTCTCTTCCAATGCCCAACTTTACCACAATGGAAGCACTGACCTTTGTCTTTTGCCTGGTCATTTTTAGCAACCTTTGCTTTACCCGATCTACCCTTTCCCTTACCTTTTTTAAGGGACTTTTTTATTTTCCTTTTCTTTTTTATCTCACTAGTATAGAGAACTAACTTTTCTTTCTTGATAGTGTTCTCTTCCTTCCTCAACATATTAAGGAGCTCAGGGAGAATCACCTTAAACTTGTTCAAATTAAAATTTATTATGAACTATGAAAAAAAATTTGATAGGGACTGAAGCACAAGATCCACACATAGGTTATTCTCTAGTGTCATTCCTAGACTTGTGAGTTTCTCTAACCACTCAATCATCTTTAGGACATGATTCTGAACTAGTGTCCCCTTAGTCATCGTAGCGTGGAAGAGGCTCTTTGATATCTTAAATCGTTGAGTTCTTCCCTATTCCTCAAATACTTTGCAGACATGTGGGAGAAAGGATCTCGTATCCATCTTTTCACACTGCCTTTGTAACTTAGGAGTCATGGAGCCCAATATATAACACTAAACAAGAGTAGAGTCATCTATGTACTTCACATAATGAGCGATCTCATCATCACTTGCCCCTTCCTCGAGCGTAGGCATCACTATATCAAAGACGTACATAATTTTCTTAATTGTGAGAACAATTCTCAAGTTATGGAGTCAATCTATATAATTCGGACCAGTGAGGCAATTGATATCAAGTATGCCACATAAGAGATTTGAAAGTGATATTTTTCTGAAAATAAATATGTAGCAAAAATAAATAATATGCAGATTTCGTAGAAAAATAAATATAATATGAACTTCTATCTTAATCTATTCCCATAATTTTTCTAGCAAGTCATGCGACACCCTCAGCATGTGAAACGAAAGTCTCCGGTAGACTTATAGTGGGGATCAAGATCTAATCAGCGTTTTAGTGTAACCTCGAGGGACTCGACTAATTACGCTAAGCCCAAAATATATGCAACTCTTGTCGATCACAACTCCTTATGATTCTCATCCTTTTCGGTCTCCAAACCACCATGGTCTCGAGGGACTCAACCAACCATGATGTTTAGTTAAGTCAACACCATCATTACAAGATGAGTCTGATTCGATGATATACCTTCGAGGGACTCGACAAAGCATACATTATCCTTAGGTAATTGGTGACATCTCTATGTCATCGACAAGAGAGTGATTCGTGATATAGGTGAGCCTCGAGGGACTCAACTAACTCAACCTACGTGAGAATCGATCCCTACCTATATTGATAGAAGGCCACGTGGGTCAATCTAATTTCTTCACATTTACCGACTTAATATTATCGAGAGAGGGGATTTTGATTTAGTCTCCTAATATGATATATTTACACATACACATACATATTTAATATATATTTACATTGCATACAAATATATATACATATCTAATAGGTATATAAGCAATAATCTCTACCCAATAAGAGATTATTGGGTAGAGACCCACTAATCTAAGAGGCTTGGATAATTGGATGGAGATCTAGTACCCAATAGGGTATGATTCATTAAGGTTAAGTTAATTGGGGGCCTCTATAAATAGGAGAGAACCAAATACGCATAGGTTGGGGCTTCCTAATAGTCATCTCCTATTCTCCTCTCCCTTTCTCATCCTCAAATAGCAAGTGTGGAGAGTTGGGCAATGATTTTAGGAGCGTCGTCATAGCCCTATTGTGTGGATCACCACTAGAGAGGAAAGCACTTGAACTTCTTCATTCAATCCCATAGATCTATATAAATTTAGGGATATACGATCTCCCTAGGTAAAACCACTATCTCACACATAGATTTAAGTTTTGTAGGTTTTTACGCACCAATCTTCACACGATGATAAAACATTTTTTGAAAAATTTAGAAATTTTATTTTCTATTCTTTTGCTACGCATGTGATGTCGCCTCTAGATTTCCCAATTGTGGTATCAGAACCAGGTTGTTTATGCGAAGGATTGGTTTTAAACTGCGTATGTTATGTTTAAAAAGACTTTTGATATCAAAATTGTTGATGCAAATGGCGAGAGAGGGCAGCAACTATTGTTGCCGTCGCAAGTTGGCCAATGGCTGCTTACAGCCTTGGCCGAGGCTTGGGGTAGCAACCGACCACCTACGGCCAACAGCTACTAGTCATAGGTACCCTACAAGCCAATCACGTGAGTGATGACACGTGTGACATGACACACATTCTTTTTGCTTATTATATTTTAGTATTTTATTACTTTATATTCATTGTTGCACATATACATATATATTGTGATTTTCATATATATATATACAATGAGAATCGGATCGTGATGAGATCACGATAATGAGATTGATTCACCTTTAAACACTGACCCTAAATAATTCTAGTCATAGGTTACTCGAAAGAGACATCTAGATAATCAGACAGACTAGTGTACTATATACCAATCCATATAATAGAAGCAGCTAGTCTTATAGTTGCTCGTGTGGGGACACTAAGGATATAGTGCAGGTGTTCATTGGAGAATGTGTTTACTAATTGATCTGCTTATGAAATACTAGATAGTTGATGATGTCTTATTGTCAAACAATGATTCCGTAGTCTCAGTAGTATATCTGGTCCTTAGACTTGAGACACCAAGGATGTCCTATATGAGTACTCTACTCTTTGATAATAAACTTATAGGTTTGGGAGTTCCAAATCTAGTACAGCCAATTATTAGGAGTGGTAGCCAACCTTACGTGGGCTATTGAGTGTCGATAGAGGATAATTCACTCTTGATATCATGAGAGGAATATCCTCTGTGTTTTTGCTCAGATAAATCCTTGACCAAGGTTATTCGGATTAAGAGAGAAAGAGTTCTCCGAAAGAATCTGATTAGAGCAAGACTCGAGGAGAAACCATATCGGCCTAACAGCACCATGCTCGGCATATGGTCTTTGGGATATTAGATGATTGAGGGATAATATATATATAGTAATTGAGGATAGATAAGTCCAAAGGATTGGATTCCCCTGTATCATCTGGGGACTACGGCGTAGTGGCCTAGTACGTTCACAATCGATGAGTCGAGTGAATTATTATAGAGATAATAATTTACTGAGCCTCGATATTGGGCCTAGAGGGTCACACACATATGGTAGGTGTTGTGACGAGTAGAGGTTTGAATATGAGATATCTATTGGAGTCCTTATCTTATTGGATATCTAATAAACTCCTGAATTAGTGAATCCAATGGATGAGATCCAATAATAGCTGATAAGAGATTATTGGGTAAAAATCTACTAATTTAAGATGCTTGGGTAATTGGATGGAGATCTAGTACCCTATAGGGTAGGATCCATTATGGTTAACTGGGGACCTCTATAAATAAGAGGGAACTAAAGGCCCATAGGCTGGGGCTTATTAGTTACCATCTCCTATTCTCCTCTCTCCTTCTCCTCCTCAAATACTAGGCGTGGAGATTTGAGGAGCGTTATCATAGTCTTGCTTTATGGATTCCTCCTAGAGAGGAGGGCGCTTGACTACCTTCATCATCTCCAATATATCTATAGAGATTTAGGGATATATGATCTCCTTGTGTAACACAACTATCTCACACGTGGTTTCTTGTGTCATGGGTTTTGCGACCAATCTTTGCACGATGATGAACACCTTTTGGGAAATTTAGGAATTTGTTTTCTGTTCTTTTGTTGCATATATGATGTCATCTTAAGATTTTCCTACAATGATATCAGAGTCAGGTTGTTCATGCGAAAGATTGGTTTTGAACTACATGTGTTATGTTTTAGAGAGGCTTTTGACATTAAAATCGTTAACGCAAAAGCGAGAAAGGGCAACGAGGGCAGCCTTGGCCACTATCTGCGTGCAAGGGGTTGGCGGCTAGTGGGCTACTGTCGGCGGTCTGCAGTCGGTGGCCTACCTACAACAGGGGCCACCTATGAGTTGGGCACCTGTAAGCAGGGTAGCCTGCAGCGGCGGCCACACCAACAACGCTAGCGAGCAAAGGCTCCCCGGGGGGTAGCGGTGCCTACGAGCAGAGCCGCCCATGGTGGCGACGATACCTGTAGGGGTGGCGCCACCCGTGGGCACACAGCTTGCGAGTAAGCCATCCGTGGGGACGCCGCCGGGGGGTAGAGGTAGCGCCCCTGCCCCCCTCATGTAGTGGCATGCTACTGGTAGGGTGGCGACAACTGCAGCACAACAAAGGAGATAGGGAGGGTTAGGTTATTTTTGGGAAAAGATAGTTTTGCCCATTGAAATTTTAGAAATTCTAAATTCTATCATTTTTTCCAAATTATGAAAATACCTCTTAGAATTTAGAAAATTTCCTACATATCCCTAATTTTAAAAAATATTAATTAATTAAAAAGTTTAATTAATTATTATCTAGTAGTCCTATATAATGATATTTACATGTGATGTATGATGTGGATGAATGATCATGAACCATGTGATGTGTGTGTACTTATGATTATTATTATTATTGAGGCCTACGAGCCTCCATTTTTTCTCGTTTATTGTCAGGCATGTATGTTTATGATTAAGTAGTAATCACATAAGTAGGCGTAGCGGGAGCATGGAAGCAATAGCGAGACCCACGAGACGAATGATCGCGATGCATGGAGATGTATTGAGAAATCGATAGAACCGACGTAGACGAGATGGACGATCACAGGGCATGAAGATGCATCGTTGAACACATAGATCTTGATATTAGTGATTAGGCTCATTGGCTCGGGCCTGATCACATTAGGTTGTGGTCCTTGATCATCTGGTATGATTACTCATGTGATGTGTGATTACTTATATACATACTAGATATGTATATATATATATTTGCATGCGATGTAGATATATATTAAATATACATGTGTGTGACACGTCATATTAGGAGACCAAATCAAAAATCTCCTATCTTTATAATATTAAGTCGGTAAACGTGAGGCAATTAAATTGACCTACGTGGCTTTTTATCGTTATAGGTAGGGACCGATTCCTGACGTAGGTTGAGTTGGTCGAGTCATTCGAGGCTCACATATTTCGTGATTCGCTATCTTGCCTATGACATAGAGATGTCACCGATAACCTAAGGACATTGTATATTTGGTTGAGTTATTGAGGGTATATTGTCGAATCAGACTCATCTTGTAATGATGGTGATGACTTAACCGAACACTATAGTTGGTCGAGTCACTCGAGGCCATGGTGGTTCGGAGGCCAAATAGGACGGGAATCATAAGGAGTAATGATTGACTATAGTTGGCTACGTTTACGGGCTTAGCATAATTAGTCGAGTCACTCGAGGTTACGTTCAAACGTCAATTGGATCCCGATCCCCACTAGAGATCTTCCAAGAGTCTCCGATTCACATACTAGAGGGAGTTTTGTGATTCGCAAGAAATAGTGAGAGTAGATTAAGATAGAAGTCCTTATCTTTATTTATTTATTTTTCTACAAAATTTGCATATTATTTATTTCTGTTACATTTTTATTTTCAGAAATATGTCATATTCAAATCCCTTATATGACATATTTGATGTCAACCGCCTCACTGGTCCAAATTATATCAATTGGCTCTATAACCTGAGAATCATTCTCATGGGGGAGAAAATCACATATGTCCTTGATATAGTGATGTCTATGCCCGAAGAAGAAGTAAGCGAGGATAAGATCGCTCGCTATGTGAAGTACATAGACGATTCCACTCTTGCCTAGTATTACATATTGGGTTCTATGACTCTTGACTTACAGAAACAACATGAAAACATGGATACCATATTTATTCTCCTACGTCTCCATAAATTATTTGAGAAATAGGGAAGGACTTAATAATATGAGATATCCAAGTGTCTCTTCCATTCCAAGATGACTGAGGGGACACCGGTTCAGAACCATGTCTTTAAGATGATTGAGTGGATAGAGAAACTCACAAGTCTAAGAATGATCCTAGAGTATGACCTATTTGTAGACCTTGTACTTTAGTCCTTACTAGATTCCTTTTCTCAGTTCATAATGAATTTTAATATGAACAAGTTCGAGGTGACTCTCCCTGAGCTCCTCAATATGTTAAAGGAGACAAAGAGTACCATTAAGAAAGAGAAGCCAATTCTCTATACTGGTGAGACAAAAAAGAAAAGGAAGGAAAATGTCACCCCCCCCCCCCCCCAAATAAATAATATTATAATTCAATAATACTACATTCCATGATCCAATTGTATATTTAAGGATACTGAGAAACTATTCAAGTCATTCACATCTATAATTCCATAATTCATAAAACCTGTGTAGTTTAAAATCATATACCACATCACTCGATGAATTATAAAATTTGAAAACCAACTCACCAAAACAATAACCACCTCATAAATCTATAAGTGTGGGATTCTACATAATCACAAAACCAATATTTACCATATGTTTCATATCATTACACAAATTAAACTTAACACTCCAAAATCCTAAACATGAGAGGCTCTTTAAACTTTTACAAAACTCATAAGTTCATATTTGCCATCAGCATTCCATTAGACACCAAGTGTACTTATACAACAAAAACATATCATCCACTAAAGGTTTGCCCAATGTTTTTTAGCTTTCCACAGCCTCAGCCCAATTTAAATATTTTAGCGAGTGTCAAGCTATCCTAAAAAATTTATATAGCAATGAGGTGAGCATATACAACTCAGCAAGTGACTAACATATCTATAGTGAAAAAAGATAATTTCAAACAAATAAGGTACCAAATACAAGGCAAGGATATAAGAGTTCATAGATAGCCACTTATCGAATGTAGAATTATGATGTCATTTCGTTCCAAGCATGTTTTGTTCATATCAATTGAGTAAGGATTAGTTAGAGCAATCATTAACGTAAGGAGCATTTCGAGGCATATTAATGGCGTATGAAATATTACGGAGTATATCAATTGTATATGAAGCATTTCGGAGCATATCAAGGGCGTATGAAATATTTCGGAACGTATCAATGGCATATGAAATATTTCGGAGCATATCAATGGTGGATGAAACATTTCGAAGCATATCAATGGCGGATAAAACATTTAATAACATATTAATAGCATATGAAATATTTCAGAAACATGAGGCATTTCAAAACATAACAAAGAACAAATACGAAACAGAAGCTCAAACGTCGCATTTGATGTTGTATACGTTTCATTCTTATCTAAAGCACATATAGAAGCACATAACCAAAGCTCTAGATATCATATCAAACACATAGATAGTGAAGTGGGATGATAACATAAGATGATCCATCAATGAATGACCACCAAATATAATCTAGAACATCATGAGCTCTAAGCACATATCCTTTACCATTTCTAGCAAAGATTCATATTATCCCACAAACACCATAGTACAAAAGGGTATTGTGAATAATAAATTAGGATATATCAAAAACACATATGGAACAACGGAATGCATGTGCCTATACGAAACATTGCGATACAAACATGAACTTTACATAATAGATTTAGGTATGCAAATAATTGAAGGACAAAAGTATATAGGATTTTAAAACAATAATATAAAGCTCAATTGAAGTAAGAAATTTAGCTGAAATCACTTTCCAAAGAGATGAAATAAGAATAGGTGAAATTGACCAAAGCTCAATTTTGATAGAATTTGAGAGGCACATTGCATAAATTATTTGGATAATCAATTATACTCCAATTTGTACAAATTAGGTATCATTCGAAATATGTATCAATCTAGATTTAGATAAATTAAGTTTTGTATAAATTGGAGTTCCAACATTAAGTTATCAATAGGTTAGTAACCAAAGGTTAGAGAACATTATCTTCGTTTTATAAAATTCATATAATTGAATTAAATAGATAATTCAAAAGAAATATATACTCAATATCATTCAAATCAAATATAAATAGAAAGATTTATGAGTCTAGTTTCTAATAAATTAAGTTTTGCATAAATCAGAATTCCCAACAGAGAGTTATAAGCAAGAGAGTACTGAAAGGTCAAAACCAACAGTCTCTATTTTTCAGATTTCATAGGGTTAGTTAAAATAATAATTTAGATGGGCAAATATACTCCACATTTATTAATCTTAATATCCAAAGAAATAAATTTGAGTCTATTTTTGGATAAATTTGATTTTGCCTAAATCCAAAATCATTGTAGAAAGTTATGGCTAGAACAATACATAAAGGTTAAATCATCAAAAAAATTCCAGATTCACAGTTTTGTTCTCAAACGAAAGAAATATCATGTATGAAGCTAAAGTCTTCCACAATTTTTAGGATTAAGATGAAATCATAGATCAAGAGTTCTGTAGGAAGGGGTTAGAACACTTATCTTAAACAAATTTGAGTCCCAAAGGTATGGAATTGATGCAAAATTTCAAGTCAAGGCAAAGCTTTTTCTTCCTCTACTTCAATTCCTCTTCCTTCTCTTCTCAAACTTCCACTGCAGCATCTTAAGTTTACATTTAGTTTCTCCTTTAAAGTATTTGATTTGGCTAATATAAGGATTTCATGGTGGCAAGCATGCATGAAAGAAGCCTATGTCATTCTTAGAATAAACATAAGTGGCACCCTTTTTAGGTTAGCTAGTGACACATGTCCTATATTTTTTTTTGTTAAAACTTAATATGAATCTTTCACAAATAATATCTAATTTCTAATATTTATATTTAGGTCCCTATATTACAAATAAGATCTTACAGAATTTTTAAAAATGAGGGGTGTTACAGAAAAGTCCCTTAAGAAGGGCAAGGGCAAGGGTAGATCGGGTAAAGCAAATGTTGCCAAGAAAAATCCAGCAAAGGACAAAGGCCAGTGCTTCCACTACGGCAAAGATGGGCACTAGAAAAGGAACTGCAAAAAGTACCTTGTAGAGAGGGCAAAACAAAAGCTTGGAGAAGCTTCAAGTACATTCATGATCAATTTCCATTTGTTAGAATCTTATGATAACATATAGGTATTGAATATCGATAGTGCTTATTACATCTGTAATTCGTTGTAGGTTCTGGCAAGACATAGGAGATTAGCGAGAGGTGAGATGGACCTCAAGATATGTAATGGAGCAAAAGTTGCCATAGTGGATATTAGCGAGGTCACCCTACATCTGCTTGGTGGAGCTATTATTATATTAGATGCTTGCTATTTTGTTCCTTCTATTATCAAAAATATTATTTTCATTTCATGTTGGCAATTAATGGATATAAATTAGTTTTTAGAACAATGGTTGTTCAATATTATTATATGATAAGATCATCATAAGAGGAACATTGCATAATAGTTTGTTTATGTTAGACACTGCTCCACATATCATGAATGTAAATGTGTCCAAGAGGAAATGAGATGGAATGAACAATGCATACTTGTGGTATTGTAGGCTATGTCATATCTATGAGAGAATGATTCAAAAGTTGCTAAAAGATAGATACCTAGATCCATTCGACTATGAGTCATATGCAACTTGCGAGCCTTGCCTTCATGAAAAGATGACAAACTCTCCATTTAGTGGAATTGGAGAGAGAGTCATTGAGTTGTTGGAACTCATATATAGTGATGTATGTGGTCCTATGTTAACTCATACTATAAGTGGTTACTTTTACTTCATTAGTTTAACTAATTATTTCTCAAGATATAGATATGTGTACTTGATGAAGTACAAGTCCGAGGTC
Source organism: Musa schizocarpa (assembly GCA_900464855.2). Taxonomy (NCBI): domain Eukaryota; kingdom Viridiplantae; phylum Streptophyta; class Magnoliopsida; order Zingiberales; family Musaceae; genus Musa; species Musa schizocarpa. The sequence continues at coordinate 14,038,427 of LS990921.1, read as the reverse complement.
TTCGAGAAATTCAGGAAGTATAAGAATGAAGTGGAGAATCAGACTGGAAAGAGTATCAAGACTCTTCGATCAGATCGAGGAGGTGAGTAATTAAGTACATAGTTCACCCAATTCCTTAGGAACTATGGGATTCTATCCCAATGAACACCTCCTTATATACCCTAGGTCAATATAGTATCCGAAAGGGGGAATCACACACTGTTAGACATGGTGCGGTCCATGATGTGTTTCGCCAACCTCCCCGTCTCATTCTAGGTATACGCCCTAGAGATTGCAACTTACATTCTAAACATAATTCCAACTAAGTCGGTAGTGTATACTTCATATGAGATATGGAAAGGAAAGAAGCTCGATCTTAAGGTTGTTAAGATTTGAGGCTGCCCTGCCCATGTCAAAAGACATAATCTCGACAAATTGGAATCCAAGATGGAACGGTGTATATTCATGAGATACTCTAAAAAAACTAATGGGTATTATTTCTATCACCTCATGGACCAAAAAGTCCTTATAGTCAAGAGATTAATATTTCTTAAGAATGAACATATTCTTAGTGGAGACAGTGGGAGCATGGTAGAGTTGAGCGAGGTTGAAGAACCTAGCTCAAGTACAATTCCACAGCTTAAGTTTGTTCAAGTACCTAACACATAAGTTCTAACTTTATGTAGGTTCGACAGAGTATCCCATCCTCCTGAGAGATATGTGAGACATATTAGAGAAGAGGATATTGATCCTCAGACCTACAAGGAGGCTATTACAAGTATAGACTCCAGGAAGTGGCAAGAAGTCTTGAATTTTGAGATAGATTCCATATACTCTATTAAGGTTTGAAACCTAATTGATGCACCCAAGGGTATTGTACCAATTAGTTGCAAGTGGATATTCAAGAAGAAGATCGGAGTATATGGAAAGGTAAAGACCTATAAAACAATGCTAGTGGCTAAGGGGTATCGTCAAAAGCAATGTGTTGACTATGACAAAACCTTCTCACTTATAGCCATGTTAAAATCCATCCAAATTCTATTGGCTATTGCTACACACTAAGATTATGAGATCTAGCAGATAGATGTGAAAACTGCGTTCCTCAATGACAACCTTGAGGAGAAGATGTATATGATATAACCTGAGGGATTCATATCCAAGGATAGTCCAGATAAAGTGTGCAGGTTGCTTAGGTCCATCTATAGACTAAAGCCAGCTTCCCGAAGTTGGAACATAAGATTTGATGAGGTGATCAGATCTTATGACTTCGTTAAGAATAAAGATGAGCCTTGTGTGTATAGGAAGGTGAGTGGGAGTGTTATCACTTTTTTGGTACTATATGTAGATGACATCCAGATCTACATATTGGGGATTCAGATCTATAGAGATAAATCTAAGATGATGCTTGGCTTATCTCAGTCTTGGTATATAGACACCATTGTCAAAAGGCTTGGCATGAAAAATTTCAAGAGATGTCTCATACCAATGAGACATGGGATATCACTTTCTAGGAGTATGTCCCCAAAGACTCTTGAAGAAAGGGCAGACATGGATATGATACCCTATGCCTCAATGATAGGGCCTATCATATATGATATGCTATGTACCAGGTCTGATATAGCACATTCTCTAAGTGTCATGAGTAGGTATCATGCGAATCCAGATTTGGAGCATTGGAAAACAGTAAAGTATATCCTTAAATACTTGAGAATGACTAAGGATATTTTACTAGTATATGAAGGTAGTAGCCTTAGGGTTGTTGAGTTTCTAGTTTGATGTCGATAATAGCAAGTCTATTTCAGGGTATGCATTCACTCTAAATGGAGGAGCAGTATGCTGAAAGAGTTCTAAGCAAGATACTACTGCTGACTCAACCATTGAGGTGGAGTACATTGCTACGGTAAAGGCAACAAAGGAGAGAGTCTAGATGAAGAAGTTTATGATAGATTTTGGGAGTCATGCTAAGCAGCGAGTATTCGATTCCTTTATATTGCGACAACTACGAGGCAATTGCTCAAATGAGAGAACCTATGTCTCATTAGAAGTGTTCTAAAAAGGTTCCAGCTTTTTAGAGAGATCATGACCCGAGAAGATATAATAGTGGAAAGAGTTTCATCCGAAGATAACATCGCAAATCCATTAACGAAGTCATTTCTCATATCATCTTTGAGCGTCATAGAGGTCTGATGGGGATCAGACACATAGGTGATTGGCTTTAGGTCAAGTGGAAGATTTCCAATCATAGGTGCCCTGCAAGCCACACGTGAGTGATGGCACATGTGACATGATATGCATTCTTTTTGCTTATTATATTTTGGTATTTTATCACTTTATATTGCATATTGCATATATACATATATATTGTGATGTCTATGAATCTGTACAATGGGAATCAGATCATGATGGGATCACGATAATGAGACCGATTCACCTTTAAACACATACCCTAAATAATCCTGTCATAGGTTATTCAAAATAGACATCATTGGACAAACTAGTATATTGTATACCTATCCATATGATGGAGGCAACTGGTCTTATAGTTGCTCATGTGGAGACACTAAGGATACAGTGCAAGTGCTCATTGAAGAATGAGTTCACTGATTGATCCGCTCAAGGAATACTAGATGGTTGATGATGTCTTATTATTAGATAGTGATTCCATAGTTCTAGTAGTGTATCTAGTCCTTAGACTTGAGACACTAAGGATATCTTATATGAGTACTCCACTCGTTGATACCAGACTTATAGGTTTGGAAATTCTAAATCTAGTACAATCGGTTATTAGGAGTGGCAGCCAATCTTACGAAGGCTTTTAAGTATCAATAGAAGATCATCTACTCTCGGTATTATAAAAGGAATATCTTGGATGTTCTTGCTTAGATAAATTCTTAGCTAAGGTTATTCAAATTGAGAGAGAAAGAGTTCTTTAGGAGAATATGAATAGAGTGAGACTCGAGGAGAAACTATTTGGGTCCGACAATACCATGCCTGATATATAGTCTCTGTGATATTAGATAGTTAAGGGACTATAGGTACACGATAACTAAGGACATATAGGTCAAAAGGATTGGATTCCCCTATATCATTTGGAGATTGCAGCATAGTGGCCTAGTACGTCTACACTCGATTAGTCGAGTGAATTATTATGGAGATAATAATTCATTAAACCAGAAGGAGTTCTGATAAGTATGACTCACGGTCAACTCGATATTGGGCCTAGAGGGTTACACATATATGGTAGATATTATGACAAGTAGAGGTTCGGATATGAGATATCCGTTAGAGCCCTAATCTTATTGGATATCTAATAAGCCCCTGAATTATTAGATCCCATGGATGAGATCTAATAAGAGCTAATAAGAGATTATTGGGTAAAGACCCACTAATCTAAGAGGCTTGGGTGGATATCTAGTACCCAATAGGGTAAGATCTATTAAGGTTAACTAGGGACCTCTATAAATAAGAGGAAACTAAAAGCCCATAGGTTGAGACTTCTTAATTGCCACCTCTTATTCTCCTCTCTCCTTCTCCTCCTCAAATAGTAAGCATGAAGATTTAAGGAGTGTCATCACAGCCCTACTATCTTCCTAGGTAATTGATGCGCATGTGATGTCGTCCCAAGATTTTCATATAGCAGTATGTGAGCCATAAGCAGGCATCCGTAGGGGCGGCATCTGCGGGTGCTATGCCCGCATGGGCACCCTCCTGTAGGGGCTGCACCGCCCGTAGGCGAGCCAACCATTGGTAGGGGCGACGCTCCCCCCATAGAGGCCGCCGTCGGTAGAGTGGCGGTGGCCGCAACGCAAGAGCAAAGGATGGGAATTAGGTTTTTTTGGATAAAAAATAATTTTAGCCCTCAAAATTTTAGAAATTCTAACTTTTATCCTTTTATCAAAATTACCAAAATACCCTTAATAATTCAAAAAAAATTCTACATGTTCTCAATTTCACAAAATATTAGTTAATTAAAAATTTTAATTAATTATTATTATTATCTAGTTGTCCTACATGATGATAATGTGTACATGTGATGTATGATATAGACGGATGATCATGAACCATGTGATGTGTGTGTATAGGTGATTATTATTATTATTAGGATCTTCGAGCCTCCATTTTTTCTCGTTTATTATTGGGTCTGTATGCTTGTGATTAAATTGTAATTACATGATGAGGTAGAGCGGGAGCGTAGAGGCGATAGCGAGACTTACAAGGCCAAGACGAACAATCGCGACGCATGAAGATTTGCTGAGATGCCGACATAATCGACGATGACGAGATGGACGATCACAAGGTGTAGAGATGCATCGCTACATACATAGATTTTGATGTGAGTAATTGGGTCCACTAGCTCGGGCCTGATCACATTAGGATGTGGTCCATGATTATTTGGTGTGATTGATCATGTGATGTGTGATTGCTTGTATATCTACTAGATATGTATATATATTTGCATGCGATGTAGATATATACTAAATATGTATATGTGTGACACATCATAGGAGACCAAATAAAAAATCTCCTCTCTTGATAACATTAAGTCGGTAAACGTAAGACAATTAGATTGACTCGTTATGGCCTTCCATTGTTATAGGTAGGGACTGATTCCCAACGTAGGTTGAGTTAGTTGAGTCACTTGAGGCTCACTTATATCGTGATTCGTTATCTTGCCTATAACATAGAGATGTCATCGGTGACCTGAGGACATTGTATGCTTGGTCTAGTCACTCAAGGGCATATTATCGAATCAGACTCATCTTGTAACGATGGTGATGACTTAACCGAACACCATAGTTGATTGAGTCACTTGAGGCCATGGTGGTTTCGAACGGGATGAGTAGATTAAGATAGTGGGAATAGTGGGATGGTGATGACTTAACGGGGGGTCTCAGATTCACATACTAGAGGAAATTGTGTGATTCATGAGAAACTAGTGGGTGTACATTAAGATAGAAGTCCTTATCTTAATTATTTATTTTTTATAAAATCTACATGTTATTTATCTCTACTGCATCTTTATTTTCAAAATAATGTCACTTTTGAATCCTCTATGTGACATACTTGATGTCAACTACCTCATTATACGGATTGGCTCTGCAACCTAAGAATCATACTCACAGTGGAGCAAATTGTGTACGTCCTTGATATAGTGATGCCTACGCTCCATGAAGGGGTAAGCGAGGATGAGATCGCTCGCTACGTGAAGTACATAGATGACTCCACTCTTACTTAGTGTTATATGTCGGGCTCCATGACTCCTAAATTACAAAGATAGCATGAAAAAATGGATCCCAGATCCATTCTCTTGCATCTCCATAAATTGTTTGAGGAATAGAGAAGGATTTAGCGGTATGAGAAATCCAAAAGTTTCTTCCACGCCATGATGGCTGAGGGGAGACCAGTTCATAACCATATCTTAAAAATGATTGAGTGGATAAAGAAACTCACAGGTCTAGAAATGGTCCTATAAGATAACATGTGCATGGATCTTGTTCTTTAGTCCCTATCAGATTCCTTTTCTCAGCTTGAAGTGACTCTCCATGAATTCCTCAACATATTGAGGGAGGCTGAGAGCACTATCAAGAAAAAAAAGCTAGTTCCCTATGTTGGTGAGACTAGAAAGAAAAGGAAGATAGAATGGTCCATTAAAAAGGGGAATGGCAAGAGCAAGGGTAAACTGAGTAATGCAAAGGTTGCTAAGAAAGACTCAACAAAATATAGGAAATTCTGGGGGTGACATCACATGCACAACGGAAGACTAGAAAACAAAAATCCCTAAATTTCCCATAAATTATGTTCGTCGTGTACGAAGATTGGTATGCAAAATTTACAAAACTGAAAATTATGTATATTAAAGATTGTGTTACATAGGGAGATTATATATCCCTGAATCCCCACAGATCTGTAGGAGAGGGTGAAGGAGGCCAAGCGACCTCCTCTCTAGCGTTGATCCACATAGTAGGGCTGCGACGATGCTCCTCAAATCTCCAAGCCTACTATCTAAGGAGGAGAAGGAGAGAGAAAAATAGGAGGTGACAACCAAGAGAAGCTCTAGCCTATGAACCTTTGGTTCCCTCCTATTTATAGAGACCCTATATCAACTTAACCTTAATGGATCCTACCCTATTAGATATTGGATCTCCATCCAACTACCTAAGCCTCTTAGATTAGTAGATCTTTATCCAATAATCTCTCATTAACTCTTATTAGATCTCATCCATAGGATCTAATAATTCATGAGCTTATTGGATATCCAATAATATTTGGGCTCCGGTGGATGTCTCATATCTGAACCTCTACTCGTCGCAACGCCTACCATATGTGTGTGACCCTCTATGCCCAATATCCGAGTTGGCCATGAGTCATATCTATCAGAACTCCTTCTGGCTTAGTAAATTATTATCTTTATAATAATTCACTCGACTCGTCGACTGCGGACGTATTAGGCCACTATACCGTAGTCCCTAAACGATATAGGGGAATTCAATCATTTGAACCTATTTGTCATCAATAACTGTATATCTATAGTCCTTCATCTATCTAATACCCCAGAGATTATATATCGGGCATGGTACTGTCAGGCCCATACAGTTTCCACTTGAGTCTCGCTATAATCGGATTCTCTCGGAGAACTCTTTCTCTCTCAATCCGAATGACCCTAGCTAGGGATTTGTCTAAGCAAAAACACATGAGATATTCCTCTCATGACATTGAGAGTGGATGATCCTTTATTGACACTCAATAGCCCTTGTAAAGTTGGCTACCACTCTCGATGACCGACTGTGCTAGATCTGAAACCTCTAGACTAATAAGTCTGTTATCAAAGAGTGTAGTACTGATACAGGACATCCTTGGTATCTCAAGTCTAAGGACCAAATACACCACTTGGATGACAGAATCACTATCAGATAATAAGGCATCATTAACCATCCAGTATTTCGTGAGATGATCAATCAGTGAACTTATTCTCCAATGAGCACCTGCATTGTATCCCTAGTGTCTCCACACGAGCAATTATGAGACCAATTGCATCCATCATATGGATGGGTATATAGTATACTAGTCTGTCCGATTATCTTGATGTCAATTATTGAGTAATTTATGAGCGAGATTATTTAGGATCTGTGTTTAAAGGCGAATCGATCTCATTATCGTGATCTAGTCACGATCCAATTCTAATTACACAAATCCATGGACATCATAATATATTCATGCAATAGATAATATAAAGTGATAAAATATCAAATAATAATAATAAACAAAAAGACTGCTTGTTAAGTCACACGTGTCATCACTCATGTGATTGACTTGCAGGGCACCTATGACTAGCAATCTCCCACTTGACCTAAAGCCAATCACCTCTGTGTCTGATCCCCATCAGACCCCTATGATGTTTAAAGACAATATGAGACAATGACTTTGTTAGTGGATCTTCGATATTATCTTCGGATGCAACTCTTTCCACTACTACATCTCTTTGGGTCACGATCTCTCTAATTAGGTGGAACCTCTTCAAAATATGCTTAGACTTCTGATGAGATCTGGGTTCCTTCGCTTGCGCAATCGCCCCGTTGTTGTTACAACATAAGGGAATCGACTCCTCATTGCTCGACATAACTCCCAAATCTGTGATGAACGTTTTTATCCAGACTCCCTCCTTTGCTGCCTTTACTGTAGTAATGTACTCCGCCTTTATGATCAAGTCAGCAATAGTATATTTCTTGGAACCTTTCCAACATACTACTCCTCTATTCATAGTGTATATATACCCTAAATTTGACTTGGTATTATCGACATCAGACTAGAAACTCGAGTTTATATAGTCTTTAACCTTGAAGCTACTACTTCCATATATCAGTAAAAGATCTATATGTTGAATCTCGGATTTTGATGATGACATCAATTGTCATTTGTTATCTAATCCATATGTTGAGATAAGTGTGCAGGATTAACTACGATGAAAGTAAGACATGCAGTAGGAGTTGCGCCGGAGTCAGGATTATGATCACATTGGGAGTTCGAGAGCTTGACGGAAGTCTGGATAGTCGTCGGAGGTTCTACGGGAACAAATCCAAGAAGTCCAGGAGCTTGCCAAAAGAAGCTCGTCAGAACTCGCCAAGTGGTTCGTCGCAAATCCAGGAGTTTGCCGGAAGTCCGTAGGAGCATCGTCGAAGGACCGTCGGATGTTCGTCGGAAGAAGCGATTGACGCACCGAAGCAAGCTGTAGTAAAAGTCTTAAGAATTATCGTAGTTAGCACGATGATTAAGTTAATATTGGGAGGTGATCCCATTAACTTAATCTAGGGGCAATTGGGCCCTTGAAAGAACCAAATTGGGCCGAATGGATCAACCCATTCGAACCCAGATCTCTCGCCCAGAAGTGGCACCGCCTAGGTAGGCGGTGGCACCGCCCAGAGCTCGATCTCCGAGTTCTAGCTGGGCGGTGTAACTGCCTGAGCTCAATCTCCGAGCTCTAGCTGGGCGGTGCAACCGCTCCAGTCAGGCGGTGGCACCGCCTAAGCTCGGTCTCCGAGCTCTGCCAGGCGGTGCAACCGCCCCTGACAAGCGGTGGCACCGCCTAAAGGTTCAGTCTTTGAGCCCTGTCAGGCGGTGCAACCGCCAGACCCCGAAATTCCGGGAATTAACAGTTTTGAGCTCGGAATTCAAATTGGTTTGGGGCCTATAAATACCCCACTCTTTCAGCAATGAAAGAGCAACGAAAAACCACCAAAATCCTGATCTTACTCTGAGATTTTTGAGCTCAAAAGTGTTGTAATAAGCTAAAGGTTCTTCTCCCTCTTTTCTTCCAAGTTCAGATCTTTCAAGAGAGGAGAGAAAAGTTTGTAAGGGTTGTCTCCTAAGCCCGTCAAAAGGAGTGAATCTGTAAAAGGGTGGTTGGCCTTCGCCTATTGAAGGAAGGCCTCTAGTGGACGTTGGCGACCTCATCGGTGGAGGAAGCCAGAAGTGGATGTAGGTTAAGATTTACCGAACCACTCTAAATCGCGCTGCTCTTTGGTTTGCATTTACTTTAAGCTTATTATCCTTACTACAAACCTCCTTCATAGCTTACTGCCTTCTGCGCTTTTACGATTGCGTTTCCAAGCTCAATATTTTCTAAATCGTGTTTAGACGTAAATCGCTTTTCTCGTACAAACATCGTATTTTAGTTTGCGCTTACATTCTGATTTCCATCACAACAGCAAACTGCCTTAACAGATTCGTTTTAACTACTTCTTGCCTAATCACATGTTAAAGTGATTTACGAATCAACTTTTCTACTGAAATCGCTTTTACCGTACGAACATCGAATTTCAGTTTGTGCTTACATTCTGATTTTCATCATAACTGCAAACTACCTTATAGATTTGTTTTAACTGCGTCTTACCTGATCTTAAGTCAAAGAAATTTACAAATCGACTTTTCTACTGAAATCGGCTTTGTCGTACGAACGTAGTTTTAAACGTTGAAAGTTTTCCACTTTAATTCACTAATTCACCCCCTTAGTGCTCTTGATCCTAACAATTGGTATCAGAGCGGGGTTCACTCTCAAACGGATTAAAACCCAAGAGAGATGGCATATGCCAGAAACCAAGAGGGCCATTCTATTACACGTCCACCCATGTTCAATGGGACGAACTACACCTATTGGAAGACCCGAATGAGGATCTTCCTTATTTCGATGGATTTTGAACTTTGGAATCTTGTCAAAAATGGTTTTTCGAAATCTTCTCTTCCAATGATCGATTGGAATGAATTGGAGAAGAAGACTTTCGCTCTTAATGCAAAGGCTATGAATGTCTTATTTTGTGCGCTTGATAAAAATGAGTTTAATCGTGTTTCGATTTGTAAAATCGCGTTTGATATTTAGCATACACTCGAAGTGACTCATGAAGGCACAAGTAGAGTAAAAGAGTTAAAAATCAATCTTTTGATACACTCTTTCAAACTTTTCCGAATGAAACCGAGTGAGACTATTGGCGACATGTACACCCGTTTCACGAATGTCATCAATGGTCTAAAAAGGACTCGGCAAAAGCTTTTCAAACTTTGAGCTCGTAAATAAGATTCTAAGATCCCTTCCTAAGAGTTGGGACCCTAAAGTCACTGCTATTCAAGAGGCTAAAGATTTAAGCAACTTCCCTCTTGAAGAACTAATCGGGTCATTAATGACCTATGAAATGACATGCAAGGCTCATGAAGAGCAAGAAGACATCCTTCCAAAGAACAGGAAGGATATGGCACTTAGAACTTTAGATGACCACTTGAGAGAAAACTCAAGTGATGAGGAATGTGACGATGACTTGGCACTTCTAACAAGGAAATTAAAAAAATTCATTAAAAGAAACAAGTTTAAAAATGACGCAAAAAATAAACTTGAACCCAAAATGGACCAAGTTATTTGCTATGAGTGCAAAAAGCCGGGACACTACAAGAGTGATTGTCCCCAAGCAAAGAAGAGAACATCAAAGAAGAAGGCACTCAAAGCAACATGGGATGATTCGAGCGCATCCGAAGAAGAGGAGTCCAACACCGAGCAAGTTGCTCATTACGCCTTAATGGCCATCAGAGAGGAGGTAACAAATTTAATTGATGCAGATTTATCATTTGATGAATTATTAAATGTCTTCCATGATTTATTTGATGAATGCAAGATTATTAGTAGAAAATACAAATTGCTAAAAAAGGAGCATGATAGTCTTCATTGTGATTTCGATAAGTTAAAGATTGAATATCATGATAGTTTAGGCTCTTGTATCAAATGCCATGATCTAGAAACTATCCAAAAGCAAAACTTGCTACTTATGGACACCTTGAAGAAATTTGAGGTTGGTAGCAAGTCTTTGAACATGATCCTTACAAACAAGGGTCACGTTCCCAAAAGAAGTGGAATCGGATTTGTGAGAAATTCTCACCAAAATCCAATCACCTTCATAAAAGGCCCCATCCTACATATTCGCCACCAAAGTAAATACAACTTTTGTTGCAAGCATGGACACAAAACCCATTATTGTCCATTCAAGAAAATTATTCCGAACAAATTAATTTGGGTTCCTAAAAGAACCATGATAAACTCTATACAACATGACGAACAATATAGATCAACTTTTGAGACATCCAAAAGTAAATGGATACCTAAAAATTATCCTTTCTTGTAGAGACATACACTATCACAAGCTGGGAGCAAGAAATAATATCTTGCTCTTTGGAACCCGAGATCCAAAAAACACGTGATGCTCCCTAAGCGTAAATAAAAAGAAGATTAGAAAACTAAAATTACAAAAGCAATACAAACCTATGTTATCCCTTAGAATTGGAAACTCATATGTACCTTCACATATCCTCTGGATTTCCGATCATATCAAACTGATAAGTTCGTTACTTTTAAATTCAACTATATCATGAACTTACGTTTTGTAAGCAAAGTTTGTCATGAACTTGCAAAGCTTACCAACGTGGACAAACTGTCACAAACATGAATACGACATTTGAAGAAGAATATGCGGGTCACTAGATCTTTCTTGATCGTGCAAATGTCTCATCTTAAAATGAAAATTCTTACATAGTTACGAAAGTAAAGTTGACTGCTCCATAAATAAAAACTCTTCTCAAGTAAGAAACATTCAAAATAGACCACACAGCAATCAAAATGAGTGCTCACTGCCTACAAGCGGTGGCACCGCTCCAGCTAGCGGTAGCACCGTCGGCTGTCACGGGTTGCAAGCGGTTGCACCGCCCCAGCCAGCGGTGCAACCGCCTACAATCTTGCCCCCTATTAAACCAAGTTAGGGCCAGCGGTGGAATCGACCCCAACTTACTCCCTTCCCCTCATTTCTCTTCCAAAGCTTCTCCACCTCCATTTCTCCCACCTTAGCATCCCAAATCCTCCTCTCGAAGCAAAAGATCAACAACTTCTCCTACTCTTGAAGATCTCACTCAAGGTATCCTCTAAGAGCTCTCTAAATTCTGTTTTTGATTCATTTACTCTTGCTCATTACTATTCTCACAAATAACAGTAGTTATAGGCTCTAGAAGATCCTCAAGGGACAAAGGAAAGAGGAGATTAGTGGAAGATTTTGATCTTACCCTCTTTGATTCAAAATATCATGCTGAAAAATTCTCCTCCTTTGAATTTAGAAATGTCAATAAGGGAAAACATGTAGATTTAGATGAACTAAGAGACTTAGAGACAATCCAATGGTTTGCCAACCTAGATCTACTCCCTATTTTACAAATTAGTGAACCCATCTATCCAAGACTTGTTAGATTGTTTTACAACAATCTACAAGTAGATGAAGAAGAAAGAATGTCCACCTATCTCTTAGGACAACACATCTCTATTATGGATAAATTCATTTGTGACATGATAGGCATTCCCGTAAAAAATAGAGAACTTTATTTTAGAGGATCATGGGACAATGAAACAGTTGGGACAACATATGTTGAAGCCTTAGGAACAATTTTCGGTAATCCCAACTTAGTGATAATTCCTAAAAGTTGTGAACACCTATTACCACTAAAAACTAAAGTACTTCATCATATCCTAACTAGCATCATTCTCCCTAAACAATATCATCATGATGAAGTAAGTCAATTGGAGTTAGGAATCATGTATTGGATCATGAAAGGACATAACATCTGCTTTGGATATCTCATTCAACAAAACATGATAGAACTATCTAAGAGAGACATGATGCTTCCATATGGTGGTATAATCACTAGAATCCTTAAAGCCTATGATATCCAAATCCCTCCCGACGAAGAAGTGATGAAAGTGGATAGGTTTAGCATAATAAACAAAAATCTACTTCATCGATTGAGATGTGTTTATAAAAATGGTAATTGGGTTAGAATGTCTAGAAGAACCGATCACCCTCAACCTGAACCAGAACCCGAAACACCAGTCTTTAGGGGTACTCAATCTCCTCTGATCTGTCCCTTTGAGGAAACACATCCATTTGAGCAAGCTCATGCATCATCCATTAAAGACATTGGGATTCGGATGGACCGATTTGAATAAAGACAAGATCAGCTTAAACACCGGCAAGATCAAATCCTATCTGAACTGCAGCTAATTCATCGATAATTTGACTCTTTATTTAGGCACTTTAATTTTCCACCTCCCAAATAAAACTTGTATATGTGGACACAATAACCTCTTGTCGTAACAACTACATTGTTGTAAACTCTTTATATTACTCACCTTGATCACAATGCTTTATGGTTACTTGATGTAAGAATATGCAGGGTTACGTTGCTCAATCTCATTACTCATCGTCGGATTTCGTATTGATATTAAACGTTTCTATAATACCAACTTTGAAAACCTTGTGTCATGGTTTCCATGATGAATGTGAAAGTAATATAACCTTGAAATTGATGTGTCATGTGACATAATAATATTGATATATTATCATGATGTTGATGTATTGCTATGTTGATGTGTCCGAATGCATAAACTTGTTAAAATTATTATTTGGACTTTATTGATTGAATGATCAAATCACTTAATCGCCATTACATGCCAAAAATAATATGTTGAAAATTAATACAACGATGAGCATGTCCTCATAGTCTTGCATGAAAGTGTTAAATTAAATTTTCGATTCCAATCGGATTTCATTATTCTCTTTCGGATTTTGATTCACATCATTAATTCTTGACAAAAAAAAAATTATCTAGCAAATTTATGGCTTTTAGACTTATCATGTGAAAAATATTGCCTTTGAGAAATAAATTTGATGATTCCTTCTTGTAAAAGGAAGATATTTTTTTTGCAAGGAGTTTACTCACATAAATATCCTGATCCTTGTAAGGCATGCTATCAATTTGAACTACACAAATGGCTTTCCTCCTTCATGCAAAAAGAATAATAACAAATAAAAAGGAAGAAGTTTTCACTCTATGTAGATAATCTCCATGTCATGATCTTCTTGAGATGTTTGTATCCTATAAATGACATGAACCTACTTATGGCATCACATGTATATTCAAAAGATGCTTATATTGTTCTCCTTTTTGTTGATGACAAAGGGGGAGAAGTATATAAATTGATGCTATAAATGCCATATTATGTTGAAAGAAACAGACATATCATTATTGATGCTATGCCATGTTTGCTATGATTGCTATATTTGCATCATATTAAGATATTAAGAACTTGCATTGTAATATTGATATCTTTCCATATGATGAATTGCTATCATTACAATAATTCACATTTGAAATTTGAAAATGGATGTCGAGTCTTGACATCATACAGAGAGATACATCATGATAGGAATCATGATGGGAGTATTGATAAGGTTAAATGACTTTAACTTATCAATATGTCTCTTGAATTCAAAGGCTTTGAATTCAAGAATGACTTATCTCAATTATGGCACATAGATAGGGGGGGTGAAGGTTAACTCCGTTATCAATTGATTGTCATCATCAAAAAGGGGGAGATTGTTGAATCTCAGATTTTGATGATGACATCAATTGTTATTTGTTATCTAATCCATATGTTGAGATAAGTGTGCAGGATTAACTACGATGAAAGTAAGACATGCAACAGGAGTTACGCCGGAGTCAGGACTATGATCACGTTGAGAGTTCGAGAGCTTGACGGAAGTCTGGACGGTCGTCGGAGGTTCTACGGGAACAAATCCGAGAAGTCCAGGAGCTTGCCAAAAGAAGCTCGTCAGAACTCGCCAAGTGGATCATCGCAAGTCCAGGAGTTTGCCGGAAGTCCGTAGGAGCATCGTCGGAGGACCGTCGGATGTTCGCCAGAAGTTCGCCGGAAGAAGCGTTTGACGCACCGGAGCAAGCTGTAGTAAAAGTCTTAAGAATTATCGTAGTTAGCACGATAATTAAGTTAGAATTGGGAGGTGATCCCATTAACTTAATCTAGGGGTAATTGGGCCCTTGAAAAAACCAAATTGGGCAAAATGGATCAACCCATTCGGACCCAAATATCTCGCCCAGAGGTGGCACCACCTGGGTCGGCGATGGCACCGCCCAGAGCTCGGTCTTCGAGTTCTAGCTCGGCGGTGCAACCGCCTCTGATAGCGGTGCAATCGCCTGAGCTCGGTCTCCGAGCTCTGGTTGGGCGGTGCAACCGCCCCAGTCAGGCGGTGGCACCGCCTGAGCTCGGTCTTCGAGCTCTGCCAGGCGGTGCAACCACCCCTGACAAGCGGTGGCACCGCCCAAAGGCTCAGTCTTCGAGCCCTGTCAGGCGGTGCAACCGCCCCAGTCAGGCGTTCTCCCTTTTGAGCTCGGAATTCAAATTGGTTTGGGGCCTATAAATACCCCACTCTTTCAGCAATGAAAGAGCAACGAAAAACCACCAAAATCCTGATCTTACTCTGAGATTTTTTAGCTCAAAAGTGTTATAATAAGCTAAAGGTTCTTCTCCCTCTTTTCTTCCAAGTTCAGATCTTTCAAAAGAGGAGAGAAAAGTTTGTAAGGGTTGTCTCCTAAGCCCATCAAAAGGAGTGAATCTATAAAAGGGTGGTTGGCCTTCGCCTATTGAAGGAAGGCCTCTAGTGGACGTTGGCGACCTCATCGGTGGAGGAAGCCAGAAGTGGATGTAGGTCAAGATTTACCGAACCACTCTAAATCGCGCTGCTCTCTAGTTTGCATTTACTTTGAGCTTATTATCCTTACTACAAACCTCCTTCATAGCTTACTGCCTTCTGCGCTTTTACGATTGTGTTTCCAAGCTCAATATTTTCTGAATCGTGTTTAGACGTAAATCGCTTTTCTCGTACGAACATCGTATTCCAGTTTGCTCTTACATTCTGATTTCCATCACAACAGCAAACTGCCTTAACAGATTCATTTTAACTGCTTCTTGCCTAATCATAAGTTAAAGTGATTTACGAATCGACTTTTCTACTGAAATCGCTTTTACCGTACGAATATCGTATTTCAGTTTGAGCTTACATTCAGATTTCCATCATAACTGCAAACTGCCGTATAGATTTGTTTTAACTGCTTCTTACTTGATCTTAAGTCAAAGAAATTTACGAATCAACTTTTCTACTGAAATCGGCTTTATCGTACGAACGCAGTTTTAAACGTTGAAAGTTTTTCGCTGCACTAATTCACCCCCCCTCCCCCCTCCCCTCTTAGTGCTCTTGATCCTAACACCATAGTCCTTTGCAAGTACTTAAGGATACACTTTACTGCTTTCTAGTACTCTAAGCTTGGATCAACTTGATACTTACTCATGACATACAGAGCATACGCTATATCAGGCCTAATACATAGCATGACATACATGATAGACCCTATCATTGAGGCATAGTGTATCCTATCCATGTTCGCCCTTTCTTTAAAAGTCTTTAGGGACATACTCCTAGAAAGCGATATCTCATGTTTCATCGGTGTGAGACATCTCTTAGAATTTTTCATGCCAAACCTTTTGACAATGGTGTCTATATACCTGGATTGGGATAAGCCAAGCATCCTCTTTGATCTATCTCTATAGATCCGAATCCCCAAGATATATGATGCTTCCCTTAAGTCCTTCATTGAGAAGTGTCTAGATAACCAAACTTTTACTATGGATAGCATTCCTACATTATTCCCAATGATCAAGATGTCATCCACATATAACACCAAGAATGTGATAGCTCTCTCACTTATCTTCTTGTGCACACAAGGCTCATCTTCATTCTTAACGAAGTCATAAGATATGATCGCCTCATCAAATCTTATGTTCCAACTTCGGAAAGCTTACTTCAGTCCATAAATGGACCTAAGCATCCTAGACACCTTATTTATGTAGTCTTTGGATATGAATCTCTCTGGTTGTATCATATATACCTCCTTCTCGATGTTGCCATAAAAGAACACGATTTTTATGTCTATATACCAGATCTCATAATCATAGTGTATTGGAATAGCTAATAGAATTCGGATGGATTTTAGCATGACTATGGGTGAGAAGGTTTCGTCATAGTCAACACCTTGCCTTTGATGATATCCCTTTGCCACTAGCCTTGCTTTATAGGTCTCTACATTTCAATCTACTCCGATCTTCTTCTTGAAGATCCACTTGTAACTAATGGGTACAATACCCTCGGGTGCTTCAACTAGGTTCTAAACCTTGTTAGAGTACATGGAATCCATCTTAGAATTCATGGCTTCTTGCCACTTACCGGAGTCTATACTCGTAGTAGCCTCCTCGTAGGTCTAAGGATTAATATCCTTAACATCCTCTCTTCTAATATGTCCCATATATCTCTTAGGAGGATGAAATACTCTGCTAGACCTATGTAAAGTCGGAACTTGTGTGCTAAGTACCCGAATAGACTCAGGTTGTCGAGTAGTGATTGAGCTAGGTTCTCCAACCTCGTTCAACTCTATCACACTCCCACTATCTCCGCCAAGAATGTGTTTCTTCTCAAGGAACACCGCTCTCTTTTCTATAAAGACCTTTTTATCCTCGGGATAATAGAAATAATACCCAAAAGTTTTCTTGGGGTATCACACGAACTCGCACCGCTTCGTCCTGAATTCTAGCTTATCGAGGTTGTATCTTTTAACATGGGCAGGGCAACCTCAAATCATAACAACCTTAAGATCAGACTTCTTCCCTTTCTATATATCATATGGTGTAGACACTACCGACATAGTTGGAACTCTGTTCAAAAGGTAAGTTGCGATCTTGTTAGGACCCTTTTTCTGAGCTTTTGAATAATGTTTATTGAGTCTGTTTAGTCTGGTTGTTTATTGAGTCGGTTTGGTTCAGTTAGAGTCAAGTAGAGATTTATTTAATATTTATTTATTATTAGAGTTCAAGTCTTGATTGACTTTGGGTGGAACTCTATAAATAGGGATGTAACTGCTTCTTTTCAGTTATCTATTAAAAATACTATTATGTCTTTTGACAAACCCTAGGAGGCTGATCCCCTCGAAGTAATCAAGGAGGACGATCCCCTCGAAGCGATCAAGGAGGCTGATCCCCTCGAAGTGATCAAGGAGGGCCGATCCCCTCGAAGCGATCAAGGAGGTCGATCCCCTCGAAGTGATTATTATCATCCCCATTTCTCCCCTTTCTTCGACGATAAGACTTTAGGGTCTTATCATTTGGTATCAGAGCGACGATAAGACTTTAGAGTCTTATAATTTGGTATCAAAGCGGCGATCCTTGGCGTTCTCGCTATAGTATTGCCATAGCTATCTAAAAAAAAAATTGGAGAAAGAGATCGTTTGATAAAGGTTGAAGCCGGCGGCCACTTACCACCACAGTGAGAAGGAAGCTCTGCTTCCGGCCACCGACCACCACTGCCTTCTCCACCGACGCCGCTGCTTTCCGGCCGGCGACCACCGCCGCCACTGTTCCCTGGGCAGGAGACGACACTGCCAACGTCCATCCCAGCCCTACTGCCGTCGCCCGCTTCCCCTTGCGTCGCAGCGCAGTCGCTCGACCTCTCCTCCTCGGTGATCGTTGGTGACGCTACTCCCAGTCGCGCTGCTAGTCATAGGTGCCCAGCAAGCCAATCACGTGAGTGATGGCACGTGTGACTTAATATAGAATCTTTTTGCTTATTATATTTTGGCATATAACACTTTATAACTATTGCATAAATGCATATATATATTGTGATGTCCTTGGATTTGTGCAATGAGAATCGGATCGTGATGAGATCACGATAGTGAGATCGATTCACCTTTAAACACATATCCTATATAATCCCGGTCATAGGTTACTCGAGAGGGATATCGTGATAACCGGACAGATTGGTGTGCTGTATACCCGTCCATATGATGGATGCAGCTGGTCTCATAGCTGCTTGTGCAGGGACACTAGGGATACAATACATGTGCTCATTGGAGAATGAGTTCACTGATTGATCCGCTTACGGAATGCTGGATGGTTGATGATGCCTTATTGTCAGACAGCGATTCCGTAGTCCTAGTGGTGTATCTGGTCCTTAGACTTGAGACACCAAGGATGTCCCAGATGAGTGCTCCACTCTTTGATACCGGACTTATAGGTTTGGTCGTCCCGGATCTAGTACAGCTAGTCATTGGGAGTGGTAGTCGACCTTCACGAGGGCTATTGAGTGTCGATAGAGGATCATCCACTCTCGGCCATCAGAGGAATATCCCATGTGTTCTTGCTCGGACAAATCCTTGGCGAGGTCATTCGGGTTGAGAGAAAAGAGTTCTCCTGGAGAATCCGATTAGAGTGAGACTCGAGAAGAAACCATGTGGGTCCCGACAACACCATGCTCGATATACGGTCTCGGTATATTAGATGG
The DNA here is from genome assembly GCA_900464855.2 of Musa schizocarpa. NCBI lineage: Eukaryota > Viridiplantae > Streptophyta > Magnoliopsida > Zingiberales > Musaceae > Musa > Musa schizocarpa. The sequence goes on along the minus strand of LS990921.1, from coordinate 14,019,189 downwards.
ATGAGGGACTATATGTACACGCGATGGCGAGGACGCACAGGTCCAATGGATTGGATTCCCCACAGATCGTCAGGGGACTACGGCGTAGTAGCCTAGTACGTCCGTAGTCGATGAGTCGAGTGAATTATTACAGAGATAATAATTCACTGAGTTAGAAGGAGTTCTGACAGGTATAACTCACGGCCAGCTCGATATTGGGCCTAGAGGGTCATACACATATGGTAGGCATTGCGATGAATAGAGGTTCGGATATAAGATATCTGACGGAGCCCTTGTCTTATTGGATGCAGATCCAATACCCACTAGGGGAGGACCCATTAGGGTTTGATAGGGGACCTCTATAAATAGGAGGGATTCAGAGCCCCATGGGCTAGAGAGCTTTGGTTTTGCCTTTTCCTATTCTCCTCTCCATCTCCACCTCATAGTAGGTCTGGAGTTTAGAGGAGCGTCATCGCAACCCTGCTGTGTGGATCACCGCCAGAGAGGAGGACGCTTGACCTCCTTCACCCTCTCCTAAGGATCTGCAAGGAAACAGGGATATACGATCTCCCTAGGTAACACAATCTACTCTATACGCAGTTTCATGTTTCGCGGATTTTTGCGTACCAATCTTCGCACGACAAAGAACATCTCTTTGGGAATCGGGGATTTTGTTTTTCTTGTTCTTCCGCTGCACATATGATGTCGCCCCAAGGATTTCCCAACAGTGGTATCAGAGCTAGGTTTCTCGTGCGAATGATTGGTTATGAACTGCGTGTGTTGTGTTTAGGAAGAATTTTGACGTCAAAATTGTTGACGCAAAAATAAGGGAGGGCAGCAACAGTTGCTGCCCTCGATTTGCGTGCGTGCAGTGCAGCCGAAGGCGGGCAGCACAGGGGCTGTGTCTGCTGCAGCCGGCCGAGAGCCTGCTTGCAGCAGGCTTGCTGCAGGCGGGGCTAGCAGCCCACGTGCAGAAGCGCCAGAGGACAATGGCCCGCCAATACCTCCCATGGCAAAACCCCATTGTGGGCGGGCCGCCCGTGGGACAACACCGCTCATGGAGGCGGCAGCGCCAACCCAAGGCGACAAGCTGCCAGCGGGCGTGTCGCCCTACGGGGCGAGGGCCCTCTCCCCAGACGCCGCCTGCCCGCCCAGAAGCCACCCTGGCGGCGGCGCTTCCGGCCAGCGTGCGCGCTGCTTGGGTGGCGGCGGCGGTAGCAGCTAAAAGGGAAAAGGGCATTAGGGTTTTCTGGGCAAAAGACAGTTTTGCCCCTCGGAATTTGAGAAATTTCAATTTCTGTCTTTTTTCATATTACGAAAATACCCCTATGAATTCAGAAATTCCCTATAATGTCCCTGATTTCAGAAAATATTAATTAATTAAAAGGTTTAGTTGATTATTATTATTATCTAGTAGTCCTACATTATGATGATTATTTATACATGTGATGTATGATGTGTGGACGGATGATCATGGACCATGTGATGTGTGTACCTATGATTATTATTATTGAGATCTGCGAACCTCTATTATATTTCTCGTTTATTGTCGGGCCTGTGTGCCTATGATTAAGTTGTAGTCACATGAGGAGGCATAGCGGGAGCGTGGATGCGATAGCGGGACCCACGAGACGGACGATCGTGATGCATGAAGATGCATCAAGATGTCGACGGAACCGACAAGGACGAAATGGACGATCACAGGGCATGGAGATGCACCATTACACACATAGATCTTGATGTGAGTGATTAGGCCTACTGGCTCGAGCCTAATCATATTAGGTTGTGGTCCATGATCATCTGGTGTAATTGCTTATACACATACTAGATATGTATATATATTTGCATGCGATGTAGATATTACAAATCATAGGTGCCCAGCAAGCCAATCACGTGAGTGATGGCACGTGTGACTTGATACAGAATCTTTTTGCTTATTATATTTTTGGCGTATATCACTTTATAACTATTGCATAAATGCATATATATATTGTGATGTCCTTGGATTTATGCAATGGGAATCGGATCGTGATGAGATCACGATAATGAGATCGATTCACCTTTAAACACATATCCTAAATAAACCCGGTCATAGGTTACTCGAGAGGGACATCGTGATAACCAGATAGACTGGTCTGCTGTATACTCGTTCATATGATGGATGCGGTTGGCCTCATAGTCGCCGTGTAGGGACACTAGGGATACGATGCAGTGCTCATTGGAGAATGAGTTCACTCGATTGATCCGCTTACGAATCTTTGGATGGTTGATGATGCCTTATTGTCGACAAATGATTCCGTAGTCCTAGTGGTGTATCCGGTCCTTAGACTTGAGACACCAAGGATGTCCCAGATGAGTGCTCCACTCTTTGATACCGGACTTATAGGTTTGGTCGTCCCCGCATCTATCTGGTGGTCATTGGGAGTGGTAGTCGACCCTTACGAGGGCTATTGAGTGTCGATAGAGGATCATCCACTCTCGGCGTCATGAGAGGAATATCCCATGTGTTCTTGCTCGGACAAATCCCCGGCGGGTCATTCGGGTTGAGAGAGAAAGAGTTCTCCGAGAATCCGATTAGAAGCGAGACTCGAGTAGAAACCGTATGGGTCCGACAACACCATGCTCGATATACTGGTCTCTGGGATATTAGATGGATGAGGGACTATAGGTACATGGTAATCGAGGACGACAGGTCCAATGGATTGGATTCCCCAGATCGTCTGGGGGACTACTGGCGTAGTGGGCCTAAGACGTCCGTAAGTCGATGAGTCGAGTGAATTATTACAGAGATAATAATTCACCGAAGTTAGAAGGAGTTCTCGACAGTATGACTCACGACCCAGCTCGATATTGGGCCTAGAGGGTCACACACATATGGTAGGCATTAAGCGATGAGTAGAGGTTCGATATGAGATATCCGGACCAGAGCCCTTGTCTTATTGGATGCAGATCCAATACCCACTAGGGAAGGACCCATTAGGGTTTGACATGGGATCTCTATAAATAGGAGGGATTCATAGCCTCATAGGCTAGAGTCTTTGCTTGCCTTTCCTATTCTCCTCTCCCTCTCCACCTCGAGGCCTCGAGTTTTTGAGGAGGGTCGCCGCAACCCCTGCGGTGGATCACCGCTAGAGAGGACGCTTGACCTCCTTCACCCTCTCCTAAGGATCTGCAAGGAAACAGGGATATACTATCTCCCTAGGTAACACAATCTCTATACGCAGTTTTGTGTTTTGCGGATTTTTGCGCACCAATCTTCGCATGACGACGAACATCTTTTTGGGAATCGGGGATTTTTGTTTTCTTGTTCTTCCGCTGCGCATATGATGTCGCCCCCATGATTTCCCAACAGATATATAATAAATATGTATATGTGTGACATGTCATATTAGGAGACCAAATTATAGAAACATCTCTCGATAATATTAAGTCAGTAAACGTGAGGCAATTAGATTGACCCACGTGGCCTTCCATCGTTATAAGTAGGAACCGATTCCCGGTGTAGGTTGAGTTGGTCGAGTCCCTCGAGACTCACCTATATTGCGATTCGCTATCTTGCTTACGAACTAGAGATGTCACCGGTAACCTGAGGGCATGGTATACTTGGTCGAGTCCCTCGAGGGTATATCATCAAATCAGACTCATCTTGTAACGAAGGTGTTGACTTAACCGAGCATCATGGTTGGTCGAGTCCCTCGAGACCATGGTGATTCGGAGGCCGAACAGGATGGGAATCACAAGGAGTTGTGATCGACAAGAGTTGCCTACCTTTTAGGCTTAGTGTGATTGGTCGAGTCCCTCGAGGTTACACTAAGACGCCGATTAGATCCCCATCCCCACTAGAAGTTCTGCCGGAGACTTCCGCTTTCAATCTTTGAGAGTGTCGCGTGACTCGTTAGTAAAATAGTGGGAGCATATTAAGATAGAAGTCCATATCTTGATAGTTTATTTCTTGCAAAATCTGCATGTTATTCATTTCTGTTTGCATCTTTATTTTCAGAAAATGTCGCTTTCAAATCCCTTTACGTGGCATACTTGATGTCAACCCTCGCCTCACCGTCCAAATTATACTGGATTGGCTCCGAAACTTGAGAATTATTCTCACAAATGAGAAAATCGTGGTACGCCCTTGATACAATGATGCTTGTGCCCAAAGAAGGCAAACGAGGATGAGATCGCCGCTACGTGAAGTACATTGATGACTCCACTCCTGCCGAAGTGCTATATGTTGGGCTCTATGACTCTGAAGTTACTGAGAAAAACATGAAAAGATGGATGCCGATCCATTCTCCTACATGTCCAAAAATTGTTTGAGGAACAAAGAAGGACTCAAAATATGAGATATCTAAGAGCCTTTTCCGCGCTAGGATGACTGAGGGGACACCGGTTCAGAACCATGTCCTAAAGATGATTGAGTGGATAGAGAAACTCACAGGTCTAGGAATGGTCCTAGAGGATAACTTGTGTGTGGACATTGTGCTTCAGTCCCTACCAAATTCCTTTTCACAGTTCATAATGAATTTTAATATGAACAAGCTTGAAGTGACTCTCCCAGAGCGTCTCAATATGTTGAGGGAGGTAGAGAGTACTATCAAGAAAGAGAAGCCAGTTCTCTACACTGGTGAGACCAAAAGGAAAAAGGAAAGCAAAAAGGTCCCTTAGGAAGGGAAAGGGCAAGATCAAACCAGGTAAAGCAAAGGTTGCTAAGAAAGACCCAGCAAAGGACAAAGGCCAGTGCTTCCACTGTGGTAAAGATGGGCACTGGAAGAGAAACTGCAAAGAGTACCTTGCGAAAAGGGCGAAAACAAAAGCTTGATGAAGCTTCAGTACATTCATGATCGGTCTCCATTTGTCGACTCTTATGATAACATATGGGTATTGGATACCCGGTAGTGCTTATCATATATGCAATTCGTTGTGTGTTCTCGCAAGGCCTAGGAGACTAGAGAGAGGGCGAGATGGACCTCAAGATGAGTAATGGAGCAAAAGTTGCTATAGTAGTCGTTGGCGAGGTCACCCTACATCCGCCTAGTGGAGCTTTTATTGCATTAGATGCATGTTATTTTGTTCCTTCTATTATCAAAAACATTATCTCCATTTCATGTTTAACAGTTAGTGGATATAAATTTATTTTTGAGAACAATGGTTGTTCGATATTATTAGATGATAAGATCATCATGAAAGGAACATTGCATAATGGTTTATTTATATTAGACACTACTACACATATCATGAATGTAAATGTGTCCAAAAGGAAACGAGATGAGTTGAACAGTGCATACCAGTGGCATTGTAGGCTATGTCACATCCATGAAAGAAGGATTCAAAAGTTGCTAAATGAAGGATATCTAGATCCATTCGACTACGTGTCATATGCAACTTGTGAGCCTTGCATTCATGGAAAACTGACCAACTCTCCATTTAGTGGAACTGGAGAGAGAGCCACTGAGTTGTTGGAACTCATACATAGTGATGTATGTGCTAGTCATAGGTGCCCAGCAAGCCAATCACGTGAGTGATGGCACGTGTGACTTGATACAGAATCTTTTTGCTTATTATATTTTGGCGTATATCACTTTATAACTATTGCATAAATGCATATATATATTGTGATGTCCTTGGATTTGTGCAATGGGAATCGGATCGTGATGAGATCACGATAATGAGATCGATTCACCTTTAAACACATATCCTAAATAATCCCGGTCATAGGTTACTCGAGAGGGACATCGTGATAACCGGATAGACCGGTGTCTTTGATACCCGTCCATATGATAGATGCAGCTAGTCTCATAGTCGCTCATGTAGGGACACTAGGGATACAAAGACAGTGCTCATGGAGAATGAGTTCATCGATTGATCCGCCACGGAATGCTTTGGATGGTTGATGATGCCTTATTGTCGACAAATGATTCCGTAGTCCTAGTGGTGTATCTGGTCCTTAGACTTGAGACACCAAAGATGTCCCAGTATGAGTGCTCCACTCTTTGATACCGACTTATAGGTTTGGCTGTCCCGCATCTAGTACAAACCGGTCATTGGGAGTGGTAGTCGACCTTACGAGGGCTATTGAGTGTCGATAGAGGATCATCCACTCTCTACACATGAGAGGAATATCCCATGTGTTCTTGCTCGACAAAATCCCTAGCCAGGGTCATTCGGGTTGAGAGAAAGAAAGAGTTCTCCCGGAGAATCCGATTAGAGCGAGACTCGAGTAAAACCGTATGGGTCCGACAACACCATGCTCGATATACGGTCTCCGGGATATTAGATGGATGAGGGACTATAGGTACATGGTAACCGAGGACGATGATCCAATGGATTGGATTCCCCTATATCGTCTGGGGACTACTGGCAGTAGTGGCCTAGTACGTCCGTAGAATGTCGATGAGTCGAGTGAATTATTACAGAGATAATAATTCACCGAGTTAGAAGGAGTTCTAACAGGTATGACTCACGGCCAGCTTTCGATATTGGGCCTAGAGGGTCACACACATATGGTAGGCATTATGATGAGTAGAGGTTCGGATATGAGATATCCGACGGAGCCCTTGTCTTATTGGATGCAGATCCAATACCCACTAGGGAAGGACCCATTAGGGTTTGACATGGGATCTCTATAAATAGGAGGGATTCATAGCCTCATAGGCTAGAGTCTTTGCTTGCCTTTCCTATTCTCCTCTCCCTCTCCACCTCAGAGGCCTCGAGTTTTGAGGAGGGTCGTCGCAACCCTGCTGTGTGGATCACCGCTAGAGAGGACGCTTGACCTCCTTCACCCTCTCCTAAGGATCTGCAAGGAAACAGGGATATACTATCTCCCTAGGTAACACAATCTCTATACGCAGTTTTGTGTTTTGCGGATTTTTGCGCACCAATCTTCGCATGACGACGAACATCTTTTTGGGAATCGGGGATTTTTGTTTTCTTGTTCTTCCGCTGCGCATATGATGTCGCCCCCGCTGATTTACCAACAGTATGTGGACCCATGTCAACTCATGCCATTGGAGGTTACTCCTACTTCATTACATTTACTGATGATTTCTCAAGGTATGGACATGTGTACTTAATGAAGTACAAGTCCGAGACCTTTGAGAAATTCAGAGAGTATAAGAATGAGTTGGAGAACCAGACTGGAAAGAGTATCAAAACTCTTCGATCAGATCGAGGAGGTGAGTACTTAAGTAAAGAGTTCACTCAGTTCCTCAAGGACCATGGGATATTATCCCAATGGACACCTCCTTATACACCTCAGCTCAATGGTGTCTCTAAAAGGAGAAATCGTACATTATTAGATATGGTACGGTCCATGATGAGTTTCGCTGACCTACCCATCTTATTCTGGGGATATGCCCTAGAAACCGCAGCTTACCTTCTGAACAAAGTTCCAACTAAGTCGGTAGTGTCTACACCATATGAGATATGGAAAGGGAAGAAGCCTGATCTTAAGGTTGTTAAGATTTGGGGCTGCCCTGCACATGTTAAAAGACACAACTCCGATAAGTTAGAATCAAGGATATAGCGATGCAAATTTGTGGGATACCCTAATGAAACTTGTGGGTATTATTTCTATCATCTCGAGGACCAAAAGGTCTTTGTAGCTAAGAGAGCAGTGTACCTTGAGAAGGAACACATTCTTGGCGGAGATAGTGGGAGAATGATAGAATTGAGCGAGATTGGAGAACCAAGCTCAAGCACCACTCTACAGCCCAAGTCTGTTCAGGTACCTAATACACAAGTTTCAACTTTACGCAGGTCTGATAGAGTATCCCATCCTCCTGAGAGATATGTGGGACATATTAGAGGAGAGGATGCAGAGGATATTGATCCTCAGACCTACGAGGAGGCTATTATGAGTATAGACTCCGGGAAGTGGCAAGAAGCCATGAATTCTGAGATGGATTCTATGTACTCCAATAAGGTTTGGAACCTAGTTGATGCGCCCAAAGGTATTGTACCCATCGGTTGCAACTGGATCTTTAAGAAAAATATCGGAGTAGATGGAAAGGTAGAGATCTATAAAGCAAGACTAGTGGCTAAGGGGTATCGTCAAAGGCAAGGTGTTGACTATGACGAAACCTTCTCACCCGTAGCAATGCTAAAATCCATCAGAATTCTATTGGCTATTGCAGCACACTATGATTATGAGATCTGACAGATGGATGTCAAAACTGCATTCCTCAATGGGAACCTCGAGGAGGAGGTGTATATGATGTAACCTGAGGGATACGTGTCCAAAAACTGTCCAGATAAGGTGTGTAGGTTGCTTAGATCCATTTATGGATTAAAGCAAGCTTCCCGAAGTTGGAACATAAGATTTGATGAGGCAATCAGATCTTATGACTTCGTTAAGAACGAAGATGAGCCTTGTGTATACAGAAAGGTAAGTGGGAGCGCTATCACCTTTTTGGTGTTATATGTGGATGACATCCTGATCATTGGGAATGACGTAGGAATGCTATCCACAGTAAAGGCTTGGTTATCTAGACACTTCGCCAAGAAGGACTTAGGGGAAGCATCCTATATTTTGGGGATAAGAATCTATAGAGATAGATCCAAGAGGATGCTTGGCTTGTCCCAGTCTAAGTATATAGAAACCATTGTCAAAAGGTTTGGCATGGAAAATTCCAAAAGAGGTCTCATATCAATGAGACATGGGATATCGCTTTCTACGAGTATGTCCCCAAAAACTCCAAAAGAAAGGGTGAACATGGATATGATACCTTATGCCTCAGCATTAGGGTCTATCATGTATGTCATGCTATGTACTAGGCCTGATATAGCGCATGCTCTGAGTGTCACGAAAGGTGTATCGTGGATCCGTGCTTGAGCACTAAAAAGCAAGAAAGTGTATCCTTAAGTACTTGAGAAGGACTAAGGATCTTTTACTAGTATATGGAGGTAATAGCCTTAAGGTTGAAGGCTACACCGACTCAAGTTTTCAAATCGATGTCGATGATAGCAAGTCAAATTCAGGGTATGTGTACACCTTGAATGGAGGAGCAGCAGGCGGAAGAGTTCCAAGCAAGATACCATCACTGACTTCCACAAAGGCGGAGGTACATTGCTGCATCGATGCAGCAAAGGAGGGAGTTTGGGGAAGAAGTTCATCACGGATTTGGGAGTCGTCTTGGGGCTTAAGAGCCGATCTCCCTATATTGACAACAACGAGGCGTTGCTCAAGCAAAGGAACCTAGGTCTCATCAGAAATCTAAGCATGTTCTGAGGAGGTTCCACCTTATCAGAGAGATTGTGATCCGAGGAGATGTAGTAGTGGAAAGAGTTCCATCCGAAGATAACATTGCAGATCCACTAACAAAGTCGTTGTCTCAGATGTAGCAAGTCGAATTCAGGGTATGTGTACACCTTGAATGGAGGAGTAGTGTGCTGGAATAGTTCCAAGCAAGATACCACTGCTAACTCGACCACAGAGGCGGAGTACATTGCTGCATCAGATGCAGCAAAGGAGGGAGTCTGGGTGAAGAAGTTCATCACAGATTTGGGAGTCGATACAGATAGCGACAAGTCGACTTCCTTATATTGCGACAACTATGGGGTGATTATCGAAATAAGGGAACCCGGTCTCATCGTAGTGTTCTGAGGAGGTTCCAAATTATAAGAGAGATCGTAACCCGAGGAGATGTAGCAAAGGAAAGAGTTCCATCCGAAGATAACATTGTAGATCCATTGACAAAGTCGTTGTCTCATTTTGTCTTTGAAGTCCACAGGGGTCCGATGGGGATCGCACACATAGGTGATTGGCTTTAGGTCAAGTGGGAGATTGCTAGTCATAGGTGCCCAAAGAAGCCAATCACGTGAGTGATGGCACGTGTGACTTAATATAGAATCTTTTTGCTTATTATATTTTGGCATATATCACTTTATAACTATTGCATAAATGCATACATATATTGTGATGTCCTTGGATTTGTGCAATGGGGAATCGGATCGTGATGAGATCACGATAGTGAAATCGATTCACCTTTAAACACATATCCTAAATAATCCCGATCATGGGTTACCGAGAGGGATATCGTGATAACCTGGACAGACCGGTGTGTTGTATACCCGTCCATATGATGGATGCAAACCGGTCTCATAGTACCTTGTGTAGGGGACACTAGGGATACAATACAGGTGCTCATTGGAGAATGAGTTCACTCGATTGATCCGCCACGGAATGCCGGATGGTTGATGATGCCTTATTGTCGACAACATTCCAGAGTCCTAGTGGTGTATCCGGTCCTTAGACTTAAGACACCAAGGATGTCCTGTATAAGTGCTCCACTCTTTGATACTAGACTTATAGGTTTGGTGTCCCGATTCTAGTACAACCGGTCATTGGGAGTGGTAGTCGACCTTCGAGGGCTATTGAGTGTCGATAGAGGATCATCCACTCTCTACATGAGAGGAATATCCCATGTGTTCTTGCTCGCACAAAATCCCCGCCGGGTCATTCGGGTTGAGAGAGAAAGAGTTCTCCGTGAGAATCCGATTAGAGCGAGACTCGAGAAGAAACCATGTGGGTCTGACAACACCATGCTCGATATACGGTTTCTGGTATATTAAATGGATGAGGGACTATAGGTACACGGTAACTGAGTACAGACAGGTCCAATGGATTGGATTCCCCTGTATCGTCTGAGGACCACGACGTAGTGGCCTAGTACGTCCGTAGTCGATGAGTCGAGTGAATTATTACAGAAATAATAATTCACTGAGTTAGAAGGTGTTCTGACAGGTATGACTCACGGCCAGCTTGATATTGGGCCTAGAGGGTCACACACATATGGTAGGCATTGCGATAAATAAAGGTTCGGATATGAGATATCCGACGGAGCCCTTGTCTTATTGGATGCAGATCCAATACCCACTAGGGGAGGACCCATTAGGGTTTGACAGGGGACCTCTATAAATAGGAGGGATTCAGAGCCCCATGGGCTAGAGAGCTTTGGTTTTGCCTTTTCCTATTCTCCTCTCCATCTCCACCTCAGAGTAGGTATGGAGTTTAGAGGAGCATCGTCGCAACCCTGTTGTGTGGATCACCGCTAGAGAGGAGGACGCTTGACCTCCTTCACCCTCTTCTAAGGATCTACAAGGAAACAGGGATATACGATCTCCCTAGGTAACACAATCTACTCTATACGCAGTTTCATGTTTCGCGGATTTTTGCGTACCAATCTTCGCACGACGAAGAACATCTCTTTGGGAATCGGGGATTTTGTTTTTCTTGTTCTTCCGCTGCGCATATGATGTCGCCCCAAGGATTTCCCAACATGGGCCACCACCGCCGCATCTCCACCGCCGCCCTCCTCGCGGTGACCAAAACAGGGCAACTCATGGATTGCCCTTGTTCCCAGCCGCGTCACCACCACTTTTCCCAGTTGCATCGCCACCGCTCGATCACCTGGCCAGCGACCTTTTCTCCTCGCGTCCCCATCTCGCTCGAGCGAGAAGGACCGCCGGCACCACAGCCGCAGCCGCCGGTTGCCGCAGCCCCTCCTTGCAGTAGTTGCAGAAACAGAGCTTCATTTGTTGTCGCAGCCCCTCGTCGATCGTAGCCACGCCTCGAGCGCCATCGCCTTCCAACCGACCCACCACCACTACCAGCCACCGTGCGACGACCGCTGCTTGCCTCCCAGCTACCGCTCCCCCTAGCTCGGGCGAGAACGACCGCCACCACTCCCCCTTGCTCTGCCCCCTTAGTGACTAAAACAGGGCAATCCTCTTGCTGCTGCGAATGGTTGCCACCACCGTCGTCGCTGTTGCCCAGCCAGCGACGACGCCACTCACCGCCCAGCCTGCCACCGTCGATTCCTATTTTCCCCTGCAGCCTCAGCCTCGGCAACACCACCGTAGCCGCCCTCCAACAGCACACGCAGCAAGCTCTTGTGTGGCCGCTTCAACCTCGGCAACGCATGCACCGACTCCTCTTCTCAACCTCGGCCACTTCAACGACACCGTTGTGTCCTCAACCCCATGCGATCCCTCGTTCTACAGCAGCCGCCCTCCAATAGCGAACGCAGCAACCGCAACAAGTACGCTGCCTTGCCTCAACCCCAGCAACGCACGTAACACCGATTCCTCTTCTCAACCTCGACCGCATCAACGCCGCCTCCCCCTTGCTTAGCATATTCTGCCATAACCACAAGTTGCCATCACCGCAGCCTCAACCCCGTTGCTCAGCGATCGCCCCTTGGGTCGCAGCAGCTACAGCCATATCAACGTAGTTGCCTTCCAACCCCGGCACTCTCACCTCACGTAGCGATAGAAACAGTACAACTACTCTTCCTCCAACGCAGCGATAGCAGCACTGCCCTTGGTGTCCACCTCCTCAGCAACTTCGCATCGATAGTGTTGATGCCCTTGACCGACACCAAAAACAGAAGTTGAGATTACAGATTTGCAGTCTTACGCAATGGCCACTGATAACTCGGTAAAAGCATAAATGGAAGCATTGGAAATCAGAATTGAGAACCGACTGCAAGAAACACTTAATGATTTCAAAAAGAGCCTACTTGAGAGCCTTAGCAAATTTCAACAAAATAGGGGCTCAAGTTTTAAGTTGCATAGATCTGAAAATACAAGAAAAGGGTCCCAAGATTGTGACATAAATTACTCACACATGAAGATGGAATTTCCGAGATGGAAAGATGGAGATTCGACTAATTGGATCTCTAAGGCAGAAATTTTTTTCCATTTTCACAAAACCCTAGAAGAATCCAAGGTAGAAGTGGCCTTAATCTAGCTCAAGGGAAATGCACTCCAGTGGTATGATTGGTATGAAACTTTCCACGGAGTTCCTTCGTGGGAGCAGTTCAAAAGAGGGCTTCTTGTTCACTTTGGCCCATCCGAATATGAGAATATTGATTGCCAGCTCGCCAAAATTGGTCAGACTTCTACAATGTTAGAATATCAGAGTAGGTTTGAAAGATTGTCAAATCAAGCTAGAGATTGGTCAGACCGACAACTTCTGGATACATTTATTGAAGGGCTTATTCCAAAGATCCGATGTAAAGTTAAGGCTCGTCAACCCCGCACTATGATAGTTGTGATCTCATTTGCAAATCTATATGAGAAAAAAATTAGCAAGGAAAGATCAGCAAGGGGTTTGTACTATGATGAAAAATGGAGTATGGAGCACCAATGTAAACAAGGGCAACTTTTGATGATTGAACCAATTGGAGAGGAGCCGAAAGCTAAGAATGTGGACTCCAATCATGAAGGTATAAATTCTAATGAAGACGTTGAACCTACCGTACATACAATGCATACATTAGCTGACTACTCTAACCCGCAAACTATGGAAGTTGCCAAAACTCTAGAGCATCAACCTATTATAGTTTTGATTGATATTGGTAGCACTAACAATTTTATGGACAGTGAGATTGTTGACCAATTGGCCCACCACATTGAAGACTATAACATATTCGAAGTAAAGATTGTTGATGGATGGATTTTCACTTGTGATAGCAAAGGTTCAAAGATAAAATTGATTATATAGGGCCAGAAGTTTCATGCAACGATTACTACACTGAAAGATCGACTTGTTGCTTACACTATCGAAAAGTGGAGATCATATTTACTTGATCAACGGGTTGTGATGCGTTGTAGATAATCTATAGCTAAAGTGCTGAATGAGAAGCTCCTCGAGATTGATGCTGCTCAGCCTTGAGGACAAGGTTGATTTGAAGAGGGAGGAACTGTTAGGACCCTTTTTCTGAGCTTTTAAATAATGTTTATTGAGTTTGTTTAGTCCGGTTGTTTATTGAGTCGGTTTAGTTCAGTTAGAGTCAAGTAGAGATTTATTTAATATTTATTTATTATTAGAGTTCAAGTCTTGATGGACTTTGGGTGGAACTCTATAAATAGGGATGTAACTACTTATTTTTAGTTATCTATGAAAAATACTATTATGTCGTTTGACAAACCCTAGGAGGCTGATCCCCTCGAAGCGATCAAGGAGGTCGATCCCCTCGAAGCGATCAAGGAGGCCGATCCCCTCGAAGTGATCAAGGAGGGCTGATCCCCTCGAAGCGATCAAGGAGATCGATCCCCTTGAAGTGATCATTATCATCCTCATTTCTCCCCTTTCTTCGATGATAAGACTTTAGGGTCTTATCATTTGGTATCAGAGCGACGATAAGACTTTAGGGTCTTGTCATTTGGTATCAGAGCGACGATAAGACTTTAAGGTCTTATCAGATCTCTAGGATATATCCACAGAATGAGATAGGTAGATCGGCAAAGCTCATCATGGACCTGCTATAATTTTATCAAGATATATATTGAAAATATTTAATTGCTCGGTAGAAGTAGAAAAGGATATTGAATAAAACTAAAATAGTTTATAAGGGCAAGATTATAATTTTAATGGGTGAAACCCTAATCCTTCTCAACATGCGCGTGGTCATCCATAGCTTATGCGCCATTCACAACCGCCATAGGGACCATTCTCACATAGTCGACTGGGGACCCCATTAATTATCGTTGTATTCCACCACATGAATATGCTCACATGTCAATCGACCTTCATTGACAACCCCATTACCTACGGTCGTTGCCTACATTGCATGTCATAAACACAGCATAGCCATGAGTTTCGTGATGTAGCCCAACCCTTGGCGATGCCATTAGCCCTACACGACCATTGGTTGGAGCAACACCCAAACCATTGCTACCCCCTTTTTGCCATGGCACCTTTCCACAACTCTTGAGCAACTTTCACCTAGTTTTTTATTTGGCCGTCGATATATTCTGACACTACGATCATAAATTAATTAGATCTATAATATATCTTACCTAATTAAATAAGATCATATAATTTAATATATCTCACCTAGATTCTGATTAAAGTTATTGGCCAATAAAAAGGAAGCCTATTTATGTTATGACTCCATAGAAGATAATCTTGATAGGATATATTCTCTTAATTATGACTCTCTACTCTTGTCTATATTTAGGCAGGACCGTTTATGGATTATATGATGACATAGAAAACTCTTCTTTTAGCCCTTGAGAGGTCCCTACTCTATCAATTTCAATAGTTCTAACAATAGGAAGAGTAGAGAAGGAGAATCTAATTTCTTTCCTATATAGATTCATGACATATATAGGTTACCGTATGTTGCTTTATGGTATTCGATGTACCCTATTGATTATCTTAGATCTATGATAATTGATTTTAGTCCTAACATTGACTATTTAAATAATAATTTTATTTCTTATAATTAACATATCTTTTGAATATGATAATCAACAAGGTACCTCGAATATCATGAAATAATATACAATGATTTGCATGAGTTGTGAATCTATACAAGAAAGAAGCTAAATTCTCCTTCTCTTCTCTTTCTATTTTCAAGACCATTGTAATTGTTGATGGAGTAGGGACCTATCAAAAGTTGAGAGAAAAAATCTCTATGTATAGGTGAGAGTAGAGGATCTAGAAATACATAGAAGAGTTCCTTCCTAAGTATACTTCTTTTGTATTAGCCAATAACCATATCAATTTCAACCAACAACATCCAACTTAAATTCATAAGTTTAAATTGCATAATTGTTTCTGATAAATTATAACTTGGGATGGCGTACACAAGTCTAGATCATCGTTTACATTGATATGGGGCTTCATAAGTTGATATTAATGGAAAAAATAAAATAAAATTCTTAGATGTTTCATAAAACCTAATCCATCTCAGTATCTTTATTGTATGTCACTTCCTCATAACACTACCAATCGGATCTAATGGCCTTTAACGTTTCCTTTTTAACTTCCTAAACATATCATGAATCTATGAGTAGGTTTTTGAGATGAAGCAATTGGAAATACACTCAACCTTCGGTAAGTAATAGGAATTATTTGAATGTATCAGCTAATTTAATCAATAAAGATTTTGATAGTTTTTAATAAGATCCTAAACTTGAATCTCATCTTCACTATTAACCCTTTTTTTAAAAAAAATTATGATGTTAATAAGATTGATTTTTTTTTCTCTTCTCCATCTTTTTACTGACATCATATTGCTTCATACTATTAATTTAGTAATTGTTGCAGTGCATGCTAAAAGAGTCAAAATTTTGATTTAGAGATTAAAATGCAACCGAACATATTGAATGTTACATGAGAAATCAAATCCAAACCACTTTGCCTTTCAAAAGGTTATTACTATTTAATATGAAGATATTAATATGTCAATTTTGATTGTAAAATTGATGTGACAAAATTAACATGATATTATTTGTTTTTCAATTATTCTCATGTCTATAATAGATTTAAAAAAATTCTCTTAAGGATGTGATAAAGAAGAAATGACTTAAAGGTAGAAGATATTTGTATCTTATATTCAACTTTAGTTTGGTAGTAGTAGATATTTATATCTCATATCTTACACTTGTAAAAGAATATATTAGCGGTGCATTTTAACATGATCCTTTGTTAGTCTTCATTTATTTTTATGAGTGAAAAATATTCATAAGTAGTTTAAGAGCTTATATTCACTTTAGTTTCTTCATAATAATAATAATATGCCTTGAGAGACTATTTTATATAGTTTAGTTATGTAACTATCCATTTAATGAGAGAATACTTCTTTTGGATACTTTGCTATTGTAGCATACCTAGTAGGCTCTTGTTTTCCATGGAAAAATGACATGGCATATCCAATAGGCATTGATTGTAACACTTCAAATGTTTAGTTTCAATTAGCTAAAAATAATGATAATATAATTTATCATCCTATTATGTTTTAGATTATAAACTTGTTTGTCTCAAAGCATAATGTTTAGTTCAAGGCCTCAACTATTGTTGATTATATTTAAATAAGTAATATTTTGGTTACTATCTTGAGTATATACACACCAGGCATGAAGACATCTTGGTCACATCGAAAGTATTAGAAATATTATTCATATGCTTCGTATGCAAAGGAGATGTTTTGATTTAAAAAATACTTTAAATATTTTTTTTATCCAATGCATCACATGCAATAGAGTTGCTTTTAATACTTCTTTGTTATAAGTGATAACAATTAAGAACTCCCGTGATAACAACCTCAATAACAACCGAGATCTCCCCAACCCTGTTGAAGAGATGTCTAAATCTGTTGAGGAAAATTCTGTCTTCTAACATGTATAAATAGGGAGTATTGTATTGTTTCAACTCAATGCATTTCGTTCTCCTTTGTATTTTATTTCTATCATGGTATCAGAGCCATTCCTGCCTTATGAAGGCTCTACTCTCCCTTTCTCGTCAGAGCTAGGCATGTCTTTTGCACCCGACCTCTAACGATTCCCATCACCATGAACCCAGTTGCCATATCTTGGGCGTGACCTCCACCTTCTTCCTGTAGAGGTAGAGAAGTTATCGAAGAACCTTCTCCCTCGATCTCACTCGCGGTCGCGTAGAAATTCGTCGATAGAAAACCATTGTCGATCAGTGGGACTATGCTCGTGGCATCGCCGGCTTCTCCCAAAGTGGGACTGTGCCCACAGCAACGCTGGCTTCTTTCAAAACTGCAAGTTGCAACATTTCACTAACCTACAAGTTGCAGCATGCGACGGAGGTGCCGTTGCTGCTGCAGTCGTTGTTGCTTGCGACAGCGTCAACAACTACAACTGCATCATGAACAGTGGCAGCATGGATCTCATTGCTTGCTTGCCATTAATACCTCAGTAAAGACTTGTCAAGGTACAGCAGACCTTTTGCTTGGAAAGTTGGCAAGTGATCGGTATAAGTGGCCTCAGCAATTTTTTTTTTACCCATCTAATCATTGTAGACTTTCACTTTTTCCACTTTACTCCTATATATGTCCAACGTGTCCTCATCTAACATTCCAATTATTATTCCCATAAGAAACCATAGTACCTTTTCCTCGGGAAACTATAGTACCTTTTTCTCAACGGGCCTTATTTCTATCAATGCTGCCACTCTCATTCCCTTTAAATTATCCAACGGTGGCAACTACACATCATGACGTGCTCAATTCTCTGATCTACTATTTGGTTATGATCTTCTAGGATTTGTTAATGGCTCTCTTTGTTGTCCATTGGCGATGCTCAACATCCCAAGCACATCTAGTCCAATACCAAATCTATACCACAAACTATGGTTACGCCAGGATCATCTCATCCTTCAAGCAATTCAAGCCTCGGTCGTTGGTTCCCTCGCCCCACTCATTTCTTCATGTGACACTGCTATTGAAGCTTGGTGCAAGTTGCAAATCACCTTAGTCAATTGTTTCCGCACTCACATGCTTAGTCTTTTATCCAATCTTATGAAGATAAAATAAGAGGGAAGTACTATTATTGATTATCTATACAACATAAAGATTATCATCGATAACTTGGCCTTGATAGGTCATTCCCTCAATGATGAAGAAGTTACTGTTCATATCCTAAATGGCCTAGGAGACGAGTACAAGGAATTGACAGTAGTAATACAGACATATTATTCACCAGTGTCATTTGAAAAACTCTCTGACAAGTTAACTGACTATGAGAAATATCTCAAGCGTGAGGACAAGTTGTCAAGACTATCCATTACAGCTAAAATCAGTCAAAAATCAAAGAAGAAGAGCAACCGGTACAATAAGTGCTCCAAACAAACCTCCCCTCCTCAACCCTCTCAATATTTCAATTGCAATCATTAAGGCAACTATTTTAATTATCCTTATCCTTGGCGTCCTGATCACACAAATCAATAAAGAGTTGTCTGCCAGCTATGTGACAAAGTTGGCCACTCTACAAAAGTCCATAGAACTTGATCCAGACTTCCTCCTCCGTCGTATTGGCCTCATGCAAATCTTACAGCTACTACGATTATTGGTGATCAAAATTGGATTATGGACTCTAGCGCATCTCATCACATCACCTCTGATTTACAAAACTTGTCCATCCACAACGACTATGGTGGAACTGAAGATATCATCATTGGTGATGGTAACGGACTCCCCATTATTCATACTGGTTCCACAATGCTTAATTCACATAGTACTTCGTTTACGCTAGATGATGTTTTGTGTGCACCTCAAATCAAACGAAACCTCATTTTTGTTTCTCAATTCTACAAACAGAATCATACCTCAATTAAATTATTTCATAATTCCTTTCTTGTCAAGGATTTAAGCACGGGGGCATCCTTGGTCCAAGGCTAGATTAAAGACAACATTTACGAGTGTCTATCGATTCCACAAATCACCCAACCCACTGCCTACTCTTCGGTCGCAGCTCCAACCAACGTGTGGCATCGTCGTCTTGGTCATCCCTCAACTCTTATTCAGCAAAAACTATTTTCCCATTATTCTCTTCCTATGCTTAAATCCAATAACATCATAACCCATTGTGATGCTTGTTTAAGTAATAAAAGTCATAGACTTCCCTTTGGAAAATCCTCCATATCTTATTCTAAACCCCTTGAAGTTATTTACACTGATATTTGGGGCCTGCTCCAATCACTTCCTTTGACAAATTCATATTTTATGTTATTTTTGTATACTATTTCACCAAATACATATAGTTATACCCTCTTCACCATAAATCTGAAGTTTCAATAGTCTTTACCAACTTTCGAAGATTGGTCGAGAACTTCTTTCAATCTAAAATTAAGACTATTTACTCTGATGTCAGCGAATATCAAGCTCTCACATCCTGCCTATCTGCTTGTGGTATTCAATACCTCAAGTTACCTCCACACACTCCTTAACTCGTCGGCTCTGCTAAAC
Organism: Musa schizocarpa; assembly: GCA_900464855.2. Taxonomy (NCBI): domain Eukaryota; kingdom Viridiplantae; phylum Streptophyta; class Magnoliopsida; order Zingiberales; family Musaceae; genus Musa; species Musa schizocarpa. The sequence goes on along the minus strand of LS990921.1, from coordinate 13,999,492 downwards.
GTAAATATCGACATATAGTTGAAACTGGTCTCACACTCCTACACCAAGCCTCTATGCCACCAACTTTTTGGACTGCAGCATTTCAAGCTGTCGTCTACCTCATGCTCACTCCAGTTCTTGAGTACGAGTCACCATTTGAAAAATTATTTCATAAATCTCCGAACTTTTAAAAACTTAAAGTATTTGATTATCTATGTTATCCATGGTTACGTCCATATGCCTCACATAAGATAACATTAAAATCTAAACCTTGCATTTTTATTGGATACTCCCTTGACCATAATGCCTTTCGATGCTATGAACTCCAATCTCAAAAAGTCTTTACGTTCCGTCATGTTATTTTTATAGAGACTACATTTTCATTTTATAACCCTGAGTCTCCTACTGTGTCACCTACTCCATCACATATATATCACTGGAGTACACCATCAATCCCATCAACCGAGTCTCCCATAATATCATCTAGTCCTTCTCAGGATTCACACTCTCTCATTCTTCCGATGCAACAGCTCCTCACCCCCTCCATTGTGCCTCTCCTTTCTTCACTAGGTTCCCTTACGACTAAAGGTATTCCCTTGGAATCACAATCGCTACCTTTATCCTCTCCTAGGACCAATGACACTGAAGTCTCTCAGCATCCACTGCCCATACCTACAACACACCCTATAGCCCTTGGACATCCAATAACAACACGATCCAAAAGTGGTGTCTTTAAACCATGACAAATCCTTGACCTACATACCATCACAATATCCTCGTCAAAGACAGCTGAACTTACCACAATTACTCAATCTCAAAAATCTCAATATTGGCATAAAACCATGTATGAAGAATATGATGCACTCCTCCATAACATTCAATATCTATTATCTAAAACGAATATACAAGATGCAAAGACAGTTACAACACCTCTATCTACTAGCGTGTCACTCAAACTTTGTGATGGAAGCCCTGCTACAGACCCAACTCAATACCATCAAGTCCTTGGCTCCTTACAGTACTTATCTCTCACCCGTCTAGATATCTCATTTGCGGTCAATAAACTATCCCAGTTCATGCATCGACCATCTACTATGCATTGGTCTATAGTCAAACGAATCTTGCGGTATCTTCACGGGACTATCAATAATGGCCTCTTTTTCCGCAAACACTCTCCCCTTAATCTCCACGCCTTTGCCGATGCTGATTAGGCAGAAAATTTTGATGATAGAACATCCACATCGGGGTATATTCTCTTCCTTAGATCTAATCCAATCGGTTGGAGTTCTAAGAAGCAAAAGATAGTTGTATGTTCTATAACTAAAGCTGAATACCATGTCATAGCCATCGCTGCTGCAGAACTCAATTGGGTCATGAATCTCCTCAAGGAACTTAGCATCAACATCACCTCTACTCCTATAATATATTGTGATAATGTCGGAGCCACTTATCTATGTGCTAATCTAGTATTCCACTCATGGATGAAACACATAACCATCGACTTTCACTTCATGCAAGAACAAGTTGTCAGACATCAACTACGTGTTTCTCACGTACATACGACCGATCAACTAGTAAACTCTCTCACAAAGCTTCTCACCTGCAACTCGCTTTCATCACATCGATCGAAGATTGACGTTTTGATAGAAGCACTATCTTACAGGGGTATGATAACAATTAAGATCTCCCTGATAACAACCTCAATAATAGTCGAGATCCCCCCAACTCTCTTGAAGAGATATCGTAAATCTAACCCAATGCATTTCATTCTCTTTTGTATTTTATTTCTATCAGTATTTCTATCAATAAGTGTACGCATAACACATCACCTCAAGAATTTTAGATGTCTCTTGTTCAAGCGGATAACATTATGCACAAAAAGGATGTTTTGATCATATAAGATATTTCAAATTTTTTTTAATCTTGGGAGGATGCCATCACATAAAAGGATATATCTTAGTCATGTCTTGTACATATTTTTTTATCTTCAACAAATGCATCGTATGCAAACAGGATATTTTTAATGTTTTCTCATCTTGAATTGATGTGCCACTCGCAATAAGGATAGTTTGGTCATATCAAATATTTTAATATATATATATATATATATATATATATATATATATATATATATATATATATATATATATATATATATTTATCTTAGATAGATGCATCATATGAAAAAAGAATAAATATAAATAGACTTTATTTACATTTGTGTTGTTGATTTTGTTACTAATGAGAACTTGACACAAGTAAGGAGGCTCTCTTCTTAATAGTATCTAGATTTAAATTATGATAGACACAAATACTATATATTAGAATAGTATATATAGCTTGAGCTGAGGTTTAAACAATATCTAGACTAGGGTTTGGGCTGACCAATATTAAGAGATCGATAAAAGGTCGAGTAGCCAAGTGCAGACTCAACAATGATATTTTATGCTCAAGTGCGAGGCTGATGAAAGGAGGTTGGATTGTTAGTAATCAAGTCAAGGTTCATACCCTCCTTATACCAATTTTATAAGATCAAGTTTGGTCATCAATCCAATGTTATGAAAATAATTTGATTTATTTAGGCTTTCAAGTGTTATTATGCTTAAGATGATATGTTGTAGGACTCATAACTCGAGGACAAAGAATATTTATATCTTAGATTTTACTTTAGATTAAGAATAAAATAATATTTGTAAGACTATTAGGGGTGCTTTTGAAATATGTCTCAATAATCAAGTTAATTTTGATTAGTTTCTTACCGAAAAAAATTCCTTATATGTAGTTTAAAGAGTTGTTGAAGTTCAAAATAAAAACATAGTAGACTACCTTATGTGTCAATTTTATAATACAAATTATTTTCTTTTAATATTTTGCTAATATATAAGGCACATTAAACTCTTATCATTCATCGGAAGTCCCCATGATATTTTCAATAAATTTTGGCTACACTTGATGTATTAAATTTTTGATTGACCAAAAATAATATAATTTTCCAAAGGTCTATGCATAAATTATACTGAAGTTCTTATATTTGACCCATCATGTCAGCCATAAATGATTCATCAGACTATTCTTTTGAGCAGACAAAAACAATATTCGTTTTGCCAAAGACATTATTATTAGTGGATCTCATTAATCTATGTAATGATTTTTTTTTTAAATATTTTTGGTCTCTTGTTGTTATTCTATTTTTCACTTTGGGAAAAAAATGGAACGAAAAAGAATAAATGCATAGGGAAAAGCTAGATTAGGTATCTATAATTTTTAATTTATTTATAGTCTTTCATTCTTGCATTCAATTTAGATCTAAATAAGGGTCTAAAATCATAGGAGTCGATATTTATGTTTTATGACATTGATTATAACTCTAGTTACCTTGTAAATATACTTTGAAATCAAAAATAAAATATAAATCGTATCAGCTCTCTACCAAATAAGATGAACCCTTGTTGTAAGAACAATAGTCTCCATAGATAATGTATAATGGGAGACTTTTTATTATTATTTTTGGAATAATACAAGGATGAAATAAAAGGGCCCCAGTGGATGAACTCCACGTTGGAGTTGGGCTTTCTTTTTCGATCTTCACTCCCTCATCTTTGTCCATGAAGAGCTTTCGATTCTTGGCCCAAGTTTGTGACTCTGGCTTTCTCACGGTCAACTAAACCGCCCTCGTCGTTGCCATAGCTGATGAGTATTCAACTTTCTCAAGGTAGAATTGGGAATTGAGCTCCTTCTTCATTTCCCATCAGAAGTTGCCAACTCTGTAGCATCATTGGAGCATTTGGTTGGGCTTGTGGGACTTCCTCGGTACTGGAAACTCACTATTAGCCATCGCCTTCGTTATTTCGGAGAAAAGGAAACAAATTGCTCGAGAGATTATGTTTCGTTAAACACACTTATGAACATTGTATTGCAAATCTTATAGAGAATTCAGATTGCAAATATTTTTTATTGATAGTTTAGTTTATACTAAAATTATCGTGTTTGATAAATATTTTTAGATTGATAAGCAATCCAAGTAAAAAAAAAAAAAAATTTTAAAGAAATAAATCATTAAAGTTGAGATATGATTATCTTATGAATAACCATATATGTTCATGCGTTGGCGGGGAAGAATGTGAGTATTTTTGGGTTTTTACTCTACTAGATCTAAAAGATGTGATGAAAAACATGATTTTTTTTTTCCTTCTGAATTTTATGTGAGAATATGTACCAGAGATTTTGTGTTTCAAGGTACTTGTAATTTGATTTTACATGAATAAGAATTTGAAATAAGAAAGATTAAACCCCATATAAATCTTGTAATTTGATTTCACATGAATAAGAATTTGATATAAGAAAGATTAAACCATATAAATCTTGTACTTTACACTGTATCATTGTTTAAAAGAATCTCTGTTTGGGGATCAAAGTCTTCTCTTCCTCAATAAATTTTTTATTTTTATTTATTTATCAAAATAAATAAAAATCACTGAATTCATATTTATCAAAATCAGATCAAATGTTCGGACCAAAAAAAAAAAGTGAGAAATAGATCATCGAACAGTTTGATATACTTGAATTTTTAGCGATTGACCCAACGAATTATATATTTGATTCGCATGAATCAATCGGGTCACATAAAATTAGGTCGATTTTGTAAAATAATCAATATTACTTAAATGCTCTTCGCATAAATTATTTCTTATTATTTGTTCTAAACGATGTTTATGTCTAAATTACCCGATCGCTAGTCTCATATTATCTCTTTTGTCCCTCCTTTATGCCATGTCACCTCCCCCCTCTTCACCCCTCCTCTCCCTCCCTTAACCTTTCATCTCCTAATGTTTTACTCCACCTTCTATACCTTTAATTTGTTTTATATGATTAAAATTATGTTTTTCATTTTATTTTAAAATTTTTAAAATACTGTATATAATTTAAAATTATATATATATATATATATATTTTAAAGAAATATTAAAAATTTTAAAAAATATATATTTTAATCATTTGATCCATCCCATCGTTTGATTCTTAGAACCATTTAATCACAACCGCCTCGACTACCCCCTACAGTACGATTCTCTGGACACGTACCCGAGCATCTCGTGAAACCTGTAAATAGACGCCACAGACTAAGAGCGTTTTAGTCTTTTCACCAGCACACAGGAAGGCCGTGGCATATTCTCGACCCGGCCAGGGGTATTGTTACCCAAGTTCTATTAATACCCGACTCCCACCCGCGACGGTCTCTTCGCGATTGCCCTCAGCATTCTTCCCCGTTTCAGCGCAGGCGTTTCATGTCCATCTACCCCACCGACGCCCAAAGGTCCGCAATTTCCCACCCGGCTCGATCGTCTCCCAACCCTCGTCTTCACCATGGCTCTTCACCAGACCCTCGCCGCCCTCTCGACGCTTGGGCCGAGAGCCTCCCCTCCGTTGGCCTCGCCCCCGCTGGATCTGCGCCGGCCTCCACCTCGGGGCCCCATGTCCTTGCTCCAACACATGCTTCAGGTGAGCTCTTGCTCGATTTGATAAGTTTTGACGCCTGGCGACGTCAACTCTGGACTCTAGGGTTTGTTGATGTGTTTCCGCCGAATTGGGGGTTTCTAGATGATCTTGAATTCTACGTTAGTTTTAGATTAAAATTTTTCTCTTTCTGGGCATCCTCTTGTTAGATTGTTGAGATGCCTCAACGGTGTGTATCTTTACTGCTGGATTTGACTGGTTCTTGGTAGCTTAAAGCGATACGAACAAGAAGGTCATGAATATGAGTTGTTTGTCTTTTGTTGTTCGATCAATTGGTGGTTCTATTGTTATCGAGGATTTGAGAATGTGTATTTTCCTATTCTCTTTAATGTCGAAATTACTACTTTGCTCGGTGGTAAGAATAATTTGATGTCAAATTGGTGCAGAGAGTCATTACTCCCTGACATTATAACTTTCCAAATCCTAAACAGAGTGGCCGCTTGCTACACTTCCTTCTTTAGAAAGCGCTACTATTGTCTACTTGAGAAGATCACGGGTAGTGATTTTTTTTATTTAGCAACATACGGGTTGTTTACACTGTCATGTGCTTCGACAGCTGACCATCTTAGGACATTCAAGAAACATAATGCTGCACTGAACTGAGCTAGACATGCATTGCGTGCAGTGCGCTAGAAAGACTGATGACATGATTAATGTTCTATTGGTGCTAGCTGTTACTGGGAAGAGAGAAATATTAAATAGATGAATCTTCTTATGGAAGAAATTTCTCATAGTTTCGTGTGACATTTCTTTGGTCATATTTGTGAAATGAACTGTCTTTGCTATATATATGATTTTGCAAATTGTGTTTTGCATAATTGATATGAGCTTCTATTTTGATGCTTCCTTCCACAGACTTGAGTTATGTGTTGCAATTTATATTTTGCAGAATCAGCAGTTCCTGCAGGTGGAAATTCTTACAATTCAACAAGGAAGGTGAGGAAATATCTCCTACATCCTTTTTCGTCTTATAATGGTGTCATATATTACCTCCATTTACATTTACTAATCCATTCTAGCAGATGTGATCACACTCCAATTGCTTGTACTCTTGTATTATAGTTATGCAATGACATAAGTTATAGTAGTCAGTTGGTCTCATACTAAATTAACAAATTAACAACCTCATGTTTTGTTATATGAGAAGAACATATTATGGAAGCCATTACATGCTGTATTATGGGATACTGTGCAAATGAAAATGCTAATGAAAAATTAGGATCTAAATTATTAATATCCACTGAAGTAATTCCTCTGAGAACTGCTACTTCAGAAGTTACATAAGAAGCAAAGAGAATAACTCTATACAAATTAAATTTACAACAAGAAGATGTTGTTGATTTTGAACAGCTTACTCCAATACAACAATTCAAATGACTGAAAATGTTGCATAAATAATTTTGCTTCATCTTTATTAGGCTCCTGAAAATATATGAGAAAAGCATCTACCACAGTTGTGGGGGAACCAATTTCTTCATGGTTTTACCAAATATCTTTTTTTCTGTCTTGCGATCTGGACAGTGCAAAGTATAATCATGATTCTTCTACTTAAAGAGTACATCACGTCATCAACACAGGTCCAGAGACCACATTTTTAGGTGTCTATGCATTCAAGAAAGATCATTTTCGTTTGAAGACCATAGATTGTAATGGAAGACTTAATGTTAGAGTGAAATCCTGCCTTTTGATGTGAGTTACCCAATGGAAAAGTGGGTCCATCAGGTAAAGGGTCAATTTTCCACTCTGAATTCTTCACCCCTTTCCAAAAGAAAATATGAGTGACATTGACAACATTGATTGGCAAGGCGAGATATTCATTTCTCTCTCACTTAAGTCTCTGACAACTGTTGATTCCCAAGGGATGGAGGCTTACTACAAATAATATGTATTGAAATTGGTAAATTCTGCAAACAGAATGGAAATAGAGGATGGTAAAAACATGACATAAGGAGTTCTCCATTTCTGTGAATCTTTCCAATGGACAATTGATTACAAACTAGTGAAAACTATTTAATAGTCTAATGTAACTAATTGATGATTTATTGGTAACTGGATGCTTCTTCTAGCACCTGAGAAGTTTCTGAATTTGATGCTTGTGAATATTTAGTGGTCTTCTCTGTTGAGGTTCAGTTTTCTGAAGTGGTTCTGCCTTGTGCCTCATCTGAAAATATATTTATATTCTTCTTTGCAGGTGATTGGGTCCAGAGTCAGTGGTACTAAGAAAGTCTCATGTTGTAAAAAAAGTGGCACTGCTTATGAATGCCAGTTAGGCAGAGAAGAGGCAGCTTCTCAATTTAGGTCCAATCAGTTTGGACCTTCTCAAGGCAATGAGAGACCACCAGCAAATGCAAAATTTGTGCATTCTGAAAATTTAGCTACGAGACCTAGTGGTCTTCATGGGAATGCTGGTCAGTCGGCTACAAGAAGAAACAATGTTATCAATGCTAATCATCTGCTTAATTTCTATTATGATCCAATTTCCCGTTCTGAACCCAGAATTCCTCCAAGAAGGCAGCAGAAGATAAAACCTTACAATAAAGATTTGTTCCTACAGGCAAATTACAAATTTGTGGTTTTAGATAGAGGAGGCTGTGAAATCAAATCTATGGATCCAGATAAAATGCTACATTGGGAAGATGTGATCTGTGTTAGATACTCAACCCCTTTGCTAGTGCAATGCCCAATTTGTTTGGACACTCCACTTTGTCCACAAATAACATCATGTGGACATATATACTGTTTTCCTTGTATACTACGATACATGCTCATGGGAGAGGAAAATCACAAAGGTGAATGCTGGAAAAAATGTCCCCTTTGTTTTACTGTGATATCTACTAAAGATTTGTATACAGTCCTTATTGAGAATGTTAAGCAGTTCGGTGTTGGTGATCATGCACATTTTACACTTTTAACCCGACCCAAAGTCTCAGTATTTCCTGTGCTGAAAAAGAAACAAGTTGAAAGTTCTACACCATGCACTACAGATGGCCTTTGTGACTTGTTTTCTAAGTTTGTTCTGACTTCTGATGTGGAATTATCTGTGAGGGAAGCTAAATCTGATCTCTGTGATTGGCTACATAAAGCAGATTCTGGTCTTGTTGATGATCTGGAGAAGCTTCCATATGTTTGTGCTGCATTGGAACAGCTGGAGGAGAGGATGAAAGCCTGGATGGAGCAACAAACTGACAGCACCATTCCTCTACGGGACCATGTCACTCCTTCCGTGAATTCCAAGACTTCTCTTAGGTCTAAAAATAGGAATTCTCATGCACTAAATTTGACTTCAAATCTTGGAAATGCCGATGCATATGAATCTGGAATTGGAATGGTGTGTTATATACCAGATCATGAGAAAACTGGCTCTTCCACTGGAAATGCCGAATCATATGCATTTGCTGATAGCGCTCTATTACCACTTGCTGCTAATTCTGAACAGCTAGAGAACTCCAACAAAGTCCCATTGTTACACAATGAAGATGAGAGCTTCCAGCGAGAAGAAATGACTTCACAGCGAAATTCACATAGTTGCAGTGGTGGAACCAAAAGGGATTCATACACTTTTTACCAGGTAGTATATGATTTTTCTTGAATTTTGAAATATCTAAATAATTACCCATAAACCTTTCTACTTAAGTCATATTTCTGTGGGAGCAAAACTACATTCACATTTTTTTCTATATGACTTGTTATATATATGAATATGTAAAATTTGGATATGCTTGAATGCCATTTTATCTGCACAGGCAACTGATGGTCAACATCTTATTCTTCATCCATTGAACATGAAGTGTCTCCTTCATCACTATGGGAGCTATGATTTGCTTCCACCAAGGTGCTTAAACTTCTTGTTTTAGACAAATGCAGATGTAACAGTTCCACTTGTTGTGGTAGTTTTAGTAACTTTATGTTCTTTTTTTCGTTGACTTTATTTTTCTTAACCTTTTCTTTTGTGCATGTTCAAATGCTTAAATTTGCGTTTGCTAGATTCATGCCATTATGTTGTGGCTGTAATTAATATGTTTGCTTCATAGTTTAAACCAAGGTCTGCCATATCGAATCATATCGCCCAGTATAGGCGATACGTATTGGTCCGACAGGCTACCGGTATGCGGACCGCTCGCTACCGGACGAAACGAAAAATAAAATAAAATAATATATATATATATTTATATATAAATATTTTAGAAAAAGTAGCCTTTTTCAGCGTCGTCGTCGAGAGTCGCCTTTTTCGGATTATATATATATATAAACGAAGTGATGTCACGTCGCCTCGATGACGTCGCCGAGGCGATGCAACATCACCTTTTAAATAAAAAAATATATAAATATATATAATCTTATATATATATATACATATATATATATATATATATATATATATATATATACGTCGTCCCGCTGAGAAGAGAGAGGCGACATCGCTTCAGTTATATATATTATATAATATATATATATATTATATAATATATATATATATATATATTATATAATATATATATATACCGAGCGGTATACCATTCGGTATACCGCTCGGTATACAGTTTCGTACCGTACCGAGCGATCGTCGAAACTCCGGTACAGTACGAAATTGCAGACCTTTAAACAATTCCTTTTCTAATTACTCATAGTTCAAAATTTTGTACACCTTAATTATGATCGTCTTCTTGAACTCGTAGCAGCAATTTCGAACGCAAACTTTGTTGATGACCTTTAAGTCCCTAATTTTTCCGGTAATTTGAAATCAAAAGGGTTAATGATACAAGACAGTCATTGGAATTTGTATAAGTAAAGATGATACAAGTTTTTGGAGACCACTTGAACTGTGTTAGATTTTATGTATAGGATTAAAGCAAACAGGATAATGAGATAATCTATATAGAGAACATTTGGTGTTTTGTTGAATAGTGCTGATTGAAATTGCAACCAGTCATTAAATACTCATATAGGGATCAGATATTCCAACTAGGTTTTGATTCGCTAGAAGAAAGGGTTTCCTTTTTTTTGGAATTTAGGAGAAAATATTTGGTTGTTATCATTTATTGACATATCTTATTTCGTCTTCTTTCTGGTTGATCAAGCATGATATACTTGATTTTTGTTTGTTGATTCCTCCTTTTCTGTTGAAATCTTTGTTGTCTGTAGCATATCTATTCCACAAAATATTTTTTTTACCACTTGGCCTTAATTTTAACCTTAGGGACTCTATCCAGATGTAGTTAAGATCAACTTATAACCTCTGATGTTTAATTTAATTATGCTTGATAACCATGTTTTATATAATTAGGGGGAGAATTGCTCATTCTTTTAATTTAGTTACAGTTCTACACACAAGGAGTTTTATGCCAAACCAAACCATTTTAGTCTCAGCTAATTTATACCATATTCTGGCCCATTTTTGGTCCGCTTCGGTCAACACATTCCAGAAATACATAGAATTCTCCTATGTTGCCAATATTTGAAGTCTTGCCTGCTAGTGTTGTTTTTATCACATCCATGATTATTGCCATTAGGGTTCACAAAAGGAAAACTTTGTTTGCATACAACTACAATAGTGTAGGTGTTTAGATGCATGTGTTTCCATGTTGATGGCAGACAAAAATGATTTCTGTTACATTTTTCTTTGTGACAGCCCATACTGCAGTTCTACATAAAATATTGCCTTTTGCTCTGATGATTGCATGGACAACTGTTAGAAAGAGCTGCTAAATTAAGTTCTAGTCTATGTAAAAGAGGTGAAAAATGTGTTCAATCATTGGGAACAATGGGTGTCTTCTAATGTCAATTTAGGGTCAAATAAGATAGAAACAAAGTAATGGGTGGAACTCTTCTTTGGTGTAAAACTATGGGCAATGAAGAGTCATCAACAGGTAATGTCTTTGGTGGTAGCCAAATATCTTTTATCTAGAAATAGTGTTGTTGATGGATGCTCGGGCACTTGCCTAGTGGCTCTGGTGAGGTTCCGGGGAGATGCCTTGAACTGGTTGCAGCTTAGGCAAGCATCTCAATTGGGGTATTGTGCATCACGGGCGATCACATGAGCCAGCCTAGGTGCTGGCTCAATCCTTGGCTAGTGCGACCATGAGTCAACCTTGCTTGGTTTGCACCATAGGGTTGGGACTTATGTGAGCTGAAGGGCATCCTGTGCGACCTGGTTCAGTAACCAATGCATGTGGATGGGCCTGTCATAGCCTATCCTCGGGGAATAAGCATGACATGCCAATTAGGTTGGATATGGTATATGCTATTTTCTAAGGTCTAGATTGGAATCTTGGTTTTTATTTTACTGGAAATGCCTTGGAAGTACTATGAGGATAAGGGCAGTCTGGAGATTTGTACTGCAAATGATCTTTGTGTCATATATATCATGATTAAGTACTTTAATTGTTGCAATTATGTTAATCATCACTTATATTGGGAACAATCTAAATGCAGTATTAGTGGTGAAATTCTGGAGCTGGAGACTGTAACTCAGTCAGAAGCTATGAGAAGGCGTTACCGCTACCTAAGTCATTTCTCTTTAACAACAACATTTCAGGTAGTTTCTGTCACTTGTTAGGCTTCAGAAAATTGAGATTTGCATTACTTATACATGTTTTCACTTTTCACTGAATGCAGCTTTGTGAAATTGATTTGAGAGATCTATTGCCTTCCAGCTCTTTAGCTCCATTCTTGGATGAAATGAAAAAGCGTGAAAAGCAGAGGTGCCGCCTTGCAAGGAAGGTACATATTATCAGTTTGAATTGAAAGTCTAAGATTCTTGATTAATATTGCAATTTCAAAGTCATTGATGTAAACATTTGTTTTGTTGGTTTTTAAAATGCTGATATTTGTTCAATATATTTATTAATGAGATGAACTACTAGTATCTTGTGGGATTTTCTTGGTCAGTGATAACTCTCAGAAATGGTTGATATTGTCATTTTATTCCACGAGGCAAATATTTATCTAATGGTGCCCTCATTTTGGAGTTTTGAAGAAGTTGTTTCGATACTTGCATTTATGATTTTGCACACTCATCAACTGCTATCATGCTTACTCTTCTGGATTTCCAACAAATGCCAGGCATGTCATAGTTGGCGGGTTATATTGATTTTGAATCACAATACATGTGTATATTGGGCTTGCATCTAAAATGCACATGCTACGGATCGAAGTTTGTCTTACCAGTCCATACCGGTGTATCGATCGACCATCGGTATGGTATGTATCGTGCTGTACTGATGTGCCAACATATGATATGGTGGGACATGCTGATGTAGTGGTATGTACCACCCATATCGATTTCCTGTCGAATTGGTATGTACTACCCGTATCGAGTAGTATGCTGTGGTACAGTGAACCTTGCTGCAAATAAGTTTTCAACTTGAGTGATGTGTGTTGAGAGAGAGTTCTTGATCCCAACCCGCCTTGTTTGTTGAATCGGTGAGGGTATGACTGTATACACTTAAAAACATAACAAGATGGGGAAGTTCATTGAGATTCATGTTTTAATCTATTTAAGGTTCTACTAAGTACAACTCTTTGATTTCAACCCAGTTTGTTTGCTGCGCTATGTGAGGTATATACAGTGATGCAAGTTTCTCCTCACCCAGACATATATGGACCAGTTGGTATTTACCATTTTTGGCGTAAACCTGATCCACATGCAGTATAGGTCTTACCACCTGGTTTCAGCCTATTACTATCATTGTACCAGGCGGAAAGCCCATCCAGTGTAAGCCTAGTCAAAGAGCCCTGTCGTGGTCTTTTTAACAACATAAAAAGGACTGAACAACCCTTTTTTCCTTTCTTCATTCTCATTCTTTTCTCCTCTCATCGAAATCACACTCCACACTCGACCAAATCTCTTCCAAATTTACTCAAGACTTCAAGGAAATTGAGTGACAAGATGTCTCCCTTACAATCCATACTTTGTGAGCTCCATGAAGATAATAGTGACATGAACCAGAATGTAGCGTACTAATGATGGTGGCCTCGACTGCCAATCTCATATTCCTGCCACTAAAACACAGATGGTTGGAACGTGTATCTAGTAGTTTTTAAGTGACACCACCTAAGATGTGGATCAGGGAACATGAGTAACCATGCAATTCATTTATGATTGCTAAGATAAAGGAAAGAAAAATGTTGTTGATCTATACAAGGATATGAGGTGTTGCCTACATGATATCAAACCGGATAGCAGTCCCTTGCATTCTTAGTCTTCCTACTACCTTGGATCTTATGGTCAACAAATACATGGTGATAATTGATCAACCTTTTCGGAGTCAAATGCATCTTACAACATGCAACAATTGTACCGATGAAGAGTGATGAGAGTGCATCCATGTGGTCAATATTGTAATAAAGCTACTGAAAGATTAAAGAGGGAATAATGTTATGGCTGGCCTAATGAATAACATGCGATTGATTGATCAATTGGTATTGGTTGAACTTGTTGATATCTGAATATATGTTTCAGATCAGCTAAAGGCATTCTTGAAATAATCCTAAAATATGCCATGACTGTCAGACTTACATGTTCACTGACTGGTCTGCATCATCAATCCAATTTTAAAATGCAAAACTCCATCTGTGTGCAAATTAAAGAGAGGTGTATCGTGGGTTAGATGGTGCTGTTTATGTTGTCATTTCACGTTATTTTTATTTGTCATGAAGTATGATCTTTTTGAACACCATAGCTGATGGATAGAAGTGGCTGACAAATTTAGGAGGCTTGTAATGTCTGGATCCAGTATGGTTGTCTGACCTTTAAAAAAGAATGTCTCTGTTGAAAGTTGCATATTGAATATCTTAGTCCTTTTCTTCTGCCCTCTAGGAAAATGATGAGAGAGCAAGGGCTGAAGCAGCATCTGCACAGCTCAATCTGATATCTGCTCAGAGGCAATTAACTCACAAAGATGTTGTGTTTTCATCAGATGACTTTGAAGGTATGATCTTTGTGCCTCCAGTACTGAAATCATTTTCACATGTGAATTTTAGAGCATATCTATTAAATTCTGCTTTTGTGATAACTGTTAAAATGTGTTTCCTTTCATTTTTTCAATCTTAAGATGTTCGATGAGTATCATCATTACTAGAAATGCGTATTGTTTTGTTAGATAGTATCACTGCTGTGAGTTGCATTAAGGGCATTCATTAACCTTTGTGGAACTGCAGTTTTTGCTGACTATTTTCTGTTCCTTCTTAAGCATTAGGAGCCAACATTGCACCATCCAGCAGTCCTCCCACTGGTGAGAGAAAACTGTTTTCTGATGTAACACGGCTTGGTTTTGCTGCTGCACATGATTCACCTTCTTTAAGAGCTGAAGAATCTGCTGATGTATCAGGTGATGTGGCTGAAGCTTCTTATGTTTATGGTATGGTTTACTTGAATTGATTTCTTAGTTGGTTATTTCTTTAATATTTCAAATGAATTTAATGAAGTTTAGTCCTGACGTGGTCTGCCATTGATCTCTGCTGATGACCATATATTTCTTGTCAAAGTCATCAATTTCTTATGGTTTCCAAAAGAGTTATCCAAGGTCTTTACCTTTCTTGCATACCACTATTCTTCTTTTGACATATGCTAGTGAAACTAATTTTTCATCTTTCAAAATCAGGAACTTCTACTGTAAATTTCAACCAGTTTTTCAAAAGTGCTAGACCCTACAAGGCGCCAAGTTGCCTAATTGCTCGAGCCACTAGGTGCTTGTCCGAGCAAAGCAAGATGCTTATCTTACAAAAATATAAAAATATTATTAAGTATTAAGGATTATTACTAAAAAATGCTTCAATAAAACATGACTATTATTATTACATATGCAACTACCACTAAAACATCAAATCATATATCCCAACCATCTATAGTGTACTCAATTAATAAAATGATTATTAACTTAGTCCATATATTAATAATAAAATAATATAAATTCGAACACCTATTGGCCCAAGACTCTTAAGAGCTCTTTTAATTATTAAGGTGGAAGAGAACAGAAGATACATACCAGATGGGAGTGAATGATGGCTGTGGAAGACCCAACGGATATGGAGACACTAGGCTAAAGAGGTAGGTCAGGGTTTAAATGGGTCTCGATGCAACGGTCAAGCTCGAGCTATGGGGAAGAAGTCATGCATGTCAAGTCCACACGCGAGGAACTAGATCACATTGCTTAAGACCGGTGGCTAGGTCAAGGCAAGGCTAAGTTGGCAAGGGATTAAGCATGTTTTCAGGTGAGGTCTGGCTTGCGCCTTGGGGGGAGGTCATGTGCATGGGGTTAGGTCAGGGCAAGGTTGGGTCAGTGGGGGTTCCTGCACGAGGCTAATCTCGTAAGTTGGCAAGGGATTAAGCGTGTTTTCAGGTGAGGTCTGGCTTGTGCCTTGGGGGGCGGTCATGTGCATGGGGTTAGGTCAGGGCAAGGTTGGGTCATTGGGGGTTCCTGCACGAGGTAAATCTCACTTTACAAGAGAGGGGTCACATGTGTTAGGCTTGTGTGCATGGAGAACCATGTTGCCTTGTGTGACCACGCATGTTGGTTTAGTTCAGGGCAAGGTTGGTTTTGCAGGGAGTTTCATGTGAGGGTACCTCTTGCAGTTTTGTTTTTTAATACAACTCTTTCCCTCTTTAAATGATACCAAAAATACAAGAAAAAAAGGAAAAATATATCTAAAGAAACAATATTCCATCACTTAATGTTAGTCAATCTTATATGAGAAAATATTCACTTTATTATTTTTTTTCAAAGGCATGCCCTTTCTTATCAACAGGATATTTGATTGGGATTATTTTATTTCATGTCAAGTGTATTCAATTAAATGTAACTTCCTAATTTCTTTCATTCTAGCTCATTTACCTTTTCTTCTTTTGTGATGAAATGTAATCAAAATAATTAAGATATTGCTATGTAACAAATTATTGCATGGTAAAAATTCCATAAAATACTAAAATTATTCAGAAGATAAATCAAACAAAATTCTGTCTCAGTTGCTTTTGCTGCTTGGGAACTTGTCTTGAGTTGATATAACTAGAGTTGAAATAACAGAGTAATCGTCTTTAGATTGGCCTTGATGATAGGATATATATTATGGTTTAGTGGTTTCAATAGGCGCTCGGGCGAGGCGAGGCGAGGCCCGAGCGTCTCGCTTCATTTCCAGGCAACGCGTTTCAAAGAGGCACCACCTGGGCACTCACCCGAGCCCAGGCGCCGAGCACTTCGGGCGAGCGCTTGGGTTAAACCAGGCGACCGAACCAGCGTTTTAGGTCTGGTTCGGTCTCCGGTGCTTTAGTTGGTTTAATCGAACCAACTAAAGCACTGATATCAGCCTTTCTCTTGCGACTTCCCAACCCTAACTCTGCTCGTTGCTCTCGCTCCCGCTCCTACTCCTGCTGTCGTTGCTCGCTGCTACTGCTGCCGCTGCCATTGTTACCGCTCGTCGCTCCCACTGCCACTATCGTCGCTCCCGTTATCGCTGCTACCGCTGCCACTGTCATCGCTCGTCGCTCCTGCTCTCGTTGTCGTTGCCACTATCGTCGCTCATTGCTCCCGCTCCCGTTGCTGTCGCTCTTAGTCAGCAGCCTCGATCTTCCTCTTACTCACACTCTTCTCATTTCGCTAGTATACTGTTAATAGTATATTAACAATATACTACTAACTATATACTAGTAATAGTATTTTTATTTATTAGATTAATAATATATTATTTTGATTTTAATACTATTAATTTTTGTTTATTTAAAATTATTGTTATTGTTTTGAATTTTGAGACTTTTTTGTTAATGTGATATTATGATTTTACAAGATTTTCTTAATTTAATATCATATTTTTATTTAAATAATTATATTTATTAATTATCTTATATATTTTTATATTTTCGTATCTTGCTTCGCTCAGACGAGCACCTAGGTGAGCGTTTAGCGTCTCGAGCAATTTTGGATCTTGGCACCTAGCGTTTTTTAAATCACTGTTATGGTTAAATTGAAAGTTGTAGTATTAAATATACTGTTGGAAAAAAAACATGGGTATGCAAGGAAGTTTTTTAAAAGGATTTTGTAGTTGTTGAATAGAAAATATATTAAATTAAATAAGGAAAATAAGGTTGATACCATACTTCAACCAATCAAGGTTTAATTCCCAAGGATGAAGGCTTTCCACCTTTGCTAACATTTTAGTATTTTCTTGTCAGCTTGCATAGGCATACCACATTTTTTGGTCTGACAAAATTTTGGTAGGGTCATCAGCATTTAGAACCTTGTTTTACACTGCGATCCCCTTTCCCGACCCTTTTCTTTGCAACATGCACAAAGAAGGTGAAAAAGCCATGGGATATGCAAAGCAAGGAATGTCATACCACCTAATATGGTACAATACAGGTGGTATGTACTTTTCATTGCAAAGGCCATCTAGATTTGTTGCCTCACATTGTTAATATTCTTAGATATAGGATCCACACTGATCAGCACAAAAAGGGTAAGTCACCACTCTGGTTGACCTCTGTCAATATCATGTCAGCTTCGGCCAAAACTTATCTTTTTAAAATTCTTGAGAATCCAAAACTATAAATTGGAGCTCTTGGTTCGAACTGTCTTCAAAACACTTCAAAACATCAGTGATTAATCTTAGGGGTCTCTTTGTTTGAATTTATATGCCAAGTTAATCAAGTTGGGGCCTTGTGATTATTCACAGACCATATAGAGGCTCTTTTACAAAATAACAGTAAATTATGCCTTAACCGAAAAAAATTAATGACTGCTGCGGAAGATCTTTATCTTAACCTTATAAAATTTGTTATATACAGCGAATGTGACTGTCACGCTTTAAATCTAGTTCTCTGCTGAAACTTGTGCATCCCTTCAGGTGACAGTGGTTTTGGTTTATTAATTTTGTCAAACTGCTGGAACATCCATATTTTACTTTCGTGTTTATAACAAAAAGCATTTTCTGGATGACATTTCTTGAAGGCATAGCTTACGATCTTTTTTACTTTTGGTTTCAATACAGCCCCTAGGTCGATGACAACATCGTCATTTGCGACAATATTATCTTCTGCCTGTGATGTTGAGAGCTCTGAGCAGCAGACGAGTGCACTGGGGAAGAAAGGGAAGAAACCAAATAGAGTGCTTTTGTCTACGGCCAGCAGCCGTCGCTACTGAGTTTTCAGCCAGGCCTATGTTCATATTTGATGTTTTATAGCAGCTGTATCATGTGTGTTCATTTAGCTGCCGAGGACAGTGGTCTAATTGGATATTTTGGAATGTTCAATAAATGATGTTACTTTACTGGATTTTGGTGTCTGGTTTTCTATACGTTGCCACTATTGTCTATGATACGGATGCTGCAGTCTCTGGTTTCCTGTACACGATATTGCGATTAAGTCATAAAAGCTCTCAGAGCATATTAAATTCATTCTTGATGTTAGTGCTGCTGCGATTTGAAATAGTTTCACGCATGATATGTATCGGGGCATATTGATGTATCGTATGTTGGAATGTATCATTGGTATCTAAAAAATCATGAAAAATAATTTAAAAAATGTTTTTAAAATAAAAAATTAGATTAATATTTTAAAGTTAAAAATAAATATAAATAAAAAATTAGATTATGATTTTAAATTTAAAAATAAATATTAATTTAGTGTAATTTTAATAAAAATAATCTAAACTAGGAAAGAAGAGTGATACATATCTTTTTCAATTTTTGAGTAGTTTTATGATATGTTCTGGATCATTCTTTCATAAATATTGAATAATTTATAAAGAAATGATTTGAATCATTAAGTTTTTTAAAAATAATTTAAATTTTAAAATTTAAATGAGTCAAGAAATTAAATGGTGGATTAGGGTCTTGAATCGTTTGCATCTATATATCAATTTGATATTCTTGTAAAACCCGATCTTGAAATTGATCACATGATATAATATACTAATACTATAGTATGCTAATACATTATAAGTATTAGTATGCTAATACATTATATGTCATTGGTGCATCAATGTAGTGATAGTCATAGTCTAATCGTTGTGGATCATATATGTCTGAGGTGACTCATGAGGCAAGTACAATTATGGCATGTATTGGTGTAGAGCATGGAGAATAATGTCGGAACTTCTATTTTCGTCATTAATTCGCTGCTCCATATCATAAGATCGATTATCATTATGGCATGTATTAGTGCGGAGCATGGAGAATAATGTTGGAACTTCTACTTTCGTCATTAATTTGCTGCTCCATATCATAAGATCGATTATCGTTTTACTGCTCCGAGAAGTATGACAATCACTATATTGCTATTCACCGTAAGATTCTCCATAATACAATAGTTGTGAATATAATGAGCTTCACTCTATGTCTACGTCATGTAGGCTTTATCGCATCTGCTCAAAATCATTTACTTCTTTCCTCTTCCCCTTTCGTGTATAAACTTGACCAATACCTTGTTGAGTTCTATGATCTTAATATTGGTTCTCCGCTACTTCAACCCACTCTAATATCGGCTTTGAATTTTCGTTGTAGAGTTGGAGATCGATGGGATCAATCTATGTTTCCTCTGGCTCCTTGTTCAACTTAGCACACTACAATCTTAGCAATATGTTATAGTGACATGTATTATTTTCTTCAACTATCTATACAATAGTATATTGCAGACCTTCATATAAATCAATGCGAACATTGACCAATTACATTCGTGATCACTAGATATCGTTTGTTAAAGCATACGAACGATAACCTTCTTTAAATTTGGCGCATCTCCTCTAAGTTGTAGCCACCACACAACTATAAAAAGATATAATTGGACTTTATTAATATAATAAATAATTAATATTAAATATAATTTATAATCAATATGTGTGTAACTTTTTTTTACTAGGATTCATATTATAACAACACGATAAAACTATAATGTGTGGGAGTGAACCAATTGTTTTTTGGAATAATCGATCCTCCATAATAGTATCGGCTACATCTATAGTATTTAATAAGAGTTGATATATAATATTTCTTAATGTCAACAATAAATCTGATCATATTCCAAGACTTTATCAAAATTAAATAGTCATATTTAAATAATACATTACAAGATAAATATAAAATAATTATGAATTAAATTACATTAGTAATTTAAAAAATAAATAATAGTAAAAAAATTAAATATTAAAATTATGAATTAAATTACATTAAATATAAATTTACTTGCATTATGGATATCTTGGTCTATATGAACTTTAGTCTTATGATCGATGATCTATAAGTATTTCTCGGTCATAAGATCATCTTTATATGTTTTTTTGACTTCCTTCTTGCTATAATTAGTATATGTTTAAGATAAGACATTTAGAGATGCTTGTCCATATTGACTTTACAGAGGACAACATAATAATGTGGTTCTACTCCTATTATGATTTCTTTCGTGATATCTTAAAATCTATAAAAAAGAATAGCCTTTTCTATTTTTTTTCATCGCTCGATCTCAAATACTTAGAATTGGACCATTCTTGTGAGGTGACCATTGCTTTGATGTCCTACCTCTTTTGTTATATTGACTTTAAGGTAATGAAATTTATTACAAATCGAGTGACTCTTAGTCTAAGTATCTTACCATTTATATATTTTTACATTAAAGAGTGGATCCAATAATGAATATATATAAACTTTATGATCGAACGTGCACAAGCTACACATTTGCTGGACAAAAGCTTACCAATATTCTTTAGTATTAGATCCATGCAATGATATAAATAATATTTTTCTTTTTTTCATCAATTGTAAATTGGCTTTCTTGAAATTAGCTATATTACTGATGACTATTTGGACAATGTACTATGGTATGATCTTCTCTACTATGGTGTCAATTAGGATTTTAATATAGTTTGCATCTGGAATATTGTTGGAAGCATTAATTGATTTATGAAAAATCACCAATCTATTATAATAAATAAAAAAAATTAATGATTCTCATTTTTGTTAGCCTTGTCCAATTATCACACATCGGTGTCATCCCATATTTATCTCATTACTTCTTGAAGGATTTGATCCAATCGTTCAGTTCTCCTATCTTCTCATATAAATATAAATTGTGGATCTTCTTCAGTGTTGGAGGTTGGATCCCCATGCTAGACTTTTGAATAGAAAAGATCATGCTTTGACAATATGGACCTTGAGTTGTGTTTTTTAAAATCTTATGAAAGTTGAATCATTTTGCAATTATCTTCCCATTGCCCAATCGACCAGTTGACTCCGCAACTCCGATATCCTTGGCACAATACCCACTCTTCTTGGCCCGATGCCCGAGTCCACGACCCGAAGCCTTCTGTCGATACGTCGATCGATCCACCGGCCCGACGTCTAACCTTCTGACATGTTCCTCCGATACAACATAATTTTTCCTGCTTTAATTGTCTCATCCTGATCGGAGCATCCTACGTCACTCAAAACGCAGATTAAAACATAAACACATATCAAGTGGTTTCATCATCAAAATATGAGATTCAATAGTTGTGACCTAGGGCTACGATTGGATTGTGGTCACTCTTTTCTTAGTCTTTTGTGTAATTCCTCATGCTTGCTCAAAACCAAGGCATTGGTGATGATATATTGATTGGTTCTTTGAAGTACTTCGAGTACCATCGTTGATAGTCTTTCTACTAATGACCAAAAGAGGTAGGAGGGCTTTAATCTATTATGAAAGACTATATCATGAGTGAGGGGTGAACATTATCCATGCATTGGATCTCATTAGTAAACCGATTGACAAAGTTCGCAAGTGTTTCCTCCTTACCTTATCTTAATCCTTGAAGCATTACGATCATGGGCCTTAAGGAAGTGGAGCTCAAACTCTTTTGCTAACTGAGCAAAAAAACTAATAAAGTGAGGTTTGAGGTAAGCATACTACTCTCTTATCGAAACCCCTTAGGGTAGTTAGGAAGGCACAACACATTAAGACATTCGAGGTGTCATATAACAACATTTGCATTTGAAAGTCAATAATGTGTTCCATTGGGTTAGTAGCATTATTCCTAAATTAGTAGGCATTAGTTCCTCTTATTATATATTTTGAATGAATGGGGTTCAGGCTAATGTAGAATTAATCTACCTTTTCTCCCTAAATAGGTGGAAGTCACAATGCATTTCTTCTAAATGTAAGTCCATTTGTTATAATCGGATTCTCAAGAAAATCATTGAGTTAATCAATTGAGTCTCAAACCCAAGTAGAGCAGAAGGGTGGCAGTGTCATCTACCAAGTTCTATGGTTGGGGAATGAGGGACTTTTCTAATTGATGGTTTGATGGGTCACAATTGAGTGAGGGGGGTTGGCAGCCCATCACACATAAGGACTCTACCAAATGCCAACACTTGGGGCTGAGGACTATCGTTAGTGGTTGAGGTGGAGATATCACTTGTTGATTTAGTTGAGGCAGAAGTAGGGCTACCACTTATATTATACCAGCCAATACTTACATCTATTGTGTGAGATTTAGAAATGCCTTGGTAAAAATGAGATGGTTGTCTAGCACTCGTGGAACTAAAGATTTGGGATCATTAAGTGATCACCGTAGTGGTGCTCATAGAAATGTGGGTTCATTTGTATGGGAGAAGGGTGGTTACTGTCTCGTCTAAGGAAAGGTTTCTTGAGTTGTAGATAGTGTTTCATATGGATGTTCATGAATAGGATCGACTCTTGGATGCTCCTATGATATCAAGCCCTCATTCTAACACCAAAATGTTAGAAAATTTTAAAAAGTCGTCTAGAGTGATGCAAGGTCTTTCCCTCTTAATTTTTACATAAAAATCGAGGTCGGGGCTATTCTCCCCAACCTATCCCTCTTATATTTAAGTTAGTAACCTTATTTATTCTTCTCCCTTTTTGGGGAGCTTTGAATGTGTTTTATACTAACCTCCAAATGAAAAAGAATACTTTATATAGATCTTACGAGGCGATGATTTGTAACTCACCAAAACTAACCCTTGATCTTTCCGGAATATGTTGGTAACTGATTATACTAACCTCCAAATGAAAAAGAATACTTTATGTAGATCTTGTGGAGGCGATGATTTGTAACTCACCAAAACTACCTCTTGATCTTCTTAGAATATGTTGGTAACCAATTCGAACTATTATTTGATGTTCTTAAAATATTCCTATAGATATTCTGTAGGAGAGTTGATCCTGATCAACTATCTCTTAATCTTTTTAAAATATTCCTATGGATATTCGGCAAGGGAGCTAATCATCCGAACTCCCTTAATCTTTTTGGAATATTCCTATAGATATTTCATAGGAGAGTTGATTCATTACTTATCCAAATTATCCCTTAATCTTTTTAAAAAATTCTTATAAATATTCCATAGAGCTGATCCAGAATTGATTCCAACTGGCCCAAAGAGGATATGAAGAATCTAAAGAAGCAGTAGTAGCTACCAAAGAATAAAAAAGTTCAAGAAGAAAAAGATAGAAGAAATAAAAGAAAAAAATCTAAACAAGAAGAAGAAAAATCTATAGAAGATAATAATAATAACGATGATGATCTAAAGAGGAAGAAGAAGAGTCTACAAAATAAAAAAAATAAAAAAAAACTAATAATATGAAGAAGAAGATACCAAAGAATAAATAAAAGAAAATGAATCCCAAGAGGAAGAACAAGAATCTAAAGAAGATAATAATAAGAATAATGACGATGATGGTAGCCATCTTTCCCAGCTGCATATTTGGTGTAAAGATTCTATGACAACAATAGAAATGGTTGAGTTTATGATAGGCTCGTCCTTCCTGAAGCATCGACATGGCTGGAGTGATGATAACTACAAGGGTTACGTCAAGCTTGTGAGAGAGCAGAGCAAAGTAGAGCATTTGGCTGCCAACTTTTGTTTGACTGTCATGAGAACAAACCATCTCCTCCCCTCAGCTCAGCAACCTTTTCTTCAGAAACCATAGGGAATACTGCGTAGGAATCCACACGAGTCTCACAAATCCAATTCCGGTAGGGAGTCGATCATTTCATTTCGTTTCATTGCTTTCCCAGTTAGGAAGCCGTCACTGAATCCACCAGCCTAGTAGCGCGAGCGTTCATCTCCCATCTCCCTCCCTCGTACCACTACGACAGATATAAAAAGCAAAGTTACCTTTGCAGTAGACCATTCCATAAAATCCATACATTAATAGGAGCTAATTATTTATATATCATCTATTATGATTAGTTATCTTTAATATTTTGATCCTTATATTTTTTTAAAATTATATTATAATATTTAAATTTATAAAAATAAAATATTTAACATCATTTTTTTCTTGATTCTATTGATAAAAATAAAATATTTCAGTGGTAAATCTTATGATATTTTCGTTAATAGAATCGATGACAGAAAGAGAAATAAGATTAAATATTTTACTTTCATAAATATAATATAATGATCTTAATATAATTTTTAAAAATATAAAAATTAAAAATTAATTATAGAAATAACATATAATTAGCTTAGAGAAAAAGGAAGATATGCCCCAAAAAAAATAATATTAATAATAAAAGCTAAACAAAACCTGCCATTTTATTCATTGCATTCAACTCATCTGTCCATTCGGTCGTGTATTTATGTCGAGTCTTCTTCTCTCTCTCTTGCCGTGCGCTCGATTCACTGCTTGCTGGGAGACTAGAAGAGGATTAAGAGAAGAAGAAGAACGCAGAAGAATGAAGGCCTTGTGGTTTGTCCACCTTTGTTTTCTCTGGTTGCTGTTTACACTTGGAGTTTCTGCGGACTACCAGCCCTGGAAGAGGCCCGGCGGGTTCGGCCTGGGCACCATCAAGAGCAATGCGTTTCCCCCGAGCCCTCCTGCGCTCGTTAATCTGACACTCGTTCCATCTGCTGCTGCTCAAGGAGCTGGTAATCCATCATTTCTAGTTTCTCTATGTTTCTGTTTTTTTATATATATATATATATACTCTCTATGTTTCTTTTTTCTTTTTCTTTTTTAAAAAAGGAGTAAAGAGTAAACGCAATATTTGATCTCGCATCTTTCTTCAATCAACATATGTCACGATTTAGCGGATTTTGTCTTAACCGCCGGTAAAGCGTCAACTCCGTCGCAATCTCATACGGTCGGTCCGAAAAGGACTCAAGAGACCAAAAATGGGTTACCGATCCTAAAGTATTATAACTTGAAATCTTAAAAATATAGTTCAATAAAATACCTTACTTGACAAATAAAACGAACACTGTTTGTTCACTCAGAACGATTGCAGATCTAATTAGCCCATATATTTCTTACAATTTTTAATTAATACTGATTAAAAAATGGTGATTTTTTAATTTAAAAAAAAAAAACATTCTATGTCGTATCTTAGTTCCTCGTTAACTGACACGTGCAGTCTGTTTGGATGGCACTGTTCCTGGGTACCATCTGCATCGAGGTTTTGGATCAGGTGCAGATAATTGGCTAGTGGACTTGGAGGTGAGATGACTCTCGTTTTAGTTTTGGATGCATTATCTTAGTCATTTTCCAGAGAACATTTACGTGAGATCGAGCATGAGCATGAGCATGAGCATGAGCATGTGCATCCGAATGACTACTCAAAAGACGATTAACCGAACGTCGTCGTCTTAGGGAGGAGGCTGGTGCAACGACGTCGGGTCATGCCTCTACGCCATTAAGGGTCATCGTGGTTCCTCAAATTACATGGAGAAGCAGATATATTTTTCTGGGATATTAAGCGACAAGCCGGAACAAAACCCTGGTACTCATCCGATTCATTCATTCATTCTTTTACTTTTCTCTCCGTCTTCCAAAATGATTTGTTTGGTCAAAGTTCTCTTGATGGTTTTGATATGTCGCAGACTTCTACAACTGGAACAGAGTTGAAGTTCGCTATTGCGATGGTGCATCATTCGCTGGTGAGGGTTTCGATGGGGTGAGTAAGATTACTTGAGATGTGTTGGTCTTCTTCTCGTGCTAAAATTATCTCTTTCGTGCACGACTGATCAGCAGCAACTAAATGACAGGAACACAACCTTTATTTCCGAGGTCAACGGATCTGGTCAGCTGTTATGGAAGACCTCATGTCAAAAGGAATGCGTTCCGCCAAACAGGTTTTCTTCTTCTTCTTCCTTTGGTCTCTGGAATTCCATCAACCGCTCATGTAATGCCTGCTGCAGGCCCTGCTTTCTGGTTGCTCCGCTGGGGGTTTGGCATCCATACTACACTGCGACGAGTTCCGAGCATTGTTTCCACAAAGCACCAAAGTCAAGTGCCTATCTGATGCTGGATTCTTCGTTGATCTGTAAGCCATGCCATATGCGCTCTTGATGACCCCCATCATTTGTTTGCTCAAATGCCTCTGCGTTGATTGACTGTGTAATATTCGTCTATTTATGAATTCAGTGTCGACATAAGTGGTGGTCATGCCGTACGATCCCTCTACGATGGAGTAGTCACTCTGCAGGTGATTTACTCGATCTGGCTGTCCTAAGTTTCACTGCACTTGAATAATTTTTACAAATCACAAGCTTTCCTTGCCACTTAGTCTGATGTCTTTCTGTTCTACCTGTGCAAAACTCCTGTGGATGTAAAGGGAGTGGCCCAGAACTTGCCCAAGTTTTGTACTTCCCGGATGAATGCAACCTCGGTAGGCTTTCTTCCCCAATGAGAGTATCTTATGGATCTACAAAGTGAACGAGTGATGATGATTTGTTTCTTTCTTTAAATTTGTTGCAGTGCTTCTTCCCACAGTACATAGTGGCTAATATCACAACTCCGACCTTTCTTTTGAATGCAGCGTATGATACATGGCAGGTATGTAAAGAATGCAGTTTTAGTTTCATGCTTGTTGTCAGTCGTGATATGGTCCTTCGGAATAACTGAGCTATTAATTTTGTTGAGCAAGAATCATCGGTCCTAACTCAATGATGGCATAGGCAATGGTTTCATGTATCACTAATCATGTGCACGAATAGTCTCTTCCTACTTGAACCTCTCACCATGCCCAATAAGTCATTAATTCTTGTCTCCCCTAGTATGGTGCATGTAACTGGTCACTCCACAACCTGACGTCTCCTCTATCATATTGATAAATAGCCATAAAATAATTAGTCTATAAACTTTGTTGAGTCTAAATCATTGGCTCAAAATGTTTCGTTCCATATTAATAATTATGAACTTATATAACCTTTATAAGTTTATTCATGTCATCTTCTACATGAGACTAAATCGAGATACTATACTTGTGTTAAATAAAAGCTCATTCCTTGTTTATGTTTTCTTAGATTCAACAAGCCTTAGCCCCTATCAGCGTTGATCCTAAAGAGACTTGGAAAGCGTGTAAGTTCAACCATTCGGCATGCGATTCGAACCAAATGCAAATTTTGCAAGGTATGAATCGCTTAATTTCTTTCATTTTTAATGTTGATGAGAATTATTATCATCAAGACTATCCTTCTGTCAACAGGATTCAGGAATACAATGCTTAATGCTTTACAAGGATTTGCTGCACTTGACAAAAATGGGCACTTTATTAATTCATGTTTCACCCATGGTCAAATATACGATCCAAATAAATGGTACAGTGACAATTCTCCCACCATCGGAAATAAGGTGTGTCCATCTCTTATAGATTGAGTATCTTCTATTTCAACATATTTTGTTTCTTATGATATTAGAAAGCATTGTTGTGAAAAGCTAAGATTCACCATCAATATGGCTTTAAAATTTTTAGTGATATTTGATTAGAAGGGTTAAAACCTCGTCCTATAAATTTTTAATACTAAAATGTTAATCTTATTATGATAGTGTACTTACCTAATCGAAAATTTACCAGACTAATCGATAAAGACCTTGGCCATTGGTGTAACAAGGTCTTACAATTTAATTCTGTTTTCATCATTCATCTTTATATATGCATATATACTTACTTACATTGGCACTCTTGTGGTTAAGTGTCATCCTTATTATGTTGGCTCTGTTTCTGTGCAGAGAATCGCAACATCAGTTGGCGACTGGTACTTTGATCGATCCCAAGTAAAGGCGATCGACTGCGCTTACCCTTGCGACAACACTTGCCACCATGACCTGTAACACAAGGCGAATGAGGAGTCAGAAACACTAATCGTTTGATTAGTTCTCCCCAAAAAAACTTAGAACAACAAAGCAGCATACAGATGTCACTCCTTTCTTCAGTCATAGTAACAACAGGAAATTGACTCCTGAGTTCTTATTTCTGTTGTAGTATGTTCACAGAGATTTACCATACCCACTGGTTATTGTTGTCGTGCAAACATTCACTGATAGAAAAATTGAAAATTTTATTGCTTTTATAAATTTCAGAACCTAAAATTGCATGAGTGTTGAATCAGAGAAGCAAATTTATTGTACTATGGAATCTCACATCTATGAAACAGCTTGGGAGAATTAATCCATATGGGACCAAAAGGCAACAGCCGGAAGAAATATAAAGCAAAATCTGATTACAGTGCAATAGGAAGTCAACCAACTATCATCATCAAAATATTACATGAAACTGGGCTTCAGCAATTGATGAACTATGCATCATAAACTAATCCTGATGGATAACGTTGCACCTCAAACCAAATGATAATAGTAAGAAATTTCCATTATGTATTATATTTCTTCTGTAATGGTGCCTTCTTGAAAAATTTGAACCCGTACCAGCTCATAAGGAGGATCCTTGTGTGCTGCTGGATTTAAGCGTGAGAGAATACCTTGAAACTAAAATTGAAATTTTAGACATCAGCAATCAAAGATCATACCAAAAAATTGATGCAAGACTAAAGTGGTTCAATATTCAGTATTTACATTCGTAAAAAAAAATTAAAATTCTTTATCATGTGAGACAAATTACAAGTATGGTTGAGTTAACTCTAACTCAGGTCGAATCTTTTGTATACTCTTTTACATAAACCTATAAGAATTTCTCATTATTTTTATCTCGTCATCTTTAGATCTATTAGAGAGAAACTCATAAGAACTCAAAATATGCTCTCTCTCATCTTATTTTCCTATCAAAACCTAAAAATACACTTAGGTACATACAGCAACAAATTCTAATTTACTAAAAACTCATCTTCCTACTTAAATCCCTAATCATAATTCATATCCTAATCCATCAAATAGTTTGAATTCTCTTATATTTCGAAAAAAACTTATCAAACCCACCAAAATCAATTTAGAATATACATAAAATATATCTTATCATTGTAACGTGTGCCATCTCTCATAGGTGACCACATAGTATGAGAATCACATGTTTACCGTGAAACGATTCTCTCTCAATTGTTGGGGAGATAATAATGAGAGACATTGCACAAATTCATTTTTGTTCTTATTTCAAACCAAGAGAGCCACGAGGCCTTTTCCCCTACTGTAAAAACAATTGGACTAGACAAGAACTCGTTATTGCATAAACTTAAGGTTCTGACACTGTTTAAAAGTCAATATCTGACAATTTATGCTTGTCATGATGTATTTAGAATTCATGGGAACAAAAGAATTACAAGAAATGCAAATGCAGGCACTCAAATCAAGATGTTTGAAAGAAAGATTCAGTAAATATGAGATCCTCCTTATGTTTTCTTTATGACATTTGTTTCTATTGTTTATGATTAGAATAGGATTAGCTTCTAAACATAAAATCATAATCATGTTATTATACGAAATAAGTTTGATATCATTATATGAAATCAAATAATTATAGATTAAAGATTAGATATGTGTATATTTTATTATCATTCAAAATATCTTTATTTGAATTATAGAATATACGTTGTAGTTGAACATAAAAATATTGATTTAGAAAGAGTACTAGATTTATCTTCCCCTCTTTTCTTATTTTTCAAAAGATGATTATAAGCGATAAAATAGGAACCAAAGGAAGGCAATAATAAATTTATAATCTTGTGTTATATTGTATTATATATATTTTTTAATATTGAATCCCTAGGATATTCTATTTATCTAAAAGCAAGTATATAAGATAATTAATTAGGAGAGGATTTTTTTTCTGAGCTTTTAAATAATATTTATTGAGTCAGTTTAGTTTAGTTGTTTATTGAGTCTGTTTAATTTAGTTAGAATCATGTAGAGGTTTATTTAATATTTATTTATTATTAGAGTATTATTACTCAGTCTTTTGATAAACCCTAGGAAGTCGATCCCCTCAAAATGATCAAGGAGGCTGATCCCCTCGAAGTGATCATTCCCGATCTCTTTTCTCTTCTCTCATTTCTTCCATGATAAGACCCTAGGATCTTATCATTTGGTATCAGAGCGGTGATAGCGGTGATCTTAGCATTTTTCACCCCTGCTTCTCCTGCTTCCGACCAGCCCACCCGCCGCCACTGCTCTCCGGCCAACAACCGACTCTAACCCGCTTCTCGGCCAAGGTCCACCACCTCCTATCGGCTCCCACCCGAGCGACCACCGCTGCCTCCTTCTCCACTGCCGCCCGCCTCCCCTTGTGTCGCAGCCACAGCCGCTCGACCTCCCC
The DNA here is from genome assembly GCA_900464855.2 of Musa schizocarpa. Taxonomy (NCBI): domain Eukaryota; kingdom Viridiplantae; phylum Streptophyta; class Magnoliopsida; order Zingiberales; family Musaceae; genus Musa; species Musa schizocarpa. The sequence goes on along the minus strand of LS990921.1, from coordinate 13,968,536 downwards.
TCCTCGCGACGACCAAAATAGGGCAACTGAGAAAGGGTCGTCGCCACTATTTTCAGCTAGCGGACCACCCCCTGGCAATGCTTAGCCTTGGTTCCCCTTTGCTGCTCCTCACCCTCGATGACCTTGCTTCTAGCCACACCGCCACTGCTGCCTCTCAACCCCGGCAACAATGTTTCCTTATATGGTGTGATAGAAACAGAGCATCCTCTATTGTCGTAGCCCCCCATCGATCCTTGCCGCAACCCTCGTTGCCTCCTTCTCCGCCGTCGTTGCTCGACCACCGCCGTCACTACTCCCTGGTCACCAACCTTCCCCTCTCCAACATTGTAGCCCCTACTTCCCAACAGCCCTCACCCCTGCTTCCCTTCTTCTCCATCGCTGCTGCAAGGCAACTCCTTCTCCACCCCCGCCGCTGCTTCCCGGCCACTCGACCACCGCTAACATTACTCCCCAACCTGCGACCTTCGCCTCCTCGCTACCCCATCCTGCTCAAGCGAGAAGGGCCACGGTCGCTACTTCGCAGCCAATGAACCACCCCCTCATGGCTTCTACTATCAGCGATGCTGCCCCCAACCGCGCCACCATCGATGCCTCCCCTTGGGTCACAACCGCAATCGCTTCCATCCCTCCTCGCGGCAATCAAAATAAAGCAACCATGACCACCACAGCCACCGTCGTTTCCTCAACCGCACGCGATCCCTCGACGTCACCAGCACCTCCTTCCATAGTGCGATAGAGATAGAGCAACGTTGCCTTCCATCTGCGTCATCGCAGCCACCGCAACGACGAGCCCTTGGCAGTGCTGCCCCCCAGCTGCATTACCATCGTTGCCTCCCAGCCCTCAACAATAGCGATCCCTATATGCAGTGACCGCAACAAGCATCGCTGCCTCCCATGTAGCGATCGCAGCTATGTCCCTGCATCCTCGTAGCAACTCTTCATTCCCATAGTGCTACCACCAACAGCATCACAACAACAACATGGAATAGGGCAATGATTGATGCCCTAGTTGCTAGGATCAAGAGCACTAAGAGGTGGGGGGCGGGGGGGGTGGTCGGTGAATTAGTGCAGCGGAAAACTTTCGACGATTTAAAACAATGTTCATACGATAAAAACACTTTCGATGAAAAAATATTTTGGAAAGTTCTTTAACTTAAGATTAAATAAAGTACAATTGAAGAAAAGCAATGGAGGCAGTTTGCAGTTAAGATAGAGAGCAGAATGTAAATGCAAACCAAGATTTAGAGTGGTTCGGTCAATCTTGACCTATATCCACTTTTGGCTTCCTCCTCCGATGAGGTCACCGATGTCTACTAGAGGCCTTCCTTCAATAGGCGAAGGCCAACCACCTTTTTATAGCTTTACTCCTTTTGATGGACTTAGGAGACAACCCTTACAGATTTTCACTCTTCTCTTGAATGATCAAAACTTAGATGAAAAGAGGGAGAAGAACTTTTGGCCTTTTACAACACTTTTGAGCTCTCAATTCTCATAATAAGATCAAGATTTCGGTGCCCTTTCATGTAGAAAAGGGTGGGGTTTATATAGGTCCCAACTGGTTCGAATTTGGAGTTCAAAAATGTTATCTCTCATATTTTCGGGGTCCTGGCGGTACTACCGCCATAATTGGGCAATACTACCGCTTGGCAAAGCTCGGAGATTGAGCTCTGGTGGTACCACCACTCAGCTTCACTCGGAGATCGAGCTCAAGAGGTACCACCACCCAGCATTCCTGGGAGACTGAGCTCCTAGGCGGTGCCACCGCCGGCTAGGAATTTTGGGTCTGAATGGGCTGATCCATTCGGCCCAATTTGGGTCTGTCAAGAGCCCATTTGCCCCCAGATTAAGTTAATGGGATCACCTCTCATTCCTAACTTAATCTATATGCTAACTATAATATTTAAGACATTAATACTACAACCTACTCCGGTGCGTCAATCGTTTCTTCCGGTGAACTTCCGACGAACCCTCGGCGATGCTCCGGCGGACTTTCGGCAAACTCCTGGACTTGCGACGATCCACTTGACGAGTTCCGACGAGCTTCTTTGGCAAGCTCCTAGACTTCTTGGATTTGTTCCTGCAGAACCTCCGACGACCGTCAAGACTTCCATCGAACACTCGAACCCGCAACATGATCATAGTCTTGACTCCGACGCAACTCTTGCTGCATGTCTTACTTTCATTGTAGGTAATCATGCATATATAAAATAAACTTCGATCTAGATAATTAATACTAAGCATTAATCAAGTTGTCCGGCATGTCATTGGTCCCTCGACGCTTCGTCTAATTCTTTGGCGTATCATCCTCTCTTACGGCCTATTGCCCAATCAGCTAGTTGACTCCGTAACTCCGATATCCTTGGCGCAATATCCGCTCTTCTTGGCCCAAAGCCTTTTGTCGATACATCAACCAATCCACCGGCCCGACATCCAATCTTCTGACATGTTCTCCTCCATCACAACTTGATTTTTTCTGCTTTAATTGTGTCATCCTGATCGAAGCATCCTACATCACTCAAAATACAAACTAAAACATCAACACAATTATTAATTGGTTTCATCATCAAAATACGAGATTCAACAATCTCTCCCTTTTTTATGATGACAACCAATTGATGACGGAGTTAAACTTAACTCTCGGAGTTTAACCAAACTCCCCCTATCAATATGTCTTATTGATAGAAACTCTTGGATTCAAAAATTCAAGCAACATGTCATGATCAAATCATGACATACAATCAACATACTTCTCCCACTTTGTCATAAAAAAAAAAGGAGAAGTATAATTCTTATGTGTTTAAACATAAATTCAAATTATTGCATGAAAAACATGAAGTTTTATCATCATGCAATTTGTAAGCTAGAAATTTTGGCAAGTGTTACATCATGCTTAAAATATTCAAGCTATCAAATTTTACACATAAAGAAAGTTAGCAAAATTTTACATCTTTTGAGGTGTGCAAGATGGACTATTTTATCTCTTTTTGAAATGTGTAACTTAGCAAACATTGCTTCTCTTGAGATTTGCAAGATAGCACTTCTTGCTTCCTTTTTTAGATTAGCAAGCTAACAAGTTTGCCTTTTTTCTTTTTTTTTTGAATTGTGCAAGCTAGCATATTTGCTTTCTAGCACGTTTTGCTCCTCCTTTGTCATTGTCAAAAAGAAAATAGGACCCTTTACGTCAATTTCTAAATTATAACTAAAGTAAAGTAACAAAGATGAAAAAATCAAGATGTGAGTGTCAAAATAATTTTTTATCATGAATATTTTATCATTGCATGCATTATGCATTCGTATCATCACATGAAGAATATTAAAAATAAAATAATTGGGTGATGAGATAAACATTTCATAAATACAAAGAATTGCATAAAAATCATATCATTAAAGATGTGAATACCAAAAGGCATGATTTCTTTTTGAAAAACCTCCTCATAAATAATCAAAAGAAAATCTTAGGAGATCGATTAAAGAAAAACTTTAATTCATAATAAAATTTCATGTATCGAATATCAAAAAATTAAGATGATGATTCATAAAAAATATCATAAGTTATATTCAAGAGAAAAATCATCATTCATTTTCAATTCATTCAATTTATCAAATCAACATTTCTTGGGTATCCATAATATCAAAACATGGTTTCAAATTTTCAACATATAACATGCATAAATTCAAAAATCAAAAGGAGAAGGGAAGAATTCAAAGGTACAAAGATTTCAACCATCTCATAAACAAATGAAGGATCATGAATCTAAAATTCCATGAATCGTTTCGACAAATCTCCTTTTAAATAATCAAAATGATCATAAAAGGAAATCTCATGTTATTCCAAGAAATCAAAATCATGATTTTGATAAAACTCATTTCAAATTCAAATAATCAAAATCATTTTTATGGTTCACAAAATTCATAACATAAGTAGATTCATGATTTCATTGATAATATATTCCCCCCCCCCCTTTTTCTTAAGTGTTTCATTTTAAGTGATTGATTTCATGTTAGTATGCTTTTTCATTTATGTCAAATAAAAACATGCATGAATGTTTAGGATCGAAAAATGAATTTCGTCATAAAACCATCAAAACCAATAAATCACAAAAATTATCATGTATAATTTTAAAACCTCATGCATAAAATTGTTAATCATGGTATCAAAATATTTAATATTTTCATTACATCATTATGTATTACTTCAAATCAAATATGATTTTATTTAATCAAAATTAAGAAATAACAATGGAAATCAACATGATACATATTATTACTTCTTAACCACATATAGCATGATTTCATAAGGCATTTTTAATCAAAATCATTTTGTTTATCATAAACATATAATTTTCATGATTATTTTCAAAATTACTAGAATGATAAGCATGATTCCTAATTTTTATATTTTTATTATTAAATTATTAAACTTGTAATTTTCAAGAAAATTAATTCTAAACTAAATAAAAAAGGAAAATACAATATGAAAAATATCATGTAATTTCGAAATAAATTAAAGGTATTTTGATTACCTCATCGTCGAATGTCGTTAAGGCATAGTTTGCTATCTCGCCTTTCTTGATTTTCTCCTCGTCTTCAGAGGAGTTTGATTCATCCCAATTTTTATTCTTCTTCTTGTGTTCAAAGCAAGTAGTTACGTTTTTTTTATTTTTAAATTTTTGTTTCATAATTTTTATTAAAAGTTTGAGTTTACCATCACTTGAGCTTATGCTCAAGTGGTCTTCAAATGTTCTATGTTCCAAATCCTTCATGTTCTTTGGAATGTGGTTCTCAAGTTCTTCACGTGTATTGCACGTTAATTCATAGGTCATCAAAGACCCTATTAGTTCTTCGAGAGGAAAATGGTTCAAATCTTTTGATTCTTAAATAGTAATTACTTTTGAATCCCAAGTTTTATTAAGAGAACATAAAATCTTATTTATAAGTTCAAAATCCGAAAAATATTTGACAAGAGCTTTTAAACCATTGATGACATCCGTAAAACGGGTGTACATATCAACAATGGTTTCGCTCGGCTTCATTCGAAAAAGCTCGAAACCATGCATTAAAAAATTAACTTTAGAATCTTTAACAATACTTGTGTCTTCGTGTGTGATTTCAAAAGTGTGACATATGTCGAAAGTCGATTCGCAAGTAGAAACCCGATTAAACTCGATTTTGTCTAAGGCACAAAATAGAGCGTTCATAACTCTAGAATTTAAAGAAAATATCTTCTTCTACAAATCATTCCAATCTTTCATTAGAAGAGAAGACCTTTTAAAATCGGATTCGACAATGTGCCATTAATTCAAATCCAACGAAAACAAGAAAACTTTCATTCAAGTTTTTCAATAAGTATAGTTTGTCCCATTGAAAAAGAGAGGACGAATGAGAGACTAACCCTCTTGGTTGCCGAATAGAGCCAAATCTCTTGGGTGTTAATCCAAGTGAGAAATAACGAGGCTCTGATACCAATTGTTAGGATCAAGAGCACTAAGAGAGGGGGGGTGAATTAGTGCAGCAGAAAACTTTCGACGATTTAAAACGACGTTCATACGATAAAAACACTTTCGATTAAAAACCGTTTTGGAAAGTTCTTCAACTTAAGATTAAGTGAAGTACAATTGAAGAAAAGCAATGGAGGCAGTTTGCAGTTAAGATAGAGAGCATAATGTAAATGCAAACTGAGATTTAGAGTGGTTCAGTCAATCTTGACCTACATCCACTTTTGGCTTCCTCCTCCGATGAGGTCACTAACGTCTACTAGAGGCCTTCCTTCAATAAGTGAAGACCAACCATCCTTTTACAGCTTTAGTCCTTTTGACGGGCTTAGGAGACAACCCTTACAGATTTTCACTCCTCTCTTGAATAATCAAAACTTAGATGAAAAGAAGGAGAAGAACTTTTAGCATTTTACAACACTTTTGAGCTCTCAAATTCTTAGAATAAGATCAAGATTTCAGTGCTCTTTCGTATAGGAAAGGGTGGGATTTATATAGGCCCCAACTGGTTCAAATTTGGAGCTCAAAAATATCATCTCCCAGATTTTCAAGGTCCTGGCGGTACTGCCGCCATAACTGACAGTACTACCGCCTAGCAGAGCTCGGAGACCGAGCTCTGGTGGTACCACTGCCTAACAAGGGCAGTACCACCACTCAGCTTCGCTTAGAGACCGAGCTCAGGTGGTACCATCGCCTGATAGAGGCGGTACCACCGCCCAGCATTCCTGGGAGACTGAGCTCCTAGGCGGTGCCATCGCTGGTAAGGAATTCTTGGTCCCAATGGGCTAATCAATTCGACCTAATTTGAGTCTGTCAAGGGCCCAATTGCCCCCAGATTAAGTTAATGGAATCACCTCCCATTCCTAACTTAATCTACATGCTAACTATGATATTTAAGACATAAATACCGCAACCTGCTCCGGTGCGTCAATCGTTTCTTCCGGTGAGCTTCCGACGAACATCCGACGAACCTTCGGCGATGCTCCAGCGGACTTCTGGCAAACTCCTGGACTTGCGACGATCCACTTGGCGAGTTTCGATGAGCTTCTTTGGCAAGCTCCTGGACTTCTCGGATTTGTTCCTACAAAACCTCCGACGACTATCCGGACTTCCGTCAAACTCTCGAACCCCCAACGTGATCATGGTCTTGACTCCGGTGTAACTCTTGCTGCATGTCTTACTTCCATCGTAGTTAATCCTACACATGTAAAACAAACTTCGATCTAGACAATTAATACTAAGCATTAATCAAATTATCCGATATGTCATTGGTCCCTCGACGCTTCATCCGATTCTTCGGCGCATCGTCCTCTCTTGCGGCCTATTGCCCAATTGGCAAGTTGATTCTGCAACTTTGATATCCTTGGCACAATATCCGCTCTTCTTGGCCCGATGCCTGAATCAATGGATCGAAGCCTTCTGTTGATACGTCAACCGATCCACCGGCCCGACGTCCAATCTTCTGACATGTTCTCCTCCGGTACAACTTGATTTTTCCTGCTTTAATTGTCTCATCCTGATCGAAGCATCCTGCATCACTTAAAACGCAGATTAAAATATCAATACAATTATCAATTGGTTTCATCATCAAAATGTGAGATTCAACACTAGTCCCGACACCAGAAATAGGAGTTAAGATTACAAATTTGCAGTCTTACACAATAGCTACCGATAACTCAGTGAAAGCATAAATGGAAGCATAAGAAATCGGAGTTGAGAATCGACTGCAAGAAACACTTAATGATTTTAAAAAGAACTTACTGGAGAGCCTTAGCAAACAAAATGGGGGATCAAGTTCTACGTTGCACAGATATGGAAATACAGGAAAATGGCCCCAAGACTATGACATAAACTACTCACACATGAAGGTGGAATTTTTGAGATGGGAAGATGTAGATCCGACTAGTTGGATCTCTAGGGCAGAAAAATTTTTTCATTTTCACAAAACTCCAAAAGAATCCAAGGTGGAAATAACCTCAATCCAACTAGAGGGAGATGCAATCTGGTGGTATAATTAGTATGAAACTTGCTACGGAGTCCCCTTGTGGGAGCAATTTAAGAGAGGACTTTTTATTCGCTTTGGACCATCTGAGTACAAGAATGTTGATGGGCAGCTCACCAAAATTTGTTAGACTTCTACAGTATTAGAATATCATAACATATTTGAATGATTGTCAAATCAAGCTAAAGATTGGTCTGAACAATAATTGGTGAGAACTTTTATCAAAAGACTTAATCCAGATATCCCGTGTGAAGTTAAGACTCATTAACCCTGCACTATGATAGCTGCAATCTCATTCGCACATCTACATGAGAAAAAAATTAGTAAGAAAAATCATGAAAATAGAAGTGACAACAACTAGATGACCAGCAAGCCACCCGCCCCATATATTCCCAACTAAAACCTTGACACCCGAAGACTAACCCAAGAAGAACTCAAGGAAAGATCAGCAAGGGGTTTGTACTATGATGAAAAGTGAAGTATGGAGCATTGATGTAAATAAGAGCAACTTTTGATGATTGAACCAATTGGAGAGGAATCGGAAGCTAAGAGTGTGGACTTCGATCATGAAGGTATATATTCTAATGAAGATGTTGGACCTACCATACATACAATGCATGCATTAATCGACTACTCTAACCCACAAACTATGAAAGTTGGTGGAACTTTATAATATCAACATGCTATAGTTTTGATTGATACTGGTAACACTAACAATTTTATAGATAGTGAGACTATTGACTGATTGGCCCACCACATTGAAGGTTGTAATAGATTCGAAGTAAAGATCACTAAGGGGATAGATTTTAACTTATGATAGCAAATGTTCAAAGATAAAATTGATTGTATAAGGCCAGGAGTTTCTTACAATTATTACTACACTGAAAGACCGACCTACTGCTTACACTATCAAAAAGTGGAGACTATAATTAATCAATGAGTGTTGAGAGAGAAGCTCCCCGAGTTTAATGTTGCTTAGCCTTGAGAACAAGGTTGATTTGAAGATGGAGGAATTGTTAGGACCCTTTTTCTGAGCTTTTGAATAATGTTTATTGAGTTTGTTTAGTTGAGTCAAGTAGAGATTTATTTAATATTTATTTATTATTAGAGTCCAAGTCCTGGTGGACTTCGGGTGGAACTCTATAAATAGTGATGTAACCGTTTCTCTTAGCAGACAATGAAATATTATTATTCAGACTTTTGACAAACCCCAGGAGGTTGATCCCCTCGAAGTAATTAAGGAGGTCGATCCCCTCAAAGTGATCATTCCCCATCCCTTTTCTCTCCTTTCTTCCATGAAAAGACCCTAAGGTCTTATCAGTCATCTCCTAAAAAATGCTATTGTAAGTGGACTATATTTCTATTGATCGATATCTATAAAAAGAATCTAATCAAAACTATAATATATCTTATTCAATTAAATAGGGTCATATAATCTAATATTTTTCCACTTGATCCATTAATTTATAAGATATAAAAAATTAAAAATTAAAAATAAATAAAATATTTAAAAATAATTTTACCTAATTGGATGTATAAAAATTTTGAAGATTATTTTATATATAGTCATAAATTTTAAAATAAGTTAATAAGTCTAATAAATATAATAATACTTCATTAAGTTTAACTATAGTCATAGAGATTGTATGTCATCAATATCATACTCTTTTTTATATACCACAACATTATTAATTTTTCATAACATAATTTATAATGATCTATATAATTTACTTTATCAAGATAATCCTATTATCATATGCAACTATTATATATATATATATATATATATATATATATATATATATATAAAAAAGATAATATAAACAAGTAATTTTGAATTAAGTAAATAATAAATATTAATAATATCTAATTAAATATGCATTATCATATTTTTTATGAGTCGCTCAAAGAATATGTTCTTTAAATATTTTAGACTATAAAGCTTTAGTAAGTAGATCAACAATCATCAAAGTTGTGCTCAGGTTTTCAATTGATACTTATTGTTTCTGAACTATTTTTTTAATCACCAGGTATTTTATCTTTATATACTTGGAATTACTAAAGTAATTATCAATCTTAGAGAAAAAAAATCACTATGGTATTATCATAAAATATTTTTAATGGCCTGATAATTAAGTCAACCACACCATATCCCGAGATAAAATTTTAGAGTCATAAAACTTGATTTGTAATCTTAAAGCATACCACAAATTTAGCTTCTATTATTTTTTATTTAATAAGTGATTGTTTTGCTCATTTAGTAATTATCTCTCCAACTAATATGAATATGAATCCTAAAATGATCTTCACATTATCAAGATAATTTATAAAATCAATATCTAAACATCTCATCACTTTTTAGTTGATTTAATCTACTATATGTGAGCATATAGTCTTTCGTCCCCTATAGATATCTTATTACTTTCTTGGTAGTTTTTCAATATTGTATTCCTTTGTTGATAGAGTATTACTCAACATTCCAACTACAAAATTGATATCTAGTCTCATATAGTTTTGAGTATATAATAAACTCCAATTGCACGTATATAAGAAATATTCCTTACTTGATTCCTTTCTAAGTCATTTTTATGACACTAGCTTTGACTAAATTTTTCATCTCTAGTAATAAGTGTATTATAGCTAAATAAAGTTATAAACTAAATCTCTTCAAGACTTAATCAATATAGTCCTAATAATTCTTAAGATCTATCTATAAATATCTCAATGCCAATAATTTAAGCTACCTCATTGATCTCAATTATCTTAAAATTCTTAGTAAGAAATATCTTGGTTTCATGTAATAAATCAAGATCACTATAAGCAAGTAAAATATTATCTATATATAAGACTAATATGATAAATTTGCTTTAAATAACCTTTAGATATATACAATAATCAATAGTATTTTTCTTAAAATCAAAGGAAATAATGATATCATAAAACTTTGTATACTATTGTCTGAAAATTTGTTTAAAACCACAAATAGATTTTCTAAGTTTATAAATTAACTTGTCTTTCCCTTTTCTACAAATCTTTCAAATTATTCTATGGAAATTTTTTCATCTAGATCTCTATTGAGAAATGTTATTTTCATATTCATTTAATGTAGCTCAAGATTATAACGAGCTATTAAGTATGATCATCAATGAATCCTTTTTAGAAAGAAATTAGAGAAACAATCTCATTATAATTGATTTTTTATGGAAATTTGTTTTGGCTATAAGTCTAATTTTATATCATTTGATTTATATTTTGAGTCATATTTTATCTTAAAGACTCATTTACAACCGACTCTTTTACGCTTATTAGGTAATTTAATGAGTTCCTATATATCATTCTAGTTCATCAATTTTAACTTTCTTTCATTGTATTGTACCACCTTTCATAATCACTATTTTCTATCTTGTGAAAATGATAAGTTTTTCCTTTTGCTTCATATATCATAATCTGATTTTTATAAATATATCACATAATTATAAAAAATGATATGTCTCTTTTTCTTTTAAGATATTCTCAAAATTGTTGATTGTGATTGTTATATAAAATCATTAGTAATAACATCAATATCATATGAAAGTTCATCAATATTATTTTATTATTTATCCTTATTAATTTATTTAATAATTTAAAGAATAACCTCTCAAATAATAAATGATAAAAGAACATCAACTTACATCTCCTCTATATCAAAATTAATCTTTCGAGATTTTTTACTCACACTAACTTTGTTATTTTTTAGGAATCTTACGTTATCAGATTCTACTATTCTTGTACTATGATTATCGTGATAAATTTATATCCTTTGAATTTTTTTAGATGACCAATAAAATACTGAGAAATAGTTCTTGGATCCAAATTTGTTTCATATAGATTGAAGTCTCTTATCTCTATAGAATAACTCTAAATATGTAGATGTCTTAAACTAGGTTTTTTACCAATCCAAAACTCAATGGAGTTGATGGGATCGACTTATTAGAAACCCTATTTAAAATATATATAGTTGTCCCAAGAGCTTTATTTCATATCAACTCAAGTATAAAAGAATAACTTATTATGCTCTTAATCATATCTATAATAGAATTATTTTATCCTTCAACAATATTATTCGGTTGTGGCACACATAATAAGACATACTTAACATAAACATTTTGCTTTTCTAAGAATTTGACAAAAGGATTAAGATTCTAACCTAACTCGTCATATATGTCATAAAAATTCACCATTTATATTACATCTGATAATTTTTATTTTTATCTAATTATCTCTCAATTTTATTTATATAAGCCTCAAGAGTGTTAATAAGATTTTTCTATCTAATTTTATTCTAATATTGATGAAAAACCTGGAGGTTGCCCCTTCACTTTTTCTCATTTAGGATTTCAGTCATTTTATCTTTTTGAATGGTCTCTCTAGTGTTGGTTTTCTTTGGTTCAAAGGATATTTGAAGGAACAATCATTATGGGTTTCTCATGAATTGTGATTGGGGGCTAGCTTATGATAACATTTTGATTTCTTATCTCCCTCGTATAGCCTCGGATCATTCCTCCCTTTATATTAGACTCATCAACTTCCCTAAGAAACCTACATATTTGACCCTCACTGTATCCTTAACGAGGGCTTTAAAGTATTTATTAGTCAAACATGGGCTAATATCCACTTTGGCTAGGATTGTTCATTATTCCATAAAAACCTTAGCATCCTTCTCACTAAGATTGATCTTTGAGTAAAAACTGTAGGAAAATTTAGGGGCGACATCACATACGCAGCAAAAGAACGTAAAATAAAATTCTTAGATTTCTAAAATAGATATCCGTCGTCGTACAAAGATTAGTACGCAAAAACTCACAAAATCAAAAACTACGTATATGAAAGATTGTGTTATATAAGGAGATCATATATCTCTAAATTCCTACATATCTATGAGAGAGAATGAAGAATGTCAAGCGTCCTCCTCTCTAGTGATGATCCACATGGTAGGGACTACGAAGATACTCCTCAAATCGTTGCCTAAATCTTCACACCTACTATTTGAGGAGGATAAAGGAGAAAGAAGAATAGGAGGTGGCAACTCAAGAAGCCTTTAGCCTATGGGCCTTTGGTTCCCTCCTATTTATAGAGGCCTCTTGTCAAATTAACTCTAATGGATCCTACCTTATTGGGTATTGGATCTCCGTCCAACTACCCAAGCCTTTTAGATTAGTGGATCTCTATCCACTGATCTCTCATTGGTTATTATTGGATCTCATCTATATGATTCAATAATTCAGGTACTTATTGGATATATAATAAGATAGAGACTCCGACAAATATCTCATATCTAAACATTTACTTGTCGCAACGCCTACCATATGTGTGTGACTCTCTAAGCCCAATATCGAGTTGATCATGGGTCATACCTATCAGAACTCCTTCTGACTCAATGAATTCTTATCTTTATAATAATTCACTGGACTCGTTGATTGTGAACATAGTAGGCCACTATGTTATAACCCCTAGATGATACAAGAGAATCTAATCCTTTGGACCTATCTATCCCTAGTTATCATGTACCTATAGTCCCTCATCCATCTAATATCTTAGAGACCGTATACTAAGTATGGTGCTATCAGGCTCACATAGTTTCTCCTCGAGTCTCGCTCTAATCGAATTCTCCCAGAGAACTCTTTCTCTCTTCATTCGAATGACTTTGGCTAGGGATTTGTCTGAGCAAGAACACATAGGATATTCCTCTCATAACACTGAGAGTGGATGATTCTTTATCGATACTTAGTGACCCTCGTAAGGTTTGTTGTCACTCCCGATGACCGATTGTACTAGATCTGGAACTTGCAAACCTATAAGTCTAGTATTAAAGAGTGGAGTACTCATATAAGACATCTTTGGTGTCTCAAGTCTAAGGACCAAGTATACCACTAGGACAACGAATAAGATATCATCGATCAATGAACGCATTCTCCAATGAGCACCTGTACTATATTCCTAATATCCCCACACGAGCAACTATGATACTAACCGCCTCCATCATATAGATGGGTATATAGTACACTAGTCTCTCTGGTTATCTTGATGTACCTCTCGAGTAACCTATAACTATGATTATTTAAGATTTATATTTAAAGGTGAATCGGTCTCATTATCATGATCTTATGATAATCCAATTCTTATTACATAGATCCATGGACATCACTATATATGTATAATATAAAGTAAAAAAAATATCATAATAGTAATAAGCAAAAAGATTATGTGGCATATCACATGTGTCATCACACACATGATTGGCTTGTAGGGCACTTGTGACTAGTAAAAACTAAGGACAAAAATATTGAGAATCAGATCAGATTAGAAAGAAAAACTCCTCTCTTGAATAATATGATTCCTACAGTAGTCTCTCTAACTCCAAATTCTAGACAAAGTCTCACTAATAAGATTTCTAGCCTTAACAAACAACTTAATATAAATAGTGGACTAGGCCAAATCTCTTTGGAAACAAGAAAACTAAGTTCTTTTAGTGCCTTTACACCCTTAGGAGGAGAAAGAATGGGATTTGCCTTATCAACCTCCAAGACTCTTTGGCAACTTCCCAATAGAACTAGACCCTTCAATTGGAATCTTTGTTCCCCTTACCTTCCCTTCATAATTCTGATAATGACAGCCTTTCGAACTATCTGAAATCAAGCTGACCCTCTTATATATGGTAGTTGTTAAGAATCCAAGCCTTGATGGTTTAAACTTGAAATTTTATAAGGGCTTTTGGAGAATGTAAAAAATGTTGGTCAATGGTGTAAAACTGTACATTAACAATTTGATTAGCCTTGAACAACCTAACTTCGTAAAAGATAGGAACATCTATGGCAATATCTTCATTGCCACGAGCTAGTAAATTCCTTGTGTCTTTCTAAAGCAAAACCCCCAATGTCCTCTTAAAGTTAGATCTTGAAATTTTTTTTTAACTTTCCTTGTCTTTGTTTACCGCATGAACTTTCCATCTAGATTTACAAACTGGATATATGCTTGTACTGGTTCTCCCATTTTTTCCTATTTGATAAATGAGGAACATTTCTCTTGGTTCAAAAGCTATTATAGAATTAGGCATAGGTCAATGTGACCCATTATTCCCATACCTTTTTATCATTATCTAATAGATCTTGTCTTCTCTTATTTCAATTGTTATCTAAAGGAAGGAGGTTATCCCTTTTAACATCAAAGGCATTAAAATTTCTTATCTCATATTTTTGGATGATGTTCTATTGGTCTTTAAAACTAACTCACAATCTTGCACTTATATTCTCAAAATTCTGAATATATTTGAAAGCCTTACTTTCCTTAGGTGAACTTATCTAAATCCAATGCATACTTTCCTTCTCATTACAACCTGGACATCAAGCATACTATTTGCAATGGTCTTAGCATCAAGGAGGGTAGTTGGCCTATCAAGTATCCTGAAACCTAGGTAGGCACAAAAATCTCTTAACCCAAGCATACAAAATTATTTTTATAAATTCAGTCATTAACTCAGTTCCTGCTCATATACTCCTCAGCTCTTAAGATCTTGGAGAAGCTAATCTCTAGGTTTTTCAAACTCTGTAGGGACTTCTTTTAGAATGAGGGCAAAACAAGAAGATGCATATAGTTAGTTGGGATATAATGACCTTGCCCAAAGAGCAAGGTGACCTTAGTATCAGGGATCTCCTTATGTTTCAAAAGGCCATATATGCTAAGCATATAATCTCAATCCTCAAGACTCAAGATTCTTTTTAGGTTAAAGTCTACATTGCTAAGTATAAGAATCTACACCCCTGGTCTCTTACAATCCTAAATGGAACCTCTACAACTTATAAATCCAACCTAACAACTTTCATAAATTATTGATAATGGCCAAAATATAATATTTAGAATTAATAGTATCACACATACCGTCGACTAGTGAGTTGATACGATTGGTTCACTATCGATAGTGTAGACTCATCCTTTGTCTCCTCCGTGCTAATGTGGGAGTGCAAACATGGCAAACCAGCATAGGAGGTCCGCTATGGAGATATTTCGTCGGGGTCGATCTGGCCTAGGAGCGATGAGGCCGGGTAGAGGAACTAAGATCTACTTGGCTGCGAGGTCCTCTTTTAGTTGTCGGGTCATCTT